>OY720675.1:25224663-25855288 GCA_963170755.1 Amphimallon solstitiale | reverse complement strand
TTACCGTGTACGTCCTTCGTGTTGTTTGGGCGTTGTTCTCTGTGACGGTAATTTTAAGTGGACGCATCTTCCACCGACGTAACCGGTTGGTATTTCCGAAAATTGCGCAGGGATACTTAAATTTAAGATAAGCCGCCTAGGATGAAAGCCGACAACGTTCCGCTGAAACAGATGCGGAGAAAAAATAAAGGTTTCAGGTACTAAGCTTATAATTTATGCATAAAGCAAACACTGTAAGTTTTTTCTTATTCTTCGTCTTCTTCTCCTGCAGCAAATGTTTACTCTCGCACGTCGTTTCCAACTCTCGGTATTCTTTTCCATAATGCCCTTGTATTTCGGTGGATATTACTACCTTCATTATTCGTTCTTGAGTCGTACGTTAGAAGCAGCGGTCTATTACATCAACGTTTCGTAGGATGCAAAACCTTTTGTCGAATTTATTTTGTTACGTTGTGAATTAATGATTTTAATATCCGGTCTTGGTGAAAATCTACCCGGAAATCTTTTCCGAATGGAAAGAATACAGAAGCGCTTTATTTTTGGCGCCCCGAAGAAGTTTTATTATGTGTTTGCAATTTTCCTTTCCCAAAAGGATTTCTACACGTGGAATACAAATAAGATTCGCGTTTTATCCCCAACATTACATACGATATTTATTTTAAATAGTCACGTATTCAACTAACAAGTGAAAGGGCACCTTTCCTTGTTAAATGAATGCGAAAGATTCCACGCCGGAAAAATCAAAAGGAACAATGGAAATTTGTATATGAGTAGTCTAAACCGAAAATGTTTACTCAAAATCATTTCTTTATCTACTAGGAAACGATCTAAGAATGTGAAAAACTAGGCCAATTTTCGATGATTTTCCTTTTTTGACAGAAAGTTTTCCCTTGTATATCGAATCTCAAACGACGTGTAATTTGTTAAAAAAGCTGCAAAAAGTCATGTAGTATTCCTCGGCCTGTTTTAAGTTTTTTTTGTCCTCAGATGATTTCCGTTAAGATACTGAGCCGTATGCATAAAAAATTAGAAGTAGAAACGATTGCTTTGAAGATAAAGGTAGAAGTGAAGGCTATAGATGGTTTTCGTATGCAAAAACTTTTTGCTCTCTCTTCCAAGTAAATACTTCACCTAAAAGAATCAAACGCTTGTACCAGGCAACAGATACACAATAAGGTACTCAGCGTCCATTTAAGTTATGCGATGAGTACTGTTCGTTCTTGTGTGAAGTGTCGGGATTTCTTAATTTCGGCGACAAAAAAACGATGTCTCGCGAGCTCTTCTTAATTTTAACGATTAAAGTGTGTTGTTAAAAATAAAATATGTCAGAGCCAGGCTTTGAAGATGCTGTTGATGTCTCCGGAAATGTCAGCGATTTATTGTTCATTGCCGAGAAGGGTAAAGATAATCCTAAAATTCTCAACAAGTTACAAGTCCCATCAGCCAAGGAGAAGAAGAAAGCTTCTCTAGAGAGAATCGTGGCACAATACATAAGCATGTTTGGGAAAGAGATGACAGAGAAAGAATTTCAGAAGAAATTGCAGAATATGAAAACTCGATTGAAAACAAGAACGGATAAAAAGAATACGGGCAATCAAACTGCATAACTCAATGATGACTATTTCCCTTGTCGGAAAGGTATTAAAATTCTTTTGCGCATCATTTACTGATTTGCAAACGGTGTCATTAGCCGTGACTGTATGCCATAACCGGTGTCGCCAAGAAGAACTATGTGTGTTGTCTGCTGCATCAATTGCCGAACTGGTGAATGTCTTCAAATACGAGAATCATGCACAGAACCAGGTCACCTGTGTAAAACCATCTGCTCATCCTCTTCTGGAAAGTCCTCGTCTCCGAGATATTTTGCAATGTTGTGTATAACTGCACATGCGACCACCACTTTCGTAATTTTTGCAAGCTGCACTCTACACGTGTACTGCAGAACAGGAAATCAGCCCTTTAGTTGTCAAAAGGAACACTCAATGATGACTCTTTCCCTTGTCGGTACGGTATTTAAGCTTCTGCCCATCATTTAATGGGTTTGCATTGGGTGTTATTGACCATGGTATGCTATAATCGCTGTCGCCAAGAAGAACTGTGTGTGTTGTTCGTTGCATCAATTGCCAAACCAGTGAAGTTCTCTAAAAACGAGAATCATGCACAGAACCGGGCCAACTGGCTTCAATACTGGTAAAAACACAGTTCTGGTTGTACGTTGCCTGGATATTCAAGGTTGGCCACCTTTCTCAATTAATATATTCGTTGCTATGATCGCCTGGCTTCTCAATGGGGATATGGGTTCAGTCAAGAGCGCCAATATCAGCTGGGAAACGGTATTCCATGCCACACCCTTCTTTGGCTTGTATTTTACTTTTTTGGTTATCAGAAAGCCTGAGTCATGCGATCACCTTCTCCAAAACACAGTTCAGAACGTAAGTAATAGTGCGAGGTACACTGCTCTGATGTATATCCAATTCCTCTTCAATTCCAGACTGGAATCCGGGGTCAGTAAGAAAACGAAAGAAAACCTTAATTTTTTTTGGACTGGTGATAGTGCCCCGCCACGTGTCTCAACCTCATCTCCAAGTGAGTGAGTTGCCAACCAATGGACATTTGGCACCTCAAATCTATACAACTTCATGCAGTCTCTCACTTGCGAGGTCCATACACCTTTCCCTGGGGTAACACAACCATCACCGTCATACTCAAGACACAACAATATTCTTGCACAATCGAATATACTTCACTTCTATACAACGAGCTGCTTTCGACTAGATGCATGTTTTCTGATGCAAAATCTTCTTTTTGTTAGTCACCTCTTTTTTAGGCTCAGCAGAGCGATCGCTTTCACTTGCATGTGCAAGCTTCCGCTCCACTTTTTTATGCATAGAAAAATTTTCTCTTCAGTTTGAAGGAGTAACAGCTAGCACTTCTGTTTATGCATAAAACCAAATATTGATGAGCGAACTTTTTTGCACAAGTTTCGACAGTGATCGTTCCAGCACATTCTATTGTCCAATGTTACTCCCAGAAAACTAGCTGACATAGACAACCCATGACTAGGTCTATAAATACTGTAGTCTAGATTAGGTTGCTTACGAAAATGCAAAAAGTTTAAATTATTAATTTATTCAAATAACACCAATTTTGCATGTTCGAAATAACACCACTCTCTGCACCAACCGTACTTGACACAAAATTTGATTACCTAACACATGATGTATCATCCGCGTATTGGGATAAGACATAATTTCCCGTACCTGCTCTCAAGTCATTCACGTAAATCAAAAACAAGGAAGGGCCCAAAATCAACCCTTGTGGAACCCCACAGATAATTTTACTTAGTGCCAACAAGCGCTGTTTAATAATCTGACCCTCCTGCCCACTACGGAAACAACCTGATATCTGTCTGCCAAATACGATTTGAAGAGTTTCAGTGTCACAGTTGTAACTCCATAATCTTCCACCTTACTCAATAAAAAATCGTGATGCAACAGGTTAAAAACCTTTTCCATGTCAAATAAAATGGAAATATGTAATAGTTTTAAGGCAAATTAGTTCATTTATACTGTTATTCAACGTAATTTTTTTATTTAATGTTACATATTTTCACCGTCAACTCAATCAAGTTAGAGTATGTGTTTCTGTATACCTTGTTAATTTGATTCAAATTAAATAAAAACTCGTAAATAAGACGGTTAATCAGCTACTACTGATTATTCCAAGTATATAACTAGTTTCACAATTGCTCAATATATAATAGTAACATCTTAATATTTCTTTATTTCTTCCAATCTTACGTTCGAACATCTTTTTCAAGGAAAATGTTAGCATTGATTTGTCCCTTCCGTCCCATTGCTCGCACAAATTGCAGTCGTAGAACCGCCGTTTAAGGTTCCCTATAAACAGCTATCAATGCGCAATGTGAATATTGAATGACCTCTAATCTAGGAAAATATCTGATGTTTATGACATCCCCGCGATCGTTAATAAAGCGTTGTCTTTGGCCGTGACACGTCGAAAGAGCATCTCTGGCATCTAATGCACAAGCACTGCTTCATACTACCTGATATATTCGACGAATATGAGTTTTTGCTGAGCAGTGTAATTAGGAGAAATTTGCTTCGACGTCTGAAGCTAATCAGGACACGATTCCTTCTTTACGTCAATTTCAAGACTTCTGAAGGCGCAAATTTATTTGCTAAATCACCGTCCTTCCATGACACGAGTGACAGTGAGACCACTGAAGAATTGAGGCAAATATTACACTATATCAGATCTCTTCCGAAAGATGCACCCAAAGAAGAATCGCCAAACGAAAAAAAAACAAAAAACAGCGACACCCACATAATCCGAAAAAATGCACGAATTGGTAGCCGAACAAGAAAAAGTAACAAAAAGAAACAACAACTAGAAAATGTCAAAACCAAGAGGTCATCCAAGAAAACCGCAACCATCGATAGGCACGGGTAAAGGCAGCAGTCAACCATATTGTTTTTATGTGGATAAATATTGAAACTGATGTTTGGTTTTACATATCTTAACATTTCAGTTAAGTGATAATAATAATATTACGTACCCAACAGTAAAAGAAAACGAACAGGGTAACATTATAATTTGCAATAGAGGTACGAATTAAGTAGGACAAAATACACCTGAAGTGAATATAAATCATCTTATAATACTGTATGGTCAGTATTTTTACAGAGATAAAGTCCACTGGCTCTAAAGCTCAAGAACTTCAAAAACGTCTTAGAATGCTCAACAATTTCAGTTTAGAGCAGATATAAATTGGATGCCAAACAACAGCAGCATATTCGAGCTTACTACGTACAATCAAAAAATAAAGAAGTTAAATAGTGGTTGCATTAGCAAAATGCCTACAATTTTTGAGAATAAAATCCAGTGTAACATAAGTAGAAGTGCGTGCATTAGTAATATGTTTGGCAAAGAATATATGTCGACCACAAAGCACTACCGACACCCTTGCCTCCTGCGCGCAAGAAACTGATTCCAAGAGGTCGTTAATAAATAGAATAAAAAGAAAGTAGAGGTCCCAAATTAGACCCCTATGGAACGCCTGACGTTGCCGAAAATTTAGCAGATTTGAAGCTATTGTAGTAAACGTAATTGATCCGGTTTCAAAGGTATGATAACAGGACACCAGTCAGATCATTATGAAATCCCAATGCATCGAGTTTCTTCAGCAGAATATAATTACTAATAGTGTCAAATACGCGAGCAAAATCAGTATATACGACATCCTTGCGAGAATCATGGAAGGCACTAATATCTTGGGTGATACAAAGCATTACTCGTCTTTGAGCGGCCAGTCACAAACCTATGCTGCAAAACAGATATTTTTCTGTTACAATAGGCAAACATGAATGTGTACAGTATTTGCTCAAAAATCATAGGCAACGTTCGAAAAAATTGCAATCGGCCGATAATTACGCAGTTTATTCCAATCAACTTTCTTTACAAGGCTAATTCTAGCTGTCTTCTATCTGGTGGGATAAATATTTTTGCGTAACGCCAGGTTAAAATTATTTTTAATGGGTGCAGTCCTTAAAGTGTGGCGTACCTAGGCTCAACTATTGATTGCAAAGTAACCTGGAGCAGTCATACATCTAACCTAGCAAAACCATTAATATCTGAAATATACTGTACGAACAGAATGAAAAACATTTCTACACATGAAGGGGCCAGAACAGCCTACTTTTCTAACTTTTACAGTAGGATCTTGTATGGAATTCTGCGTTTGGGAGTATTCTCATATGCAGAAAGAATCTTCCTACTCCAGGAGAAGGCATTTGTTATGTCGAGTATAGAGCAAGTTGTAGACAGTTTTTTTGTGAATGAAAGAATACTTACTATGCCGCGCATTTACATTCTAACTAGCATAAAATACGTACCCCAACACCGACAGTTACGCAAAGTATTATAAAATACTGGACGCAAATACATAGGCACAGTGCGCAATAATGAAGCCGTCGCTTTCAGTGTCGCACTAGGGTGGTAAATGTCGCTGTGATATTCTCACGTACATTTGTCGATGCAAGCCGTCATATATATCGATCCAAATATTTGTTCATTGCTAGCAATCCCTTACGTACACTGACGAGGCCTTTAAGGCCGATACACGTGTCTGTGCGTCGATTGCTAGCAATGACACCTAGGTGTATGTTGTGTATCCCACTGCATTGCATATATGCATGTATACGTTTATGTATAAATGTATACCGACAGTTATTTTAAACCAATGGATCACCATTATTATACAAGAAATTGAGAAATAGTAATGAAAAGCTGATTCCTAACCATCGCCTTTAAACTACTCAAGGAAGTGTTGTTTACTGTTTTTAATACAGTGAATAAAACTATTATTTTTAATATTATTAATTAGCCTAACTTTAAATCATCCTAAAACGATCTACATATAATTTCTGTTGTTTCTAGAAATGGAAAATTGGCGTTTTAAAATTTAAAAAAAATTGCTGGTGATTTTTAAATATTTTAACGAAATATCTTTTATAAATATCAAATAATGTTAGGTGAAGTTTTCTCATTTACTTACCCATCTCTTATAAATTTCCCGGTGGCAAAAGTTTTCAAAAAGCAAGCTCACGCTTATAAAGTTGTCAATACCAACACGAAATCACTGAAAACTTCGCGGACAAATTCTTCTAACCCACTTCTTAAAGTAGCTACATCAAAAATGCATCTTCGTTGAATCGAGTCTTTACATGTAAATATTGCTCGCGACCTGTAACTTTTTAATTTCTATACAGTCACAGACGCCAACTTCCTTTCATTTCGCCCTTATTTGTTGACTTATCCACGGTAAAACTTTCAATCCCACTTAATTGATAGTACTTAAAGGGGGCGAACTTTCGGTAGGGGATTTAGTGAAAAAGTTTCTTACAGGTATAAGACTGGATATTTAACTTATATCCCTTGTTTTCCTATATTTACTCTTCCTCGTGGTCCTCAGTATATATATTTAGGGGGCACCTCCACACCGACTTTTGATGTTGAACTTTTGCGTTGCCTGTACGCGACGCCAACGACAGTTCAAGATGAGGGTCGGCTTTTAGACGTTTAAATTACTTAAAGTTTTACTTCATTTAATTGACAGGTCGCGTTTACATAATCTTTCGAATTTAACTGAAAATAATATTATGGTAATATTAACTCGTTTGTTTTGTAAAGAGTAACAAAGTTAGAATTTAACTTTAAGAAAGATATCGTTCATCAAAATACATTATACGTATTAAATTACCTGACATTAAAGTATATTCTTCTTCTATATAAAATTAGGAATTAAATATTTAAGCATCTATTTCATTTAAATATATTTGGTTTATATAACTTAAAACATCGGACACCATCTGCTAGTGAATTAGATAATGTATTCTGTAATACGTCTAATGAGTTTTCCGCATTGCATAAAGACAACAATGTATCAATAAATTTTATAGGGAATATTCAGTATAATGATCGTTCATGTTTTCTAGTACCAGTGACACCTTTGGAAGTACAGGCGATCATTCAAAACATTAAAGCCAAAAATGCTTTGGATGTATATGGCATGAATACGAAAATGCTAAAAAAATGATCGAATTACATACTGGAACCACTTGCCGATTTGCTGAATGCGTATTTTGAGCAAGGAATTGTGCCTGATAACATGAAAATTGCAAAAGTGACTCCTATTTACAAATCCGATGACCTCAATAATCCACAGAACTACAGACCTATTTATGTGTTAACTACGCTGTCAAAACTCCTAGAAACCGCCCTCCTATTTCACCTCGCATCATTCCTGGAGAAACATTCCATTCTAACCGGGCAACAATATGGATGCTGCCCGGGAAAGTCGACAGTGGGTGCTGCACTATCGGTTCTGAACTTCTTTTGGGATGCTTTGGATGATGGAAATGATGATTTGGTGGTGATGTGTGATTTGTCTAAAGCCTTCGACTGCGTAAGACATGAGATGGAAAAGCTGGACCGCTACGGCGTCCGTGGTTTAGCATCGAGGTTTAAAATCGTACATTGAGAACAGAGACAAGTTGTGTATGCAAACAATGAAATGAGTGAATCGCGACATGTTGAACACGGAGTGGCTCAGGAGTCGCTCATTGGTCCTCGTATGTATTTATATAAATGACTTGCCATACAATATTTCATGCCATGTGGTATTGTACGCAGATGACACTACTTTTTTATTATTGAGAGGTACAGATGAGGAACAACTTAAAGTGAAAGCTGAAACGACATTGTCCAGGGCTGCCACTTGGTTTACATCCAATAAACTTACTGGCAATAAAGCAAAGAATATTCAATTACCATTCACGTGTAAACGTAGCAAAACACCTGCAAATGCCGGATCTGCAAAGCTTTTGGGAATGATCCTGGATACTCGGCTGACCTGACGGTCTCACATTGATGAACTCCATACGAAAGTTTCCAATGTTCTTTTCACCATACGGAGGTTAAGAACTTTATTAAATACCGGATATTTGGAAAGCAGCTCTAACGGAACGATGTATTCAGTGTAATAATAGGCCAACAACATCTGAGGCACTAGAGCGAGCAAGCGAATACGCCCCAATATGCGAGCGACACTGTCAACCCCACCAAGTCCAGAGCGCCCGGCAGGTAATAACATAGTACAAATAGACGCCGAACGATGGACGATACGCAGTCAGACGAAGATTGTGAGAGAGACACAATCGCTAAAGATAAACCGAAGCAATGTTACTACACATCACACCTGCGAAAATCTGCGACACCATATACAGGGTGAGTTTGTGTTTTAAATTTAAAAAAAAACAATTAATGGAAGATTCATGGTTGCTTGTGACGCATATTCTAAAAATACTTTAAGCTCTGATGGACTTCCGATATCACCGAAAAAGAACTCTATAGATTTTTGGATTTTCTGGAACTGCATTAAATTGTCTATTCAACAGTTTTTTCTTTTTCAAAATTGAGCCAATAGTTTTTGAGTTATTAATTTTTTTGACCAAACAGGTATTTAGAATTATTTTCGCATTGTTTTTAAAAGTAAAAATATTAACTTTGGTGGTCTTTGTAGCTGAGATAATTATGCATCATTTTGTATAAGTTACAACTCGACAATTTCTCAAAAAAACTTTGTTTTTCAAGCCTACTTCCTGAAATTTTCACATATCAAATACTTTTTTTTTTTAAATGGCACGCCCGGTATTTTATTGTGGCGTTTCGTTCTTTTTT
The DNA here is from genome assembly GCA_963170755.1 of Amphimallon solstitiale. Classification (NCBI taxonomy): domain Eukaryota; kingdom Metazoa; phylum Arthropoda; class Insecta; order Coleoptera; family Scarabaeidae; genus Amphimallon; species Amphimallon solstitiale. The sequence continues at coordinate 25,846,027 of OY720675.1, read as the reverse complement.
ATTCTCTTTCATTTTTGTTAATAATATGCTATACCTATCTTTTGTAATTTTTGAGATAATCACTATAGGAGCAATTAACGTCAAATAAAGAACTACGAGAGTTGTTGTTCTATGTACCCAAATATTCGTTCAACCAATGGAAGGCAGGAATGGAGCCCGACTGCCTTAGTCAACTGTCAAACGAAGTACAGGTTAAATCCAACTATCCCATAAGTAATAATTTTACAGAATGAAGGGCATCGCATTTCAATTTTTTAATTCCGGCAATGTCCAGTTGCAGTATTTAATTTTTTACACTGTTGCTTAACAACGAAACGAAATAAAAGTTATGTTTAACCATGAATCTTCCACGAATTGTTTTGTCTTTCATTTAAATCACAAAAGAGCGAAGCGGCTACTAGTGATTCACCCTGCATATATTGTATCAAAAGTAATCGGTTATCTTGGCGTAGCAGCAATGTAATGAAATAGCAATTATTAACAAAATAACAACTGGACAACAAGCTGTCATCTAAAAAGTTATAATGCATTATATCATGTTACTTGAAAATAACATATGGACTTGAACTTTTATTGAAGTGTTTTAGAAAATAGATAACACCGATATTTCATAAAGGTAACTGCTCTTACATGTGTACAGTGGATTTTATATTTTTCACAGCAAACAGTTGTTTGTAACTGTAACTGTTATAAAAACTCATTATATAACCTATGGCAATCGCTACTATAAGTCATATAAGTTAATAATGGGAGCGTTTCTGTTAGTACTTTATGAAACCTAAAACTCTTCGCAACAAATTAATAAGCGATTAAAGTTGTTCATTGAGATGGTATTTAATTACTATAGACCGGACGTAACAGGTTGGAATTACGACGGAGCAAAGATAAATCAAGTATATAACGCATATGTAATAGCATCTAAAGTTATAAATACAGTTGATGCGGAAACAGTTGCTAAAACCATTGACGAGAATTTGCACAAAATGCTTTATTCAGACGACAGGTACAGGGAAAAAATACTTTTATTTGTTCGTGACAGTGCCGCATACATGTTAAAAACAGGCAGACTATTAATGAAAACATACCTTATATGCTGCATCTTACTTGTGTAGCACATGCTCTCCACAGAATCTGAGAATATATCAGAGACACCTATCCTGAAGTTGATAGACTTGTATCCGCTTTTAAAAAGTTTTCAGAGAGCACCATCGAGAGCAGCTCTTTACAGGGAAAAACTTCCACCTTTGTCACTGCCTCCCTCGCTAGTAATAACTGGATGGGGAACATGGTTGGAAGCTACTAGTTTTTATGCAGAGAATTTCGATAGTTTACAAAATTTCGTTACATGTTTAAATGACGATGCTCGAAGTATTTCTGAGTGCAAGGAACTAACACAAATCCCAAATCTAAAAAATCAGTTGTTATTCCTTCAGGAACACTTTGGAAATTTGCCTAAACTAACCACATACTTTGAAAATCGAAATCTCAAATTGAAAGACGGATTAACCATATTAGATGTATTAATAATTTGAAAAGTATTCCAAGTGACTTCGGATGTGGCTTTCGGCAAAAGTTAGACGCAGTTTTTAATAGAAATCCGGAATTAATGACATTGGGGCAAGAGTGTATGGGGACAATGACACAAAATCTAACTGCTAAATACGCTGAAATAAAAGAATATTTCCAGTACGCACCTATAACCAGTTGCGATGTAGAAAGGATGTTTTCTATTTACAAGCATGTACTTCATTCAAAGAGAACAAATCTTACAGAAGAGAACCTTGAGAAAGTATCGCTAGTAAATATTAATACTCCTTAACTCGACTTGAACTTACAAAATAAACAAATAATAACGTATTTTGTATTTCATAGATCTCCACCCACTTGTTATCCAATTATATAAATAAAATAAAAAACTCAAAATAAAAAAGTAAAAATACAAAATTTCAATAGTGCGCCCATGGGCGATGAGTCATCAACCTCTAGCGTCCGGTCTATATTAATTACATACAATGTTACATTAACAAACTCCTTCTCTTTACAAATGCAAACGTATTTTAGAATTTTTAAAATGCTATATAGCAACTGAATAATGTAACTTTATTATAAACTGAGTTTCTACATCATACATAAATATTATTGTAATTTTAAGGCTTTCAACAGTAACTTACCAATTTCCATACCACATATATTTTAATATTGCAAGTATGTATGTATATCAAAGTTCGCAGTAAATGCGAAATATGCATTAGCAAAATGTATTATGGGGATCATTTAGGAACTCGAAAAGATAAATCCGCGTGACGTATGTAACGTATATTATGCAATGTTTCCTTCCCTCACAGCGTTAGTTGACTTTCTTGGTAACATTTCATGCCGGAGTGAAGCACTAGTAACGTAAAATTCTATTTGTAAATCCCCTGCGGTTTGCATTTCCTAAGACTCAATTTGCCTTAAAGAGGTATACTTACTTCTACTAGTAGAGAGAGATCGCCGACAGATCGAGAAAAGTAAAAATAAAGAGATTGAGTTAATCTTGAAATATTTACATTTTGAATTAGGAATTACCATCTTCGATGTAAACGTTAATGGAAAAGTAAATGTATTGGTATATTCAAAATTTGTTTTTGATAAAACAACTGGTTGTATATATACCGGGTGTCCCAGCGTAATAGTAAAGTCCATTATTGGTATCTAATAATGTAGATAGCGAATAATTTTTAATATAAAAATTGTAGATAATTATAAGCTCTATAATTTAAAAATATTTTCATTTATACATAGTGTTCGACAACGATGAACCAACACAAACTTATGTTTTTTTAAATGGAATACTATGCATTTTTTTACATTTTATGATAGACCTTGAAGAGCTGATTAAACTGACATCAACTTGTATTTGCCGATTATCAACTGTTTCTGAAATATGGCGGTTTTTTTTTTAAAATTGTTGAACATGTGTAAAGTGGCTTTGAAATAACGATTGATGATGAATTACCTATTATGGGCGCAATTAGTAGAGACATCTTTTCAGTACGTGAAATTAATGTTTATTTGAACATATCTACGCATGTTCTTTAAAATTACATATAATTCGCTAAGCTAGAAATTCTAAAAAAAAATTAAATGGAACAGCCTGTATATTTGACTTAATTACACATAACATAATTAAAATTAATCGAAAAGAGTTACTTCAAATCTAATATTATATATGTAATATTTTCTTTTTACAAATAAGTAATTTTTATTAAAATTTTAAAACTCATATTATGAAAAGTTTGGAAGTTCATGAATAGTTAAAATATCGCAGTCGTTCTGTGTCATAAAATTGTTTATCACAATACTTAGACTAACTTTTAAATTACTTTAAAGTTAAAGAAGTTATACTTAGATTTATAACTTCACTTGAAAAGCAAACCGTCAATACATGTATTTAAATGTACGTTATTGAAAACTTCTATAACTTTCGCAATATCAAGAATAATGTAGTTACTATTTTCAAGTATTACAGTGACTATAAGTTAACATATAACAAATTAAAAAATCTTCTTTAAGGTTCTCTTAATAAAGTTTTTGCTAACATCAAGCACTCTAGAAAGTTTACGCACACATGTATGAGGATTTTCTTAAACGCATAACAAAAGAACCTTCTGTGCATCTGCGTTTTCTACGACAGCAGTAACACGTCTCCTTTTTCATACGGAGAGTACTGCCAGTTTATTCAAATCGTTAACAATTTTTGAAAAGCACTCATCGATGGCTGTCCCATATTTGGATATTTTTGGTTGTATATCTTTGTGCCAGCAACAACACTTTCCTCAAAATAGACCATATCTATTAAATCCAATTTTAAATATTTCATTTCGCGCTTAACATAAATTCATGTACTTACATGTCTTTAAACAGAAGCTATAAATCTAAGTTGATGTTGGTTCATCGTTGTAGAATACTCTGTATAAATGAAAATATTTTTAAGTTGTAGCTTATGATTATCTATAATTTTTGTATTAAAAATTATTCGCTATCTGCATTATACTGGGACACCCGGTATATGACTCCTCAGCTATTGTTTTAAATAATTCAAACATTATTATTATGCACTAAGAATGCTAGTATAATGAGTTAATAATAATTGTAGCTTTCACAAAAGCAAGTCAAAACTGCAAGGTAAAATATATGAATTCAGCTGTATAGATCCTTCTGTCACGCTGACTTTCAAAAAGCAATAACAATAACAAATAAACTTGCAATAACTATTGAAAGAAATTAACTTAATGATTTTTGAAAATATCTAATGACTTTCAGGACTAAACTTATACTGAAATATTTTATTGCTCGGACTTTACTTAAATTACAAAAGTACTTACTTTAAATTTAAAGCTCAGGTAATATACAGGGTGAATTATCTCCGTGGGGAAGATCGTTTGTGACTTATGAGAAAAGATATTTCGAAGCGCTTTTCTTCCTAAGATAGCCACTGTAAAACAGTAAATATACAGTATACCTGTAAACACAAAGAAAGCTATGCGGGCGTATATTTGACAAATATCTAGAAATATAGGTACTCAACTTCTTATTAATGTCGACTCATCATTTCGGAAGCGTGTTCAAAAATATTTAGAAGTAAATGAATATTCATTTGAACAGTTGTTGAAATAATTTTTACCTATTTTAATGTTCATATTTATAGTTATTTTATAGTTCTTGTTCCGCTAATTGTTCATCCATTCACGTAAGAGCTGATGTCTCTGTGCCTACTAAAATCAAGTTATTTTTTGTTTTAAAATTGATTTATTGTACCAAATTCTACATATTTTATGAAATATAATGCAGGCTGGCATAGACGGTATTGTAAATAAAATATATCCATCAAGTTTCGTATAAATACAAGTAAGTATAGACATGAGACACTAAGATTTTATAAGTAAACGAAAAGAAGAAGAGTTAATAATATATTATATAAATACTGTGACTTACATATACACATTTATACGTAAAACGTATATGCATATATGCATGTGTTTGAGATACACACATACATTAAGTGCCATTGCCGACAATCAAACGCACAGACACCGGTGTTTCGACCTTTGAGGTCTCGTCAGTGGTCGTGGAGACTGTCGACAATGGCTTCTTCTTCTTCTTCTTCTTCTTTACTGGGTTGAATTAGTCAAGCTAACGCTTTTTACTATTAATCTTAAAATGGCTGGTCTTGATTTAGAGGGATTTAATGATATTCTCTTTCAGAGGAGTCATGATGTAGCGAGCCTAGGTCTCTTAATAATGTTGCGGATCGTAAGTTAATGATGCGGAGAGGGAAGAGTTTATATGGTCTACGTTTTTCTCGTAGAAATCTTTTGTTAACCTTTTGGTGAACGTGGGGATATCTTCGATGTCGGCTTCATTGTGTAGTTGTATGTTCCTTATATACCAGGGTGGGCGAAAGGCCATGCGGAGCGATATATTTTGAAAGATTTGTAGCTGATTTATTAGTGACGGAGCTGCGTAGAGCCATATCTGGCAGGCATAGGTAATCATTGGTCTTAGAATCCGTGTATAAATACGTAGTTTTAGCTTCGGGGAACGTGTACTTGCTGCCCCTAGCATAGGCCAGAGGACACCTCTGGCTTTTTTGGCTTTTGCGCATGTTTGTTTAATATGATACGAATACGTCAATCTTCTGTCTAGGTTTACACCTAAGTATTTTACGCATGGGAGCCATGGTACTTCTGTGTGTTCGATATTGTGGTAGTTCACCAACATGAATTAGTAATGATATGTGGGAAGTACTAGTGTTAATAGAATATACTGTATATGTTTTTGAAGTGAGTATTAAAAAAAATGAAAGTTGATAAAATTTATTAGACCGAACTATAATAAAGTAAATAGCTGTGGGAATATTTGATTTATACTTAAAATAATTGTGAGAATATTAAATAGATATCTTCCTATGTTATTGGGCATCGTGTAAAGTTGGTTGCATATCGGGGTATGTTGAAGTATTTCTTGCATCGAGTGGTTGGTTGCCTATCAGGTTTCTTTGTTGCATTAATTTTACCCATTACTGAAAATAGAATTTTAAATATTACTTGATGTATTTTTATATGTAATATTATTTTGTAAAAGCTTGTTTAATTAACACTATTGAAAAATAGAGATAATAAGTATGGATTTTGAACCATAAAGGTTAAAAAAATGATGTATAGTTGCGCGCTTAAATTCAAATATGAGAAGTGTCAGATTTTGACATTTAAAATAACAACATTATAGTATTGAGTATTTGGTTTGCCGAAGTGTGTGAAAGGTTGAAAAAAATAAAGTAATGAATTAAATTGATAAATTTTTGGAATTACAAAAAGGTATTTTAAATATTCAAGTTCAAATAAAATATGTTTTGAATTATCACAATGTGTGTACAAAGATGATTGGATATTAAAAATTAAGGATTTATTGCCAGGGATATGAGGGATAAATAAAGAGATTCTAAAATAATTTTAGAAAGCAATAGACGTGTTTTCGGGAAAACGAAGTTTTTCTCCGAAAAACACAGAATAAAGTTATCAATTATTGCATAAAAGTGTATAAGAAGTGATAAAGATAGAGTGGAAAAGAAAACAGATATTTTTTAGGTGATTTAAATATTCTCAGGAATAGTACCATTTAGCATCATATAAATAGACTTTAAAAAATACAAGAAGAAAGGATTTAATTTATTAATAACGAAATAAATGAAGAGAATTTAAATTTGAGAAGGAAGCGAATAATCATATGATTAAAATTTAAAAATAAACTTACGGCATTGGAGAGTTGTTCGAGTTCCAGTATTTATACAAGTATATCAATCCAGAAATAGAAGAATTCGAGAATTTTAACATAGCAGGCGATCACAGGTATTCCAGTCCGGTGGAGATATAATTCGTGGAAAGACAAGTATCAAGAATTAGTACACAAGCGTTCGACGGTTCAAGATTCAAGATGATAGCAGATTTAAAGGTATAACAGGATAGCAGTCATCACAGTCCATATCCCGAGTATTTCAGTCAATTAGGCAAAGGAAAGGATCTACATCTTTGGAACCAGTACAGGTCATCTTCGAACTAAAAAAAGAAATCGTTTGGATTAGAAGAAAGAATACCAGTTCAATATTTGTGACAGGTCGTATATTTATTTGGAATTATCTGAGTTTAACCGTTTCAAAGATAGTAAAAGTATAACAGAATTTAGACAATTTTTAAATAAGATCGCACATAATAACATTGTAGATAATTAAGAAAAGATATTTTGTATTTACCTTTTTCAACATTAATTTGTGAATGAATTTAAGAATTTTATAAAATCAAAGAATCTGATTGGCAAACTAAAACTAAGTATATTGTCTGGGAAATTAAAATTCAAACGAGAACTATACAGTATTTTTTATTATAGTATTGTAAATATACTTACTTGCTTACATTTCGATTCACGAAAGTTATATTTTCGTGCACTTATAAATTTTTATAGGAGTTTTTTTTAAAACAAGCTTGATACTTCCATGTGTGTTTATTTGTTGGAGATTGTGTTGGGAACTATCATCTGATTTAATATTTGCCTAGTTTATTAAACAAATTAGTTTTGATATATTTGTTTTTATTTGGTATGTGGAGAAGAATCTTGAAGTATATAGATGAAACAGATATGACGCTAAGAACCTTAACCTATGAATAGAAAAACAACTGTCAGAGATTTGTTTATTTATTTGAATAGTATGCTAATACATACCTTGATATTGAATTCATAGTAAGTATAAATTGAAGATAAATTAGGAACTCATATAATAATTCACTTGAGAGTAACTGTTTAGTAAAATTTGATTGATAAAATAAAGAATTATAAAACGTAAAGATATTATGATATGTACGGGTAGTGAAGAAATTACATATAGGCAACTGTTTGACTTTGAGGAATTAAGTGAAGTTAGTTACATATAAAGATAATTAGTTTAAATTTTAAAAACAAGAACTGAGTTAGTGAGGGCATAAATAAATAATATACCTGAGAGAATTTGAAAATAGATATAAATATTATATAAAAGATTTCATTTTTTTTTATGACGAGAATTTATACAGGATTTAAATATATAGTAAAAATAAAGATAATAGAATTTACCTGAATGTAATTGTATCTTTTATTAATATAAGGTATTGTTACATTTTATGGCGTGCCCAACGTGGGGCGATTAAAATAAGACTCACAATATAGTATTTTTAATATTTTATTTATATTATTATATGTGGAAATAAAAATAAACAATTTATAAAGGTGATAAGTATAGTAAAACCTATATTGATAAAAATAGAAATTATATTTGAATTGTTTTCACTCACTATTTATTAATTATGAATACCAGGTCAAAGAGTAGTTCTGGAATAAATAGGCCCGAGTCTTCAAGCGATAGTGAGGAAGAAACACAACAAATAGGTAATATGCAAGATGAAGGAGAAATACCACAGGTACGGGAAGAGACACGACAGTTAGAAGAAGGACAAGATAGGGGTGATAAGACGCAGATACAAGGGAAAATTTTGGAAACAGGAACGTCGTCAGCAGCAGTAGATATGGTGTCTATTATGCAGATGTTAAAAGAAATGAGTGAAAAAAATGAGAAAAATCGAGAGGAGGATAATAGGAAAAGTGAGAAAAATAGAGAGGAGGCTAAGAAAAATCGAGAGGAGGATAATAGGAAAAGTGAGAAAAATAGAGAGGAGGCTAAGAAAAATAGAGAGGAGGTTAAAAAAAGTATGGAATTATTGAGTGGTAAATTAGAGAAATATAGGGAGGAAGATAAGAAAGAATTAAGTGGAAAGTTGGATAAGTTAACCGATGAATTAAAGAAAAATAGAGAGGAAGATAAAATTGAAATAAATAAAAATTTAGCAGATATGAAGGAAGAATTAAGTGGAAAACTAGATAAGACATGTGAAGAATTTACCAGGAATTTAAATAGTTTAAAAGAAGAAAATAAAGTTATAAGAGAAGAAAATAATAAGAAGCTTGAAGAATTGAAGGTATCGTTATTGAATAATACACAAGATAGTATTGACAAAGTTGTAGTAGATATGAACGAGAAATTTGTTACCAAAGAATCAGAAGCTATAATTTTTGTTACTACTGAAGTTCAACGGGTAGAAAAAGATGTAAAAGAAATTAAAGGAAATTTAAGTCAGTTGGAAGTAGATAATATTTCAAAACATAAAGAGATGGCTGAGAATTTAAAACAAGGATTGGAAAAGGTAAATAAAGAAACTACTGATCAGGTAGTAAGAATGGAAGAAAATTTGAATAAGAAAATAGAATCAACGGAAATAAACTGTATAAAAGAAATACAAGCAAATACATCGACTACTGAGGCGCAGAAGTCTAGTATGGAAGTTATTTTAAAGGAATGTGAAGAGCAGAAGAAAAAAATACAAGATTTATTAGTAAAGGCACAGAATGTCAGGATACCGAATGTTAATTGTACTCCAGTGTATAGTAATTTGAATACAGGTATTAAGATAGAAAATATAACACACTTTAGTGGTGACAAATTATCTACACATCCTATGGCTTATTTGACGAATATTTTGAAATATGTAGATGACTTTCCAGATTTCAGAAGTCAAATGAATGTCATAAGTGTATTTAAAAAGGTTGGAAAATGTGTAAACAAGATGTATTGCAGAATTGAAGATATTGATTCATGGAATAAAGTAAATATGGCTCAAGTGAATAGATTCGATATATTGCTAAATAGGGTGCGATTAAAAATAGATTATTAAAAAATTTAAGGGCATGGCGGTACTGAAGGGCCAGTAACCGTTGGTAAATAGCGCTACCACTCACCAGAGCTACTTTGTATATAATAAAGCCCAAAATTTAGGGGCATGGCGGTACTGAAGGGCCAGTAACCGTTGGTAAATAGCGCTACCACCCACCAGAGCTACTTTGTATATAATAAAGCCCAAAATTTAGGGGCATGGCGGTTGAATTTCATAGGGCTACAACCGTTGGTAAGTAGCGATACCACCTAACCAGAGCTACATCAAAATTAATAGAACAAAAATTTAGGGGCAGGGTTAATGTATTTTGTTTCTATAAAAGTATGTCATAAAGAAGAGAAATATAAATATGTGCATTTAATTTTTTTTTTATGATTGAGTTAATCATGTAAGAAATTTTAGCCAAGTTGATCTAACAAAGGTTTTTGTATTTTATTTCCTTTCTCAGAAATAATTGAATCAGGATAGAATTATTTAGATAAATAAGAGTTGAAAATGTTAGTTAGTATAAAGAATTTAGTAATATTTAATTTTCCCTTATTCCGTACATTATAAAATTTGTAAATATAAATAATAGAGGAGTATATAAGTAACTTTACAGTTAGTAAAATGTGCACAAGTACAAAAATGTGAAGAAATGTATAAAATAGATATATGAAAGAAGAACAAGAAGGAACCTTATAAAAAATTTTAAAGGAAATATATCGGAGAAATAAAAGCATTTAATGGTAAAGAAATATTAAAGACATTAAGAGTTATTAAAAAAAATATAGGTGATATACAAGTGGAAGAATATGATGATAGATGAAGCCTTTACAATGAAATATGTTTAGAAAAGATGATAATGAATGCTTGCTATGTATAATAAATAATAAAAGGAACCATAAAAAAAAAATATGGAATAATTTATAGAGATTATGTATGAAAGGGTAAATAAAACCCAAAATGATAATAAATATATAGAATGATAATATTTTAAAAATAATATGTAGGTCACGTACGCCTTAAAAAACGAAAATATAATTTGTGTACTTTCCAAAAGTGAAAGTTTTAAAAGGTAGACGAAAATGTCTATTATAGGTATAGGGATATTGTTCAGCTAAGAACAGTTTATATAAAATAAAATAATAAAGAATAAGTGAGCATATGTAAAGCATATTTTTTAGAGGCTATTAAATATCTGAAGAAATAACAGATACAACTTTAAAGTAATCACCAATAAATGTTAAAAGTAGTTTCGATTAAAATGTTGATAAGAATTTTTAGAAGGTTCAAAATCATGAATAGGATAAAACAAAGAAGGTTTAAGATAGGATAAGAAAAGGAATAAAGTTACTTATATAGAAAGCATAAAAATGTTAAAAGATACATTTTATGACATCTTTGATGAATATCAATGGATCAAGATGTAAATTTTGAATATAATAGTATAAAAAAGTATATTTATGAAGATTAGTTTAGTTAACATAGTTGATTGTAAATAATTGAGATTTAAAATTAAAATAGATACAGAGAGATAAATAATGGAAGGTTTTCTTATGTACCAAATATAAAGAAGTGTATCTGGGTTTATATGAGATTATATTGTTATGCTACGGAAGTAGTACAAATTGTATTACATTATTTTAGTTCAAATTGTTGAATAAATATAAATTTATATATTCTATAGAAATTTAGATTTATTAAAAAAGGGGCATATGTGGTAGTTCACCAACATGAATTAGTAATGATATGTGGGAAGTACTAGTGTTAATAGAATATACTGTATATGTTTTTGAAGTGAGTATTAAAAAAAATGAAAGTTGATAAAATTTATTAGACCGAACTATAATAAAGTAAATAGCTGTGGGAATATTTGATTTATACTTAAAATAATTGTGAGAATATTAAATAGATATCTTCCTATGTTATTGGGCATCGTGTAAAGTTGGTTGCATATCGGGGTATGTTGAAGTATTTCTTGCATCGAGTGGTTGGTTGCCTATCAGGTTTCTTTGTTGCATTAATTTTACCCATTACTGAAAATAGAATTTTAAATATTACTTGATGTATTTTTATATGTAATATTATTTTGTAAAAGCTTGTTTAATTAACACTATTGAAAAATAGAGATAATAAGTATGGATTTTGAACCATAAAGGTTAAAAAAATGATGTATAGTTGCGCGCTTAAATTCAAATATGAGAAGTGTCAGATTTTGACATTTAAAATAACAACATTATAGTATTGAGTATTTGGTTTGCCGAAGTGTGTGAAAGGTTGAAAAAAATAAAGTAATGAATTAAATTGATAAATTTTTGGAATTACAAAAAGGTATTTTAAATATTCAAGTTCAAATAAAATATGTTTTGAATTATCACAATGTGTGTACAAAGATGATTGGATATTAAAAATTAAGGATTTATTGCCAGGGATATGAGGGATAAATAAAGAGATTCTAAAATAATTTTAGAAAGCAATAGACGTGTTTTCGGGAAAACGAAGTTTTTCTCCGAAAAACACAGAATAAAGTTATCAATTATTGCATAAAAGTGTATAAGAAGTGATAAAGATAGAGTGGAAAAGAAAACAGATATTTTTTAGGTGATTTAAATATTCTCAGGAATAGTACCATTTAGCATCATATAAATAGACTTTAAAAAATACAAGAAGAAAGGATTTAATTTATTAATAACGAAATAAATGAAGAGAATTTAAATTTGAGAAGGAAGCGAATAATCATATGATTAAAATTTAAAAATAAACTTACGGCATTGGAGAGTTGTTCGAGTTCCAGTATTTATACAAGTATATCAATCCAGAAATAGAAGAATTCGAGAATTTTAACATAGCAGGCGATCACAGGTATTCCAGTCCGGTGGAGATATAATTCGTGGAAAGACAAGTATCAAGAATTAGTACACAAGCGTTCGACGGTTCAAGATTCAAGATGATAGCAGATTTAAAGGTATAACAGGATAGCAGTCATCACAGTCCATATCCCGAGTATTTCAGTCAATTAGGCAAAGGAAAGGATCTACATCTTTGGAACCAGTACAGGTCATCTTCGAACTAAAAAAAGAAATCGTTTGGATTAGAAGAAAGAATACCAGTTCAATATTTGTGACAGGTCGTATATTTATTTGGAATTATCTGAGTTTAACCGTTTCAAAGATAGTAAAAGTATAACAGAATTTAGACAATTTTTAAATAAGATCGCACATAATAACATTGTAGATAATTAAGAAAAGATATTTTGTATTTACCTTTTTCAACATTAATTTGTGAATGAATTTAAGAATTTTATAAAATCAAAGAATCTGATTGGCAAACTAAAACTAAGTATATTGTCTGGGAAATTAAAATTCAAACGAGAACTATACAGTATTTTTTATTATAGTATTGTAAATATACTTACTTGCTTACATTTCGATTCACGAAAGTTATATTTTCGTGCACTTATAAATTTTTATAGGAGTTTTCTTTAAAACAAGCTTGATACTTCCATGTGTGTTTATTTGTTGGAGATTGTGTTGGGAACTATCATCTGATTTAATATTTGCCTAGTTTATTAAACAAATTAGTTTTGATATATTTGTTTTTATTTGGTATGTGGAGAAGAATCTTGAAGTATATAGATGAAACAGATATGACGCTAAGAACCTTAACCTATGAATAGAAAAACAACTGTCAGAGATTTGTTTATTTATTTGAATAGTATGCTAATACATACCTTGATATTGAATTCATAGTAAGTATAAATTGAAGATAAATTAGGAACTCATATAATAATTCACTTGAGAGTAACTGTTTAGTAAAATTTGATTGATAAAATAAAGAATTATAAAACGTAAAGATATTATTATATGTACGGGTAGTGAAGAAATTACATATAGGCAACTGTTTGACTTTGAGGAATTAAGTGAAGTTAGTTACATATAAAGATAATTAGTTTAAATTTTAAAAACAAGAACTGAGTTAGTGAGGGCATAAATAAATAATATACCTGAGAGAATTTGAAAATAGATATAAATATTATATAAAAGATTTCATTTTTTTTTATGACGAGAATTTATACAGGATTTAAATATATAGTAAAAATAAAGATAATAGAATTTACCTGAATGTAATTGTATCTTTTATTAATATAAGGTATTGTTACAATATATATGTTACCTATGATGGGTTTAGGGTGTCTTCTGAAGACTATTGCTTGAGATTTCTCACCGTTTATGGCGATTCGCCAAGTGTGGCACCAGGTAATGACGTTATTTACAGCATCTTGGAGGTTTCGTATAGCAATTGTGGGGTTGATGGAGGAAGAGAGTATGGCAGTGTCATCGGCGTAGGAAGCAAGTGTGGTTTTGTTGGTTTGTGGAATATCAGCGGTGAAAATTGAATAGAGATGGGGGGATAGGGCAGAGCCTTGAGGTACCCCGGCTGTTAGGGTACTGATGGTGAATTGTGTGTTATTGATTTTTATGGAGAAGGATCGGCGTTTTATGTAAGAATGGATGATTCTGATTAAGTAAGGTGGATAATTTTTTGCGTGTAGTTTGTATATTAGGGCCTGATGCCACACTCGGTCGAAAGCTTTTGAAATGTCCAGGAAAATGGCTGCTGTATTGTTGTGTTTGTAAAAGGAATCTTGTATGGTTTCAGTGACCCTGGCGAGCTGGGTGGTTGTGGAATGCATTTTCCGAAATCCGTGCTGTTCTTCTGGGATGATCGAGTTCTGATATGAAAAGTCTGTTAATTTACTCAGGATAGCTTTGTCTGCTACTTTGCTGATCGCAGAGAGTAGGCTGATCGGCCTATAGTTTGAAGGGGAGTTGTGATTTTTTCCTGGTTTGGGGATCATTAATATAGAAGCATGTTTCCAAATTTTTGGGTAGGTTTGTAGTCTAAATATGGAATTGATGATAGTAAGTAGGAAGATGATGGCTTTGAACGGTAGGTTTTTTAGCATTTGATTGGAGATGTCGTCCGGACATAACACCCAAAAGATGACACAGAAAAGTGTTAGATGTCGCTGTGATACTCTCACTGCATTTAACACGCAAAAATGACATAAGCAGCTTTTTAAGTCTTGTAGCCATTGTCGACAGTCTCCACGCCCACTGACGAGACCGCAAAGGTCGAAACACCGGTGTCTGTGCGTTTGATTGTCGGCAATGGCACTTAATGTATGTGTGTATCTCAAACACATGCATATATGCATATACGTTTTACGTATAAATGTGTATATGTAAGTCACAGTATTTATTTACTGCTTGATGTTAGTTTTAACATCCATGTGTTTATACTATTCATTTTCGTTTTAATATATTACATATTCTTGTAATGCAATTTTACAAACAATTCGAACTCTCTAGCTAAAAAATATTTTTTGACATTCCTCCAATATATACAAAATTAATACCCCCAATCTTATTTTTTAAAAATTCATTATCAAATCATGCTTATTACCTGAGAACGAACTTACTAAATGGTGTCCATTCGATTGTCAATTTCGCATCGAATATCATGGCTCTCTATAATTATGTCAAAATATTACAATAGCTCAGTAATGGTCACTTCTAAAACAATAACGCTATAAACATGCTTTTGGTGCGAAATTTAGTAAGCAATTCAAACTGTGTGCACCCAGCTTTAGTAGTGAATGAAAGTGCCTTGCTGCTTGTGGAGAAAACATAATTTTCTTTCAAAGAATTCTAGAAGCTTTTCTTTTTTCTGGATGTTTTCTATTTAAATATCGATGGCTTCATATTGTCTTGTGATAAGACTTCTCCACAAACTACACATTGGGGTTTATTAACAATAAAGGTAAACCTATATCTAAGATATTCATCGCTGTATATAATCTCTTCTTCTTCTTTGTATTCTTATAACCGTGGGATGTAAATGGTTCTATCAAACTTTTTAAAAATGTGTGCAAAAAAAATAAATACCAAAAAGTAAATACAACACGCGTAAATTATCATTAAATATTCGATTTTGCACATGCACAAGACATACGGCAACTTGTTACAAATTATATTTATTCTTTACGACACACAAATTCACAGATACATATATATACATACACATATTTATATATACATAGTATAGGTAAATAAAATCTTCTTTCTTAGCAACATTGTAGTGAAACAAAGGTTAATACAAAGAAAAAGGAATTAATTTTCTAAACATGAATGACCGGTCTGTGAGTTAGACACATAACCTTAAAACACAGTTTTGATACATTACGGATTGTAAACAAAGGACATGCTTTCCAAAGATTGAACTTTTACATTCGACTTTACACAACAATTCGACTTTTGTTGGTTACTATCTTACAGTATGTTCATCGAAAGTTATTGAGAAATCATAATTTACAAAATAAATGAGTGTTTGCCGACGATAAAGTAGTTATTGCGGAAATTCACTTTAAATATCTACGTCAAGGAAGTCTTTATTTAAATACGCGGTCTGAGTCTCGTACGGTGATCTTAAATAGTTATAGATATACGGTGATTAATGTTCGTTGCGCGATCCTAGAATAAAATATACAAACGAATATTAATAATGTTTTTCTGACTGGAATCGGTCACGACGTTTTAATAGTCTGACCAGGATGGATTTTATTCTTTTTGGGTCGTGTTTGGCGGAAGGAAAACCTCTTCAGGGCGCTTTATGCCTCAATGAGATATTTAGAGGATGGTTTTAACATCCCCACGGCGCTTTATGCCTGAGTGAGATTAAGCGGAAAGTTTTAACCTCCTCACGGCGCTTTTGCCTGAGTGAGATTAAGCGGAAGGGAAGAAAGTTTCACGATTCAAAAGACTTGAAACAGGATGAATTACAGTGCTGGAAGTCGGCCTTTTATATCATCCGCAGCGCCTACGTATGCAGACAAAAACTAGTTCAATACATTGAATTTGCACACGAGACTCGAAACTAAAAGATCGCGCGAAAAATGATCGTGACGTAGACAGCTGATTCTTTTCCGCATACGAATAATAAACTGCTAAGAAATAATTAAATAAATTACTAAGAATAATACGGCAATATATACAGGAAGATTAAACGTTTGAATAAAATGTCACTCAGATATAATTTAATATTTACAGATAAATTAGATATGAATTTTAAAAAAATGGTATTTTATTACAATTAACGAAGGGACTTCGTTACACTTTCTTGACCACGCTGAAAGTTGCCGAAAATATGAAACAACGATCTTGCACTATGTGGTCATACATGAAGCAAGTAAGCAAGACATTTTCAACATGAATTTACTTTCTACAAATAAATTTGTGTAAGAAGGTAGCGCGTTAAATAGGCTTAGGAAACCCTATGTTAGGTTATTTTATGATATATGTGAAAGATTTAATTTCTAGCATTCTAACCCATCTATTTTAACATAATAAAACAAATTGAAAAGAAAAACTAGTAAACTCTCTATTTATATTTCGAATCATCGTCACATTAAAAACAAGCTGGTAGCTATTCTTAATCCCTTCCTTAACACATGACAATTTCACTCGAAGAATATGAAAATTCGTACATCAGAAAATACGTAATTTTTCGAAACCGCTTAGTATATTCGAAAGATTCAAACGTAACTGAAATAACAACCACCTACTGAGGACTAAAAAAAGTCAATATAAAATTAACGATTTTCACAATGAAGTAATTTGAAACAATTAAATTCCCCTAGGTGAAGTTCATCATTTGGTTTAAAATCTCGAAGAAACTAAGTACAAACTGCTGTAGCAAATATTGCTAAATGTACCTACTCTGTGGACATACATGTACAATTTATCTTCTTTCAAGTATGTAAGAGGAAACTTTACAGTATCATTTATGTTCCCCGGGGAAACTAAGTCTACTTCCTCAATTACGCTTGACTAACAACAGTAATTACTTTGTTATCAACTTAATATTAACCTAATATACACTGAAGCCTAGAAACTTAAAGTATGTCACCTTGAGAACTGTAGTTTCATAAATTATTAAATAAATTATTCCAGGAACATTTGATATTTTCCCAAGAAATATCTTTTTGAGAGTTTTATTAATTTGCATATTTTAAAGAGATCATTCGTTTGTAGATTACATGTGTTGAAATAGCTTTGCGAGTTTTATTTAATTGCCTCACGATTGGGCTATCTAAACTTTAAAGGCCTCATATTATTATAAATGGATGAAGTAATAATAATAAAAATTATCGATAATGGTTGGTCAAGAATTAAACGGGTTAATATTTGAATACGATGTATTTAAATTTCCCGCGTTTTAGCGCTTTCGCTAGAATGACTCTAAATTGCTAAACATAAACTAAATATACACGATAATAGTACTTATGCTAATGATAATGACAACATAGTTGTAGAAATGCGTATCTGATTTCCTAGTGTGGTAAAAGTGACATTATAGAGTATTTTGTTTAATAGCATGCCACAGTCTACAATTAAATTTCTTTTTTGCAAATGACATTGATTATTATATTACCGAAACTAAGGGTGGGATTCTGTGCGGCTATTGGAAAGCTTACGGTTATCGTAAGCTACGAGAAATTCGTCAGCAATACAACCTAGCAACTAAAATGTCAGTTTGCCATTTCTGTACATAACCTTTATGTTTAACATCCAAACATACGTATCATCTCTTAAATATATACCAAATTATGTTAATTTAAAGTTTTAACTAATAAGAAATTTGTTTGGAATATAATTTAGCGATTGCTAATATATTCTTCTTGAAGAAAATGTACGAAAAATTTTGAAATGCCAAGATAGCAGGAAGCACTATGGATAATTTCAGCAAGAACTGCTATACCATTATAGTAGGTATACTTGGAAAAGGAATATATATGCAAATAAATGAAAGACTCCAAGCAAAGGTATTTACATAGTAAAGTAAACAAACTTATGAGATTAATGTAAATTATAGCAAAGGCATATTTCATTTTAAAGTATGCTTCGGCTGATGGACAATAATTATTTTCGCATTATTTTATACCTATCTATATTCTGACACTAAAGTGTAGCAAATTTCTGGAATATCTCGCGAATATATTTTGTTTACTACGTAAACACACTGTTGTTGTAAAATTTAATATTTTACCAAATACTTTCAACGGATTTTGCAATAAATCTTTTTTATAAGTTCCATTGTACATATCCTACTTCTAATATATTCAATATGTATATTATGTTCATGCTTAGGGCATGGTTCATAAGACAACCCATTGTCTTAAATTAGTTGTAAACACTTTCATCCACATTAAACATGCAAGTGCATGCTTTCAACCTCTTTGTGATGCACCAAATTCTCTCAATTTCCAAATAATTATTTTTTTGGTTTTGAACTAAATGAAATATAGTTGTCATTGCCTTATGTAATTGAAAATTATTCTTTAGTGCCATGATATGCAATATACAACATCTGTAAATTATACTACATACCTTTACAGGATGGTACATTAATATGCGGAATCTGCAGAAACACCAATAACTACTTTGCAAAATAACATTTGTCATATCGATAATATTGCACACAGATTTCAATTCAATATTAAGGACGCTTCTGAGGAATTATTAATTGGAATGAATAACCATAGTTGCATAAGATAACCGATATCACCTGCATTGAAATATGTAGATTACATTATTAGTCATTCCATAAAATACCTATGGGTGCTATCGATTAAATAGTACACTTTTATAATGTTTTTATACAACATAATTACCCTTGCATAACATTTTTTGAAACACAATTTGCTGGAAATTTTATCCACTCAGCAAATTTCCTCATCATCATGTGACAGACCTTATGAATTATACGACACACTGATATTTGGCCAAATAAAACAAACCTATTATACATATACGAAATTATTTGTGTATGTACAGGGTCCGGCAACGAAGCGAGGACGGAAGATAACATGCTTATTTGAAAGTTAGTCAAATATTTAGTCTTCGGATATTCTCGCGCGCCATCAAGCGCACGTTTTAAAAACATTTTGGTTTATACAGGGTATCCAGCTGGAAATGCCAGAATAAAGTTGCTCTTTTTTAAATGGAACATCCTGTATATTAATAGATAAAATCATCCGCTCTTGAAAGCTGGTTACATCAATATAATGCTGTATGGGTCTAAAGTTGGTAGTTTGTCTTAATAATTATTTTAAATTAATTCATTTCAGTTGGCTATTCTGCATAAGGAAAAACAAAAGATCCGAAACCAACATAATACAATATTTTTTACTAGTATTGAGTTTCGTTGCTACGTGAAATAAATTCTGTAACTGTTCGCGCAAATTAATTCATTTCAGTAGGCTATTCTGCATAAGCAAAAACAAAAGATCCGAAACCAACATAATACAATATTTTTTACTAGTATTGAGTTTCGTTGCTACGTGAAATAAATTCTGTAACTGTTCGCGTTATACAGATGTTCACAATTTCGCAAGATCGAAGAAATCTCGTAATTTTTAAATGGAACACTCTGTATGTGAGTTCATTTTTGAATTGTTTATTAAATTTCATGTCAGAAACATGTAAGACGATAATACTTTAAATGTGACTATTACAGAGTTATTGTCGTTTTTTGATATGCTTTTGTTAGTTTTTGCAAAAAAGTCATTTTTTTCCAAGTGACACCCTGTATATTATTTCATTTTCGAATTTCTTATTAAATTTCACATCAAAAACATGTAAAACGTTAATACTTTAAAACTGATAATTACTGAGCTATTGTCTCTTTTTGAAATAATATTGTCAGTACTACACTATATTAATTAAAACCACAAAACTGCCAAAATTATATCAAAAAGCGACAATAGCTCAGTAATAGTCACTTTTAAAGTATTAACGTCTTACATGTTTTTGATGATGAATTTAATAAGAAATTCAAACATGAAATAATATACAGCGTGTTCCATTTGAAAAAATTGGCTTTTTTGCAAAAACTAAGAAAAGCATATCAAAAAACGACAGTAGCTCAGTAATAGTCACATTTAAAGTATTAACGTCTTACATGTTTCTGACATGAAATTTAACAAACAATTCAAAAATGAATTAATATACAGGGTGTTCCATTTAAAAATTACGAGATTTATTCGATTTTGCGAAATTGTGATCACTCTGTATAACGCGAACAGGTACAGAATTTATTTCACGTAGCAACGAAACTCAATACTAGTACAAAATATTCTATTCTGTTGGTTTCGGATCTTTTGTTTTTCCTTATGCAGAATGGCCTACTGAAATGTATTAATTTATCAAGTAAAATAATTATTAACACAGAAACTATCAACTTTAGACCCATACAGCATTATATCGATGTAACCAGCTTTCAAGCGCGGATGATTTTATCTATTAATATACAGGGGGTTCCATTTTAAAAAAAGCAACTTTAGTCTGGCATTTTCATCTGGAGCACCCTGTATAGACCAAAATATTTTTAAAACGTGCGCTTGATGGCGCGCAAGAATATCCGATGACTAAATATTTGACTAACTTTCAAATAAGCATGTAATCTTCCGTCCCCGTTTCGTTGTCGGACCCTGTATACTTGAGTGATTTAATAGTGCGAGAGCGCTTACTCTCCAAGAACTACTTTGTTACATTGTATTATAAACCTATTAGCACCAATATTTTCCTTGTGGCTGTCAAATAATAGAAAATTTCCATAAATTTAATGTTGTTAAGACCTCTAACAAAGATATTATGTACACTGTATAGGTATGTGCATTTCACTTCTTCAAATGTAACTAGGTATATGTACATTATTTTGATGAATACATGTATCCAACACCTGGATAAGGCTTTGAACGCCTAAACGTTTGCTTGAAATGCCTGTCAGAGATTTACATGATCGATTAACTGCTTTCGTAAAAAGCGTATATAATTTCTGGAATAAAACGACTATATTACATTCTATACATATATTTTTCATAGACGAATCCCTACCTGTTGTGATCTACATCTAACAATCATGCAACAAAGTCATATCCATATTTGCAAACAAGAACAATAATAAATATAAAATATAACCTGCAAAATCTTTATTTACGCTTTTCATGACACTTGTACGTCATTGACCGTAAAAGTTCACAAAATCGTCATCGAAACGTCACCTCGTTGCTAGGTACAGAAAGCTTCCGATAACCGTAGCTTACGAGAGCCGCTCAGAATCGCACCCTTAATTAGGAAAGTGCCACGGGTATAATTCGCACATGTGTCTCGAAGCATGTCGCACTTGCATACTTCCAACTTCACCACAGAGAAGATGTATGCACGAATGATTTAAAGTCTTTAATCGTATTAAACAACAGATGTTACATATGGTCTACGCAAGGTGGTGCGCTCACGAAATTTTCTCAGTGCAGAAGAATCAATTGGAAAGAGTATAATTTTCATGTCATCTGATAAATATTTTATTTCATCATATTAGTAGTTATTATTTTAAATCAATGTTTGTTTAGAGACTTTACATACTACAGCTAATGCTAAAGTTATTTTTATTCATAATTTTAGGAACAAAGGCCTGAAGTAAAATACATTTTAGAACATACGAGTATACATGTACTTGTTTACCGGTCACGATTTTCATTTTAACTGGCATTTAATTGAAAAATTATCTACAGCAGCTTCCAGAATTTCAATTTCTCCCGTTTAATTCTTATCAGCTACAGTTCGTGCGATAATAATTCAATTTTTTTGATAATTAAGTTCTGGGCGTTTTCCGAGTGGCGCTTGCCGCGCGTCACAGTTTACATAACGTGCCATATTCCGGTGTCGCGGCGGTGTAATTTTGCCTAGACCTAGCCAGTTCCAGGTTCCCCGATGTGTTTTAATGAACTTCCCCCGTAATATCTCATGTTACGTGTCATTCATGGCCCGAGAAACGTGAGCGCCTGCAACTCCGAACTTGTTTGTTGCTCCAGATAACTGCTTAAATTAAATTTTAATGCAGAGGTGCTCGACAGAAGCATGTATCTACTACACGTAAACATACTTGAGCAAATAAGCGCTTGCATCATGCTAAGCATTTAGGTAAGAGAATGAAGTATGCGTCAACAGTTCCGTCGAGATAATAAAGTATGTTGATGCAATAGTGTCATCAATTTATAGCATAATTAAAACGTAATTTACTAGCAGAAATATTAGAATTTAAATGCAGTTTGATACAAACAAATATTTTATAACTCTTAATAGACTATCTGAAAATAGCTTATGTTTATAATAATAGGTAATAATAATAAGTAGGGGGCGGACACGTACGGTTGATGACTCATCACCCATGGGCCCACTATTGAAATGTTGTATTTTTAAAGAGGTTTTAATTTTATTTATATAATTGGATAACAAGTGGCTGGTGATTTACAAAATACAAAATACCTTATTATTTGTTCATTTGCTCTTCTGTAAGACTTGTTCTCTTTGAATTAAGTACATCCTTGTAGATAGAAAACGTCCTTTCTACATCGCAACTGGTTATAGGTGCGTACTGAAAATATTCTTTTATTTCAGTGTATTTAGCATACACAATTGCCGCAATGTTATTAAATCTGGATTTCTATTAAAAACTGCGTCTAACTGTTGCCGAAGGCCACATCCGAAGTCACTTGGAATACTTTTGAAATTATTAATAGCCCACGTCTAATGTGGTTAATCCATCTTTTAATTTGAGATTTCGATTTTCAAAATATGTGATTCGTTTAGGCAAATTTCCAGTGTTCCTTAAGGAATAACTGATTTTTGAAATTTGAGATTTGTGTTAGTTCCTTCCACTCAGAAATACTTCGAGCATCGTCATTTAAACATGTAAAAAAATGTTGTAAACTATCGAAATTCTTTGCATAAGAACTATTTCTGTGTATGTTTTAGCAATGCTAAGTGACGAACGTGCGATATTTTGGCATTCTGTAACGATATTTTACAGACTTTGTAATAAATTTCGGAATCACTGACAATTTCATATCAGAAAAAGTAACATAAACAACGTTCTATATCTAAATAAATGATAACTAAAAATGTACGCGTGTGTTATTGAAACTAAACGAACTCCAGTGCACACTTACGTCTAGATAATTGGGAGAAGTCGATTCAATAAACCGGTATTAAACAGACTATTACAAAAATTACGAAGTACGTAATTAACAGTCAAAACAATGAAAAAACGAAAATAACGTAAGTATGAATGAAAATTTTATTTCTCTTGCGAAATATAAGGTAAATATAATAAATTTTAAAAACCCCTCACGCTCCTATCTACGCCGATGAAAAAAGGAATTTACTCATAAATTCCTTATTTTATGGCCTTTTTTTGCTCTCATTCTCGGGCACTTCTCGGGCGTAAACAGATGTTGCAGTTCATCATATGAATTAGTGCTATTCAGTAAGCGTGTGTTGTTTACATTATTTCTTTGCTCCGTTGTAACTTCCTCGTAGTTTAAACCGGTCATGTCCGCGCTCTAATAATAAGGTAATAAGGGAAAATACCTTTTGTTTGTGTATATATTGCTTAATGTATGTATTTGTTATGTTATGATATATAACATGCACTAAGTGTATTAATTTTCAATTTAAAGCTTACAAAAAGTTTTAAAAAAATATATTTTTTTATATTTACTTTAATAAAATGTTGAATTGTTGTGTAAATTGTTGCTTGTAGATTAGGCTGTAGTTTTAAATATCCATTTTTCTCTGTATACTGGCATTTTAGTAAAACATTTAATTCCTTTTTCTATTCCAAATTCTAATATTCACCTTCCATTAATAAATTCAATATACTTTTCTATTTCTCTAAATCGTCGTTTTACTTTAAAAAACTCGTATGTCTCCCCAACCTACTTTTACAGGAGATAAGAAAAACTATTTAGCTCTTATGCAGAACGACATTTTTAAACATAGTTTTACATTGATTTCATAGTTCAAAAATATGTATACATGGTTTTGAGTATTTTAATTAAATATGGGATTTTCCTCAAAATAAAAGACTTACGTGATTTTAATTATAAAAAATTTACCTATACCAAGGCTTACAAGTTTTTAAACACTAAAGGTACTGAAAAAAAACAAACGTTTTAATAATTATTAGTCATTTATAAACATATTACTTACATTATGGGTATTATTACATGCATTATAACATTATTCGTATTTTAAGGTATCATAAAATGTATGATAGTCATGG
The DNA here is from genome assembly GCA_963170755.1 of Amphimallon solstitiale. NCBI lineage: Eukaryota > Metazoa > Arthropoda > Insecta > Coleoptera > Scarabaeidae > Amphimallon > Amphimallon solstitiale. The sequence goes on along the minus strand of OY720675.1, from coordinate 25,821,062 downwards.
GGTATCTCTTTTTTTAAAGCCTGAAGATGTTCGTACTTAGATTTGTTTATGGCTAGAGGAGCATTATAAAGTTGCGGTATTGGTTCGGTACCAAGAACTTTTTTAGTATTTCTTTTCGTTAACTGTGTCCAGTCATCATCGAAATTAGTTTTATAAAATACTAATCCTTCTCCAGTGTATTTGAGAGCACACAAACTGTTTACCGTGGCTTCTCCAACTCTGGTCCCTGGACGAATTGATGTAAAGAAAGAAAGCTGGCTAAAATTTTTGAAATATACGTGTCGAAAATATTCTACTGAATAAGGCTTTGGATGTCTTCTTGCTGCTTTACATGCAGATATGTATCCAGCAGGTGTATAGATCTCCTGATTGCGAAGTTTGCGTTCAATACTAGAGTGCATACTATCGCACTCCATTTGAGTGTGACCAGGCACTAAATATTTTTGAATAATGGTTATGTTTAGCTTCTTGGATAAATGGAGCAACGCGTTGGCAAGAGTAACATTGCGGTTCTGATAACCGCAACCGTCACTAAAAAGTATGATTTCTTCACCCGGATTAATTCCTGATTTATTTTCGATAAAATCGTAGAGAAGGGTAGCAAACTCATTAGAAGACACACCTCCTTCCCCTTCGTGCCACAGAAAACAGAAACCATCATGATTTTTGAGATTATAAATTGTATAGTTGTGGACCATAAGCTTTTTCTTGTAATAACATGTTGATGCTTTCAGCAAAGGGCACAGAAGAACAGACTGCATATCTACAGTAAAAATATGAGTGGCATTTTCTTTGTCCTCTTCTTTTTCTCGTCGAGCCCTGTTTTTCTTAGCAATATGTGCTAGATATTGATCATCTGCTATATTTCCTGCTTTATGGGCTACACAGATATCACACTGATCCTTCCTGGGTCTAAACAAGCTCAACTTATTCGCATCAAATTCTTCATAAAATACTTTGGTAGACAAATATTCTATTTGTTCCTTTTCACAAAACTGGACATATTCATTATATAGAGAGAGTTTTGATTGCCACAGTGGCTCTAGGTAGAGTCTTTCAGTAGATGCTCGACAATAGTGTGATTCAAGCTTGGGAAGCAGATCAAAGAATTTTTGTAAAGTATTTTTTCTTTCGGTAAATCGATTGCTTTTTCTTTGAGCATTCTTAGACTGACATGGAACAGAATCGGTGTTGTGTTGGTCATCGGAATTCCATCCATCTACTGAATTGCTTAAGAGTGCCCAACTATGTGTAGACCATTCTCCAAGGTCAAGAGTATTATTAAACATTTTTTTGCACACCCTTACTCGTACACCTTTTTTCTTAAGATGATAGAACAACGTGACCTTACGGCGCGACACCTCATTCTTCATATTTTTTTTATCTTTAGCAGCGTCAGTATCGATTAAACGGTTAACGTATGTTTTCCGCTGTTCCCAATTGAGATCTCTCCAAAAATGCTGGAAAATATTTTGTCGCTTTTCCTCAGTGAAAATGCCACATTTAATCTTAGTATCCTTTCTACTTTGTTTGCAATGACAAGCTGGTTTCATACATCTTGCTTTTCTACGTTGATCGTACACCCATTTTCCATCAGTTTTTTTCAGCCCCCGATATTCCTCTCCTTTCATTCTTTTTTCTTTGTTCTCAATTATTTGCCACTTGCTAATTTCTGGTTTGCGTTTTCTTTGTTTCTTATCTGTTGACTGGTCGCGTATTTCGTTTATATTTTCTTCTTCGACTTCCTCGTGTTCAGAAAGAGTTGCTTTTAAATCAAATGTCAATTCACTTTTTTTTTTGTTAGACATTTCAGTCACTTGTGAAAGCATTCCTCCCGTAGTCACTTCATATACCCCAACAAAATCGGGAACAGCTTCTTGAAGACTTTCATTATTATCAGTTATGTGAACTTCAGAATTATTTTCTAGATACGTGGGATCAATAGCTTCATCACGCTCTTCTTCAGACCTTTGAGCCAACTGAGACGAAAGGGTTTCTTCCTGGTCCTCATTAAAGCTCTGAGAGGACGATTCATCCCGTCGAGTTTCACCAGCGAGTGCAAGCGAAAAAATAAGCTTACTTCGCGCACTTACAGTACTGACTGCTATGATCTAAAAATAAAATAAATTGTATAATAAAATCTTATTAACAAATGTGCATTATTGCACCGAATAAAAAACTGTACGTTTATTTTTTTTACTCTAAAATACAACATACAGCAAGTTAATTAGGTAATTACCTACTTTATTACATATTCCCGAAAACAAACTGATATAATGTTAGACATTTACAGAACATTCTGATTTGGATGAAAGTAAAAAATATGTAAGTACCTCCCTTTTTAAAACAGTACGCCCCTCTCAGAAATTGTACGAAACAATATAACAAAAATTTAAAAAATCAGGCTTACTATCAACACTATTATGACAGAGGTACAACTAAAAAAAATGCCTTATAATGGAAATAACGGCGCATCCGTTAGCGTTTATATTACTTGTATATCATATTTGATTTTCTTGTACCAGACTGTCCCCAGATATATTAAACAATTTTTCGTAAAATAGATAAAATAAGCCTACGATCCAAACTTTATTGAAGTTTAAAACCTCGTATGTTTGTAGTCTATGAAATTTAATATCCTCTTATTAGTATTAAACCTCGTAAGTCTCACATTGGCGCGATAACCTCACATAACAAACAAATAAATTCTTTTTCACTAACAATATTAATACATTTAACTAATTAAAAACAAAACTTACTTTTGAATTTGTTGAAAAACTCATAATAATTATTATTTATGCAGCTTTATATCATGTAGGTACACAATTAAATTACAAAGCGGCGGGAACCAAAACTTTACGGACTTACGAGGATTTAAAAGTAAGGTTTCGTCTGAAAATAACATACGTGTTTTTTAAATTTAGCAATAGATGGCACTCAAATCTGTCTAGACTTACGGGCTTTTAAGACAAAGTGTAGAAGAATATTTTTACCAAGACTGAATTAAAACCTCGTTTTATGCAAAAATCGGACTTACGAGTTTTTTAAAGTAAAACGACGAAATATTGAAAACTCGTAACTATAGACCAGGCTTATCAGGTCGAAATTACGACGGATAAAAGAAATAATGTACAAACGTCGATTTTACTGTTAAATTCTTTTTTCATGGGCGTAGGTAGAAGCGTCAGGAGTTTTTAAAATTTATTCTATTTACTTTATATTTCGTAAGATAAATAAAGTACGGAGAGTTAGTTTTGTTTTTCCATGGTTGTGACTGTTAATTACGTACGTACGTAATTTTTGTAATAGTCTGTTTAATACAGGTTTATTGAATCGACTTCTATTAAGAGTCATACTAATTGTATGTCCATTATCAGTGATTCCGAAATTTATTGCAAAGTTTGTAAAATATCGTTACAGAATGCCCAAAAATCGCACGTACAACGTCACTTACCATCGCTAAAACATACACAGAAATTGGACCCGTTGGAAGCTGACAATTTTAACGAAGAACTCTGTGAAACTTTAATGGCGGCTAATATCCCATTAAATAAACTTGACACTCCCACTTTGAAAACATTTCTCCAAATATATACTGGTCGAAATGTTCCCGATGAATCCACTTACCCAAATATTATGTTCCTAAGTGCTTCACGAAAACAGTAGAATCATTAGAAGATCTTTCGAATCAGTACCTACGGAAAAGTGCCGACGAAATTGTCGATATATTATGACGCTGTGTGGTAAATGTTGTAGCTGCTGTACTACATCCAACTATTCCATATAATGCATATGTAGTACAATCTAAAGTTATAAATAGAGTTGATGCGGAAACATTTGCTAAAATCATTGACGAGAATTTGCACAAGATGTTTCATTCAGACGACAAATACAAGAAAAAAATACTTTTATATATTAGTGACAGTGCCGCATATATGTTAAAAACAGGCAGACTATTAAAGGAAGCATATCCTTGTATGCTACATATTATTATTATTATTATTATTACCTATCCGGAAGTTGATAGACTTGTATCCGCTTTTAAAAAAGTTTTCAGAAAAGCACCATTGAGGATAGCTCTTTACAGGCAAAAACTTCCCTGTTTGTCACTGCCTCCCTCACCAGTAACAACTAGATGGGGAACATGATTGGAAGCTACTAGTCTTTATGCAGAGAAGTTCGACAGTTTACAAAATTTCGTTACATGTTTAAATGACAACGCTCGAAGTATTTCTGAGGTATGTACATTTCTCTTTGTAATTATTTAATGACGTATTTTTGATAATTCATACTTTAGCTCAATTTTCAGACATACTTCGACATCTATTTTTCACGTGCCGTTGTTTCTATATACTGTGGTTTGTGATTTTTGTTTACCGATCTAGACTTTATATAGGTCTTTTAACGAAACTGGCGGGTTAGATAAGTGGTAAACAACATCGTAACAGTGTTGACAAATTACATTGCTTTGAACACGCTGTTTTTCGTAAATAGTTTACGAAAGTACCTAAAAGAATTAAAAAATGCAGTAGAGACTATAATTATTCCAAAATTTGCTGCATAAATTAGTCTGTTCACTGGATAATAATAATTAATTTTCTTACCAGCACGTTTATGCTTCTTCCAGTTTTTATTGATTTACTCTACCAAAAACGGTAGAACGTTCATTTATTTATCAAATCAATCAATAGATTGATTAATAAAACCACGTCACCGATAAAATTCTAATTTACATTACAATTCATTGTACGCCATCCTCCAATAGCAATAATATTATGGAAATTAACTAATCAATTTGTTCGGACAAGCGTAAATTGTAAATTAAATTCCACTACGTACAAATATACATATATTGAGTCTGTTAAAAGTATTTGGGATTTCGAAAAATACACATGTGTAACAAACGTTCATTTGTTTAACAATAACTTTGTATTTGCAAAATGTACGAATTTACAAGTACAGTGAATTTTTTATATAAAGGTCATTATATAGTCCCTTTTAGTAGCGTATAATTGAAAAATTCAAACTTTTCGGTATACCTGTCCTAGTCTTGTTGCCAATATGAGGAACTTTTTTGTTTTTATAGTTTGATGGAGTAATCTTATTCTTTTTTGATGAAGTGATTATATTATTTATAAAAGGCAGGCACAAACGTTATGTAATATAATAACTTAGTTTTTCGAAAGAAGGTAATTCCATCTATTAAGCATTTTCGGAACAATTATCGAAGCCTTATGTTGCTATAGAGACTGTTTCCTAGTGTTAAGTTGAAGCAATTAATGCATATTAGAAGCGTCTTCAATCTAAACGCATTATCACTTCTCAAATTTTTATTGAAACAATTACACACTTATTTTCTTTCTATACTTTGACCAATAGTTTCTCTATCACAACCATATATTAATCATATTAAATAGCAAGTCGTCGTAAAGGCTTGTTCAGACTTCCAGAACATATCCAGATAATTTACCAATTTATGTATCTCAAATTAACGTGTTTAATTGAAATTTCGGCATGTTTTACGATTTGTTGACGTATAATACACAACCTTTCAAATATCCCCACAAAAACTCAAGCGCCGTCAAAATTGTGTGAAAAGTATGTACTTTGTTGCCCTGGCAGTGTGCACAGTGGCTGCAACTAGTTGGAACCATATATGTACTTAGATAATTTTGAGCTTTCGCAGAAAACAATTGTCGATCATCGTCCGGTATACCGCTCGAGAGGTGGGCTCCGATTTTCAACTTCATCTTCAAGTAAACGTGGACCGATTACTCTATTAGGCATAATTTTACACCACATCACCTGACAGGATGAAATTGACGTTCTAATAACGCCCATGGATTCTCCGTGCCCCAAAAATGTTAAGGGTTTTTAAAAACAGCCAGTCTAAATTAGCCCAGCCTGTATTTTGCCATATTTAAATATGTACAAAGTGTGAACCCTAAAAACTCTAAATATAGGTGCAACTGTATTTGTTATGAACATGTTCAAAAGGTTAAGTAAGATGCAACGTAAAAACGGCCCTATAGAGGGATTTTCGCATATTTTCAGATATTATGACTCTTATTTTTTTGATGTCAGCTATTGCCGTCGAATTTGTATGTTAAACCTTAGTATTTTATTTGGTCTATTTGCTTAATAGTTTGGGTATTGTTTTTATGTCTAACTAGCTGGCCCTGCAGATGCTGTTCTGCCTTTTTTAGTAGGTAGCGCGACGAGTATAAATTCTACCAAAACAATAGCGCCATCTATTGGACGGCAGTATAAACCAAAACAATTTTATTAACCACGCGAATATAGTGTACATATAAATCATTTCCGTTTTGTAACGAACTTGAGTCGTTAGGACAGAGAAAATTCCCAATTTATGTCTAATTAATTGCAAATGTAAAATATTTTTATTATTTAGTGAGACAATTTATCGTCCGTTACATGTTAATTCATTAATTGTTCATATTCATTTATTCATTGGTGAATGATACCGGTAATTTTCTAATTCACTTTATTCATGCTAATTTTAAAGGAATCTGTATGTGTATAATTTCTATGGAAAATTTCCAATGAGTACGCCACGAATGCGAACGTGACCAAATGCAGCATATCTTCAGATAGATGTTAGAGTGTGTTAGAAACCTTAATTTATTCAATAAAATATCCACTATCCGTTTTGATAAATTAGAGGGTTGTTTGTCATTAAAATAAGAAAAGAACACTTAGTTTCTTTAATTTATCACACTGCATTTCACGCCAACCAATTAATTGTTTACATTTACAAAGTTAATACTGTCAACTAGATTACCGACCGAGAGTCGCACGATCCGACTATTTGCAGGTCACAATTAAAATTATAGAATTAATTACCAAACGAAACATTCTGTTAGTTTAGGAAATTTTCATGCTTTTATTTAAAGAGATAATTTTATATTTTGTAATCCATAAATTTGTATGTAATGTAATAGAAAACGTGTACGTAACCGCTCTAACGACGAACACGTCAAGTTCAGGAGTCCAATAAAAGTTATACCTCTGCATCCCTTTTTAAAATTGTCGTGTCGCCGATGTATTTAATTTGTATCACAATTATTCACCGATGTATACATAAAATTAATGTGGAACAACAAATTTGATGAAATATGGCTGTACTGTAAATATCTGTGTGTAAATAAATGTAAATAGATGAAACAAAAAACCGCACATGTTTATTTTGCCACAACAAATTAATCAAAACGTATAAATACATTTTAAGAGCATCCATCGGCATTGTCTCCAATTGAGCTAACGGTAATTGCACTTGATTAAACACTTCCACTATCACGTTTCACTAATTTAATTATATGATCGAAGTTTTTTAATCTTTCAAAAACTAATGATGTGAATGACAACTGTTTAAATTTTGTTCCCCTTAAAGTCCTTTTGAGATTAGGAAACAAAAAATAGTCGCACGGAGCGAGATAAATATATTATGTAAATGTAACCCAAGTCGATCAAGTCGTTCAGATGTTACACGATTAGTAACAGAAGCACCAACGATTATATATGTAAAGATTTTTCTCCAGAGCTTCCAGATTTTTTTCAGCATTCAATTGAGTTATTTCCATCCCGTGAACAAACAAAAAAAGACTCAATCAAATATGTCGTTCCTATACTCAGTTATTATCGAGAATGCATAAGAAAATTATGATTTTTATAGTTTGTCCGAATTTTCCGACTTTTTGCTTTGTACTTGCCCCGAATTTTTTCCTGATAACTTTTCCAGGACCATAACGAACAAAAGAAAGCAAAAAGTACGCATATCCATTGTTCGAATCGCGAGTTATTTTCTTGAGTCCATACAAAAATCCTGTAGAAGAAAGCAGTTTCAGTTTTTATCGAATGTTCCAATTTTCCGGGCAACTTTTCCAATTTATCTTTTCCTAAATACCTTATTTAGACTATTAGAAACATTTTCAAAAAAAAAATTAAATCGGTTCATCCGTTCTTAAGTGATGCGCTTACCAACGAACAGCATTTCATTTTTATTTATATAGAAGAGATTTAAGAGTATTATTTAATTTATTCGAGAATATCATGAATTCTGTTTAATGTTCGTCGATGATCAGAAGGTTATTATAGCACCAATCATTGATTATACCGAGATCTTTGTTAACGCACTTTTGTAATTGTTGTATATTTTGTCCCCAGAAAACCAAACAGGTATCTTTGGCGTATTTCTCCTTTTATATTTAGTTCGCAAATGTCGTTTGTGTACATTATCTACAAAATGGGTAGGAGTATTGCTGCGGGTGTTATTTACTGCTGTTTTTTTTGTTTCCTTCCTTTGAAATACGTGTCTATTAGGTCTTTCTCTTTACCTTTTATTCCCATGTTAGCAATTTTCTTTGTTAGTTTCTCTTTGGATATTGTATCAAACGCTTTTTTCATATCTATAAAAATTGCGATGACTATGTTTCCTCTTTTCAATTTGCTGATATTGTCCTAGAGTTTTTTTTGGAGGCATATTGTTTTAACCGTATTATATTGTGTGTTCCTAGGTGTTCAGAAATTTGAATTTGTATGGCTTTGTGTTGTCGCCTTTCTTATATACTAGTATTATAACGGCCTCTTTAAGACATTGTTGGGTATTTACTTTTCACAAATTTATCTTTAACTAATTTAGTTAGTATTGGTATAAATGCTTGTTTTCTTCTTTTTTTTTTGAATATTCCACATGGTATTTATCATATTCATGTGCTTTGTTCTTCATGTCGTCGTTTATTGAGATCATTTGTTCTATATCTATATCTATTAAGGGTGCTCGAGACGCTCGGGCCAATTCTTTGTCGACCGTAGCCCCACCCGTAGACGAGTGCTATACTAACATTAGCTATTCAACCAACTATACCTACACAAAAAGATTCCATCGTTATATCGTCCTTAATGATTTACATTTTATGGTACTCTCATATATTTAAATTTTACAAGCATCTATTCATTTCGCCGCTCGAATTAGAATAGTGGGTTGCTGCTATTGAAATAAGTGATTCTAATTTGATCTCTTATTTCGCCGCTTATTCTGGTTTTGTTTTCTTGTGTTTTGTCGTTGGTGTTATGTATTATTAGTTATAAATAATTGATTGACGACGGAGATACGCGTTAAAACTCCATAATTTATAAGTAAAAAATGAAATAAAATTCACAATGAATTCAAAACAGATTATATTTAGTCACTGCGATCGTTTCGCTCTACTAGAGCTTCATCAGGTTATGAATATTACAATACAAAATATATACAAGCGTTAACAATTATATATCTTAACTATATCAAGTTAACGACTTTAAGGTAAGGGGGGGAGGATTGAATAACTTATAAATTTAATATATAACAATATGATATTTATGATAGTATTAACAAAAGTGAAAAATGATTTTATTGATATTATGACTATGGCAATACGAAAACAGAAAAAAATTTTTTTTAGTGAGATTATCAGAAAATATAACAGGGATTGAAGTATGTACTACAAACTTCATCAGATTTGTGGATAAAAGAGCGAAAAGTGCGCCGTTCTGCGTCTAATTTCGGGTATGTTTGCAACATGCGAAAAACTACATCAACGAAAAAATTTATAGAAAGTTTACTATATAGTAGATCAACAGGTAATTAATATACAAAATATGGCCAAGGAAATGAATCAAAACAGCTGTCAAAATTTTTGAAGAAAAAACTCAACTTCAGACTAAAGATCTGGTTTTATTATCTTCAAAGATATACCTTATCTGGGTGCGAGTCCTGATAGACTAATAAATAATAATTCCGCCATAGTTGAAACAAAATGTCCTGCAAAGGCAAAGAACCTCACACCAGAGGAAGCGGTTACACAAAAGAAATAATATGTTGTACTCTCATTCAGGGGGAAGTAAGTAAGTCCTCAGGGTTCACTGCTTGGTCCCTTGCTGTTTCTGTTCTACACAAATGACTTGGTGGATGCACTGCCTCCGAGATTGTATCAATATGCAGATGACACAACTCTAATTTTATGGGACAAGAACATTGATAAATTATCGCAAATGACTTCGAATGCCTTAGATACGATGCGTCAGTGGTGTGTGGCCAATAAAATGGTTTTAAACTCGGAAAAAACTAGAGTTATACAATTTAAACTGTCTCGTCCAACATGCTCAATACTAATTAGAAATAAAAATAAATCGGTGGAGTTAAAGTTTCTGGGGGTTTGGGTTCACTCATCCCTGAGATGGCAATGTCACACACTGTATTTGCAAAGGAAACTGTCGTCAGTCTAACTTTTCTATATATAAGATGCGAAATTCTGTAGCATGTGAGACTTTGAGAGCGTATTACTTCTCGTGTGCGGAGTCTTTAATGAGTTACGCCATAATTGTCTAGGGTGTTTCAAATTATACTATTAATATTTTTCGAATACAAAAAAAGATTTTGCGCTGTATGCTACGTTTGGAGAGACGTGACCACTGCAAAGTTCATTTTATACAGCAGCGGTTACTCACGCTACCGTCTCTGTATATTTATCACGTTCTCTGCTATGTGGTTGATAATGCGGACTTATTTATAAGAAACGCTGATGTTACAACGCGTACGGTCGGTAGACGAGGCGACAACCTTGTGGTACCAGTACACAGCACTATTGCCTTCGAGTTTACACCATTCTGTATGGCAATAAAAATATATAATTCACTTCCGAGACCCCTGAAAGATTTAAATGAAAGACACAGAATTTCTTTGTTCAAAAATCATTAAAAGATTACTTATTGGAAAGAGCATACTACTCGGCGGATGAATAACTACGCGAATCTGACTCGATGTTAGCTGTTGTAGTTGTCTATTTATGCTTTGTTATGTAATTTTATTTTTTTAGATTATAAGTTTTGTATATAAGTGTGTGTGTGTATGTGTGTGTATATATATATATATATATATATATATATGATAAATATTGTTTTCTCGTCCGTACTATTAAATATTGGGTAGTGGATTCTCAGGATAATCGGACCGTTTCTGTTTAGAAATTAAAAACTCATTTATTCAAACTCTATATATTTCGCCACTGCTTTGTGGCTTCTTCAGGAGTGCTACAAAGAATTATTTTTGTTTTAACAATTAAGGTGGAACACTGTGTCAAATGATAAAAGTTTACTTACAATTTGAGTAATATGAAGAGGAAATACACTTTTTACATAGCCGTAAAAGTTGTAAAAACATCAGACAGTGAAACAACACGTTAAAAAAGACATCGACTAATAATAACTAAAAACACTTTACACATTTTTTTAACAACTAAAATATCAAAGTATTACAACACAAAATACATTCTTAATTGTTTACAGTTGTATGTTACGAAGTGTGTGTCAGTCGTGTAAGCGATGTGTGTACTGCGGATATAGAGACCTTGCTATTTTTCTTATAAACATTTATCTTTTTTTAATATCAATGTATTTACTCCAGCAGGTAGAAATGTGTTCGTTGTTAAAATCGTTCTTATTTTTATACTTATCTGTGTTATTTCGTATGAATACAAATTTGTGACTGTACAGGGTCTTACCTCAAAGTAAAAACTAAAATTGCCTAGTATGAATGAGCATCATTTCAACAAATTAGAATATATCACACTTAAACTATTGGTGTCTGTTTTGTAATTAATTGAACAACTCTCCCTGTTAATATGTATCATCTCAAGAACCAGTCTGTTTTTTTTATTCCGTTCCTTGTCCAGTACCTTAACCCCATCATAATCAAATCCATGACCCAAATCCACACAGTGCACTGCCAAAGCACATGAGCGTTTTTTTATTTTACTGTCACTCTTGTGTTGTGTGAGTCTCTGTTTTAACAATTGTGACGTCTGCCCTATGTATACTCCTTCGCAATCCCGGCATGCAACTTTATAAATGACACTATCCTGACTCAGTATTGGTGTTTTATCTTTAGTTTTTGTAAATATCTGCCTTATTGTTAGGGGACTATATTTTGCTATCTTTATGTGAGTGTACATCCTAAACTGCTGAACTATGGTATACATAGGGCAGACGTCACAATTGTTAAAACAGAGACTCACACAACACAAGAGTGACAGTAAAATAAAAAAACGCTCATGTGCTTTGGCAGTGCACTGTGTGGATTTGGGTCATGGATTTGATTATGATGGGGTTAAGGTACTGGACAAGGAACGGAAAAAAAAAAACAGACTGGTTCTTGAGATGATACATATTAACAGGGAGAGTTGTTCAATTAATTACAAAACAGACACCAATAGTTTAAGTGTGATATATTCTAATTTGTTGAAATGATGCTCATTCATACTAGGCAATTTTAGTTTTTACTTTGAGGTAAGACCCTGTACAGTCACAAATTTGTATTCATACGAAATAACACAGATAAGTATAAAAATAAGAACGATTTTAACAACGAACACATTTCTACCTGCTGGAGTAAATACATTGATATTAAAAAAAGATAAATGTTTATAAGAAAAATAGCAAGGTCTCTATATCCGCAGTACACACATCGCTTACACGACTGACACACACTTCGTAACATACAACTGTAAACAATTAAGAATGTATTTTGTGTTGTAATACTTTGATATTTTAGTTGTTAAAAAAATGTGTAAAGTGTTTTTAGTTATTATTAGTCGATGTCTTTTTTAACGTGTTGTTTCACTGTCTGATGTTTTTACAACTTTTACGGCTATGTAAAAAGTGTATTTCCTCTTCATATTACTCAAATTGTAAGTAAACTTTTATCATTTGACACAGTGTTCCACCTTAATTGTTAAAACAAAAATAATTCTTTGTAGCACTCCTGAAGAAGCCACAAAGCAGTGGCGAAATATATAGAGTTTGAATAAATGAGTTTTTAATATATATATATATATATATATTTAAATAAGTATTATATTAATAATACTATTATTTCTTGGCCTTTATTATATTCGTGTAGGTAAATTCTTGGTATTAGGCCTTTTTAACGAAATGCAATAAATACTAGGTTTTAACGTTTCGACATTTTTTAATATTAATGTCTTCTTCAGAAAATTAAGAATAGGTATAACAGTTAAAATTGTATAAATAAAATGTTTCTCTTAAAATTTTGTCAAAAGACTTGACATACATCAAAATATAATTAAGGTGGTCTGTCACCTGATGGTCTTCCGTTTAGCTTACATCTCCAAGGTTATCCCACCTAATTCCTTGGCTACACCGTACTGATGACGACCAATTAGTCAGAAACACGTGTCTGCGGTTGCTCTACAGCGGATTATACCCAATATTTTTCTTTTTCTGATATATATATATATATATGTATATGCATATGGGTGTGTGTGTGTGTGTGTTTTAAACTGTAGACATTGTTATTTGCATGTGTATACTTATGTATAATCCAGATATTTATAATGACAATTGTCATACCCTATTAGTGTCAAGACAAATAAATGACTTTGAATTTGAAGTAAGATTTAAACAAAATCATGTTCCATATTCAAGGGCAAATGATGATTGCCAACATCGACTCATGTTATTTTGTTATATATGCAAAAAAAAAGAATAAGTATATAAAGGAATGATAGACTCTAGAAGAAGTCGAAACTTATCACTAGGGAGCGGAATCGAGCGAGTCATGACTCATCGCCCATGGGCGCGCTATTGAAATGTTGTATTTTTAAAGAGGTTTTAATTTTATTTATATAATTAAATAACAAGTGGCTGGTGATTATAAAATACAAAATACCCTACTATTTGTTCATTTTCTCTTCTGTAAGACTTGTTCTCTTTGAATTAAGTACATCCTTGTAGATAGAAAACGTCCCTTCTACATCGCAACTGGTTATAGGTGCGTACTGGAAATATTCCTTTATTTCAGCGTATTTAGCATACACAATTGCCGCAATGTTATTAAACCTGGATTTCTATTAAAAACTGCGTCTAAGTCACTTGCAATTATTAATAGCCACATCTAATGTGGTTAATCCAATTTTTAATTTGAGATTCGATTTTCAAAATATGTCATTAGTTTAGGCAAATTTCCAAAGTGTTCCTGAAGGAATAACAACTGATTTTTTAAATTTGGGATTTGTGTTAGTTCCTTGCACTCAGAAATACTTCGAGCATCGTCATTTAAACATGTAACGAAATTTTGTAAACGATCGAAATTCTCTGCATGAAAACTATTTCTGTGTATGTTTTAGCAAAGCTAAGTGACGATATTTTCCAGACTTTGCAATAAATTTCGGAATCACTGACAATTAATTTTTATCTCAGAAAAAGAAACATAAACAACGTTCTAGATCTAAATAAATGATGACTAAAAATGTACGCGTATGTTATTGAAACATACATATTATATTGCGAAATATAAGGTAAATATAATAAATTTTAAAAACTCGTCACCCTTGTACCTACGCCGATGAAGAAAGGATTTTATTCATAAAATTTCTTATTTTATGGCAGTTTTTTCTCTGATTCTCTGGAGTAAACAGATGTTACAGTTCGCCCTATGAATGCTACTCAGATATAATGTAAACAACACGCAGTTGTTTACATTATTTCTTTTCACGGTTGTGGCTCCGTGGTACTTTAGCTCGCTCGATTCCGCTCCCTACTTATCACTTCCTGATTTTTACATTTTTATAATTCTTATTATTTTTTTTTGTATTTATATTTATAATATATTTTATTAAGCAATACTCTTATTAAACCTTTATTTTGTATAATAAGTAACTATTTTAACTCATTGACATTGAAAAACACCAACAAAAATTCTTGATCTGAATAAAAGTCTTTTTTTCAATAATAAATTATATTCTATATTATTATTACATTATAATAACTATTATTTTTAACTCCCATAAATAATAGGCCTAAATAATTATCTTATTAAATTAACGATATTCAATACTTGAGAAAAACATTGAAATTGTGTTTTCAGCGAATTATTCCCTTGTCATTTTGTGCCATTTATTTATTCAAGTTGAACAAGACGATTTGTAAGTGTCATAAAACCCGACCTCTTTACTGGTACAGTACTTCATCCAGATAAGGAGGTATCGCGCCATCGGACAAACAGAGTCGATGGTGTCGCCCTCCGTGTCAAAACGTCATAACAAGGAGAATATTTCTCCCCAAACAAACTTATTAATAATAAAGCTAAAGCTTTCTTTTAATATTTTTTTACATTTTCGCATACCATATATTACGTTGAATAGGTACACAAAGTTTTATTCGGAAATCTTTCCTCAATTGGGAGAAAAGGTGACTATTACAAACCCTTAATAATATACCTACTAAAAAAATTATATGCGATTATAAATTTTAAAACGCTTCAGCCTTATAAATTCTAATTCTAGTTCTCCTTCTACTTAATTTTAGATACCGAAATCTGTAATTAAAGTTTATAATTTGCATACTTTTTTGAAGTGTAAACTTCTTTGGGCGCGTTGCGTTGATTGTGGGCACTGAACAAGACTGAGCCGTCACGCTAGTTCCGGTAAAGTCGGCTCTAGTGGACTAAGGGAACGAGAGAAATATATCATATAGAGGTATTTAATTTCAATTAAATTGAAATTTAAATGAATAAATAAATTCATGCCCCCGAGCAGATTCGATAACGAGCCGCACGGGTGAGAAGCCGGCACTTTAGCGTCAGACCAGCGCGGGACTCGTAAGCGAGTATTCATATTGTCTATTTATATATATATATGCCATAGCAACGGCCGTGAAATTGTATTTCGCGGACTGTGTTGCGTTCGCTAGTTGGTAACATCGCGGACGGTTAACCAAAAAAATTGTTGTGTGTCTATGAGACATTATCTCTATAATATTATAATATAATATTTCGCGCTCAGGTAAGTTTTAGCATTTTTATTAAAATGATATGGATGACTCGGAAACTGATCAGTATATTCCGGGTGTTAAATAACGTCCACACGCATTTACTATAATTTGTATACCAATGCAAAACAGAAACGTTGAGAATAGAGCATTGCTTTAATTGCTCATTATATACGAATTTATAAGCATTTAATTCTTTTCTGTTACACAGGATGGATGAAGAAAATCATCGATGACAAATTAAAACGAAAAAGGGAATTGTCTAATGCGCGCGTGAAGAAATATCGTCAAAAGAAGCACACTAAATCTCAGCAACTGAATTCGTCGATGCAGGATGACCCTAATGTAATATAGAACGAAAAAAAAAGTTGGATTTCGTATTATTAACCTCGCCTTGATGAAGTTTTCACTTCTGCCGTGTGGTTTTAAGCACACCCATTTTCTTGTTATTTTACAAAAGCCATATCAGTCAAAAAACTGTAACACTGCAGTCTAGACATTAAAAAGACCTTTAAATTGATGTATAATACAGAGCCAAAAACATCGATTATTACTAAAAAATCTGAAATAAACGATAAATAATCGCTTGATAAGCGCAGTGAGATACCTCAATATAAATGACAGTTCCATTTGTGGTTACTGTTTTTTTTCGTGTTGTTCTTAATTTGGTCCTCCGTTATTTCTTTTCCTATGTTAACAAAGTACTTATTTATTTCTCAGCTATTTAAAACAACAGTTGGTGAAAACATTCACCGACATAATGCGAATCATCTGATAATTTTTCTAACATCAAGTTACCCGACAACAAATATTCTCATACCACCGATGGAAACCGCATACGCGCGGCGTCAAAACTTATCTCCATGCATACAAAAGACTCGAGCAACTTAGAAACTTGAACTTTTACCACTACACGAGTAATTCAATACGTTATACAAGTAGCGCAATCGATTGAATTGCGTCGGATGGATGGCGATGGTATTCGTTTGAGAGCGTCTTATATTGCGGCGTTCTACTCGCTATTCGGGCCCGTCAAATATTAAACCGTCTACATTATATTACTATTGTTGTTGATACTGTTTTATTCAATTGCTGCGAACGATGAAGTCACATTGTACATGAACTTGTTGTATGCAAAGTACTGTATAAAACCATTACTTACTTAAGTTATATTTTAGAGACGTGGAAAATGTTTCAACAATAGCATAATTCTAGACTTTATGGTTCGATCTTTTTTTTTTATATTCACGTAATAAATAGTAAATTGTAACGTAGCAAATTTTAAATAATTTCTCCGCATTGATAATTATTTATTAAATTAGATGAATTTTTAATTTTAAAAAAATACCCAAGGGTGAGATTCGAAACCTTAGATTCCAGATCTCTAGTCAGGTGCTCTTACTGCCACGCCACGCGCGGGTGTATGATATAGTGTCGGCAGTCCGGCTTAATTTTAAATAATCTTAAAATCAGTCTTTCTCAGGTTACGATAGTACGTACAATTGCCTTCTTTTGAAATGACCGGTCTACATTTAAAAACGCTGCGCATATCTGTCGATAGTCACATTCTAATTATATGGATGTTTGGTCGCCACACCTAAATATACAAAATAATATCTCTCCAGAATATCTATATTTGTTTGAATGCTGTTCATTGTATAATTTTTTATTTAAATTCCTTTCCTGGACTACATATTATTGCTTAAAATATGTATACAGGGTGTATTTGAAATAAGGGGACAGAGTATGTTTAATGGAAAGATTTAATTTTATTAGACTCAAATCCAAAATATTTTGCGCAAATTCAAATTTTAAAAATTACAAAGATATTTTTAAAATATTCGTCGCGCCACTGCACTTGGGGTATTAAGTAGGAGTGTGAAGGCGTGCGAGCAGCGAGGTCAGTCTCGTTCGATTGTTACATGTGGATGTTTCGACTATAGCTTACACAACACACGAACTGTTCGATATGTTGTACATTTACGGTGAAGCGGGTGGAGATGCACGTCGAACTTGTCGGCTTGTGGCGTTTTCCTAATCGTCGAGCCCCATCTTACAAGTGCGTAATGGATGTCGTCTTCAGAACAAGGGAAACAGGTAGATTGTTACCAAATTACGAAGGTCGAGGACGTGAAAGGCCCCGTAGAGTTTTGCGTGCGGAACAAGAATTACTGGATATTGTAGAGGAAAATCCAGGTGTAAGTACACGAGATGCAGCAAGACAGGTAGGGGTGTCTCACAGTACGGTACATAGTATGTTGAGAAGTAATTTATTACACCCCTACCATATTCAACGTGTACAAGAACTGACTGAAAATGATTGTCCGTTGCGAATTACATTTGCCACCTGGTTTCGACAACGTGTAGCAGAACATGTAAACTTCACTGCTACAGTGTTATTTACCGATGAATGCTGTTTTACTCGATGTGGTATTATGAATTATCATAATGCACATCATTGGGCAGATGCCAATCCGCACATGGTAAGTCAACATAGGTTTCAGCATCAATGTTCGGTGAATGTATAGGCCGGCATTTTCGGAGATACTATTCTAGGACCATATGTACTTCCAGAGCGGCTAAATGGAGCTAGTTATTTACAGTTTTTGGAAAACGTTTTGCCAGACTATCTAGACGATGTACCGCTAGACATACGAAGGCAGATGTGGTTTATGCACGACGGGGCACCCCCACATTTTTCACGAGCAGTACACGACTTTTTAAATGCCACATATCCTAGATGGATTGGACGTGGAGGTCCCATACCGTGGCCTCCCCGCAGCCCAGATTTAAATCCACTAGACTTTTTTTGGGGGTTATATGAAAACTCTTGTCTACAGTGGTGGAGAGATTGAAAACGTAGAAGACTTACGGCAACGAATTTATGACGCGGCACAGCGTATTAGATGAGAGGCACATCTGCAGCGAGTTCGTGAAAATTATTCACGTCGCCTAGAGGCGTGCCTCCGCGCTGAAGGCGGACACTTTGAACATTTCCTGTGAGCTTTCCACCTGTTTCACCTGTTTACAAATCGGTTCTTTTCAGAACCAACAATTTTAAATTAAAAAAGGAGAACGCGCACAGTAACGTTGTAAAAAATAAACTATCTTTATTTTACGTTTATTTCTATTTTTGTTGTAATGAAATAAATTATGTTTTTTTTTAATTCACTTGCGTCCAATTAAAGTAAAAGTTTCTCATAAGTAGAGTTGGGCAAATTTTACAACACAAATTTGTTTTTGTGAGAAATAAGAAGTAAAAAGTCGTTGAATTTGATCATAATAACAGCAATAGTACTTACTATACATTTATTGCGGAGGAAAATGTAATATCTAAATAATTCTGGCAAATATTAAAATAATTACAAAATTCATAGTCGGCATCTCAATAAAAAAAATTCTCGTGGTTGAAAACTGAGATATTTTAAAAGAGAACAAAAGAAATCGAATAAAGTACACGCATCAATTTTATTGGGACATTTGCCCAAATCAGCTGATATTTCATATTAAGGTTGTTGAACTCTTAGCATGAACATCTGTTTCGAAATAGTAAACAATGCTATCATTGGAGTTTTTATAACGTTTACAACTGTTATTGCGGTGTGTGTATCTATGCGTAAATATGCGTGTTTATTTACTTCCATAATATTATTTATTACGACTCATGACGTCGGTTGTCTGGCCTAACTGGCGCGATACCGACATACAGACACATGCTAAATCCATAGGCGGCACATTACACACTTTTCGGAGGGTTTTTAATTTTGGCGTTTGTGTCGTAATTGACTCACAATTTTTGGTAATTATATTGTACGTAATTGCATCTTTCCATTTATCATACTCTGTCCCCTTATTTCAAATACACCTGTATATAAAACGAACTAGTTTAGCTTACTGAAATAATTTAAATAACAAAATAACAATTTGAGAGGGTTTTACCCAACTTGTTTTTATTTGCTTAGTACAACAGATAATCTACATAAATGCTTTTGAAAAGTATCATTAGTTTTATTATTACAATACATACCTTATTATTAAATTATTTCAAATAAAAAAAAAAATTGAGTCACCCTGTCCTGCGATTATTAATTGAAACAATATTTGCATTTTACATTCTTATACGTAATATAAGGAAGTATTGTGATGAAAATGATCGACCTTGAGATTTTTGCAGATGTCGTTTTGAAGTGTTCTGATACCGAAAAAGTGGTTTTTAAAAAATGTCTGTGTGCCGATATAGCTATCAGTTTTAAATTTTGTATATACGAATATAATCTCCCTCTTGAGATCTGATTGGATTTTCGAATGAAATCGAATTTTTCCAATATTTCGTCAACTACTAAGTTTAACCAAATATATAAAGTAAGTAACAAATGTCTATTTTTGTAAAGGTATGAATGGAAAAACGTAAAATGTTGATGGTTCCTCTTTTATTCTTTACAATATTTATTATATTTACTCTTGGTACTAGTTACGACAATTTATGTCATCTTCAGTCCAGAATCTAAGCAAAACAACAATATATTGTTATAAAATATTCTAACTAACAAGTCCTTATAAAAAACAAATAAATACATACTTCATTGTAATATATGCATATAGGATACTCACAGTCAAATAGCATTCCAAGTATCTCATGTCAAAAGAAGATGTATGCGGTTGTATGTAAAGTTTTTACTGAATCCTTTAAAAATATTTGATAGATAGTTATCATATTAAAATATACAATGAACAGAGGTAGAACTAAAATTCACACGTAAAACATCATTATCACATGCAATGTAAATGGAGACAAATACAGTGTACAAACAAAGATTAGATTTCAAATTTTCAGTGACCTTGGACATTTAAAATGGAATGTGGAAGGGCGGGAATTTTAAACAGAAAAGATTTTAAAATTCTTCTATTGTCATAGAGTAAAGGTATGGATCTGCTATATTGTAAAATAGAAATACAAATTATATGTGAAATAATTACACATAATAAGAATTTAAAATTTTATTATAAGAAAATAAGAGTTTAGAGAATATTAAATGCATTTGTGTTATACATGTTAAATATGATCGGAAAATAAAAAATATATATATTTGAAACATTTATATTTAAAAAGGTAGGCAATGAAATGCTGAGACTGAATAATTTATTATACAAAAAAATTATTTACATGCTATAACAATATAATAATAATAATAATAATAATAATAATAATAATAATAATAATAATAATAATAATAATAATAATAATAATAATAATAAATTTATTATATCACCAACAACATTTACATCATATTTATCAGTTTCTTTTTCTTGTTGCATGCATTTTAAGTTGAACTTTCTGCAAGTCATTTATCAAATCAAAAGTTTCTTTGACTTCACAAAGTTTATTATTTATAAAGTATGTGGTTTCTCTTACTGATTTGGTTTTAATCGGAAATGTTTTCGCAAAGAATTTCATGAAGATGGGTGGAAATAACTGAATTTGCAGGACACATATTTGTAAATATAGGCTGTTTCATTTCTGACATGTCTCAATACCTGTGTGAAAAGTCTCGGTGACTTGTTTCGATATTTATATATTCATTAATATACTTAATTTCCTATTTTTGCTTGGTGTATTTTTAAACTCGTAATTAGAAAATTTGAGAAGGTAAAATAGCCTAAATCTTACGAACAGCTTGATTAGATAATCTGCAGGAAAATTATTACAAGGATGTTGAAACTCAATGCATTTTAACATCTGATATAATGAATGACCTATCCTCCGTAAGGTAATTAAATTCGAAATATTTTTGAAAAATATTCTTTCTAATATATATATATATATATATATATACCGGGTGTCCACACGAAAACTTTATATTGAATTATTTCTGGTGTTTTTGAAGATAAAAACTTGAAATTTTGGGTGGTTGTTCAGGATATAGGGGGACAATGAATAGTGTATTTCATACCGCCCCATCGGGTCACCCGCCGCCGCCGACCACCCCCACTCCAATATTTTAAATGACACCCTGTATTTTTTTTGGTGGTTTTGAAAGAACACAATTTTCTTGATATTCCTATGTGAAAAACCTAGTAACACACATTATGACATTTATGAGATATTTAAATTTAAATGTTTCAGATATCAGAAATTATTAATTCCGAAAAATCATAAGTTAGTCATGGAAATACTTAAAACAAGATTTATTCACAACATTTTAGTTAAATTAAATGCTCAAATTGTTCACCGTTTACATTTAAACATAAATAAAGTCTATTTTCAAAAGCATTTCTAACATTTTCGAACACTTGTGGCGTTAAATTTCGACATTCCTCTGTTATTCTATTACGTAAATCAGCTATTGATTGTGGCGGTGTCTTATAAACAACAGACTTCAAATGTCCCCACAAAAAGAAATCTAGGGGAGTTAAATCGGGGGAGCGAGCTGGCCATTCAATAGAGCCCCTACGTCCAATCCAATGTCCTGGGAAAATATTATCCAAATAATTCCTAACGTCTAAACAGTAATGTGGCCCAGCTCCATCTTGTTGAAAATATAATGACTAACTTATGATTTTTCGGAGTTAATAATTTCTGATATCTGAAACTTTTAAATTTAAATATCTCATAAATGTCATAATGTGTGTTACTAGTTTTTTCACATAGGAATATCAAGAAAATTGTGTTCTTTCAAAACGACCAAAAAAAAATACAGGGTGTCATTTAAAATATTGGAGTGGGGGTGGCCGGCGGCGGCGGGTGACCCGATGGGGCGGTATGAAATACACTATTCATTGTCCCCCTATATCCTGAACAACCACCCAAAATTTCAAGTTTTTGTCTTCAAAAACACCAGAAATAATTCAATATAAAGTTTTCGTGTGGACACCCGGTATAGTTATAAATGCATTCACGTGGTGTTTTCAGTTTTCCAAACAAATTATCTTCTTGACTATTGTATGCTTTAAGATAAATAAATGCATTACTTAAATCTAAACTTGATGATTCTGTTGCTGAACAATTTGCAACAGAATCATCAATCTTGGTTTAGTCTCCTAGTAAAGAGAAATTCAAATCTTTCTGTTTTCAAATAGTCATATGATTTAATTAATGCACTAATTGAAATTTTCCAACAATTCAAGAATTCCATTTGATTTAGAATAACCCAGTGGTTGCTTCCAGTTAGACTTTATGCCCCGTACCATAATTACAGCAACACTACTTGCGGGCAATTGTGTTTTTCTAGTGCCATCATCTTCCAAACCAACAACTTCATCAGCTCCATAATTGTAAAACAAATTTGTTCTTAATGCCATTTCATCAATACATATTATATATTTTTTATCATCCATTTCTGCTACTTTAAGTTGTAGAAGTTTAACAAAATTGTAACCAGCACAAAATTTTGCAGATTCAAGAAATCTTTGTAACACCCTCACCGATTGTAAAATAAATGTGTTTTGCAATGATCTATAGCATTTAGGTCCTGTAAAATGTAATGATAATGCAAATTTCTTAAATTCATTAGTGTACCTTCGGCCAGAGTAATGCTTGTGCATCTGTTGCATTTGAATCTTGACAAATTTTGAAATATCTGGACTTAAAAATGTGCGAAAAAATAGGAAATTAAATAAGATTCTTGAAACTTGTTGTTTACTTACATATCATGATCTTTAGGAAATCTAAAGAAATGTAATTTTTCATCCTTAGATATATAAAAATAGTTTTTACAGTCTTTATATGCACACATTTGTCCAATTTGTTTTGGTATCGCACTCATAATTACGAAAAACGACTAATTAAAACACAATAATAACTAGTAGCAGAGTAAGCACTATAAACAGACTAAACAGTATAAAGCAAATGGCGTCTGCTGATTAGGTTATGTGTACATGTTTAGTTTATGTTCAGTCCATTTAAATTGGAATGTTTTGTATCCCACTCTACAAATGTAGTTCCTTTTTCGAGTGTCGCATCTTTAGTATTCTCTAATCTTTGGTACAAACGTAACAAGAAATAACTAAGACGCAAAGTCATGAAAAATATGACTAAAACTTAACAACAAGAAAATCACCACAATATTTATAAATTGTATAAGCCAGCGTAAATACAATGGCAGTTAGGCAGCCAAAGCGGCAGGACGAGGTAGCAGTCATAGTTACAGAGTTTTCGGTGATTCTTCAGGTTTCACCACCTTAAGTAGACAATTTATTAGATTTATATATATTGTAAATTATTATTTTGAATTCATTAATTCAGTAACCTATATTTTTATTTTATGTATAGATACTCTAAACAGGTGTTTTATGGCCTGCCCTGTATTTGTATATGTAAAAGGGATGAATAAAGAGTATGAGTATGAGTAAGAAATGATTTTAGTAGATCATAAATTAAGAGTAGTTTTTCTATAGTACAAATTTTAAATACAGACTGTCTCCAAAAAAAAGATTACCCCATAACAAATCCCTTATTTATTGATGGATTTTAATGATCTATACATCAAATTAAAGGGTTGCGAATGATCTACTAAATGGCCTAATAAAATAACGTATATCCCTAAGGGCTTTAAGGCTGAACTGTCAAAAAAAATTCATATTCGAAAATATATCTTCTTTAACAATTCTGATAGAGATTTTTATTCTATGCTCCTTTACCAGAACTTCTAAATGTCTAACTTTATTTTGTTACACTCCTAATATTCAATAAAAACAATAAATTTTCACCAAAACTCTCGTTCCCTTCAGCCGATGCTGCAACGTCGCTTTTTCTGTATTCTTAATACAAAAAAAAATTTTGTTTGGCCATAACTAAAGAGCATTAACTTATCCGAGTCACTAAAAGGCAGAGAAATTTTGAATTAAGCATATTTTTCTGGGCTTTTAGACCGCATATGTAGACAAACCACATAATCAATATTATTATTTTTATGATGCTTTTCAATGTCTTCTACTAGCTATATAATTCTCAATATTATCTTAATAAACATTTAGATTTCTGGAAATACAAGGAAAGTGAAATAAAACACAAGTAAAAAAGTAATGATAAAATGAAATTAAATAAAAAACAACGAAATAGAGCCTTTAGTAATCAAAAAATACGAAAATGCCCTGCTCTAGGAATTTTTATAATCCCACTGCAAAATCATTTGGAACATGTAATAATGTTCCCTTTGGCCACAACTCCAGAGTATTAACTTTATCCAAATCACTAACAAGCACAGAAATTTTGAATGAAGCATATTTTTCTGTATATTACACCGCATTTGTTAGTTAGAATACTTTGCACAAATAATTGAGAATACAAATTATAACTTTGAAAACCCCACGGTATACCTAACAAATTTAAAACGAAATTTCGTAATTTCTGTCATCGCTAAAATATGCTGACCCGTCTTGTTTACTGCGGTTTAGACTTTTTACAGCAGAATATAAGCTTATTCAGCACGTTCGGTATTTTTTTTTTTGCTTTGAGCCTTTATCAAAAAGAAAGATTAATTTGCGAGTCGACAGTGTGGAAAATTAGTAAAAAATTGCTCTTTCACAAAGCTTTGCCAACGTCATTTTATAATACGAATCTTTCATAGGATGCTTTTATATATTTACATTACAAGGAAATCGAAATCGAAACCGGCAACAACTATGTTATTATATTTGTGTATTTAATGAATGTATGACTACTATTTAAGCTGAAGTATTGGACGTTTAACTGGTTTGACTGTGACTACCATTCATTCAATTACAAAGTTATCAGGTTCATATTAAATTTCTAGCAGAAGTATTCATATGAAGCAATTATACAGTATTTTCCTCTCCTGTGCTTATAGCTCAGAAACGTCTGTACATAAACCTATTGAAAAATTAGAAGGCACTCCTAAAGACGAAAATGCTTTGAATCGATTAGTCGTCATTTTGAAAATGTTTAATTATTGATACGTTTTCACTGGCCCTAGGAAATTCTTTCGGATTTGAACTCTCGAGCATTCCAAATAAATATATATTATTTATTATACCTAGCTGATAAGGTAGGGATCATTTCTTTTTCTATATATTTATTTGTTCAGCATTTTAAAATATTTATATTTAGTGTATATTACTAATTAGCCCCTCAGGTATTAACACTAGGATTAGTTTATGTCTTGCCATTAGGTATATTTTCTTTATTTACTCATTATTACATAAAATGTTAATTTACAAAAAGTTCAATTTACCGAAAAATATATTGCCTTTACTTCTAAGCGAGACATGGACGCGTTTCAACTTCCTTGCTAAAGGCTTGTATACTAGCGGAAAAATGTTTTGTGGGTCTTAAGACCGGCTATATGGAAGGTATCACTGGTCAACTCTAGTAATCCGATAATATTTCCCACTACATTTTAATAAACTATAAAGGGAGATTGTAATATTTTTGTTTATGCCTGAGAGATGTATTAAATTTCGTCAAAAATAAAATACACCCAGCATAATAAAGCAATAAATAAGCAAACAATAAATTACTCTAAGAATCTTTTGAAGACAATATATTTAAAGGAAAATATTTTAAAATGTAAAACAAGAGCATATCACACTTCCCCCGGACGTTTTAACGTATTGCTGTCACTCTTGCAAATTAATGATTGCATAAATATATATTAATTAATTTAATGATAAATAAAAGCAGAATCAAGCATATACTTTAGTTCTAGGCCTTATGCTAGACCAAAGTCTTATAATTTTCTGCAAAACAGTAGGTTTAGCAATTTCACATATCACTAGCTCAGTTTTAAAATTATTAAAGAAGTTTTACTCAGGGGCAGAAAATAATAACAATGTTCCTTCTCCAATATGAATGCTCTCAAGCTGTCTCCAGGTCAGATAAAATAAATAAAAATACAAAATAAACCTTATAATATACTTTATTAAATTACTAATTGACAAGTAAAACCAATATATTTATAATTAACCATATCCTAAACGTTATGTTAAAATTTTGCGTGATATGATAACATATGATAAATAGGAAACATTCTACTAAACATTCATCATATCTTAATTTATTTCTATTTAAGTGTAAAAGAGTGAACATATCAAAAAAAAATTGTTATATGTTATGAGTTATACTGGATTATAAATAAATAACAATATTATATCACTTATCGGTTTCAAATACATAAACACTAAGGTAATGGCTCTGTCTTGATTAATTCTGCTCAGTGCCTTAGCTCGCTTCCGAACAGTATCACCAAATGACAGATTCACATGGGTAGATACCCCAGGGTTCCATCCCACGAATATCTCTTTCAACTCGTTGAATACACCCCTAACGTACGCAACAACGTGCTCATCCCTTAATGCATATATGTCTTTACGTTCAAATGCCTCTGTGTATTTTAAAATATGGACTCAGTCCTGATTAGTTCTGATCAGCGCCTTTGCTCGCTCCCGAAATAGTACCACCAAGACCAATTCGTGTTTTTAGGATTAATCAAGGCTCCATGCTGTGAATTAATCACCTACGTAATTCATTGCACACATCCCTGACTTATGACCCAACACGTCAAAATTTCAATACACAAGTACAATAAAGTATAAAATAAATAAGAAATATATTCACATATATAAAGAAAAATTACTAACCTCGTTCTACAACTCCAGTATAAAACACCACATAAGAAAATTATGTAACACAAAATATACAATGAAACAAAATAAATAGCACTTAATCACCTTAATTCCTCATATAAAACTTCAAACTCATCCATATTCAAATTGTTTTAAAAAAATGATTTTGTAGATAGTAAAAAATATTCTACAAAATAAAAAGAAACTTTTAATTAACCTAATACTTTAATCTGATAAATGTTTCAAAAAACCAAGTGTCTATACTTTTTTTCCAATTTGATAATAAATACTTTCTCATTAAATCTAAATCATAACAATTACTAAAAATGTTCTACCATAACGCACGGTATAATGACCCCGCGTATAAGAATAATACATTCTAGTTCAAAAAAAAAAACTTAACTCGTTAAAAATATTAAAGTCTTATTTAAATGAAATTGTAAAAGTACAAATAAATATCTCCGTGAAATATTATAAGTTCCGAATGATGAAACATTTTCTAAGTTAAAATAAAATTTAATTCAGTAAAATTTTTCAAGTCCCGCTTTTATCAAAAGTTCAACTAAATATTTCGGAAAAATATTACAAGTTCCGATTTATAAAAGTTGTTCTAAGTTAAAATAAATATTTTATTGGTAAAATATTGCAAGTCCACTTTTATTGAAAAAAAGTTCAAATAAAATTTAATTCAGTAAAGGTATAAACACCCGTATTCCTATTTTATTTTAAGCGGTTCACACCTGCTTCAAAAATCCCTTTTATTTTAAGAGCACCAGCTTCTCCCATAAATTTTTCATGTCCTCGCTTATGTGCATATTTTTCTTAACAAAAACGTACGGTCATACTCGGTACGATTCCGATTCCACCTCTTCAATTACATTTTTACAGTGCTGCACAACTCGGTAAAGTGGTGTATTACTAGCTTTTAGAAACGTAAACAAACATCCATCTCGATGTCGATTTGTTTACATCCGTGATTGTTAATCGCATCTTGCGAAAAATATTGTTTTCGCCGGGCAAATCTGCCGCACGGTCTGGGTCATAATATCTTTTCCCCACTGAAGCTTGCGGGAAACACTTTCTTGTGAATATTCGCTTGATATACCAGGCTTATTTTAATATTATCTTCTTGAAAAAAATTACAATAACATTCTTATATTATTTTACTTAAATTAATTTAAATTTGATAAAATACTAACTTAATAAATATTTATATACACTGATCATGATAAAATAAATAAAATAGTATTTAATTAAATTAAATCTAGAAGTGATCTTGATTATGCTTATTTACAATTCATTCCCAAACTCAAGATCACTACAATATGTAGTTTTAAAAGTGCAGAGAAATTACCATACGAATAAAACAAGGAATGGTGAAATAATGGAACTTTAGAGAGGTGGCTGAACTATTTAAAAAAAATATTTGATATATGGGCTACAAAAAATCTTGATTCAAATAATATTTCAAAATTTAAACACCCCTAGCAATTGCGCTGTAAATACCAAGGTAAATACATATTAGGCAAACATGCCCCAGGTAAAAAAGTCGTAGAATACAGATCAAGAATTTTGAATTAAATTATAGTGAAAAACCCATAATTTTTTTGTATGTATCTATTTTAAAATAAAAAGAATGTGTATTACAGAAAAAAAATAAGGACAGATACATACTCGTAAATACCATCAATATAAATAATTACAAATTCCAAAAAACCGAGATCTTAATAAAGCATTCATTCTCGCCCTTGAAAAATAAAATAAATTCCAAAAGCGGGAACATTTGTAGAACACTAAAAGATTTCTTTGTAATGTTGACACATCAATGTTATCGTGCGATAAATCATAAATGAAGAATATTTCATATATATTTACTAGGATTTACCCATGGTGTTAGTAGTTATAGCATCTAAGTATTTAACACGTTTCATTTTCATTATTATTATTATTAAAAAAGTGGAATCAATGAAGGCCCTTATCAAAATTGAAAATAGCAAGTTCCGGGAATACAAAAAAGACCCCTCGTAAAAAACTTCCTATGTATACATATTTATAACGTCTAATTAATTTACCTTTATATCGAATAAGCTATGATTTGCTTTACGTTGAAAAATAGCATGCGTGAAACTTCATCATATTGTATAATTTCCTAATTACAACGTAACATTTATTACATCGTACCGATTTGATTTTTGGGAAATTACGTACTGACACGGCATCTAAAGCGCGCCGTTAAATTTCAAAATATTACTCTTAATTATATCATTTCGGCATTTACCAGAAGGTGGCGGCCCGACGAACCTAGAATTAAAACGAGACCAAATCAATATTATTATCGTTATTTAGGGTGAAGCGATACCGATCTTTTCATGTCGAAAGTTTTCGTTTTTTCTTTCCTTCATTATTATACGGGAAATTTATCCACACTTCCGTCGAAATTATTTTTTATTATACAACTCGATTAATGCCCGCCTGCCCCTAAGTAGTTTAATACCGTCCCAGAAACGTTGGCATAATTCAATCGACTTCAAGTCTAGAGCAGGTCCTAAATAAATACTCTCCGCGCCATTAATATTACATCCTTGACCCGGATCGTTTCTTTGCCGCCACCACCACTGCCACTCTAATGATGTGGGCCGTGACATTCTCTCACTTTTTATTGAAATAAATGTTAACCTTAACCTTATGGATGGTCTTCCGAATAGTTTTTAGTCCTGGGCAGGAATCTCAAATGTAAATGTCAGATAAACGTATTTTCCGAAAACCTTTACAGGTGTCTTCGTACAAATGAAAATCCTTCGCCGTTAAAATTAGGTCCACTTCGAAAACTGTGGAATGTGTACACATTTTAAAAACTTCTGTTTCAAATGTATAACAACACTAGCCGAAAATTTTAATTTTTCTTAAATAACTTTGATAAAAATTCGAGTACAGTTCTTACAGTCTTTAACTCAAGGCATAACGAAAAACCAAATCTTTCCTCCACGTCCAGTTTAAGAGTTATAACCATACTCCGCTAGTAGATAAACAATAATATTGTATTTAGAACAAATTTTATACAGAAATTACAAAAAGAAATAGATAAGTATAAACATCTTGACATAAATACTTAATGCCGGTATTTATAGATGGAGCTCAGCTCACGTGATTCACAAGCTCACCTAAGCACGGGATTTCTGTGTCGTCATCTCAAGCATGTGTTTAACTTTATAAAACGTACTTTTGGAATTCTCGTGAACGGGGGACCTTGAGCACGCAACGTTAGGGAATTTTAGTAACTTTTGATTGCAAACATGGATCAGCTGTTGTAATCAACACTTTTCAAAAGAAAAATGAGTAAATCCAAAAAATAATTAGTAGTAGTAATAGTATTTCATTCTTTCAAGTAAGTTGAAAATGAAATACTTTAAATGCAATATTGAATTATAGCTATTTTTATTAGTAATTTATTGCTAAACATTTAAATCTATACATCTACTTGTAAGTAATTAAATAATTTGTATTTGTATGTTAATAACAATAGCCTAATAAGACCTTTTTTTTTGAAAAAAAAAGTGTTGTCGATGAGTTATTACGTGGAAAGTATTTCTAGATTAAGAAAAATTCAATATCTGCAGTATATTTGCGAGTTGAATGAAGAAATTAATGCATTTTACATTTCTGTGGCTTACCAAAAACAGTTTATTAACGCTAGACATGTGGAATTACGAGGGCTTACTAGACACACGTGGCATTCTACCTTCAAGTATACATATTTGCATATTACAAAACATGGTAAATGAATATTTACGAATGTCGATATTTTAATATCTATTATACATATGGTGATCAGTCTTATTTTCATTCAAATACATGTACATAATATGTTCTTATTTATGTATTAATAAATGTATGTAATAAGTGTATGTATTAATAAATATTAATTTTAGTTAACGCTCTTACTATAGAAAAATATAATTAATTTATATGTAGCGAAATGTTTATTAATTTTTTTGGCTTTACTTCGTAAGAGCTCCCCCACAACTTTACAACATCACTGCGACTTTAGACGCTACACGCTAGTACGGACTATATGGCGCGCGGATCGGATTCAATTGCCGATGGCGGCAATTTGAATTAAATAAACTCGTGTGCAACCTTGGTTTTTTTTAATATAAATGTTTATAATCTGTATTATATAAATATGATAGTTTTTTTTCAATGTTATATAAGGTATGTAATTGATTTTATACCGTCACTTATGCAGATTTGTAGGATTGCTGCTTTTAAGAGATATATTTGCTAAGATTATGTCCAATGTGCTAATTGTTATCTTGATTCATCACATGTAATTAATATATCTTTCATTAGAAAGTAACTTTCAATTATATAAAATTGATCAACAAACTGTTTTAAATAAAATTGAATAGTAGTTATGATTAATAAAATCATTGTCTTTCTAAAATTTGAAAGCCTCATTTACTGTGGATATTTGCATATTTCTACCATTAAAGTACTGCAATCAAATATCATGGAAGCGATAGAAAAGTGGGAATTCATATGGATTAAATATTCCATTCCAAATATATCACCACACGTTCATGTTCTTATTCATTTTTTCCGAATCGATGTCGTCAGTGAATACTCCATAAACTATGCAAATTCTTCAAACATTTATTTATAGAAAGGTTATGTTTTCAAATGAATCTGTCAACCGTGTGCTCAACCTGGTCGAACACAACCTTACGGCCAAGGTCGTGTTTTCGTCGCCTTGAGCACTGGCCGGTGCCTGAGGTTGTTTTATAAAACGAAGATGTGTCGTATATACATACTTGAGAATCTGCAGCACCTTGAGTATGATTTATAAATCTGCGCCTAAACGTGTAATTAGTATCAAGAATACAAAAACATTTAACTGCACACAGAAAGAAAATTTTCTATGTTGCATAAATAGAGTTATTTCTTCTTTTTATGCTGCCTGTTACCATCTCTTTTGAGAAACGAGCAAAAATCACCCATCAAGACGGGATCTCATCTACTTTGATATCGTCGCTCCATTTCTGCAATCTCTAGATAGGATCTTTCCTCCTGTTCATCACTCGTCTTTCCTAAATTAGCAGGAAAAAAATTTAAATGTGTATACAAAAAATGAACTTTGAGCGACATTCGACATCCCAATTTTTTACAGTTTTCTAGCAAATTAGCCACAATATCTTGGTAGTTTACACTCCTTTGATTTTTAAAAGAAGTCCATGCTGCTAGTTCTAAATCTGTCATGGTATGTTCAAAATTTTCAGCTTCCTAACATGTGGATTAACAAATATTCTTTGCGAATATTCACATCTGGAAACTTATCCATTAAGTACTTAAAACAGTTGCCTTTTTCTTCTCTCTCCCTTCAATTTATAATTTTGTAAACACTGTCATGGCTAACTAATGCAAACAGTATGTATTGTAGAAGATAAAAACACTAACTTGCTAATATTTCGAAAAGTATCAATTTTTATAATAGATATAATTATACAAAGTGATTCTTGTTTTTAATGCAGAATAAGATAAAATTATAAAAGTTGCCTGCGTTAAATCCCATTTAAAAAAATTGTCTTTTGGCAATTTTTCCAAATTCGTTTTCAGGCGTATAATTCGCACACTCTGTATTAATAATTGTAACAATTTTATACAAATAGTATTTAAATAGACCATCTATTTGAGAGAATTTACTTCATATTAAATAATAAAATTCATCTTTGTATGGAAAAAGTGTTATTGATTTTCTGCCTGCAAATGTCAAATTTAACATAAGAATTTCAATAAGTCAAAGAGGTTTACACTTAGATATATGACATTATACATTAAATGTATTTAGAATTTCACGTAGAATCTAAAAACCTGACATTAATTATACAAGGTATTCTATTTAAAATTAGGAAGTTGGTGCCTACTTCCGGCATAGCCCCAAGTGTCGCTATCTTGAAAATATTTTAGGCGAATGGCCCCCATCAACTTTAGTATAGTGTCAAATTTTCAGATCATTCCTTGCTACAGTTTTTCCGCAATCGATTGATTCAGTTCCCGGTGAACCACCCTGTATACACACGTCTTTAAACCGTCTTCATTCATATTAACGCAAAGTATTTACCTCATTACTGGCGAAAATCAAGATCCAGATCTACGTAAGTGGAAAAGAGTTAGAATATTTCACGTTCTTCCGCGGAGAAAGCAGTTCCCACTCCGACGGCGCCCTTCCAACGACAAATCCACGCGTGACATAAAACCGAATGGAATGTCGGTGATTAAGGAGAGAAAATGTGCGAGAGCGAGCGAGAAAATTCGGCAAAAGTTCTAGAGTATGCGGAGGGAAATTGGCGACCGATTAAGAAATATCGCACACCTACCGTAGTGTAGGATTGAAAATCCATAAGTAGAGACGCAAGCCGAGGGATCTTGAACGGTATCACACTCATAAAGAAAGTGGGAAGCCCCGAATTTAATAAATCAACTTTGCTCGTTAATAACTCCCTCCGTGTAGCTTTAATGTGAGGTGTATTCCATTGTTCAAGTAATCGTTATAATATATTGTAGTTGAATTATATGAAATAAATGAAGTCTGCTGTCAATATTGAAAATGAGAAAGTAAAATAATTTAAACTTCTGCTTGTCTCGTAATTGGTAACGTATTACCCACCTTTAAAGTATCGTCTATTTAAATTGCCATACCTTTATGCCTGAAAGGTATGTCGAAACTGAGATTATAACCCAATCTCACAAAAGTTATGGTGCTTTTTGTCTTACTTGATAGTGTTAACTAGTTTACGTTTGTTTTACTACGTGCTTTCATTTGGATGATATAGCAATAACAATATGTATACTAATAAATAAAGTATTTGAACGACTGAAAATTCTTTATATTTAGTAGTAGAGCGCGGACATTGACTAACTTGCTGGGTCTTCGGACATTACAAAATTAGTTTCTTTTTATAGGGATAAAGCAAATATACAGTAACCACAGAAGAAGTTATGAGGGAACAATCGACAAATATTTAGAAATATAAATACTCAAAGTCTTGAACACTGTTTTAATGTTCATATTTATTGTTATTTTATAAATTCTGTACCTTTATAATTACTCATCCATTCACGTGATAGTTCCTATTTTTACAACTACTAAAATCAAGTTATTATTTTTTGTTTGGTTTAAAAATATGTTTATTGTACCATATTCTACATATTCTTCAAATTATATTGCTGTATTGTGGATAAGATATATCCAATTACTTTTTGACGTTACCCCAATACATTCAAAAATCATATTTCTAAGCTCATCTTTAGAAAGGATCCTTATAAAATCAGTATTCAAATAAAAAAACGTAAAGTTGTCCAAATTATATCAGAAAACGACAATAGCTCAGTAATGGTTACTTTTAAAATAATAACGCCCTAAAGCAGTTCACTTCAGTTTGACCTTGAGAGTATAGTTCGCTGGTGGCTCTTTGAACAACTTACCTCTTAATATTGGCAAGTGTAAGGCGATTACTTTCACTCGAGCTTGTTCTCCCTTGATTTTTGATTATAACCTGAATCAGGTGCAGCTCGCTCGTGTTGATCTGATTAAGGACTTGGGTGTTATTTTTGATTCAAAGCTAACATTTGCTCAACATGTTGAGTATATCACTAAAAATGCCAGGAAGATGCTTGGTTTCATTGTTCACAACTGTGGTACCTTTTCTAATATTGTAGCCTTGAAATCCCTCTACTACCCCCTTGTGAGATCGCGCTTGGAATATGCGTCGATCATCTGGAGCCCATACTATGCTACCTACAAGCGTGAATTGGAGTTGATTCAGCGGCGGTTTGCCAAGTTCTTATGGTTTCGTCTGGATGGTCACTATCCGGAACGATATTCTTTTATCACGTATTACTTTGACCTCTCTTAATTTCAGACGAACTATCGCCAGTCTAATATTTCTAGTTAAGCTTTGCCGGAACTATATTGACTCTCCCGCATTACTATCAATGCTTAATTTTCGTATTCCGCATTTCGGTGTTCGGAACAGCAGCACCTTCTATTTACCGTTTGCACGCACAAATGCATTATTAAATTCCCCTGTTTACGTGATGTGTTCTCACTTTGATAGCATTTCGTCGCAGTGTGATTTGTTTCATTCTACTATTGGTGGAATTAAGGGTGATGCGGTGCGAACATTCAATAACTTTGCTTAGCACTGATTGTATTTGCAGTCACTATTCTTTCTATTTTCATATTTTTATGTTTTTCATTTTTCAGCTACATCTTCACTGTTTAATTTTTAAGCACTCATTATATATTTGTTATCTTGCAAATTGTCCTGTAATTGGAATATGTATGTTCTGTTGGGCAATAAAGTGAATTATTATTATTATTATTATTATTATTAAATGTTTTTGGTGCGAAATTTAGTAGGCCATCCAAAAATAAACCGATATACAGAATGTTCCTTTTGAAAAAAATCAAAAATATGTCATATAGCTTTATCCAGTTTTTTGCAAATTCAGTTAGTAATGCCAAAAAATAAAATATGTTTCTATTAGGACCTTTTATTATGAACAACTCTACAAAAAATTGTGTCCGTCGTTTTCGAGAAATATAATTTTATAAAAACATACTAAGTGAAAAACCTTAAATTTTAGGCCTATGTTATCTTATAACTTTTTGACTACCAATAGTACGGAGAATGCAATAAAAGTAAAAAAGCATAGCAGTCTAATTTAAAAAACATAAGTTTGTGTTAGATTGTCGTTGTCAAAACACTGTGTTCATGATTACCTAGAATTTGTATAGTAAAAATTGTATCTTTTGTCCTATAATTGAAATAAATTTTTGTTAGGCATAAATAAGTAAATAAATAAATTAAACTTTATGTACCCGTATATTATTTCTCTGTATTATAGTACCGGGTGGCCAACTAAGAATGGCCGCCGGCTATATCTCAGAAACCAGTAGTCATATTGCTTCCGGGCAAAAAAATTTCAAGTAAAAGTGCCCAAGAGAAAATGCTGGAAATTATTTTGGAGTTTGTAAAATGTCCGCAAGGGGGAGTAACAGTCAGGATCAATGTTAAAATTTAGAATTTCTTCATATTTTTACTAATTAAGGTGTATTGAAAATTTTTAAATTTTATTCCTTACACATTCTTTAATACTTTTAGTCTTGCACATTTTTCACTATCTAGTGAAATAAAGTGGTGGGGGCAGTTTAAATGTTTTTTTTGTATAAACTAGGTTTGGTATCATTTAAAAGAGCCTTATTTGCTCTATAAACTGAACTTGTGTTTTTGTATCTCGAACTTTTGCCGTCACCGGTAGATGGCGTTAACTGAAATGTAAGCAAATATTAGGCCTTTTTTCAAAAAAGTTAAATACAATGATATGTTTCTTTTTACATAAGTTAATAAAGAATTAAAACCTCTACATTTTGGTAAAAAAACCAAATTTGTATGTTTCTTAGAACAGGAGATATTGGCAAAAATAGATGATAATGCATGAATTCTTTTGTTTTAATTGTCTTCTTTTTATTATATACGTAACATAAAAATACGCCCTCGTATATATAATAAATTCAGTAAAACTCTAACAGGCAGACCAAATAATAAAATGTCACAAAAGCGGAAGAAATTTGAAAGGCATTCCTGTAACACCGATGCAAAATATATAAAAATATATTAAATAAAAGAAATTTATAACATTTCGTTAGTTCCTGTTTAAGAAACCAAAATTGCATAAATTTAATTTTATGGAAACGTTCGAAAAACATGTATTTAAAATTTTCATCTACTATGATTTACTATACTAACAATTAATACTATCACTATCAGAATAAAGCTAATATTAAACACTAAAATAACTACAATTACATTACTGTAAAGATTGGTTTGCAAAATCTTTAATGACGGCCTAATTGTTCAAAATGCCGCCCATCATTGTTAATGCAAGCCTGCAACTTTTGCCGCGTGGATAAAACAGAAGTTTCAATTTCCGCCTCCGATATGTTTCGTACTGCTGCTATAATTTTCTCCTGCATATTTTGTCTTGTTGTAGGCCACGTCTCCAGTGAAATGTCGGTTAAAGAAAACGGATCCAAAAATTTTACCTCCTAGAATACCGCACCACACGTTTACCGACCAGCGGCCTTGATGCTAAACTTCCTGCATCCAACGCGGATTTTTCCTGGACCAATAGTTCATATTGTGCAAGTTCACACCACCATTGCTACTAAATGTTGCCTCATCCGTCCATAGTACGCGAGAAAGAATTTCGGAGGTTTCCGCTACCATATTTAATAGCCATTGACAGTAGTCAATCCGGCGATCGAAATCTTCAGCCGTTAAAGCTTGATGGAGAACGATGTAATAAGGATCATCCTGAAAATAATGTGGCAAACGTGAACGAAACTGCGAGATCAAGTTTATCCAAACTTGTTGGACACTGTTTAGGTAACTTACTATTATAAAGTATTACTGTGGTCTATATAAACGGTATCGGATAACAATGGCTGTGACCGGTAAACAGACAATAAATAGGCAGATGGATGTATGAGTTAAACTTAAGGGAACCGAGTACGAAACGTTAAAAACAACTGTTATGCATAATGCTTAAAAATATTAAAACAAACTGTAGGAGATATAGCAAATCTAACAAAGGCCTTACAAAAAAATCTCGAAATAAAGTTTATTTTATTTTTAACTTAAATCTTTCAATATATTTTGGACCGTAGTTCTACAAATGCCCAACTCTCTACTTGTGGTTTCGTTCACTACATGTGGATTAAATACAATATATTCTAATACTACTATAGCATTTTCTTCGGTTCCGCCAGTAGGTTGCCTTCTATACACCGGAAGATTAATGTTTCCGGTGGTCCTAAGCCTTTCCGCTAACCTACGAAAAACACTGCTCGCATAATGTCTTCCAGGGAACTGCGTAGCATACACTCTGGAAGCAATTGTAGAATTTCGAATGCATTCGAAATAGACACCAATCATATCGAATGCCTCTTCATTCGCTAACCGCATCTCAGTAAAAAAGAAGTTCTCCCAAACACAAAAAAGTAAACGGAATCAATCAAAAACTGACAATAATATTTAACTCGTCGTTTTAACACAGAGTTATTGTTTTATTTTTTCATAGCTTACTTTTTTATTGTCAATGGTATATCTTTTGGATTAAAATAAGTATTAAAAATAATCTTGCTTTATTAAACAGGGTCTTTCAAATTTTTTTTTTCTTGATAATAATAATATATTAGATAATAATAATATATGTAGCTCAAAATTGTTAGCTTCATAAAAAAAGGCCAGTAAAAGAGGGGAAATTATGAATTTTGATCTATTTTTGTCAATATCTCCTGTTTTAAAAAACATACAAATTTGGTTTTTTTACCGAAATATAGAGGATTTAATTCTTTATTAGCTTATGTAAAAAGAAACATGCCATTATATTTAACTTTTTTGAAAAAAGCCTAATATTTGCTTAAATTTCAGTTAACGCCATCTACCGGTGACAGCAAAAGTTCAAGATACAAAAACACAAGTTCAGTTTGTAGAGCAAATAAGGCTCTTTTAAATGAGACCAAACTTATTCAAATCGGTAAGGCCAACCGGGAGTAATCCTAGTTATCCCCACTACTTTATTTCACTAGATAGTAAAAAATGTGCAAGAGTAAAAAGTGTTACAGAATGTGCAGGGAATAAAATTAAAAAAAATTTCAATACCTTAATCAGTAAAAATATGAAGAAATTCTAAATTTTAACATTGATCCTTACTGTTACGCCCCCTTGCGGACATTTTACAAACTCCAAAATAATTTCCAGCATTTTCTCTTGCGCACTTTTACTTGAAATTTTTTTACCCGGGAGCAATATGACTACTGGTTTCTGAGATATATCCGGCGGCCATTCTTAGTTGGCCACCCGGTACATAAATATTTTCACACAGCATTACGTGTAATGTGTTTTCTTAAAAGAAATATGTAAGGTACTAAACATTTAACCATTATATTATTATTAAATTATTCCGCATATTTTACTAAAGCCAGGAAGTGTCTTCTAAACATTCGACATACCAAGCACCTTGATATAGGCTGTATTACATCAAATTTCCTTGATATCCACCCTTCACATGTCGTCTGCCGTACCATCAGTTGTACGGCATTAGTAGTATACTGAATTACGACACAAATACACAATGCACGTTCCGTTACATTCTCTGTAGTAAGACAACGTTGGGAAATTATTTCCAAGAAATCCACCCTTACAACAAACAATGGCATTATGCGTATAACAATAATTGTATTAAGCGTAAGAGATAACCATATTGTTCGAACACCCTTGGAAACGCTTCCCATGTTTCCTTAAACCGAACGGTATTTATAGAAGATGGTATTATTCCAATATTACTATACATTATGTATATTATTAAAGCTCGGGACAATACTGTTCATTGTTTTTCGGTGTAAGTACGCACAAAAGCTGGGAATTCGATAACAATTATTCTGAGATTGTCGGAAAAAGTAGTACGCACAGAAGATTAGATCAAATTGAATCAGAAATCTAGAGTAACGAACAAAGAAGGTGGGAGCACTTGTTTAGCGTATATTCTTTTGTTTCTGATTCGAATCCGAGAATATAATTGTTATTAAATTACAAAAGAAATAAATTGCCTACAATTAAATGAAGATAACATCGCAGTGAAACAGAAAACGAAGGAAAATATTATATTTAATCCTTGCTAAATTCTTTGGAATTTTAATGAAATGTGTGGACTGGTGACTACTTTTAATATAATGCGTTTGTTATAATAATTATAATAATAATAATAATAATAATAATAACATACAATTATAGGCCCCTTAGAAGATGGAAATTTTAGGTTTTCCTTCTTTTATTTAGAAACTGAAAACAATTACGGTGCTGTTGTACCTAAAGGAAAAGAAAACTTCAAATTTTAAAATGATGTTTAGTTATATTTCTTTTAAAATATTTTTTGCACTTTAAATTGATGATTAACGTGAATTTTGCAATTTTGCAAAAATATAGTTATTGGCCAGAAAGAGATAGTAATTAGCATCCCATAATACAGTAATTGGCCACTGAATAGTTTAGATAGGTAATTCACGTTTATTGATTAAAAATATAAATTCTTTACAAAAATTTATTATTCATTCTTTTTTTATAAACATTGCAAATAAAATGATTTTCTACAAATTCTTGTGTGCTGTTTTTCAAAATGCATTTTACATGGAATGTTCTCATGCAATGTAGGGGAAGGTTGCCTAATTTGAACCACTTTGAAAGAAATTACCATTATTCCTTTTAAACTCAACCGATAGACAAATTTACAAACATTTATTTTTACAGAAAGAAAATAACAAAGACGAACATATTTTTCTGTATAATATAAAAAACCATTTTATGGAAAACGGTTCAAATTAGGCTACCAGTTGCTTAAAATGAACCAATGGTAACCTAATTTGAACCCATATTAAAAGCTATTCTTGACACATGTCACAGATCAAAATATCGTCCTCTTCGACTCCTGCACACTCCTCGTGTGCCCATTCCGAGCACACTTGACATTTAATCCACCCTTCTTCCGCTACAGAGTTGTAATAAGAATCGTGGCAATACAAACACAGTGCATCTTTATCTTCTTCGCTTGAATCAGTTGATTCATCTAAACTTGGTTTTTTATTTTTTCTGTGTTGTAATTTCGGTTTTTGTTTCGGTTTTTTGTTTTTAATGAATCCTTCTGTTTTATTGAACAAATCAAATTTTACTTTTTCAATAACTTTTTGAGTTTTCTTGCACTTCCTACTTATTTTTTCTGCTTCTGACTCTTCCTTATTTCTTTTTTTGCCACCAGTTCGTCTTTGTATGGTGTGCTAGTCAGTTCTACAGCTGATGATGTGGTGTGTTGGCGTCTTTTTGCAGTACCGCTGACTTGAGAATTCTTTGGAAGGGTACATATCGCTTCTAAACTTTCATTGAATGTGTTAGGACTGACTTCGGACAAAATAGTAGATGAAGATTGACCATCCTGCTTATTGTCTTTTTCCATTTGTGGCTCGACTGCAAGAGGTGCAAAAAAGTGTTCTGGAAAAAGATTCCCATTGACAGGCCAAATGCCTGGTGCTTTGAAAGCATTTTCGGCTGTTCCTACAGTCGCTGCCTTTCCGTATGCTTCATTTACAAGTTCTGCAATATCGTAAGCTGAAATTACTTGACCAACATGAGCTCTCAACCAAGAATCTTGTGCCTGCACATAATAACTTTGTAGAAGTTCAAAAATGCTACATCTAAAGGCTGGAGCCTGTGTGTTGTATGTGCAGGTAGCTGAAGAAGATGAATATGATTTTAGCGACAAAATTCTAAAGCTTCTAAGTTATTACTATGAGTTGTATGACCATCTAATAGCAAAAGAACACCTTTGTTGGAGCCACTCTGTACAATTTTGTGAAAATGTTTTAGCCAAACTAGGAATAAGTCGGAGTTGATGTAACCAGAGTCAGAGATGTGACAAATACTTACACTGGGAGCACCTTTTGCTAATTCAGGAGAATATCGAGAAAATTAGCATAGGGGGGATATAAAGGCCAGCAGCATTAGTACAGCACACAACTGTTGTGTTAACTCCACGTTCACCACTGGTAATTCCACCCACCTGTCTTTTGCCTTTTTTAGCTATAACTTTCTGCATTCTTTTTTGAACTGTGGAATACCCGGATTCATCAGCATTAAATATTGTAGTCGCATCAATTTTGAATTTGTCAACTAACTTTTCCAAAAGATCGTAAAACTCTGTTACTCTTTCCTTGCTAAAACCTCTTGATCGCGCAAGCGAAGTAGATTCTGGTTGTCTCAGTCATAATTCCTTATGACATCTCATAAATCAATAAAACCATTTTTTTCCAGCAATGCATTTTGTTTTATTAAATCTATCAGGTAGTTTGTGCTTTTTTGCTAGTTGAAATGCAATTTTTCGGACATCTTTTATTGTTAAACCAAAAAGCACTTCTTCAAACTTTAGAATATGTTTGACTAATAATGCCTCCATTTCAACATTAAAAACAATTTTTGTACCCATTTTTTATGCAATTATTTGCGATTTTATTTGTTTGTCGAACATGTCTTAATAGAGTTGATTTATTAATGTTAAATCTTCGCTGGCATTCATTTAATCCAACTCCATCTTTGTAAACCTTAATGGCCATTTCCATATTCTTTTCGGACCATTTACCATAATTGCCTCTCTTTTTCGATGACATAATCCTGAAAATATTTTATTCTCTAATATTTACTTCAAGAAAAAATAATATAGACTTTTTTAATATACTAATATAGAAATTTTCAATAAACTAAACTAACTCCCTCACACGTTTTCTAAATTGAACCGGTTCAATTTTAGAATTCAATACCAGGTTCAATTAAGGGAACAGCACGAGTTTAATTTTAACTTAACCTAAAAATTATATTTACGGTTGTTTTTATTTAAAATTTGTAAGATATATCAAAAGCACTATAACACATATAACTGTGATATCATAAAATACTTACCAGAATAAACCTTTCGTTAATGCCTTAAGTACGCGAAGTAAAATATTACAGTAAACACTACTACAATACAAACTACGCTGCCAGTAACCAATGCAAACTATACTAATATAGAAATTTTCAATAAACTAAACTAACTCCCTCACACGTTTTCTAAATTGAACCGGTTCAATTTTAGAATTCAATACCAGGTTCAATTAAGGGAACAGCACGAGTTTAATTTTAACTTAACCTAAAAATTATATTTACGGTTGTTTTTATTTAAAATTTGTAAGATATATCAAAAGCACTATAACACATATAACTGTGATATCATAAAATACTTACCAGAATAAACCTTTCGTTAATGCCTTAAGTACGCGAAGTAAAATATTACAGTAAACACTACTACAATACAAACTACGCTGCCAGTAACCAATGCAAACTATAAACGGCACTGTAATGGAACGATTATAAGTTTTCGATCACAAACTTCAATAGTTGGCCATCAAATGGTAGAAGTTGCCTCCCAAAAAAAATTTATTTGCGTGGTTCAATTTAGGCGGTGGTTCACATTAGGCAACCTTCCCCTATACATTTAACACCATATTGACTACGAGTTATATTTAGTACGCATGTAAAACATAGCCCGAAGTGAATGGTTTTATTCTGGAATGGGTTGGGTGCAGATGGTTTAGAAATGACCATACTTATAACATTTATTGCTTTAGGAACATTTTCTATTCATGTATTTTAGAAATTCCGTGTACTTCATGTCTATCATTTGTAATAATAATCTTAAATGCATGCCTTAAATATTCACACACATTTTCAGACACATCATAGTTGGTGTTAGATCCACTGTATTTTTTGGTTTCAGTTCCATAGTCTGATTTGGTAACGTCTATCTCTTCTTTGGTAATATCTACTGCTTCATTTACACTTCTTCTTCACTATTTTCTAGCTTCTATGGCATTTTGTATTTCTTCTCTAATATATTTTTGGCATTGTTATCAGTAAGTACACCTTTTCCTTTTTTGAATAGCATTTTCCTCTCTGGGATTTTTGTTTCTTTCTTATTTGGAAGTTATTTCTTTAGTTGCTTCTTTTCTAATCTTTCAGCTTTTCGTTTCTCTTTTTGCAACTCGGTTTCCTTTTTGATTTCAATTTTCTTCTTTTCAACTTGTTTTCTAGCCGATGAAGTGAGTACAAAAGGTAGCTTTTCCGATTTTCTTTTGCTCTTTCTTTCAGGCATTTTAGGCCAAATTATAAAATCATTGAGAAATGGTGTACTTAAGACTTATTCTCTGTTATCTGATGAAGTGCTAGACATCGGCAAGTTATAATTCGCATCTTCCTCCATTATAATTGGCATGTGGGCGATATCAAATTCACTTTCGTTATGAAGATATGCAACTGTTTCGGAGATCAACAGCTGATATTCGTCATGATTTAAATTAGTATCTTTAACAGCATAATTTAATTCCAATTGCTCATTTGAGGAATCCTGAACTTGAACCTCTTCAGATTGATTTGGCT
This sequence comes from Amphimallon solstitiale, assembly GCA_963170755.1. Lineage (NCBI taxonomy): Eukaryota > Metazoa > Arthropoda > Insecta > Coleoptera > Scarabaeidae > Amphimallon > Amphimallon solstitiale. The sequence goes on along the minus strand of OY720675.1, from coordinate 25,776,558 downwards.
TTGAAAATTCTTCGTGTAAATAAAAAAGTGTCTTCAAGTCTTCGGTATGTACATCGTGTTTGTTGAAATTTTTGAACATTTCAATTTTCTGTTCTCCAACTATATTCTTGAATGTTTTAAAGGTAATTACAATTGTATCACAATTGAAGTTGTCATTGTTAATCCTTGCATTGTTTTTACCAGTGCACTTACTATAGTTGAGGGATTCCAAGGGTACAGCCCACAAGCACGAAAACCATGTTGTATTGTTTCGGGTTTTAAGTTATCTACTACAGTTTTTAGTATTGGTGCAAATTTTTCTTTTGTCACAACTTCAGTAGGATGTTCTCTCCGGAAATTTAACACAGCCTTTTTCCAACCTTCTTTTAGTGGCTTAAATACTACCACATCCGCTGGTTGCATTATTCTTGTACCATTGGGATATAGTGCGATTAAAATTATTTATAATTTTGAACAAAATGATTTCATATGTCAAATGTGTGGTATGTCCATCAACAAACAACAAAATTGGAAACTTTACCCAATTCTTTTTTAAATGCTGATTAAAAACATTTCCGATGTACTCGTAAAACAACTGGTTCTTCATCCTCCCGTTATTACTGCACCCAATTCCCCATTCATTTGAAACTGATTTCAAAATATCGAATGGTAATCTCTTGTATGCATAGATAACCATAGGGGGGGTGTCAGTTCCGGCAGCCGAAAACGTGAACATAACAGTTATGTTACTTTTAGGGTGGTGTTCTATCTCATACACATTTCTCGCTCCTTTTGGAGCAAGGACTTTCTTATTCGTAGGACACAGCCAGAAGCAAGTTTCGTCACCATTGTATACTCTGGTGGGATCTTCTAATACACCTGCTAACTGTTTTTCGGTTAAGTAGGCTTACACGTTAGAAAACCATTTACTAATATCCTTTTCGGATACTGAGCTAGCTGCCGTTATTCCCTCGGATGTTCGTAGTGTAATGTTCTGGTGGCGTTTTAAAAAAGCTGCATACCATCCCCTCCCTGGAAGATTGTTTCTGATTGGATTTTCTCTGGGAGTTGCATCAAGAAAATGTTTAACTGTAGCTTGTACGTCTTCAATTCTGAGCGGAAAACCTTTTCTGTGGCAAGCTAAAATCCAGTTTTCTAAAAGCGTTTCTTCTTCAGAAGACAGCACTGAGTTGAGTCCATGAGAAATTTTCACCAATGAAGTTTCAATTAAATTTCTACCAAATAGATTTATTTATTTATTTATTTATTTATTTATTTATTTATTTATTTATTTATTTATTTATTTATTTATTTATTTATTTATTTATTTATTTATTTATTTATTTATTTATTTATTTATTGCACGTACAGAAAATACATTATCTTTTAGGTTAAGATTGTTAAGAATATTGAGAATCAGCTATTAATAATATAAATATGTAATAGATGGCACCATTGACTTTTTTTTATAGTTTTAATTAATCTTATGCAATTTACAAGTTGCAATACACCAAATTTAGTTGAAATGGACATTTTCAGATTTACACTTTATTACTGTCATAATGATTTATTTCTTTAATGGAATTTTTATTTCCCACACTTGTGTTGTGGTGATATGGAAATAGTTATCTACGAACCAAGTGCGAGATGACTATGTTCCCACATGACCACATTTTGAAAGCACGAGCGACCGAACAGAGCGTGTTCTTTTTATTGCGCGAATGCCCAGAACACGTCTACACGCAAGTAGAAATAAACAGATTACTAATTGATTGCATTTCATGTAAGTATCTATTACTATTACCTATTACACATTTATATTAAGTTTAACTTATTATATTCTTGCACATGACGTTTATAATGTTATATTTATAGTGGATTTACCGCTTTTTGGGTTTGATTACAATTAACTGTCAGTGTGAATGATGATTGCAAGATTTTAATAAGAAAAAATCCAGGAAAGTAGTATTTTATAAAATTAATTTGATTATAATAAAGATAAATTTGCTTTTTAATGTCCCAAAGATGTTTTGCAATTTTTACAGTCGATTCGACCGGGAAACACTCATTGCTGGTCGAGCGATGCATGCGCTAAATGTCAACGTACAGGCGGTGAGTACAAAAAGTCAATATTCCACATGCAAATGCAACCGCGAAATGACATGCTATGATCAAGGTCAACTGTATCAACATCGCTGCGCGATATAAGGCGGTCACATAACGAAATTTTTCTGATTCTGGAACCTCAAAATTTTGATCCTTATGTGGCGTTATTTATCCAAAGTACAATAAACTGCTTGGTAATCGCTTAACATTTTAAAATCACGTGATAAAATTATGTAATATGATTGGATTATATCAAATCTACTGTTACTGACATTTGACTGATTTGACATTTATTTTGTCTATTCTATATTATTTTCTATATATATATATATATATATATATATATATAGCGAGTTTTTCCAGTTATTTCCGCTTCTCGCATCCTAAGCGCCATTTATCTCTATCGTTCCACTCTTCCTCCCGTAGATATCTCTTCCTCATTTCTTGTTCTATATTTTCCATCCATCTCCATCTTGGTCTGCCTCGTTTATTCCTTTGTGGTGGATTCCAATTCCATACTCTTCATGGTAATCTTTCTTCCTCCATTCGACGCAGATGTCCATACTACCTCAGCTGCCTCCCATTTACAGCATCTATAATAGTCTCCTTCACCCCCCATTCTATATCTGATGGTCGTATAATGTTATTCCGCAGCATCTTCTCCAATATGTCATTTCCGCCGAAAGCAACCTTTGATTCATTCTTTTGTCTATCACCTTATCTTGTCTAACAGGTGGGCGTGGTCAAGCACACAGAAAGAACTGGAACAATTCTTTTATCCGGGGCTCCTGCGGAAGTAAGTCTCGTGTGAAAACAACCAGGATTCCTTATCACACAGTTTGAATAGATAGGATGACTCACAAACCAACAAAGTACACGAAAATCTCTAAAATTTCCAGTAAACAAAATGAAATCGTCTCGTGGTTCTAAGTCTCCAATCTCCAATACGGAAATTTCAGCATAATATTAGAAGCTAAATGACAACAGAAACGACATACATTACTAATGATTCTAATTAACGGAACTCCATGATTATCGAACTAATTCGTCAAGAAAATATCCAACGGGATAAAATATTGATGACCACTGCAGCTTAATCCGCAATCAGTGTAATTTCTCGGTAACCAAATGGCAAAATGCATCAATAATGCAGTGAATCAGAACCGGTCGCGTAATATATCTGTTTCTATTCCAGATAAAGATAGAAATCAAAATGGATCAGACAACGTCTAAATCCCCGCGATAAGAGTACTCAACGACGAAGACGGGTACTACAAGTCACGGTTGTGCCAACACTTACAACTTAATTACACCGTCGATACTTATAAACCAAAAGAAACGAATAAGAAGTCTACTAATTACAAAAGAGGGGAAAATAAATAAAAAGAAAATTTTCTTATCAAAAGAAAAGTAAGAAGTGCTTAAAGAAAGGATAATTACGAGAAATTAGACGAACGTAACCAAGGTTGCCTACGCTTCAGCTAGATTTTAAGCAAGCGTAGTTAAATTGCATATGACTCCGTTGTCTATAATACGAGTACGCTAGAAGAACCGCGAAGGTAGACATCTATCTAACGAGAAAAATCGGTCTCGCCAACAGATGGCAGGACCATCCAATAAATGAGAAATTTAACTGATTCATGTTTAAATTATAGTTATAGGCGTTCGTTACCACTAGATAAATGTAAGTGATGAATAAAAGCAATTCTATCCAAAATTGCTAACGTAAAATGACAACAAAAACAAAACAATAATTCTACCAAAATAAATGAAGAAAACAAATTCTGGAATATACAGCACTATTCAAAATTAACGCAACATACTATTTTATAAAAAAAAATTGTTATCATCAAGATCGATTTTCTTTAACGTTCCAAAATGCCAGGATTTTTTACAATTTTTATAGTCGAATCGACCGAAGAATTCTTTGAAGGTACAAATAGATATTAGACAAAAACTTTTAACATTATGAAAAAATGTGGAATAGGTAGACTGAGAAACAAGTTCAAATGAATAACAAAGAAACCGCAATATACTTGCATTCTAAAGTTAGAAAATTATACACGTAGTTAATAAAGACATTTTAACTTCTAAATTAAGTATTAAATAGAATAGCAGAATAGGTACTGTCTAATGTGATAATCTAATGAATATTTAAAGTAGATTCCCTACCAAATCGTGCATCTAATAGCATTAATGAGTGCCTACATATATGTCGGTTCCGCAATCCATTTAGAAATGCATGAAATAATCCTTGCGTCTAGGACCGTGAAAATTTCGTATTAATAACGCCACGTCCGACCTGGATTCGGGGTTCCTTAATTATTTAACCGTTATTTCGTTTAGCATCATTAAAGTGAGTGAGAACTTTGTGCAGCACGAAAATAGAACGGAACTGGTACAGGTTACGGAAGGGTTCTGTGGGCTACTCAAAGGAGAGCGGGGAGAGAAAAAGAGAGAGAACGAGAGAAGAGGCCGTATACTGTTATACGGAAAAATATAAATGAGAAAGGCTCGTACAAAAATACATCTTTCCACGTGCATGAGACGGTAAATATTTTATCGAAAATCCTGATAAAGAAAGACTCACGTTTACGGGTTGTTTCCAAAAGGCGTTCGCAGAAACGATAACATTAATTTGTGAAGAGGAAAGATGATTGAGTTCGCAACAGTTTTCTATACATATCGGACGATATCGTTCACATAAATTGATCCGGTCGGCGCTGAGCGTTCTCTTGTTTGTTTCGACCGAAGGAAAGAGGTCGGTGCCGATGAGATGACGTGAATGTCAAAATAAAGATCTGAAAAGATCTTTCTTCTTCTGTGTAGAAAAGTCAAACACAAATTGTATTTGTAAATTTGTTATTTCGGGTTGTTATTTTTGTCTAAAATAACATTGGCTCTTCTTTAAATTTATTTATGCTGGTTACGATCTAATTGATTTTGGTAAATTCCTGTGACTGTAAATAATTTAAATTTAAAAGGCAGTTAACACGTCTTAATTAAATAACAATAATAATAATAAATATCAGAAAAATAAAATATATACAACAGCAACCAAGGACTCCACTGGATAACCGAAGCAGCATTACATGAATGATATAATAATAATAATATTAATACTAATAATTTATTTATTTCACAGACATTTGTATACAAAATAACATGGTTAAAAATGTTACTATATAATAAATAAATATAAACTATAACAATATAGGCCACATACATGAGTAGCAGTTTATTGTTAATAATAATTCCTTAACTTTCTGTTTAAATTTTTTTAACCCCAATGGATTATACTTTACCGAATCATGGCAAATATCTTCGAGTAATAGTAGCAACGTCTTCAAAACTTTCGTACCGCACGACTTTCGCAGATTATATATCGCATAGCAAGCCCTTCTTTGATCACTGCACAAAGCATCGAAATGGGTGGACCAAGGCAAGAACTCATCAATGGTAACCCCAATCCTGCATGAACTAAGTCGTCGGAACTTTTATGTAGGTAAATTTTTGTGTCCTTGAACTTGTGATTTTTAAATCACATAAACTTTGTATTTGTATTATAAACTAGTAACTTGTTGATGGACATTCATTGTCTCATATGTGTATATATCATATCTGCTTCAGGTTTGAGATCTGGTAAGCCTTTTGACGATATTAACATCATCCGTATAGAGAGAGACTACTGATAATATACAGGGTGAGTAAACTACGCGGGTAAGGCCGATTGCGCCTTTGCGAGTAAAGATATTTCGAAGCGGTTTTTTCTTGTGGTAGCTGTTCATTAGGGGCACATTTTAAAAATATTTGGTACTATACAGAGTGTTCCATAACTTGGTGGCTAACCATAGTTATAGTTTTTTAAATGGAACACCCTATATATTATTGCATTTTTGAATTCCCCGTATAATTTTTAGTCAAAAAGTTATAAAATAGTATAGGCCTAAAATCTAAAGTTTCTGAGTTATTCCCATTTTTTTGAAAAATTCAATGTTTGTATAAAATTATATTTATCGAAAACGACGTATTAGATGGGCAAAATTTTTTGCAGTATTGTTTACAATAAGAGGTCCTAATAGAAGCACGTTTTATTTTTTTACAGTTAGTAACTGCATGTGCAGGAAACTGGATTAAAATTAGATGACACGTTTTTATATAAAAGTCAATTTTTTTAAATGGAACACCCATGTATATCAGTTCATTTTTGAATTATTTATTAAATTTCATGTCAGAAACATGTAAAATGTTAATACTTTAAAAGTGACTATTACAGAGTTATTGTCGGTTTTTGATATGCTTTTGTTAGTTTTTGCAAAAAAGTCATTTTTTTAAATGGAACATCCTGTATATTATTTCATTTTTGAATTTCTTATTAAATTTCACATCAAAAACATATCAGACGTTAATACTGAGCTATTGTCTCTTTTTGATATAATTTTGTCAGTACTATACTATATTAATTAAACCACAAAACTGACAAAATTATATTAAAAAGAGACAATAGCTCAGTAATAGTCACTTTTAAAGTATTAACGTCTTAGATGTTTTTGATGTGAAATTTAATAAGAAATTCAAAAATGAAATAATATATAGGGTGTTCCATTTGAAAAAATTGACTTTTTTGCAAAAACTAACAAAAGCATATCAAAAAACGACAATAACTCTGTAATAGTCACTTTTACTGTATTAACGTCTTACATGTTTCTGACACGAAATTTAATAAACAATTCAAAAATGAACTGATATACAAAGTGTTCCATTAAAAACATTGACTTTTATACAAAAACGTGTCATCTAATTGTAATCCAGTTTCGTGCACATGCAGTTAGTAACTGTAAAAAAATAAAACATGCTTCTATTAGGACCTCTTATTGTAAACAATACTGCAAAAAAATTTGTCCATCTAATACGTCGTTTTCGAGAAATATATTTTTATACAAACATTGAATTTTTCAGAAAAATGGAAATAAGTCAAAAACTTTACATTTTAGGCCTATACTATCTTATAACTTTTTGACTAAAAATTATACGGGGAATTCAAAAATGCAATAATATATAGGGTGTTCCATTTAAAAAACTATAACTATGGTTAGCCACCAAGTTATGGAACACTCTGTATAATACAAAATATTTTTAAAATGTGCCCCTAATGAACAGCTACCACAAGAAGAAAACCGCTTCGAAATATCTTTACTCGTAAAGGCACAATCGGCCTTACCCGCGTAGTTGACTCACCCTGTATATAAAGAATAATGTGGGACCCATTACTGAGCCTTGTGGAATCCACATTTTGATCTCCTTCTGTTGATATTACTCCATAACACCAAACCCGCTGCCTTTTGTCCCGGTGATAAGACTCAAACCAACTGTTTACCATACCACGAATATCATAGCGATGCAACCTATACAGAAGATCTTCATGGTTTCCTTATACAATCAAAGCTCTTTGACAAGTCAACGCACATTGATAAACATAAACAAGTTAGGACAAAACCTGTGCTAAAAATAAACAATGAATAAAAAACATCCAACATTGTTTACAATATCAAAAACGATTGTAGCAAGCTTTTGTTTGTCCTTGTATAGAAATGCCTAAGTTCTAGTTAATAAAACTTTCCAAATACAAATCTTAATTTGCCTTAATAAATTCAACATTTTTATACTATTATGTGACAGTAATTTTGTAATTTCTAAAATGTTTTTGTTATTAACTAGTAACTTGTTGATTGATATTCATTGTCTTATATGTGTATATATCATACCTGCTTTAGATTTGGGATCTGGTAAGTCTTTTGATGATATTAATGTCGTGTGCATAGAGAGAGACTGCTGATAATGGCTTTATAAATTGTGACAGATAGTTGATATATATTAAGAATAATGTGGGACCCATTACAAAGCCTTGTGGAACCCACATTGTGATCTCCCTCTATAGATATTACTCCATAACACCTAACCCGCTGCCTTCTGTCCCGGAGATAAGACTCAAACCAAATGTTTACCTTCCACACCGCAAATGACATAGCGATGCAATTTATACAGAAGATCTGTTGTCGTTAATGACCTGCTGATTATTCCGTTCGCAAGAGCGCTGTCAAATTTGATCTCTTCTATCTTGCATAATTAGCTGTCGTGAATGACCTGTTAATTATTGCGCCCACAACAACGCTGTCAAATTGACATACATCACTCCCGTGACATTAGCTGTCGTTATTTACCTGCGAATCACCGTCCGTTTTCATTACTCATAGCAAACAATCTTGCACGCGATATAAATTAAGGTTTTGTAGAAAGGACCTCCTTCTCTTGCAATATTGTTTGTTATTTGACGCTCGAAACTTTATACAAACGTCGACTATTACTATCAATTACGTCCATTATCATACGATATGTCAAATTACTCCATCTACGTTTATTAATGGTTTAAGAGAATTCGTTTATTATATTTTAGAATCAATTATGAGCTTAGAAAAAATAGGACGTTAATTTAAAAAATTGTAATGTGAACATAAGTGAGTGTCGTTTTTGTTGTTTATTTCATAGAAGAGGGTGTATGGGATGAGGAAAAGAACTTAGCGTACCTGAAGTAAAGCTTATATCTCACTGAACTATCCGAAAGAGCTTAAATCGATTCCGGCATTCACGTTCACTATTAATTAAAACTCAATAATCTATAACTAGGTCAACACATTTCGCAGACACGAGGTGTCAAGATAATTTTATTTTTATTGTAAGTCTTTTAAATGAAGCATAGAATATAGGAGTCGTAGGGGGATGATCACGATGCACGCCGCACGTGTGGTGATTAACCATCCACACCAGCATCTGAATTTGACATAAGGAGCCGATTGACGTAGAATAGAAAAGCTTGAATACTTTTACGTAAATTAATTAGCATATTTGAGGGTGCCCTAGCGTATCAATAAACACCGTCACGTTCATCCAGTAAACCCATTTACAAGATAAGAGTCTCTTTAGTAGTCAATCCAACTATCGTCAGATAAACACGATAAAGAGCAGGGGACCTAGGTTGGAATTCTGAGGAACACCAGAAGTCGGGCTAAATTCTAATGGTAAGGTTTCCCAACAATGCAATGTAGAAAATAATGTATTCCTTGGTTTATAAGTCTTTCACATTTAAGCGTTTGTTATATTAGGTGCCAAACAGAAACAATGAACATTACATCAACAAAAAAGATAAAAACCATTTTATTCGTCAATATTACCATTGTTTAATAGGTTATTTATGCCTGATATATTTTGCCATGTTGTCAATAACGCTAAATTGCATGGAATGAAAATATATGTCATTATTATTATCGTTAACGTTAAACTGGTGACACAATAATATCGAAAATTTATTAAATCAATTGTAATTTTATATATGTAGCTGTTTTATATTTTGAATCGCATTTTTCCTGTCGTATTATCCAAATTATATACCCGTCAGAATGAAAATTACTAAGCATCATTGTACAATTTGCCCAAGCCAGCATGAAAAGCGTACCCCGAAAAATTCTAATCGACTCACGTAATGTGGGCCGACGGAGGTCAAACATATTGATTCAGACGTGTGCAATACGTGATGATTACCGGACCTGTACTCGCATTGTGGCCTGTAAAACATCTTTTGTTATTCGCACAATGAAAGAGCTGAATAAAAATCGTCTGTGTATTTTTTGTAGGCCGCCTGCCCATCGTGTATGCAGGTTTCAGTGAAAAATCGTTTCATTAAAGTTGCATGAAGGATGAGGTGAGCCTGTGTGTGTGTGTGTGTGCGTGATAAATAAACGTTCTGGCATTTTTTCGAATAACCGTTACGCATCGTGAACCGTGGACTTTGCGTTCGACGTTTCCATAATTTTATTTATGAAACTACGTCGAAAGTGGATTTTATCGTTTTTCTTTCGTCTACATATTGATGGAATTCGAACTATCAATTACAAAAAGCAACGAATTTTTAACTTTTTGTTTCTCTTCATAATTTATATCAGATTTATTCAGATTTATATTCTGGTACCAAATACGAACTTCAAGACTAGAATGTTTTTCGATCCCTTCTTTCTATTTATTGTATCAAGAAACTTTTTCATATTCTTAAAGCCAAGCAATTGTGATGCTAACAATTTCCGTTAGTTTTAATCATCTGCGAACATTTATAACCAATGAATTATTATAAAATATGTGCAATTTTTAAGATCCCCTGAATATCGACTATATAAACTTATAAAAGTAATTGAAATTTAATAAAGGAGGAACAGAGATAATACATCCAATGCTTGGGTAATACAGCACCCAAAGAAAAGGGTACGAAAGCTTTCGTGCACAATAATCGATACAAAATGTCATTCGGAAAAGATGTCCAAACAAACCTTTCAACAATATGTTCTTATTCTAACTAAACAAATTTAAGCTACATCGTGCAAGGTTCTATCTGTATATATATATCGACGCCGCACAGTGGTCATTTTTTAAATTCTATATGGAAAAAGATCGCAAAATTTATTATGAAAATATATATTTCCAATGATTTTATCTTGAAAAAGAGAGTTTGTGAAACAGGTTTTTTGTGCCAGAATTGTTATACCTCATCGCCCGTCTCTATGAAAATAAACAAAATGTATGGCATATTTAATTCGAGCGAGTTTAGTACCATCCCATCAGTGCAACTTCATCCTCGTGTAATATAGACTACTTTACATGCTCGTTAAATAATATACTATTTCAGAAACTATGACAATACGAGGGTATGATTTCTTTGTCGTCTGGTGCGAGCAAGTATCGCTGGAAAAGGAAAACGCTTCTGTTTTGAATTTTGCATTGGGTAGGCTTAATTTACACCAATCTCCGAACAATGAGAGATTTGTTTTGTGACCTCTTATTATCATCCGATTCCTATATTTTGCATGTGGGATAGATGGGGAGTTTCATATATGCCATATTTATTTCCACCTTAAATTTAAAAAAAGACCTCTGTGCGCCGACGCCGGCGCCGTCGCAACAAAAAAGCGTAAGCGACTTAAATTAATTTTTACAGGAGATGGAAATTAGAATACTATCTACATTCTACTTTCGATAAGCAATTTTTTTTAAACATATATTAATAAATTAATAACTGCTTTTTTTAAAATCAAATTTGACATAATAATAACGTCTGCATTTCATTTTATTTTATTAGCCTTTTTTGTCGCTTAAGCCCTTTCTATCTTAAAGCCTTGTTTCACAACACATAAGCCTTTTTATTCAAAAAGAAGTTTTCATTAAATTCATTTGATTAATTTATATACGATATTTATAAAAACAAATGATAAATTAAAAAAAAAAGATATGGTTTTTATTATTATTTAAAGAGTGGACCATTCTAGCAAAACGTTTATAAAAAACAACAAAAGAAATCTTAAATGAAATATTTTGACTTGCAAAGTACTGACTAATAATTAATAGGATAACAATTTAACATTTTCAATAACAAAATCAGTATTCTTATACTTGCACAAAAAAAAGGTTTTCGAGAAATATTTTATGTTAATACTAATATTTTGCATGATAGTTAAGCTATTGCGGTTTCAACTTTTCTGCATTTTCTACCTTTTATAAGTTAAAGGATACAACATTAACACCATCTTGTGAAAACCTACATTATTTTTTGAGAAACCGTAGTATCGTCTTTTCCCTTTTGATAATTGAAGTAATCATTTTTGTCTTCTGGAATATCTTTGAATCGTTCACATTTAACTCTTCTTTTTTAGGTATGTGGATTTCTATATTGTAATCACAATCACGCTTAAAAAAATGTTTGGAAATTTGTAACTTTGAAAGGAGTGTTTCCAATCTGTCATCACTCTGTGTACATTGTATAGAGATTAGTGATAATGTTAACCGACGCAGGAGATATAATTTTGAGCTAGACGACCGGAAATAGTATGATGGTCTGTTATTTCTTTTCAATTTATTCACCTGTTTATCCGTGAATTTATGCTCATGATTTCCTATATTGCCTTTATTTTGTTTTATTTGTCCCTGAATGGAGTTTCTAACGAATTTCTGTGTTATACTCAAGGTACTGAAGACACATTCGTATTTGATTAGCTCCTTTCTTAAAAAGTTTTGATATTTTAGATTCCTTCTAGACTCTTCAGCTAGAGTTCATTTTCTTTTCAATGGAATTATATAACACAACCGCTAATCAAATTTCTTTTCTCCAAATAGTTTTCCATATGCCACACCACTTTGCCTATTAGAAGAAGAGGAGTTGATCCACTACTGGATGCATCAAATGTACTACTATTTTCAGCAAAATTATTACCCTTATTCTCATTTTTTCCAAAGTAAGATACATAGTCTATTGACTCATGTTTTATAATTGTTAGTATCAGGATTTCCTTCACTATCTGAACAGTTTACTATTAGTGTCCTATCTATTGATCATTGCTAATGAGATTATTCTCTTTGGTAGTAATATTATCAGTATTTTCTTTTAACTTCCGAAGTAATTTTATTTTCTGTCACAGCAGGGACTGGTTATAAGAAAAACACAAGCATTACTGTGCAACTATTCCCGAGGTAAGTCATAGTAAGAACTTTATTGGTCACCATGAAACTATGAACTACTACATATAAGTAAGAATCGACTGCGAATCATAAATGGTTTCTAACCGGTCCTGCATTCGTCAAAGAGCACCTCAGAAAATGGGCGTGTATGATGGACACCTGAACTACAGACTCTACAATAAGGAAGCAAAAATCTAACAGGTATATCCCAGTAAACAGTGAAGGAGATTATAAATGAATGACTAAATAATAAACATCTCAGCTTGTCAATAAAATGTGCTTAACAAGTATTAACATACAATATATAGTAGGCTCATTTGGTTTTTTAAAATAATAATTATACTAATTATTCTAGTAAGAGGAAAACTTAAAAATTCATGAGCTCACAATAAAACTCAATTTTTATGCGTATTTTATTTCTGAAGTTGACTTCTTTGGCGTACAGCGAGAGGTTTGTGAAAAGAAAGTATGTATAGAAATGGACGTATTTCGTGAATAAACCATTTCAGCGACAGAAGCGGAAAGCTTTCGGCCGTAAAATGTTTTCATTGATGTAAATATTTCATATAGTCCGGACATAGTATTCACACGTCTTGCATTTTTCAATAAATGGCAGGGAATTACGAAAATTGGAAAATGTACTTTCAAGAACGAAGGAATCGACCTACTTCCATTCGAATAAGGAAAATATAATGGTTTCGTGCATATTACATCATAAATCTGATATTGTTAACTAGAACTTTTAAAAAAGCTATAATCCACATATAATCACAATAGTAATAATAACAATATTATGTATTATTATATAAATTTAGACGTATGTATATATTTTGAAATGTATTATTTTTCACTTTTTAACGGAAATAACTAAAAATGTGTTTAAAATATTTTTTATATAGTAGACGCTAAATGTTCCACGAATAAGAAAGATATGCATCCGGAATTATCAACTTGCCCTTGTAAAACGACCCCAACAAAGCAGTTAAACTGAAATTCAATATATTAAACAATAAGATATACAGCTATATTTCTTTATTTTTTTTAACTGTTACTAAGTTCCTCCACACATACACCTTAATCCAGGATATCCCAAAACAATAGATGCTAAAGGATGGCTCACATACGCATTAATGAAACGACCAACGCACAGAGGTAATTTTTGAAATTCTAGGTGGAAAAAAATATGGCATATGTGAAACTCGCTATATAGCCCACATGCAATTTGTTATTCACATTCAAATTGTAAATATATTCAATATATAGTGAATAAATATTAAACATTTAATTCATGTATATTGTTGTTATCTGAAACAAGTAATAGTGAAAGCTAGAAATAAATTTGTACACATTAAGAAATACTCCCTTTAGTAAGTATACAGGTTATGTTTGTGTTTCATATAAATGCGTAACTCAAATGGATAATTAGGTTATCTTGCTTGCATGTTGACATAATATCTCGTTGCCTGTCTTTATATGTTCTGGATTTTAATCTTCATCTTTGTATTAAGGTACTGGAATTCTAAAATAAAAACAAATAGAATAGTTTTTATATGTTAACGTATAAAATAAAAATTACACATATTTAGATATGTTTAGTCATGGTACAAAGAAACAAAGTATGCTCTTCCCAAAACGAAAACTCGTCCAAGCCGCGTAGGTCGAATGCGCGTCATAGTTGATAGAGGCGCCATTTATGTTTATGTTTGTGTTTACGTTGTGCGTAAGGTTATTTTGTGATTTGTCCGGATTAATATATGCTTTTTTATTATTTAATATAGACATTATTATTATATTTATAGTCGAAGGTTTTTATTTTAGTGTAGGACATTGTTTTAGTTTGTATTTATTAAGTCTTTTAGTGCATTTCGAAGGAAGTGATTTTAGCTTTTGTTCGAACCCTAACATATTTTAGATTGAAAACTATTAATGAAAAATTATAGTTTAACACGTTTGAAAATGAAAACAGGAAAATAAAACATTGTCAATTACTAATTACATATAAATATTCCTACCTATCATATTTATTTTTTACGTAATCTGTAATTACTGCAAAAATCATTTTGTTGAAGAATTTACCCACTCCAAGTAAACTTAGTTTTTATTTGAATTGTATTGTGTATTGAAAATTAAAAATAACTAAGTCCTCTAGTTAAAGATTAATAATTAAAGTATTTAATATTTTTTGGCTACTATCAAATGTAACGCATTTATTTTTAAATAAATTTATTTTTCTAAAGCATAATAAAAAAGGAGGTAAGTTTTATTTAAAAAATTAATATACAAATTTATAATCAATTTTATTACCATGCAGCCTTCAATTTATTTGTCAACAAACTAACATTATGCTCTCTATATATTTCTTACTTTTAAGATTATTCCTATCATTATTTTTTACATACAGAATTTCCATTTCTGTTAAAAAGGACTTTATTGAAATAGTGTCCTGTGAATTCACAACTTTATTGAACTGGTAGTACTAGCGGTCGAATGCGCGTCATCCAGAGATGCGCAAGAGCATACCTTGTTTCCTTGTACCATGTGTTTAGTTATGTGGGAGAGCCCTCTAATGTTGTATAGCATGTAACGGAATTGACGACTAATAAGTTAGATGTAAATGATCTGATCTTCATGGCAGCTGTGTATAGTGGGTTGAAGCTGATAGGAAGGTCAACATCTGTACATATAGATGTCATCTTGATTGGAATATACCCCATTATACCCTATATTGATTTTGAACAGGGTTTTATTGCAAATATAATATTTTAGCCAGGATTTGAATCAGCTATTACGGATTATTGCGAGTACGTAAAGATAGACTTCTATTCGAGTATTGAGGAAGATAAATTTTTATTATCAGTGTATTTTGACACATGTAATTCTTTTAAAGTTAAAAACATATTATCTGAATCGTTCAATTTATGAAATATGCAGTAATTTAAACACTGTTATTAGAATAAAACTAGAATCAATGGGTTATTAATCTTGGGAACATGAAATCCTGATATATAAAGTAAGTTAAAAGGTAAAGTATAATTCAATGTTCATATGTTATATTATTTTTTTTCATATATTAACTAATTCAAGGGACGAATAGTTGTAGTATGCTTAGATAATAAAAAAATAAAACAATTGAGGAGTATGATGCCATCGAGGAAAAGAAAAGCTTGTTCATTTTGGAAATAATGAGAAAATTAAATTTTTTATCAAGTAAAATACCAGTACCTAATACTAAATCTAAATAAGTGTTTAACCATGCAGATTGTAAATAACAATTATAATCTGTTAAACTTCAACTCGAAGTCCATTTTTGTTGGAATTTTCTACGGACAATCCTTGGTGAACAGAAAAAGCTGCTGCTATCTAACATCTAGATGAATCCACTTCCTTTTAGGAGCACAAACGGAGTATCCTCGAGTGAGAATTGGTCCAAATACCAAAAAGAAACCAAGGTAATTAAATACATACATGTGGTATTCGATAAGATCATCGAGAGCTCATAAAAAGTCATATTACTGATCTTCATATAGAATTAATGGCCTTTGAAAAGCATATTTACTCTTAATTAATAATGTTCGAACAAGTAGAGTAACTTTCCTCCAAAGAATCTATTGAATTTAATTAAGTTAAATGTTGTCCGTTTGGATATTTTTTGTGTCAGTTGCCATGTTGGCTTTTAAGAAATATCATGAATAATTTCAATATGTAATTATAACAAATTAACGTTTTCTTATACGTTGAATCAACTATACTTACAGAATTTTAGTAGTTTAATGTAAAAATAGTAATCGTTATGAATTTAATATTTTAATTTGGGATATAAAATGAGTATTGTTGATATTAACGTAAATGAAGAATAATGTATTTAGAAATGTAACAACTGTTAAAAACTTAAGGTTCTTGAAGCTTCAAGAAAGTAATTTATTGTGTAATACTAATATTAGGGATATTCATGTTTCCAGATTAACCTTGTAATCTGACATAAGTAATAAATAACCTATAATTATTTCAATCAAAATATGAAGTTTAATTGTTAAAAATAAGTTAGATCTTAAAAGTAAGAGGAGGATAAATAATGATGAATCCAATGAACCCAATTATCACCCATTGAATTCCTGTTAAAAATTAGAATGAATCCACGACCCTGAATAATAAGTACAGTATCATTTGCTACCTCTATACAAATAACAATTATACAAAAATTGGCATAATATATACAGGGTTATGATAAAGTAACGCACAAAATTCATAAAACGTACAATGTTAATTTTTGAAAAAAATGCAAAAACACGTCAAACAGTTTTTTTATTTTATATTTTATTCCGCGTCTTTTAACATAAGTCAAAAAAATAAAACGTTAAATTTGTCAAAGTTATGACGTCATCAATATTTTTTTTAAATATGAAGCTTGGTTTT
This sequence comes from Amphimallon solstitiale, assembly GCA_963170755.1. Taxonomy (NCBI): domain Eukaryota; kingdom Metazoa; phylum Arthropoda; class Insecta; order Coleoptera; family Scarabaeidae; genus Amphimallon; species Amphimallon solstitiale. The sequence continues at coordinate 25,759,506 of OY720675.1, read as the reverse complement.
TTTTTTACTTTATTTAATAAAGCTTGTTTTTCTGCATTATAAAGAAATAATTGAAGTAGGGGTCACATAAGAAAAAACTGAGAGAATTAATGTTCGAAGGTTTCTGGATAACCAGTTTGATGGAAGGTGGATTGGAAGACGTGGACCAATGGAGTGGCCACCTAGGTCACCTGATCTCATCCCCCTTGATTTCTTTCTGTGGGGACATTTAAAAAGTCGGGTCTCCGTTAACCGACCAGACAATTTAGAAGACTTAATGGAACGAATTAGACATGAAATGACTCGTATAACTCCGCAGATGATCGAAGACTCTGTAAATCAGGTCTACCATCGTCTTGGCCTATGTCAGATAGTGAATGGGACACAGTTTGAACAATTACTGTAAGAAATCGCTTTGGTTTAATGGACTGTTTAGTTAATTTAAATGTTATTACTATAATAAAGTTTATTTTGCTTTTTATTAATTCTGTCAGTTTTTTCTTATGTGACCCCCCTACTTCAATTATTTCTTTATAATGCAGAAAAATAAGCTTTATCAAATAAAGTAAAAAAAAAACCAAGCTTCATATTTAAAAAAAATATTGATGACGTCATAACTTTGACAAATTTGACGTTTTATTTTTTTGACTTATGTTAAAAGACGCGGAATAAAATAAACTGTTTGACGTGTTTTTACATTTTTTTCAAAAATGAACATTATACGTTTTATGAATTTTGTGCGTTACTTTATCATAACCCTGTATAATAATTATCGAGTGTCTTAAAAAAGGACGAGTTAATTGGCCTTTCTTTTTGGATGATTAGAATTAGTGATACACCAAATAAAAAGGGTGAAAGTAGACTATAAAACATAATGTAGTAAAATATGAAGTATTATCGACAGATTGCTTCTTCATTTTTAATTAGCCCTAAGACCTTAAAACTCTTAGGTGGCCAATTCCACAGTAGCATAACTATGCAACAATGGTTTTATTTTTTGCTTTTTCCGCTTATCTCCAGGTTCCGTAAAAGATTTGGATGGTCAACCTCTTCTCGGACCGGGTTTTTGTAGATCTTCTTTCAAAAGAACTGTATAGATTACCGTAACCAGGCTTGATGTCGATTTTCAAAAACTTTTCGTATGCGATTACTGCTTTTCCACATTCGAGTAATAGAACTGTTAAAGGAATTTACCAATTTCTTAACTACAACACATCTATCACACTCCGGAGATTAGTGTAAATTAAGCCTATTGAATGCAAAGTTTAAAAAAAAAGCGTTTCTACTGCCAGCGATACTTGCTCGCACCAGATGACAAACAAATCATACCTTCGTATTGCCATAGTTTCTGATGATGTTATTTAACGATCATATAAAGTAGTCTATATTACACGAGGATGAAGTTTTTTAGTGAGTTGCATACCTATTCATATTCTACGCCCGTGAAAATCATATTCCATGAGTGAGTAATATGAATACAATTATGCATCTATGGGTATATAGAAAGTGAATGTATTATTTAACAGTTCAAGATAAAAAAAAAAATTTTTCAGTTCTTGGCACTTCTTAGCAGCCAAGTCTGCCATGTACCACAAACATGCGTAAACACCGCATTCTACATACTCTTTAAATTCGTTATTCCAAAAAAACAACAATTTTCGAGCAGTTGTGACTTATTACATTTGTAATATGTACAAGATTTTAAAATAACAATATTTTGTGTATGGTGAGTGAGTGCTTAGCTTATGCTTTCTTACCATACATTCACTGTTTAGAAAATGTTTATAGAACCACCAAAATGAACCATGCAAAGCACTGATGGGATGGCATTAAACTTATAAATCGCTCAAATTAAATATGTCATACTTTTCGTTTATTGTCATAGGTACGTTAATAAGGTATAATATTTCTGGCACAAAAAACGGTTTTACAAAGTGATAACGTCATTGGAAATATATATTTTCATAATAAATTTTGCGATTTTTTTCCAACTAGAATTTAAAAGATAACAGCTGTGGCACCGCCCGCAACCACTATACATGTTTATTCTGTCATCCAACAATCGCTCTCAAAATTTAATCAAACAGCAATAAAAAGTCTGAGCAACAATAGCAACGAAAAACAAATAATCAATCTCAAAATTACAAATGAACAATTATTAATTTAACTAAATGCATAGAATTTGAAATCATAATAAATGAGCAAGAAAGAAAAATGTTGAACATAATTTTACTAAACAAAGTTAAATTACTAATAATGTATATAGGAATTAATTAAAATTCAAGCTAGAATTTTTAGAAAAGTAAAATCAAATAACTGTCCAGAAGAAATGGAATAATTGACCTTTTAAAAACAAATAATTAAGTATAACTACACCACTTACTCACATATAGCACTAGATGGCTTAAGTGTATATGTTATTCGCAATAGCCGCAATCGGCCACTGTCCGAATGTTTTGCCCACTACGCGTTTTGTGTATTGCAGTTTACCCACGAAGCGATTAAGAAGATTTCTATCGAGCAGTGAGCAAAACGAATTACCCAGAACGCGTTGTGGGTAAACTACGTTACTCAAAAAGCGAAATTATCTTTCGAGCGGCTTTGTTTCGCATTGTGGATCTTTTCGTTTACCCACGTCGCGTTCTGGGTATAGAACTTTACCCAAAACGCGTTGTAAATAAATTAACAAATAATTAAACAAAAATATTTATTTTAGCGGAACATTAAAATATATAACATAATTATAATATGTTAATAAACATAAAAAACACATAAAAATAAAAAAACACAGAAAACAATATGGAAATATAAAAACCAGAAATAAAAAAGCAAAAAAATATGTTACTTATTTTTACAAGACGTGCTTTTATGGCATTTTGCAGTATTTATTTTTCAATTCATTTTCCATTGCCTTCTCTTTTTTATGTCCAATTTGTAAATGTGCTGTGTGTATTATATCATACATCTCACTTGCTGTACAGTAAAAAATTAAACCTGATTGGATTCTTGATTTTTCTTTACTGACTAGTTTATCCTTTTCTTCAACTGTCAATAAATCATATCGTTTTAATCTACGATAATCTTTTGACGATAATTCAAGACCATCCCGTTTCTTTTGTAGAGCAATTTTGGTTTCTTGAACTATTTCTAAGTAACGTTCATCCGATAATAGAAACGACCTGTCTTTCTTTTCCAACATTAGGATCCGCAATCTTTCTTCAAATTCAGCCTTCATCTTGTTTAAAACAATTGCCGGTACACAAAACACACATCAACGCGACGTGGGTAAACGAAAAGATCCACAATGCGAAACAAAGCCGCTCGAAAGATAATTTCGCTTTTTGAGTAACGTAGTTTACCCACAACGCGTTCTGGGTAATTCGTTTTGCTCACTGCTCGATAAAAATCTTCTTAATCGCTTCGTGGGTAAACTGCAATACACAAAACGCGTAGTGGGCAAAACATTCGGACAGTGGCCGATTTCGGCTATTGCGAATAACATATATAAATTCTAATTATTTACTATTGAGGTCAAAACTATTAATAAGAGATTCAAAACTTTAAAAATTGGGTCATAACGAAATCTTAAAATAACAACGTAAATCCTGCAACAAATTATTTATATTAAAAATAATTTGGAATCTTTTAGGAGGCATATACAATTAATGGTTATAAAAAAATCAGCTATATAAAGAGCGGAATATTATACCGAAAGAAAGTTGTAAAATACAAATGTTTAAATTTTAAAAAATTGTAATTTAGTCACTACATATTATTAGGGTATGAGCTTGTACACCTAGCAAGTACAATATCTGCGTTATATTTTTTGTGAACAAATTCTTATACAACAGAAATACTACCTTTAAATCACTTGGTTATTAGAAATGCCGGCAGCAGATCATGCTGTGAAGTGGGTTTTATTTTTTATATTACACTTACCAGTTCTGAGAGAGTGACTGAATGTATAGTATGTATAAATAAGTATAATTTGCTTCTTCTAAAGTATATGTACAAATAGTGTGTGCCTGTTTATTGACAACATGGCCATTCTTATAAAAAGCAAATGCACGCATGATAATAATTTTGATAACTATTTATAGAATTGAAATAAATTATTATTAAAATTAATTTAAATTTATTCATTTCAATCTTATTTTACATGTAATTCTTTTCTTCCTTTTATTTGGTCTCTAATGTCAAAATCTATGTTAAATATTATATATTTATGAAATTCAGATTTCCTAATCAAATAAATCTGCACCTCACCAATGTAGAGATTACAGGAAATTGCGAGACCCGACACGAAAAGAAAAGACTTATTGAAAGCAAAATTGACACGAAGCCTTTTGATTGAGGTCTCTCCGGCCTTTTCCGGGAAGACAGTACCCAGTTAACTCGAAAGGAGCATCCGTAGAAAGAGTAGGAGCCGATTTCGGTGGAGGCGCAGGGACCGGAACGTTGTGACGTCAGTTACGGGTGAAATGCGTTAATCTTTCCAGTTCGGCCGATTTAGCAGATCGCTAAAAAAGTTTCTGTGTGCGAGTAAAGTTTCCAGAGCCCTCTATGCTTTCGTGCATGGTTTATTATGCATGAATGTCTTGATTTATTTGCATGTTATCGATCAATGAATGCTAGCCGAGGTACGAGAACTATTACTGTGAAAACAAAAACAGGAAACGATAACGATGAAATAAAAAAGTTGACGAAAACATGAGGAAAATGTATATATTATGTTGCTATTACTAACTACATTACTTGACTAGAGTATATATGCTTCGTTCATTTTTATTTTCCTATAACGACATATTTAGTTTAGCTTTTTTTTTTGTTATGCTAAACATATTTCTGTTAAAATATTTTTCCCAAATTCGCCCATTCTTTAAAGTCTTTCTTAAAATAGATTGGAAAATTTAAATTGAAATAGTATAGAGGTAATTAATATTCTACACGTTTATAAATCATAGAGGTTTTGGGTAAAAAGGAAAGACCTATCAAATCAATATTAACAGACGAAACAATTTGAGCAATTATATTTCAAAAAGTTATAATACAAACAAAATTAATAGCATTCACAAGATCTCAACTTGAAAGTGTGTTGAATACAAGCAGTGATTTGTCAGCACAATACTGAATATGTCCAACTTTCAATATTAGCTATCGAAAGTAAGCATACTGACAATAAAAATGATTGTTTCTAAAATCTTAGTTTGACCATTAATACAATTCTTTGATTTCTCAAGTATTTTCCCTGTGTAACATTTCTGACATTTATTACAGTGACTTTGAGAAAGGACACGCATTTTACCTAAATAATTTATTTTGCCCTTTCTTACATTTTTTAAGTGTGATATTCTTATATTCTTTTAAAAGTTTTGTAACTCAGTTGTTTATAAAATTTATTACTAGGGCGCGGACGTCTCAGGTTTAAACAACACATAGTTACTGAATACACAGCTGAATAGCATTATTCATATGGTGAACTGCAACTTCTGTTGTTTACTTGAAAAGTTATTGAAAACGACAACAAAAAATTCCTTTCTTCATCGGCGTAGATAGAAACGCTAGGGGTTTCTAATATTTATTATATTTACCTTATCTTTCTCAAGAGAAATAAAGTTACATATATGTATATACCTATTCATACTTATGTTAGTTTCGTTTTTTCATTGTTTTGACTTTAATTACGTACTTCGTAATTTATGTAATAGTTCCTGTTTAATCCCGTTTCATTGAATCGACTTCTCCCAATTATCTAGACGTAAATGTGCACTGGATTTCGTTTAGTTTCATAACATAACATACGCATACATTTTTAGTTATCATTTATTTAGATCTAGAACATTGTTTATGTTACTATGATATGCAAGAACGTCGAGAAATACATCGTGAAACAATGGCGAGTTGTATTGAGGGTCATACTGATTGTACGTTCATTGTCAGTGATTCCGATATTTATTGCAAAGTCTCTAAAATATCGTTACAAAATGCCCAAAAAGGGCACGTACAACGTCACTTAGCATCGCTAAAACATAGACAGACATTGGACCCGTTGAAAGCTTTCAAAACATTTCTTCAAAAATATACTGGTCGAAATATTCCTGATGAATCCACCTTACGGAAATATCATGTTTCTAAGTGCTTCACGAAAACAGTAGAATGCAAATTAGTACCTATGGGTAAATGCCGACGAAACTGTAGGTAGCCGTGTGGTTAATGTTGTAGCTGGTGTACTACATTCAACTATTCCATATAACAGTTGATGCGGAAACAGTTGCTAAAACCATTGACGAGAATTTGCACAAAATGCTTCACTCAGACGACAGGTACAAGGAAAAAATACTTTTGTTAATGACAGTGTCGCATATATGTTAAAAACAGGCAGACATTGAAAGACTTGTATCCGCTTTAAAAGAAGTTTTCATGCGTTTTAAAAGAAGTTTTCAGGAAAGCACCACTGAGAGTAGCTCTTTACAAGGAAAACCGTCCATATTTTCACTGCCTCCCTCTCCAGTAATAACTAGATGGGGAACATGGTTGGAAGCTACTAGTTTTTATGCAGAGAATTTCGTTACATCTTTAAATGACGGTGCTCAAAGTATTTCTCAGTGCAAGAAACTAACACAAATCCCAAATTAAAAAAATGAGGTGTGGCCACCACACGACTTTCTTATACTTACGAGCGTTACAAACTATACAATTTTAAGAATTTTTTTATACAAAACTTATTCAAAATCCTATTCTAGGTACTTTCTTTCATTCGCTTAATAAATCGCTATAGAATGCATACTTTGCAAGATATTATCAAAAAAGTGCTCCTCGCTAAGAGTAAAAGTGCTACTTCCGGTCCGAATTTTGAAATTTAATATATACAAAAAATATTGCAAATCCAGTTCTAAATACTTTTGTACTCTTGATAAATATCTATAGAATGCATAACTTACGACATATTTGCAAAAAATCGCTATTCGATAAGAGTAAAAGTGGTACTTCCGGTCTGAATTTTGAAATTTTTTTTATACAAAAGATATTGAAAATTATGTTTTAAATACTTTTATACCCGTAACGTACTAGTCTAAAAAGCATGACTTGCGAAATATTCGCAAAAAACTGATTTTCGATAAGAGTAAAAGACCTACTTCCGGTAGGAATTTCGAAAAACTTTTTAAATAAAATTATTCTCAATTTCAATTTTAAGTATATATGAATTTTTTATAAATGTGTTTAAACTTAGTAGTTGACGAAATATTCGCAAAATTCGATTTTTTCGCTGAAGTAAACTGCTACTTCCGGTCTACCGATTTTACTGAAAAACTAATCAGATCTCAAGAGGGAGATTATACACGTAAATACAAAATTTGGAATTGATATCTACAGCGGTTTGGCCGCTATCGTGGTCACACACACACACACACACAGACAGACAGACAGATACACAGACACACAGACACACAGACATTTTTTAAAAACCACTTTTTCGGTATCAGGGGACTTCAAAACGTGGACATCTGCAAAAATCTCGAGGTCGAAAATTTTCATCATCACAATACTTCCTTATACTACGTATAAGAAAGTAAACGTGCCCATAAAATAAGGAATTTATGAGTAAAGTCCTTTTTTCATCGGCGTAGATAGGAGCGTGAGGGGTTTTTAAAATTCATTATATTTACCTTATATTTCGCAAGAGAATTAAAATTTTCATTTATACTTACGTTAGTTTCGTTTTAGCATTGTTTCAACTGTTAATTACGTACTTCGTAATGTTTGTAATAGTCTGTTTAATACCGGTTTATTGAATCGACATCTCCGAATTATCTAGACGTAAGTATGCACTGGATTTCTTTAGTTTCAATAACATACGCGTACATTTTTAGTTATCATTTATTTAGATCTAGAACGTTGTTTATGTTACTTTTTCTGATATGAAAATGAATTGTCAGTGATTCCGAAATTTATTACAAAGTCTGTAAAATATTGTTGCAGAATGCCAAAATATCGCACGTTCGTCACTTAGCTATGCTAAAACCTACACAGAAATAGTTTTTATGCAGAAAATTTCGATAGTTTACAAAATTACGTTACATGTTTAAATGACGATGCTCGAAGTATTTCTGAGTGCAAGGAACTAACACAAATCCCAAATTTAAAAAATCAGTTGTTATTCTTTCAGGAACACCTTGGAAATTTGCCTAAACTAATCACATATTTTGAAAATCGAAATCTCAAATTAAAAGATGGATTAACCACATTAGATGTGGCTACTAAAAACATTCCAAGTGACTTCGGATGTGGCCTTCGGCAAAAGTTAGACGCAGTTTTTAATAGAAATCCAGATTTAATAACATTGCGGCAATTGTGTATGCTAAATACGCTGAAATAAAAGAATATTTCGAGTACGCACCTATAACCAGTTGCAATGTAGAAAGGACGGTTTCTATCTACAAGGATGTACTTCATTCAAAAAGAAGTTTTACAGAAGAGAAAATGAACAAATAATAAGTTATTTTGTATTTTATAGATCACCAGCAACTTGTTATCCAATTATATAAATAGAATTAAAACCTCTTTAAAAATACAATTTTTGTGGGCGATGAGTCATCAACCGTTCGTATCCACGCCCTATTTAGGACTAGAAAAAAGAAGAAAAGTTGTAAAAAATTTGGAAATGACAATCACGAAGATGACTTTTGAGAAGAACAAAAAGGATGAGTGTTAGTAAAATCAAAGAATTAAGAGAGATGAAAAATAAAGAAGATGAAAAACAGTAGACAAAAATGATATTTTAGATATTTGGAGAAAAAAAATTGATGTTTTGAAGGTAAGAAGAAGCAATGAAAAAAATGAAATTACAAGGGTAGTAAGGATGAAAATAAGTAAGAAAGAACTTGAAAAGGAACTATCTAATATAAAAATAGGAGGTTAGGACAAGGTTGAACCAGAAATGCTAGAATGGATGGGAGATGAAGAAAAACGATTGATGCTCAAAATATGCGAACAAGCATAGGATGAAGAATTAATACATAAGGATTGGGAAAAGGATCTTATTCTCCCAATATATAAAAAAGGAAAACATACTGGTTACGGTAATTACAGTGCTATGTGTCTACTTTCAAAGTACAAAATATTCACAATATTTATAGGGATAAGATTCAGGAAGCAACTAACAAGCAAATTGAAGATGAAGAGGCGGCATTTAGAGCATATAGATTAGCAAATGACAGCGTAAGTATTGTGAGAAATTTAATAGAGAGGCCTCAGAAAACAGAGGATATAATGGTATACATTGATCTAAGAACAGCATTAGACAATATTGAAAAAAAAAGTAGTATAGAAATAAATAAAATCACTAGTCAAAGTCCATAACAAACTTTTAAATGATCCAAAAACCATATAGAGGAATCCAAACCAAGAGCATAAATAAACGGTCTAAGATCAGAAAAATTTGAATGTAATAGGAGAATAAAGTAAGGAGATAGCCTGAGTGCCTTACTTTTTATAGTAGCAATGGATAGATTAATAAAAACAAGAAAATGGGTGTGCTTAAAACCACACGGCAGAAGTGAAAACTTCATCAAGGCGAGGTTAATAATACGAAATCCAACTTTTTTTTTCCTTCTATATTATATTAGGGTCATCCTGCATCGACGAATTCAGTTGCTGAGATTTAGTGTGCTTCTTTTGACGATATTTCTTCACGCGCGCATTAGACAATTCCCTTTTTCGTTTTAATTTGTCATCGATTTGATTTTCTTCATCCATCCTGTATAACAGAAAAGAATTAAATGGTTATAAATTCGTATATAATGAGCAATTAAAGCAATACTCTATTCTCAACGTTTCTGTTTTCCATTGGTATACAAATTATAGTAAATGCGTGTGGACGTTATTTAACACCCGGAATATACTGATCAGTTTCCGAGTCATCCATATCATTTTAATAAAAATGCTAAAACTTACCTGAGCGCGAAATATTATATTATATTATTATAGAGATAATGTCTCATACACACACAACAAATTTATTGGTTAACCGTCCGCGAAGTTACCAATTAGCGAACGCAACACAGTCCCCGAAATATAATCGCGTGGGTGTACGGACAACTTTAAGGGGTTCCTCGACGGAGAGATTTTCCGATACGCTTCTGGGTCGGTTCGGACGCATGTATATATAAATAAATAGACTCGCTTACGAGTCGCGCGCTGGTCTGATGCTAACCTGCCGGCTTCTCACCCGTGCGGCTCGGGATCGAATCTGCTCGGGGACATAAATTTATTTATTCATTTAAATTTCAATTTAATTGATATTAAATATCTCTATATGATATATTTCTCTCGCTCCCTTAGTCGACTCGAGCCGACTTTACCCGAACGAGCGTTACATAGCCGAGTGTGACGGCTCAGTCTTGTTCAGTCCCCACAATAAACGCAACGCGCCCAAACAAGTTTACACTTCAAAAAAACACGAATGGTAAAACAGAAGAACACATTTCATATAGAGACTTAATACGCACAAAAGTCGAAAGTTTATTGGATGCAGAGGACATTGTGCCTTTGGACAGACAAAATGATATGTTATATATTCATATTATACATTTTCTCTCTAGTTACGGCCAAATGCTTAAATTAAGAAATTAAGAAATATTTGATGGTGTAAAATCCAATATGGCCTCTATAAAAGTTAGATTAGATAATTTCGAGTACTCTATTGGATAGAGGTTTAAAAGTGGCCATAAGAATGTATTTTTCTTTTTTGTCTACAAGACCAAATGTTGGTGCTACAGGTAAAAGAACAAAATGGGATTTTCGTATTTTTTTTTTTAAAACGAACGTCAATTGTGAGAGTTTCATTTTCTTTACGGTTTCATAACAAACACAAAATTTAACAACTTCGCCAAATTTAAACCTATACTCTATATCCAATAATAAGAAATATCCTCATGGTGAGGGCTGTAAATGAATCAGCCTGTATTTTATAACTTAGCCTGCTTCATATTATCATTTTATCATCTCTAATATCAGTATAGTCATTTCCTGATATCTATATATTTTTATATTTATCTTACAATTTTTTTTTAATAACACGTCATCACGTTCCCATCCATTCCATTCAGCACCCGGACAACATTTCTATGAGCCAACTTTACTATACGTAATTTGATGTCATGTAAGAAGTTGGAGTTCGAAATTCTATTAAACCGACGCCTGATTAGCGATATAGATAGGGAAGGACCTTTTTCCTCTGGGGGTCGGTCGTGATCAATGCACGACCATTCACATCCAGAACTCGTTTCCTATCGGACTACGGAAAAATAATGAGCGTCTATTACACATACCGGCACATTTCTCTTCCCATCTCTGCCTGCGCCCCCTTTACCCCCGCACTCCACGTGAGTTCCGAAACTCGCTCTACCATCACAACATTAAACTGAACAGCAAAAATTCAAATCGTAGTAATTTTTGGTGTGCACGTTCCGGGCATAATAATAGCAGGATCGTACTTACATATCTGGCGAATGATCTCCCAAGAACGAAATTCTTTTAGAAAACCGGTCTACCGTAATAGAGAAAGTTGAGTGCATATCTTATCACCGAAGCATGCTGGATTTTGCAAATAAAAGAGGTATTTCAAATGTGCTCAGCTCAAATTGTGCAAAAATGAAAATTTAAAGACGAAAATACGGAAAGCCATAAATGTATAAATAAAAGTAGGAACAATATTGTTCCTATCGTGCACTATTGAAGAGAGAAGAAAGTAGTAAATATTTTAAATAAAAATAAAAATAAAACATTTGAAAGCTTTACACAATTTTTATTCAGTCTTTGCGATATATGTTTCGGTATCTTCATTCCATTTTCGAGCTTAACTAACAGGTCAATTTGTGTGAAGGGTGTTATATATGCCGTTGTGTTTATTGCCTCTTTGTACATAAATGTCTATTATGGGTGTGTGTGTGTTTGTAAAATCTGTGTGTGTGTTTGTTACTTTCTCTTTTCTTTGAAGTGATTTTTTAATTTCTAATATTTCTAACAAATTTTATTTTGGACGTTTGTTCACATTATGCATAAGTTTAGAACTATCTATATCGGAAAAATGGAGATTATCTATACAATGTTTGCAAAGGCCTGTATTTCTAATATTATGCAATACTGATCTTTTATGTTCTTTTAATCTAGTTTCGATCTTTCCGCCACTTTGTCCAATATAGATACCTTTACAGCCTGTGCAACTAATTTTATATACACCTGATTTGTCGGTAAGCTTAGTTCTTTCCTTGCTAATGACTAACATAGCACCTAAATTGTTAGTAGGTACCCCGGCACTTGGGCCAGACAACCGGTTTATAAAATACTATCACCGACACACTCGCGATAAGCCAACTCTAAACATCCGGTTCTTTTTAGTTCCAAACGCGACCACCGATGTTTGACAGAGAGCGCTGGTGGCGGTGCTCGAATAAATACATATACACGGTGTTTCAAAAGTTAAGAACCCAGATGGTCGTCTAAATATAGATTTGAATTTAATACATATAGAGCATGGTACCGTTTTCAAAAGTGACAAACCAAGATGGCGGGTGCAATATGGCCGCCAAAATGTAAAATTTAAATACAACATGGTACTCTGTGACGTGCTTCAACGTGATAAAACAAGATGGCCACGTCCAGGTACAATTAGAATTAAATATACAGCCTGATTGAACAGCTTCTGAAGTGTCACAAACAGGTTTTGAACAGCTTCTAAAGTCCCACAAACAGCTTTTGAACAGCTTTGTACAGAGGCTGCTCAACAGCTGTTTGTAGCACTTCAGAAGCTGATCAATCAGACTGTATATTTAATTTTAATCTTACCCGGACGTGGCTATCTTGTTTTATCACTTTGAAGCACGTCACAGAGTACCATTTTGTATTTAAATTTTACATTTTGACGACCATCTTGCAACCGCCATCTTGGTTTGTGACTTTTGAAAACGGTACCATGCTGTATATGTATTAAATTCAAATCTTATATTTAGCCGACCATCTGTGTTTCAATCCCCGCCTTACATTGTTATCAAAACCAGTTTTTTCTGAATATTTCACAAGTTATACATTTCACATATATTTGTAAGGACCATGAAAGTATTTGTGCGGAACAACTTTTTTTGAAGTGTAAACTTCTTTAGGCGCGTTGCGCTGATTGTAGGCAGTGAAGACCGCGACAGTAGCAAGTATTTATATCGTCTATTTATATATATACATGCGTCCTAAAATCTGCTTAATAATGCTTGCGGCCGAGGCAAGACAATCTCGAGTACGTTAAAGTTTTTTTGTACTCACCGCCTGTAAAGTGACATTTGGCGCATGGTTGAGGCGACTGTAAAAATTGAAAAAAACACTGGGCACTTTGGGACATTTAAAAAAAATCTAACTTGGTAGTAATAAAATTTAGTCTATAAAATACTACTTCCCTTCACTATTCTTCACTAAAAGTTGAGGAAGTAGGAGTAATAATTAATAATTCTTCCAAAAAAATTGCGGCGCCATCTATTTGACGTCATTTTAAGCGACACCTTAATTTGCGCCATCTATTTGAACCACATCGACATTCATATTGGCAGTTCGGAATTCATTGTTTTTAAACCAAAAAACGCAATAAACGTACTATAAATTTATAAATATAAGAATAAATACCTCATGTTTGCCATGTGTAAGAATATAATAACTTAATTTTACAGAAAGGTGAGTAATAGTTACGTACATGAAATGCTGAAATTAATTAGGTAATCTATCTTAGGTTAGGTATGATACCAATGACATTAATCAATAATTTTTTTTTATTGAAGTGTAAACTTCTTTAGGCGCGTTGCGCTGATTGTAGGCAGTGGACAAGACTGACCTGCAACGCTCGGATATGTAACGCTCTTCGGGTAAAGTCGGCTAAGGGAACAAGATAAATAAATATATCATATAGAGGTATTTAATTTCAATTAAATTGAAATTTAAATGAATAAATAAATTCATGTCCCAGAACAGATTCGATCCCGAGACCGCACGGTTATGAAGCCGATACGTTACCATCAGACCAAGCGAGGGAACGTAAGCAAGTATTTATATCGTCTATTTATACATACACATACGTCCGAACAGACCAAACGAAAGGGACGCTCGCGTAAATGTAATAAATGTTTTATTTAATACGTTACTGAATATTATATGCGTGTATTTCGTATTATCTACGGTATTATTAACCTCGCCTTGATGAAGTTTACACTTCCGCCGTGTGGTTTTAAGCACACTCATTCTTCTTGTTTTTTTGTAAAATTCTAATATCGTGTAAATTATATAATAACTAAGTTCTAATAGTATGATAAGCCAAAACGTCCATTTGTTTAAACTACGTTGGCATTGTTTGTGAAAGGAAACCCGTCTGGGAGGCTCAAATCTCTTTTTTGTTATGAAATATATTTATGTGCAAAATGCTCTGAATTTAATAATAAAAACTATATTGGTTCCTCACACTTTTTTAACGACGAACATATCGAAATTGCAGATTACTCATAATATACATGCAATACATTAGATATATGTTTATACACTGTCATAAAAAAAAACAAGGAACAAAGGTTACACCATCAGTTGCGCCATTAGGGCGAACTGATCTATCAGGTGTACCTGCACGATGAATAAAGAAAAGAGAGTAGATATAATGCAAATTACAAAAAACGAAAGAGATAAACATTCGATTAAAGCTCAGATAATCAGAGAAATCAGTATCCTTCGGCTAAAATCAGGCCATCACTGATATAATGCTTTAATTGAGACTAGTGGTCGCCCATTGGTCGAAATTCGACCATTGTTAAACATAAACGATGAATGTTTTATTTTATTTAATTTAATGTATTTGTAACACATACTATACATAAATTTTATCTTTCTGCGCTCCTTCGCCATATGCACTTTAAATATGCCAAATCTCATACTCCTCCGTGCGTGCAATTCGCTTAAACAGGGGTACAAAGTGTTTTTTTCACGTATTATATATAGATTTAAAAGAACTGAGAACGCTAGGATCGGCAACAAGGTCATCGACGGGATTACGCAAAGATTTAATGAAGACGCATTAAATGAAAATGGTGAACTCCTACCAGGAACATGCAGTCAGTTTGAACTACGAATAAATAACACATGCTTTCCCCACAAGATTCAACACAAGATAACGTGGTCCAACTCTAGAGATCAACACTCCACTATAGACTACATCATAACCAATAGAAACATCCACCCAACGCAGGTCCTGGATGTGCGATCGCTTGCCTCTCCGGACATGGGAGGTGGACACAGACTAGTCCTATGTAAGATGAGACTAGGGGTACAACTAATCCGTAAAAACCCACCAGTAATTCGTGAAAAATTCAACATAGAATCCTTCGACAACGACAGCACGAAGGACTTATACAAATCACGATTAAAGGTAAAAATAACAGCAAATCCAATAACAGCTGGGGATACAGTCGATACGGCTTGGTCCAGAATCAAAAGTAATATCATAACAGCGGCAGAAGAAGCGATTGGCAAAAGAAAGGTCAATGTGAATGCAAAAGTCAACAAACCATGGTTTACTCCGGAAATGAAAACCCTCGCTGCAGAGAAAAGAGCATCCTACATCAAATACCTCACCAACAAAACAGATGAACAACGTCAGCAATACACCACCGTAAGAAATAGAGCCAATGCTAAAATAACACAAATCAAAAAAGACTATTGGGAAAAGTTCTCCACCGACATGCAACATGATCTGTATGGAGGACAACGGAGAATATGGAACTTCATTAGATCTCAGAAGAAATCAGTTAACGAACAAATCGCAGTCAATATTACCGCTGAGGAATGGACAAACCACCTCAAAAGGCTGTACAACACCGAAGAACAGGCGGATCTATGGACCATGCCCAACGATATCGACAACTACATTATAAACAAAACAGAGATCAAAACAATAGCCAAAAAATGGAAGAATAGAAAATCACCAGGTCCAGATAAAATAACAAATGAAATGCTCAAATATGGGGGCGACGAGCTGATGCTACAACTGTCACATCTCTACAGTATGGTTATGTTCACAAGGGAAGTACCCCAGGAATGGAAATCTAGCATTACAATCCCTATCTACAAGGGAGAAAAGAAAGACCCAAGTAACTATCGAGGCATAAGCCCGCTCAACACCACCATGAAGCTGCTCACCAAAATAATAACCCAACATCTATCAAGCACAGTCAGCATCAACGAAGAACATGTTACCACCCCTTCCACCCTTCCCATATGTTACCTTTCATGATGTTAATATGGAACGACGCTGTTCGACATGATCTCCAGGTCATGTGTTTGACGGGAGTAAAAACGTCAGAGGGAAATTATTGAGTCAGTTGTCAAATGACAATTTTTATGTCAGTTTGTTACATAATCAATACATAATTATTTATTGTGATATTTACTCTTTTAAATGTTATTAAATAAAACGTTTGGTAACATTTTGGCGCCCAACGTGGGGCATTGAACATAGTGTAGTGTTCGCGAACCTTCTCCCAGAACCATCGCAGTGAGGATCTAAGCTGCCACACCCTCCCTGGAAGGGCTGTTAGAAAAGGTCTACGGCCATCGCCAACCATAATGGCGTTCCTCGGATGAGGAGTCGCCCCCAGGAAAATTGTTAACCACTGCTATAGTCATGGCTACTATGAACCACCGCATCCCTTCAGTGGGCACCCAGCCGAGGACCCACGCGAATTCATAGACCAATTAGAGGACTACCTTCAACAGTATGACCTGGACTCGCCAAAGGACATAGATGACGCAGTACGCCCATATCTTAGTGGAAGGGCAGCTGCATGGCACCGCCAAAATAAGGGCACCTTTTGGCATGTGGAGGGATTCGGTGGCAGATTCCGGATGGAATTCTTTAACGACGAAGAATATGCGGAATTCCTGAAGAATTCACCTCAAGGTGATTGCGAACGGACTCCATTGGCTGATACTGGTACTCCAGACGATGCGCCATCCGAGTATGTGTGTGCAGTGGAAGTTAATCAGGATACAACACAATATATAAAAGATTCCTCCAGTGTAAGAACTATCCAACCGCCGCCGCCCTACGGTGGATATTTTGACGAAGACCCACTAGTCTTCATAGAATTACTGGAGGATTATCTGCTACAATTCCCTCAGGATGTATTGAGAAATGTTGACCTGGCAGTCAGTCCTCACCTGACAGGTGTAGCAAAGAAGTGGCATCAATACTTTTGGGGAACCTTCCAGACATTAGAAGAATTTGGTAGGCGGTTTCGGACCGAGTTTTTCAATGATCAAGACTACGCGACATATCTGAGAGAAACTCAGATTCCTTCTGCCAGTATCGAGACTACCAAACACATGGGTTACGTGTACACAACAGACCACAAGCCACCGTCACAGCCCACAGCAAATGGATCTACTATGGACACGGATGTGCCAGTTCAGGACGGTGTCGTGGTTCCAACAGCATACACCGAGGGTCCTTCTGCCAAACCTATCGATTGTGTGGAGACCACAATGACTAAGAAGATATCGTTACATTCTTCGGCAAATAAACTTAGCACACCAACGGACGTGCTAACCCAACACCATATACCTACCTTAGGAACTACCACCGACACGCGGAACAAACTAGTACCCATCACGAAAGTTGACGGATTATGGTGCAGAAATTCACGCAAACCATTTCACAGCAAGCAGCCCACACTCAAATTGACAAGTCGTCAAAACCGAAGCATAGTTACTCGACCCAAGGAGTTGCTTAGAAGAACCTTAAAGTCTACCCGGAAAAGAACCATGCAAAATGGCCAACAACGCCAAAACTACAATAAGATGGGTCAAACATATTGGATCCTAGCGAATCATAAACCATTTGATCCGGGCATCCGCCAGACCAGAATCTCATCATCCAGGTCCACCGGTCGACCCCAAGAAGCTCAAGAACCAGGTTCGCTACCGCCACCACCTACAGAAGAGCCACGGCCGAGGACCAGTCGCCGGATTCCTAAACATGGTTTGGACACAATAAGTTTTAAACGGACCTGGAGCATCAATCGAACTAGCGTCTTTCAGAGGGGGAGCGTATGTTACCACCCCTTCCACCCTTCCCATATGTTACCTTTCATGATGTTAATATGGAACGACGCTGTTCGACATGATCTCCAGGTCATGTGTTTGACGGGAGTAAAAACGTCAGAGGGAAATTATTGAGTCAGTTGTCAAATGACAATTTTTATGTCAGTTTGTTACATAATCAATACATAATTATTTATTGTGATATTTACTCTTTTAAATGTTATTAAATAAAACGTTTGGTAACAAACAACAAGGCTTCAGGCAAAATAGATCAACAATCGATGCTATATTCATACTGCGACAAATCATCGAGAAGTCCATAGAATTTAACAAACCTGCGTTCTTCTGCTTTGTTGACCTAACGCAAGCATTTGATAGAGTGCAACTAAAGGATGTGCTAAAGATCCTGCAAGAACGAGGAGCCAACAACAATATAATCCAGGTAATAAAACAACTTAATACCAACAACAGTACAAGAATACAGTCAGACACCGCAACCACAGAGGAAGTGAAAATATCGATAGGTATCAGACAAGGAGATAGCCTTAGTCCGATGCTCCTTCAGCCTGGTAATGGACCGCATCATAGACCGGGTAAAAGATGTGGGACGAGGTTACAGAATGGGACAAACCGAATTCAAAATATTGTGCTATGCAGACGATGCGGTTCTCATAGCGGAAAATGAGGACAATTTGCAGCGAATGCTATTCGAGCTAAACCGGGTCGCAAAGAAATATAACATGAGCATCTCGATACCGAAAACCAAATCCATGACCATAAGCAAGGAACCGATACGATGCAAGCTGGCACTAAACGACCAACCAATCGAACAAGTGATGAGCTTTGAATACCTGGGGATAATAGCCTCGAGCAGTCGAAATACGTACGACGAGGTGAAAGCACAAGTAAATAAAGCAGCCATAGTGTCTGGCTGTCTGCATAATACTATTTGGAAAAACAAACACATGTCAATAACCAGCAAGGCTAGGATCTACAGAACAGCAGTGAGACCCATCCTCACCTACGCAGCGGAAAGGAGAGCAAACACCAACTGGACGAAGAGAGCACTACGAACGACCGAAATGAGGGCCCTGCGAGCGATCGCAGGCGTCACATTGAGGGACAGGCAGCGAAGTAATGGGGTCCGGGAACAGTGCGATAGGATGCCAGATGTTGTTGGATGATCACGAGGAAGAAGAAGAGAATGGAGAGAGCATGTCGACAGGATGGGAAACGATAGACTCGCCAAGGCCGCATACAAGAAAAACCCGAACACGACCAGACCCTTAGGAAGACCACCAAAAAGATGGGCTGACTCGTGGACCTAATCGTCACAGGACATTGAATAAAAGTTGGAGAAACAGCACATAGTCCTATTAAAAAGAAAAAGAAGAAGAACTCAGCGGTAATTTGTTTCATTGTTATTAAAAAAATATGTACTTAAGTACATATTTTTCTTTATTAATAAAGCAAATTATGCTTTAAAACTTTGTTAAAAGAAAAATATAGGATCAATAACATTCTAAAGATGCAACGTACTCTGTAAATCAAGATTAGGAAAACCCTCAAATAGCGTTTTTATGATACCCTTTTTACTTGTTGATAGCGTCGTTTTGGATTTTCCACCAATCACAACCTTTTCCATTATAAACTAAAGCCCAACACCATCTTTACACAACGAAAATAGAAAAAATATGTCACTCTCTCACAAACATCATTTTTTTTTGTCAATAATGTTATGACGAGAAATCGTTCACAGAGGTAATATAAACTTTACTTTAGTAAACTAAACGTTTCTTCAAAATATTTTAGATCAATGGTTGTTCCAATTCTACTATTTTATCGTTTTGAAATATGTTTAGATAACCTTTTCTTATTTTAACACTTTTAATATTTTAATCTATCAGTAACTTCAATCTTTTTGGAGTTACCTACTTACTTCGTAAGCGCACAAATTCGTGAGCTAACAACAGAGCTACGCTATAATCATTGTTTAATGACTTTTTCCATATATAGATGTACGTAAATTCGTAAATAAATATTAAATTGGGTAGATGACCTGACACTTTCCACTAATTGAATAATAATTCAAGCGACGGCAGCAGCGCTCACCGGTTATCCCGCAAACATTATTATTACCCTTATTAAATTCGAATTAATCGCGGCGGATTCCCCAGGACCAAAACCGAAAGCCATTAGTGTGTCATTCAGTGTAGGATCGCGTTTTCGTCATTCCGAACGGGACCTAAATCAATATTTACTTTATGATGGAACGAACGATGTTATACCTAGAACATCAATCAGCAACTACCGCGTATCAGAGTGCGTAGGAGAAACATAAGTTGTGAAATCCATCATAATGTATATTCTGCCAGAGTTACACATGTTTAACACTGATTTACATTTTTTGAAAGTAGTGTATCGAAATTGGTTGAAAAAAGCCGTGCTGTTATTGTAACTACATGATCTTAACTACTCTACTGCAATTGTTTACTTTGACGACAATTGTTTAATTCAAATTGTATTATAAAATTAATGAAATCAATTATGAAAATTATATATTACGTTCGTCTAAGATGAATCTGGACCGTCTTGTCAACTTTACAATTACTCTTTTAATTATATAATTCGCGTCGATATTATTTATGTAGTGAAATTTAATATTGTCTAAGATGAATCTAGATATTTTAATGAATCTAAATAGATAGTAGCGGCTGTTATATGCTTAATTGTTTACAGTTTCACTGTTTCTTACACATTTCGCTTTTGCATCTTTCTATGTTAGTCATTAAACACAGAGATCGGTGTTGAATAATTATGTTATTGGATGTCGTTTTTAGTAAATCAAAGATATTCAACGATTCTATTTAATTGATTTGCTTGCCTAGTAATCGTTTTTCATTGTTTTTAATTAATGTTTAATATAATAATACTGTTTGGATGATAGCTTGCTTTCCTATTGTCATTTTTTGTTATTGATTACTGTGAAACAATATACAAGATGTCCCGTAATTTTATGTTCAAATTTTGGGAGTGCAAAGTAAACTTCATTTGAAGTAAAGAAAACGCAAAACTTGTATATTCATTTTTATTGGATTTAAAGTTACAGGTCTATGAACGTGATTTTCAGATCATGAAATAAAATGTAATCCTAAAGTCAATACAAGCTGAGCATGAATAAATAAAAGGACTTTTCTCAGGTTTTGGATTACTAATTTATAAAAGTTACTTTAATCTTTCTTTAATGCAAATTTAATACATGTGAAAAGTTATTTTACATGATATGTTTATTAGACAATGTGAATCGTTCTTAATGAAATATGTGATGTGTCTCATGTGTCATCAAGATTCTGTCAAATTAAAATAAATGCAAGTTATATAGGTTATAAATGTATTTCATTGAATCGTCAATAATAACAATATCAGATTATTTTGGGAAAATATATAAATACAGTTGGGCTGAAAAGTTCGTATCGTTTTATAGAAAAACACATTTTTTTGGCAAAATTCGATTTTATTATTCAACATAGTTGCCTTCGAGGGCGAACACCGATTATAGCGATCTTCCAACTTTTCAATACCATTTTTGTAGTACGATTTGTCTTTAGCCTCAAAATAGGCCTCTGTTTCGGCGATTACTTCCTCATCGGCTTTAAATTTCTTTCCAGCGAGCATTCTCTTGAGATCTGAGAACAGGAAAAAGTCGCTGGGGGTCAAATCTGGAGAATACGGTGGATGCGGAAGCAATTCGAAGCCCAATTCATGCAATTTTGCCATCGTTTTCTTCGATTTGTGACACGACGCATTGTCTTGATGAAACAACACTTTCTTCTTCTTCAAATGGGGCCGTTTTTTCGCGATTTCGTCCTTCAAACGCTCCAATAACGCTATATAATAGTCGCTGTTGATGGTTTTTCCCTTTTCAAGATAGCCGATGAAAATTATTCCATGTGCATCCCAAAATACGGACGCCATAACCTTACCGGGCGACTGTTGTGTTTTTCCACGCTTTGGATTCGGTTCATCGCGTGCAGTCCACTCAGATGACTGCCGACTGGACTCCGGAGTGTAGTGGTGGATCCATGTTTCATCGATTGTCACATATCGACGCAAAAATTCACTGCCATTGCGGTTGAACAGCTCCAAACATTGCTCTGAAGCATCGACACGTTCTTGTTTTTGGTCGATTGTGAGCTCGCGCGGCACCCACTTTGCACATAGCTTTCGCATACCCAAATATTCATGAACGATATGTCCAACACGTTCGTTTGATATCTCTAGAGTGTCAGCTATACAAATCAACCTCAATTTACGATCTTCCAAAATCATTTTGTGGATTTTTCTGATGTTTTCGTCCGTAACAGCCTCTTTTGGACGTCCACTGTGTTCATCGTCTTCGGTGTTCATATGGCCTGTACGGAATTTAGCAAACCACTTACGAATGGTTGCTTCGCCCGGCGCAGAGTCCGGATAATACTCATCAAGCCACTTTTTGGTATCAGTGGCACTTTTTTTCATCAAAAAATAGTGTTTCATTAACACACGGAATTCCTTTTTATCCATTTTTTTCAAAATAACAAAAGTTGCTTCACTCAAAATGCTGTATCTCACAAACTAATAATCAGACAGCTGTCAAATTTATACACGTATCTTTTGAAGGTTGGTACTAACTAAAAATGATATGGATTTTATTCTAGTGGCGCCATCTCATAGAAACGATACGAACTTTTCAGCCCAACTATTAAGTGATTATTTTAAATTGTTATGTCATATTATAATCTTTAAATTACACATAAAACTCAATACTCAAAATTAATTAAAGTCAAATAATGTTCATGTCATAAAAAATCAATCAATTGTCAAATTTATAATTGTAATGTATTCTTAAACAACGTAATCATTCTATTTTAAATATAAAAGTTAAATTTTAATTATAATTGAATTGTGAACTCTACTTTTATGTTGATAAACGCATCAAAATTGATACATATCAAACAGAATAATCTAACAAAACGAACTCAATTATATTATGACATTATCTAACTTATAAATTGAAATAAATGTTTGTTTTAACTTCTTATAAATGAAACTCTCACATAAAATGTAATGTTTTGTACTTTAGGTTTTCCTTTGTTGTTCGAACCAGGTACGGTTCTCTTTTCTACAATCCTCGGTTAATTATAACAATGACTTTCCAGTAAATCTGTTTCAAATTTGAAGTATTAAATTCATTCGACAGGATCCGTCAAATCTTGTAGACTCGTACTGGTGTCTTCACTTCTAGGTAAGGTATTTCTTGTTTGGTTTATCAGTTTATAGTCCAATTTCTATTCTTTTCAGATGACATCATTCATTCATCAAGGTTGGTAATTTCCACAAACACATTTCGAATTTCTGCTTTATGGATAAAATATTTTCTTAAATGGTTTCCAACTTATGAAAAATACAATTTTTTTTTAGTTTCAGGTAACTCAGGTAAAATTCCAGGTCCAAAACTAACTCGTACTAGTTCCAAAATATGAATTCCTTTTTAATTTATATGTAAATTCTTTGAAAATATAATGTGAAATAACACTGTAAGTATTTATAACGTTAATATATAGATTTCACTCTTAAATTCTTCTTTTAAAATAAATCTTCCCCTTATTCACATAAAATTATTATTTTACAAAATCAAATCAGTAATTATCTTTTTTTTCTCCGTGTCTAAGGATCTCTCATTAAATTCCAACATAGCCGATTTTACGTTTCATAAATTATTCATGTAGTAAGATAAGTTGCTGATCTTTATAATATTTTAATTTTTGATTTCTGTGACTTTAAGATGTAAACTATTTTGTTGAATTTTCTACTCTTTCATTAAATTGGAGATTACAATATGAATTATTTTAGTAATCAACAAACTTTTTACATATCTATAATATTTAAATAAGTTATTCCGTTTTATATGAGATAAATAATATCTCTACCGCAAACTATACAATCAAATTTGATAACTGTTAATTTTAGATTATACCTTAAGTGTGATGTATTTTAAACATTACAATATACCGGGTGTCTGTTTAAGCTCGGCCACCGGCCATATCTCGGCAACCGTTTAACGTACAACCTCGCGGAAAAAATCTTGATAGTAAAATGGATGACGGGAATTACAACAAAAATATTTTTAAGTTTCCAAAATGATCGCAAGGGGGCGCAATTCTCAACATGAATTAAAAATTTGATAATTTTTCATTAAATTCTAGATTAATATAGATTAAAAAATGTACTAGCAAAATTTTTAGACGTTTTTATACAACTTTCATTTGAAACTTTTTGATCTAACTCCCATACGAAGGGGAGAGTGGAGGGGGGTATGTCTGCGTACAAAAGTAGGTATAACTTTGGTTTGCCCCAACGGATTTTAATGTTTCTGGGCTCATTAGATAGAGAATTTTACAAGGAATTGAAGGCTATGTAACACGAATTTACGTGGTTGTCAAAGAAAATAACAGGGGGCGCTGTTCTCAATGTATGTATATTTCTTGTTTTTTCTTTAAAATTTCAAATGGAACGTTATATTTTTAATATCGTAATATTAAAGCACATAAAAAACTGAAGAGAATGTTGGAAACCGGAAGTTCCTAGCTTTTTTGTTAACGAAGATATAGTCATACGAAGACAATCCAGAAAAATAAAACTCTTTAAATATAAATTTATTTATCTATTGGGAGTAGTAATTTTATTTTAATTTTAATAGGGTCTCTAGATAGTGTATAGTACGTTTTCACTTGATATTTAATGATATTCTTCGCTAAATGTATTTATTTCAATCTTCTTATCGATTTTTTAATTCATTGCATATGTTACGTTAGATTCTCCTTTTAAATGTTTTTAAATACTCTAGCTATTATTTTTTAAATATCATTTCTTATCCTTTCCAACATTGAAATAAAATAATAATAGTGAACAGTGTAGTTTGCTTTTTTTTTTAAATTTTGATCATACAACATGGCATGCACAGTGATACTAAATTACATTATGATGAGATTTCCACGGAAGGCCATGAAAATCGAAATGCAAAGATATTAGTGTCAGTTGTAGTTAAACTTTTTGTACGTATTTAGCAAATTAAGCCTTTTTGGACACCTGCACATAATTATTAAGTTTGTAAAATGTTGTATTCTAACGTTGAAGCTTATGACATGATCAGAATGTATTTTCAATGCTTTGAAAATGCATTCCTGCTTCGGGGAAATATTCCCTAAATTATCCCGAAAGAAAACATTATTGAGTTTTTATTCACCTTGCCATATGTTCTTGATGTATATTTATGGGGCAGAATAAAAGACATACATAGTTTATCACAAAAAGCCGAGAACAATAATTGCTGCCTCCGAAATGGAAGTAACTCTGCTCTCTACTAATCGACAAGTAAACGTGTATTGAAAATGAAGGTGAACACTTTGAACATTTGTTAAGTTGAAGTTTTTTCTTGTTTTTTTTTGTACTTTCTGATTTAAATATATTTTCTTTTCCTTTATATTACTTGGTCAATATATTTTCTTATTTATGTTTAGGTATATAATAGGTTCTTTTATTTACTTTCATTTCAGGCGGGGATGATTTAGATATCAATTTGAGTACCCTTTCGTTACTAATGAGTAAATGATTTGATTATAACTAATGCATTATATTATATTGTTTTTTTTCTCGTTATTGTCTACTTAGTTCATGAGTTATGGAAATTATTTTTGCTGTTTTTCTATAATTAGATCTACTTATATCAGTTGTGTGATAAAGATATATTATTATTATTATTATTATTATTATTATTATTTTATTTCAATGCCTAAAAAGGCAAAATAGCTAGAGAATTTGAAAACATTTAAGAAGAGAATCTAATGTAACATATGCAAGAATTAAAAATCGATGGAAATAAATACATTTATGGAAGACTATGATGAAAATTCAAGTGAAAGCGAACTATACACTGTCTACTGACACTTAAAATTAAAATAAAGTTATTACTCACAATAAATAAATAAATTTATATTAAAAATTGTTTATTTTTCTTCGTATGACTATATCTTCGTCAAGAAAAAAGGTAGCAACTTCCGGTTTTCATCATTCTCTTCAGTTTTTTATGTGCTTCAATATTACGATATTGAAAATATAGCGTTCCATTTGAAATTTTAAAGAAAGAACAAGAAATATACATACATTGGGAACAGCGCCCCCTGTTATTTTCTTTGACAACCACGTTATTTCGTGCTACATATCCTTCAATTCTTTGTAAAATACTCTATCTAATGAGCCTAGAAACATAAAATCCATTGGGGCAAACCAAAGTTATACCTACTTTTGTACGCAGACATACCCCCCTCCACTCTACCCTTCGTATGGGAGTTAGATCAAAAAGTTTCAAATGAAAGTTGTATAAAAACGTCTAAAAATTTTGCTAGTAAATTTTTTAATCTATAATATCTTAATCTAGAATTTAATGAAAAATTATCGAATTTTTAATTCATCTTGAGAATTGCGCCCCCTTGCGATCATTTTGGAAACTTAAAAATATTTTTGTTGAAATTCCCGTCATCCATTTTACTATCAAGATTTTTTCCACGAGGTTGTACGATAAACGGTTGCCGAGATATAGCCGGTGGCCGAGCTTTAACAGACACCCGGTATATTGAAAGGCGATAATATTGAGTATATCCCGCTATAGAGCAACCGTAGACACGTACTTCAAACTCGTTGGTCATCATTAGTACGGTGTACCCAAGGAATAGGGTGGGATATCCCTGAAGTTAAAAACAATAGTGGAAGACCATTGGGATGACAGACAGCAATTTCCAGCTTCTGTCAGAAGATCCCCAGATTTGAATTTCAATAAGAGCGCAAGATTTTAAGATTCAATAAAACATGATTTTCTGTAGCGAAATATGGAAATGTATATTGATTTATAATGTATACATTTGGGAATTATATATGAAACAAAATATCTTGCAAATGACCGCCATGGTTTTGCTGGCACACGCGCACTCTTTTGACAAAATTTTGGTCTTCAATGCTTCAGTGGTCGCGGGCTTGTCGGCGTAAACCCGTGACTTCAGATATCCCCACAGGCCGAAATCCAAAGGTGTCAAATCGCAATTCTTATCACCAAACCGGGAAATGACATGACCAGAAGCAAACTCGTGTAAGACAGTTAATGTTTCACAGGAGGTATGACATGTGGCACCATCCTGCTGAAACCACATGTCGTCAAGAACAATATCATTGAAATTGAGGCACAAAAACTGCGTTATCATAGCACGATAAAATTCGCCAACCGCTGTTACTGCATTACCTTCCGCATTTTAAAGAAATACGGTCCAATTATTCCTCCAGACCACAATGCACACCAAACAGTAACATGTTTCGGACTGCATTTCTTTCTGATGAATCATTTTTGGATTTTCTGAGCCCCAAATGCGGCAGTTTTGCCGATTAACCAAGCCATCAAGGTGGAAATGCGCATTCACTTATGTTTACTCACGTATCCAGTTAGTGACCTCTCTTTGCTGTGCATGGTCTGTTAGCAGAAGTTGTTGAGTCAAACGGACTTTGTAGGGGTGGAGATGCAAATTTTGAGTCAGAATGCCCTAAAGAGTGGCTGTTGTAATGTCCAATTGTTGTCCACGATGACGAATCGACGTCTCTGGACTTTCGGCAACACTCTCGTGAACAGCCGTGATGTTTGTTCTGAATGACCTCTACGAGCTGGTGTCGTCTATTTCCTTTCAAATGTTTCGATTGTTCTTTTCACTGTAGCTGAATTAGAAACATTCTGTCTACCGAATATCGGACGCACTTTACGAATGGTGGCAATCAAACTTTCACCATTTTGAAAATAATGTTTAACAATCAGGACGCGTTGTTCTATCATGTTATGCTCCTTGTTTACTAACTCCCATCTGTTAACTTTCGATCTGTTACGTCATACTCACCTGTCATTATGACTATCAAACATAGCGGGCAATTCAAATCTTAAGCTCATATTGAAACAATATTTGTTTTATATTATTAATGATATAAAACAAATATGAATAAACATGATATTAGCTTCAATAAACATATCAAATCACAAAAAAAAATATTGGTGTATCGAATAACTTGTATATTTTAATTATGTATTTGATATTAAAATTTGTTTATAATTATTTAATATAAACTAAATACACTAGTCAATTTTATTTGTTCTAAAATGCTAATGAATCGACACCCCTAGGTAATTTAATGGCTTTGCTAGGATAAGTAATAAATGGAAAATAGCGACGGCGTACACTTAAATTGAATCAACCTGTATACATGAATAACTACTTACAAATTATATTCGCTTTCACTTGTTCTATTAGATATACTGCCATCCTAGATTAACTAAAACTGTTCTGCTAGATGTAATAGGATTAATGACTTCCGGGAGACTTGTAGACAGTGCGCTGATAACGAAAGGGGCGGCTCTGAAGGCGGGGGCGACGTATAACTGATAGTGGAATGGGGACCTGTCACGCCATCTAAACTATCAACGTGAAATCATGACGGGAGATAATGCGGAAGGTTGTAAAAGACTGTGTTAAAACCGTGCGACAAATCAAGATTTCCTTTCATTTTAAACGGAAGTTGAAATTTATTGCGGACGTTAACTAAAGGAATTCCATTCGAGGGATAGATAGGAGAATGGGTCATCGGATTTAACGTCCATTTTACGGTCTTAATAAAGAAGTGTGAGCGCTGACACAATATAAACAGAGGTTACAAGAATGTCCTGTCACCATGTAATTCCAATAAATAATAATTACTTTTTGATATGTTTTTAATTCATAAACTTCTTGCAAAATAAATCGTGTATACTTTTGTTTCTTTTTTTTAATGAATATTAAATTCATTCAGTTAACAGGGATTTTTCTACTTATCCATTTTGTGCCTGACGTGGAGAACAGAAAAGTTCAATGTAAGACCACCAGAATTTGTTTTTTATTACATTCTTACCAATTTAATAGTTTAAATATTTGTTTTATTATACCTGGATCATAATCCGGGTATCTCGAACGCATTTGTGTGCGAAATCGGGCGTTTATAATACCGTGGTGTTTTAAAGTCGCCTAGGTAACAACAAATTTACCTACAGCAGTAACAAACAGGTAGTTCTATTTTAATTCAAATAAGTATTAATTGCATAATTTGTTACAATTTATTTTTAGTTTCTAACGCATATCCTCTTGTACAGATGATTTTGAGGTACCCTGTATCTATATGTTTCGTTTACATTTCTATTTTTCGGTTTCGTGGAATCAATTTTTTGTCCTTGTTATTTCCTTATTTGGGAGAACATTTATTTTGTTTCTATATTTAATTACCATTTGTAGATTGCTTGTATTGATTTTCTTTTATTTGTCGATGTAAAATCGATATAGATCTAATTATTGATTGGGAATATTACCGACATCTACAGGGTAGATAGGTAAGTGCCGAACTTCCGAACTTGAAAGTGCACTGTTTCTTAACCACAGCGGTATCTTCTGTTCAATAGTGATAGATGGCGCGTGCCTATTTATATTTTAATTTTTATGAAATTCCTTAATTTATTCCTTGTTGTTTATGTTAAGCTTAGTTTTAGGATACATAAATAATTATATAATTATTCCGCTTGGGATTATCGTTAGTTAAGCCAAAATAGTCGTTTTAGTCATTCCTCCACAGATGTTTCTCTGGTATAGAGGGCGTCCATGGTAGATTTTACGTCAAATTGTCTGAATCGTTAAATTAATCTTCCTTTCCGAATCCAGCTTTTGTCTTAACAACACCTTCGATGCAAAATTAATCTTATATTTACTGTACCGTTAATCTGACCCCTATTTAATTGTGGGATTAATTATTAGTTTTGCCAAGCATTATATTACGTGTGGCGTTTTAAATCTCATTAGAAGATGTAATTTTTTGATTGAGAAGATCAATTTCTACTGTGAGTATTTTTATTGAATATTTTATTAATGCTAATTGCGTTATTTTCTTTCCGTTCCGTCCCTTTTAGGTTGCGGTTTATGTATGATAATTTATGCGGCTATTTGTGATTCATGAGACACGTGGTTGCTTTTTTTGGAAGAAATTGCCGTTCCGTTTATATCTTAATGGAGGATTTTAAACTACCGCCCTCTGGACGATAATCTGCCGCCCTGTACCTCGTGGAAAATCCTTTGAGGTTATATCTGTTGAGGAAATCTTGTATCGAGTCCTTGTTATTACTGTGTAGACAGATTCAGGTATTTGTGAACAATTTTGTAGCTGTCTAAGTGTAATTTGTGTGCATAGAAACGCTGCCGATTAATTTAATTAGGCACAGTCACTTGGGTGTTGCCTGAAGTAGTTACCCGAAGCACATCGGAGAGTTCAGCTACTGCTTTCTTTGTCAATCCATAATTTCAGTATCGTAAATTTAACTATTATAATTTTATGGCATTTAGACATTTGGACAATTTCAATTTAGTCATTTAATGTTCAATTTTTAAGATAATTTAAACCTCTTTGTGGGGTTTTCAAGTAATTTTTGCACGTGTTACTGTCAGTTTTTCAATTATCTTTAATTGCCACACCTACTATTATATTTTGTAGTTTATAAACCAGTGTAATTTTGATATTTTTGGTCTGAGTTATCGGCCAAAAGAGTATAATTTTTAACGATTTAAATTATCATAGTGTATTAAGTTAGGTTATCTGTTTCTGTAAGGCGAGGATATCTAAGCTACATTCAATACCATCTAAAATCTTGCTTATAGTCGTCACACGGCTTGGCGTATTGCCCCTAATATACAGGGTGTTTCATATGCTTGTGTTTTGGTTCCGTAATTTAGCGACCAAGCTGCTGGACAACATAGGTTTAGCAATAATAGTTTGTTTTCGCATTTATTTAACCTCATTTAATATGAGTTTTCAAAATTAGTTAAGTCAAACCTTTTGCATTTCATTTTACCATTTAAATTAATGTTTTAATTTTATAATTTGACTAGGACTGCTTGCACGTTAGTTGTATTTAGATTTATTGTTATTCAAGCACAATGTTTTATTTGATATTTCTTAATTAAGCGTCCTATCTGTGCGGGAATTTAAGAAGTTGATAATTGACCTTGGTAAATTATCTCATATTTTTGTCTGTAGTTTTCCTATTTAATAATTTTTGATGACTATTACATAAATTTGTTGTAATTTATAATTTTGGGTGACTATTGCATAATTTTGTTGCTATCTAATAATCTTTGGTGCCACTTTCATTAAATTTTTGAAAAGAATAAATAAATTCTGGTATTAAATTTGAATGTGTGTGTGTTTGGTGATGCCAATCATTTTACCTCGGGTTTAAATATTGGACCTGGTCCGAGGTTTAAAGTATCAGGTTGGTACACAGTAGATTACTACGGACTGGCGCCTTGACAACTTATGACCTTCGAATTGTACAGTGTTTCGAACCTGCGCTCGCGACGGGAGCTGGAGGCACTACTGTAATACCATAAGTGTCGTATAAGCTGGCAATAAATAAATAGACAAGCATCTCTTCAGATATTTTGATTTGGTCTCTGATATTTTGTATTTTTGAATAGAAGGTTAGTATCGTGGTGGCGTCATTCTTTCTGCCTCCTTGTATTTTACAACAAGGAGGTAGCAAATTATTACTGTTGAAAATTAGAAGACCAGAACATTCAAAATCCTTATCATTGGCTATTTGCAAAGAAGCAGATTCGATCTTCCTGATTATGTTGATGCAACACCCGTTCCATTAACAGCGCCAGGAATTTGTTTGGAAACACGTAATTTGTTTACGGTGGACTCTTCGATATAACCACTAGCTACAATCGATGATTTCCACCCAACTTGAAGTTTGAGCTCATCCACACCCATCCCACTATTCGCCATAATCGTAGCAGACGACCTTCTAAAAGCGTGACCCGTATATTTGACAGCATCTGGAAGATTCGACAAACGCGCCGCAAGAGGGACATCTACCAAAAGTATTAATCTTGACCGCTTGTTTAATGCATTTTCCATTACATATTTGCATGAACCAAATATGCCACAAATGACGACAACCTGAAAAACAAAATATTGCTCTCAATATTTGTCACAACTGTCAAAATAAGACAACTCTTAGCTTCAAAAACAGAAAAGTACGGTCAGGGATTTGAACAAAATACCAAATACCAAAGATTTCTTAGGACCGTAACATTTGTGTGTTCCCTTCATAAACGTATTGCTGTGACCTTCAAATTAAATAAAAATAAGAATGTTAAGAATTAGCTTAGTTGTTGAAAAAGAATATTCATTTTATTTTAGAACGTTTATTCTTAAGTTTTAAGCATTAGACAAAACAGGTAACACAAGGGTATAATTATATCAAAACATATGATTTATTAGTATGTTTTGAGTTGAATAAGTATTAAAATTAAATATAAGACAAATACAAAACAAATCAATAGGTTTTATGCTGTCTAAAAGACACATAAATACCAGATGAATCAAAACAAAAACAAGATATGCTTGAACAAAATTATGCAGTCTTGAAACACAGTTTTGAGTGAATAAATGTAAAATTCAGACATGCATAATGGTGACAATTTATAAGAAAGATTTTAATAATCATACTTAAAATACAGCAAATACCTTGAACTTATATCTATGAATAGTAAAAGGATATGAGTCAAAACATTTATAATACGATATATTCCATAGCAATGTTCTGTATAAATAATAACTGTACGAATACAATAATACATTTATAAGTTTTATACGCATAATGCAAGGGCTGCAATAGTATATGGAAATGATCATGTGTGGTTTAAAAACCTACAAAATAAAAATGCAGTGTCAATATTGTTTACAGCGTTCTGCAAATTAACATACTACCAGAAGAGAGGGCATGGATAGAAGTTGGAGACAATGTGACGTGTTCCCAATGCTACCTAATTGGGGTATTCCTAAAAGAAAATACATAACAAATGATGAAAAAGGAAACACGTTGATATACAAGTACAATGAGGGACTATATTAAGAAGAATAAGAAAAGAAGGAATATACCTACTGTGGATGAAACATAACAAGTTCGTGAAAGACTTTTAGTGCTGACATTTTTGTGTTGAACTGTCAAAGACAAGGTGTGCGTATTGGGTAGATGCGGTAACTTAAAAAACATGAATAAGAGGGATTTCACTATGGGTATTTCAAGAAATCGATGCCAACTTCAAATTTAATTTAAGAAGAAAAGCGCAGTGAATTGTCGATAGTCAATTGTCTTCATATACCGGGTGGTGCAATAGTTTGTCGGCGGAGCTTAGTGTGAAAACTAATAACGCTGCAGCAATGAGACTTTACGTACGTATGTAGTATGCGACTGTGCATTTTCTAATTTTATTTACAAATATACAGAGTGTTCCAAATTTTCGCAACCACATTCAACTTTTTTATTTTAAATACATTGCTATACTTTCTAGATATTATAATGATAGTCATTCAAATTATCTTTGCAATGATATATGGATATGTGCACTTCAGACTGTTCGTTTTGATTTTATTGATAATATTGTTAAAATCTTGACAGTTGCAGCATCTAACATTTTAAGCTGTAGTCTGTAAATGGGTAGAATGCCTCACGTAACTCTTGTGTCTCTAATTTATGGACTAACACGTTATTTGTTTTGAGGTTGAACAAAGTGAATAAATATACAGGGTGTTAAATATGTCGTGTCTAAGTTATCGATCTTTATTGGTTATTTTCTCGTTTTTTTTAAATCTAACCTATAATATTTTTATAAGTCAGCATATTCCTTGTAAAATCGCTTTTAAAATGGTACCAATAACATAGTACTTATTTCTAGTATTTTCAAAGTTATAACCCTTTAATGGGATATACTCATGTTTATAACATGCAAAATGCGGGGCATCTAATAGTTGGTTGGCCATGAAAATAGAACAAAGTAATTTTAACAAACACCTGTTTTTTAAATGCTTTATCATTAGTTTTAGAAATGCATTTTGAAAATTTTCGATAATAAAACAATCTTAATTTAAAATGTGTTCAAATATATTTCCATTCTGCTCTACACATGCTCTCAACCGTCTCTGTATCGACAGACTTACATTCTCAGCTAAGTTATTCTCACTTAATTGAAGAAAAGCGTTTCTTATTCGTTGCTGCATGTTCTCTGCCGTTGTAGGAGGTGTTGCGTAAACAATGTTTTTTACAGTTGGCCACAGAAAGAAATCACAAGGTGTGAGATCTGGTGATCGTGGTGGCCAGCTTATCAAACTTCCTCTCCCAATCCACTTATTGGTGAATACCGTATCTAAATGTGCTCTTGCAGCAGCACCATAATGTGCTGGTGCACCATCATGTTGGTACCACAATCTCCTGATGACGTTATCTGGGAGGCCTTCTAATAGCAATGGTAAATTATTTTGTAGGAAATTTGTGTAGATTGCACAATTTAAAGTATTATCAAAAAAGAATGGACCAATAATAGTGTTTCCTATAATGCCTCCCCATGTGTTAACACTCCATTTTTGTTGATATAAAATGGGCTGAACAAAATGTGGGTTTGTAGTGTCATAATAATGGGTATTTTTTCTGTTTGTGGTTCCACAATTAGCAAATGTTGCTTCATCTGTGAAAAGCACATGATCTAGAAAAGTTATATCGTGTCGTAATTGTAAAAGTAGCCATTCACAGTACACTAGTCTCCTTTCAAAGTCCGTTTGTAATAAGCCTTGATGATTTTGAATTTTGTAAGGGTGAAACTTATGTTTTTTTAAAATCCTTTTTACAGCAGTGACTTCTATCCCGTGTTGTTTCGAAATTATCCTTGTAGATACGTGCGGATTTTCCACAATGGACTGGACGACTATCACTTCATTATCTTCTGTAATCATAGTCTTACTTCTTTCATGTTCGACGTAATTCACTGAACCCGTTCGAAGAAACCTAATTAACAAATTTTCAAACGTTTTACTATCCGGTGCTCTTCGGTCGGGATATTCCATCGCATATGTTCTTGATGCTAAAAATGGATTTCTGTTGCTAGCGCCAAGAGCAAATACCATGTCTATGAGCTCCTCTTTCGAAAAATTCATTTTAAAGCAAAAACAACAATAAACTATTATGGTATCTAAATGAGAAATAATGTCAATAAAGCGATATAACTGATAACAAGGTAAATACAACACGTAACAACTACTAACAAACAAACGGAAATTAATAATTCACTAGCCGAACTTAATTTATAACAACAAAACGCAATTACAGAAAAGAGAAAATACAGAAAACGACTTTTTATGGACTTTTGAAGTAGAGATTTGACGTTTGGTTGTACAGCCATTTTTTTTTTAAACCAAGGCCAACCAACTATTAGATGCCCCACATATTGCATATTATAAACATGAGTATATCCCATTAAAGGGTTATAACTTTGAAAATACTAGAAATAAGTACTATGTTATTGATACCATTTTAAAGGCGATTTTACAAGGAATACGCTGACTTATAAAAATATTATAGGTTAGATTTTAAAAAAACGAGAAAATAACCAATAAAGATCGATAACTTAGACACGACATATTTAACACCCTGTATATTTATTCACTTTGTTCAACCTCAAAACAAATAACGTGTTAGTCCATAAATTAGTAACACAAGAGTTACGTGAGGCATTCTACCCATTTACAGACTACAGCTTAAAATGTTAGATGCTGCAACTGTCAAGATTTTAACAATATTATCAATAAAATCAAAACGAACAGTCTGAAGTGCACATATCCATATATCATTGCAAAGATAATTTGAATGGCTATCATTATAATATCTAGAAAGTATAGCAATGTATTTAAAATAAAAAAGTTGAATGAGGTTGCGAAAATTTGGAACACCCTGTGTATTTGTAAATAAAATTATAAAATGCACAGTCGCATACTACATACGTACGTAAAGTCTCATTACTGCAGCGTTATTAGTTTTCACACTAAGCTCCGCCGACACACTATTGCACCACCCGGTATAATAGGAAAATAAGAATCGACTTGTGGAAGATGAATTTGGTACTTCGAGCTAGAAAGACGTAAAATTTTCTAAAAAGATAAAATTTTTGATATAGCAAAAGTGAGAGTAGGGTTGATACACTACTTTTCGACTCACGATTAGTTTATTTGTATTAAGATTTAGAATTCAATTTTTAGTTTAGTTTTCATTTTTAAATAATTTCCTTTCAATTAATTTTTTTGTATTGCTGTTTATTTTAAAATGGAGGATATGAATAAGGCAGAATTTGAAAAGATATGTGATGAAATAAAGTAAGTTAATAAATAAATGATTAAACTTTGGAAATAATTAGTGGTGCTGTGCGTTCCAAAAGTACTATGTGAAAATATTTGCGTTTAGTAAGACGTTGAGCATTATTAATTAGATAAATATTATCGTGTTTAGGAATAATAATTTATTTGTTTCTAATAGTAATGAAAGGATAGTTAATGGGTTGGATGCGCTGAAAGTACTATGTGCGAATATTTGCTTTCAGTAAGTCATTAGGCATCATTAATTTATTATACTTTATCATTTTGATTTAAAATTTCTAACCAAATAAATACGAATAAAAAGGGAATGTTTTTGGTGGGCAGGTATTAAGACGCTAGCGGTATTACGTGCGAATGTTTGCAGCTAGTGATTAGTATAGGCCAATTTCCGAACATTCACGATTGCTAGTTTTAGATTACCAAGGCACTATGTGAAAATGTATGTTTTTGGTAAAATAGAATCAGCTACATATTAACAAATTACTTATCAAAAATCAAGGTTTTTCTTATTTTTAAAAAAACAGGATAATTATTTTATGACGATCTATAGATATATAAGCTTTACGCGAACATTATAACCCAAAGATGGGTAGAAATGTTTTTCTATTTCATTACTTATAAAATAAAAATTGCTACAGATACAGTATAGCAATGCTATTTATTATTGATGTTTTAATAAAAATATAAATATGATTTTTATTTAAAATTTAGACTTTTCTTTTAATTTGCAACCTAATCCCAAACAAAACTGAATAAGAGGTATTACCAGAAAACAAAGAAGCTAAAATCACTGCAAGAATTCATAAGAAATTTTAAAGATATTATGCTGATCAGGAACTAGCTTATGATTAAGACTATAATAATTTTATCATAAAAATTACCATTTATCTAAATTATTCAAATTATTGAAGCTACAGCAATACGTAAATCACATATTTCATGTATTTTGCATTAACCAAATATGCCACAAATGACGACAACCTGAAAAACGAAATATTGCTCTCAATATTTATCACAACTGTCAAAATAAGGCAGCGCTTAACTTCAAAAACAGAAAAGTACGATCAGTATGTTCAACCTTTTTTTAATAATTCTTAGCATTGTTTCTAATTTTGAATGCATTCAATCACAGTATTGACAATTTATAGATAGCGGACTATTATGAAACACAAGAAATTTGATTAATAAATGACCCATTTTAGTAATGATACCTACAACTTCGTTCATATACGCAAGCACCAATGTTTCGTCCACCGTGTAGTAATTCTTCTTTGTCATCCACGCCAATACCTTCTCATATTCTTTATAATATGCAGCTTTTGATTTTTATGGAATTAATTTCAATTCGGCTTGCTCAGCTAATCGTTCAGCTTCCGATGAAATTTCTTCACACATTTCGTACAATGCAAATTCAGAAAATTTGTGAAAAATGTACATAACAACCACACAACAACTAAAGAACAATAACACTGTGCACGAAATTGACAATCATTATTTGGAACAACCGGGGCACCCATCAGGTAAAGTCAATTCGGGTACGCTGAATTCAGTACTGTTAGTCGTTTTTTTAGGTTAGGTCATTTAATTAAATTATTTCAAATGGTAAATTTTTGGCCTATACTAGTTTTTGTCGTAATATTTTGAGTATTTAATTAAATGGCTAAATCAATTCCAAAATACCTTATTTTTGAATAAGATGTGAATAGAAACAAAATTGAGTTATGATTATACACATCTAAAAATTATGCATTCAGTTTGAGATATTTTCCAACAGAT
This sequence comes from Amphimallon solstitiale, assembly GCA_963170755.1. Taxonomy (NCBI): domain Eukaryota; kingdom Metazoa; phylum Arthropoda; class Insecta; order Coleoptera; family Scarabaeidae; genus Amphimallon; species Amphimallon solstitiale. Next base: position 25,721,283 of record OY720675.1, on the reverse strand, counting down.
GGCATCAGTGTTTTCATATAACAATCAAACATATTGTGTATTATTGCATATTTTGATAATTTTGACATTTGGTCTAAACAACCTCCTCGTTTACAAGTTCTGTTTGGTTTTTTCAGTGCGCACTTTGATCGGTTTGCGAAATTAATCGTTTTAAAATATATAAAATGGATACTTATATGTGGAGCAATAAAATTCAATAACTTTTGTTATGTTTGCGGAAAATACACTATCATGCCTAGTCGGCGTAAAATTACTCCGAACATAGTTGAAATATATCGCCAATATTTCAACCAAGAAGTTTTTCACGATGTGGAATGGGCCCCGTCTATCATTTGTACGGGATGCTTGAAAAAATTGAATCAATGGAATAAAGGTGAGATCAATTGTATGCCTTTTGGTATTCCTATAATTTGGACGGACCCACAAGTACATAATTCAGCTGAATTTACGCGTGCGTGAATTATATTTTCGGAACAAACAAAAATAAGATTCGTTCTATGACATACAAAGCAACAAAATTTGTACAGTTGGCATTACCGCACTCCGAAAACATACCCATCCCAATAAAACCGAGCCCTAATGAGGAATACATGCTGCCAACTGTTGAAACTGCTGGAGAGTCAGGTGTATCCGAATATGTACCATCAAGCGTCACTCCATATTGCAACCATATTGAAATAACACAAAACCGTCTTGACATTATGACACGCCGCCTCAAGTTATCGCAGCGACAGTCGTTTCTCTTAGCTAAAGAATTGAAACGAGTAAACATTTTGGCAGCAGACGCTCGTGTATATGGATCAATCGGCCGCCATCGTCATTTTTCTCATTTTTTAAAATCAATTGAGAATAATTCGTTGGCTTATTGCGACGATATCCGCGGTTTGGTTTTAACATTGCACCATGAATATAAACCCGAAAACTGGAGACTATTTATCGATTCGTCCAAAAGTAGTTTGAAAGCAGTTATACTCCACGTTATGAACTCAAAAAATTCCGTTCCGATTGCACTGAGCACAAACACAAAGGAGAACTACTTATCATTGAAAAAAATCATCGATCTAGTGAAGTACAATGATCACAAATGGAAAATTTGTGCGGACTTGAAGATGGTTTCAATTCTCACTGGTTTGCAATTGGGGTACACAAAAAATATGTGTTTTATTTGTTTATGGGACACTCGTTATGCTGACGATCAATACGAAAAACGGGACTGGCCTATACGTGAAGAAATTAGATTAAGCCGACATAACATTATTGAGATTCCACTTGTACCATCTGAAAAAGTATTGCTACCGCCACTTTACATAAAGCTAGGAATTGTGAAAAATTTCATAAAAAATCCTGAAGGCAATGCGTTTAATGAACTATGTCGTATTTTTCCACGGTTAAGCGGAATGAAAATTAAAGAAGGTTAGTATTAAAATCTAGGTTTTGACCAATTGAAATTTAATTTAACATTATTTTATTACAGGAATACTTAATGGACCAGACATTCGACGTTTGATGAAGGACAGACTATTCGAAAGCGCTCTTAGTGATGCAGAGCTTCTGGCATGGGACTATTTAATGGCGGTCATTGAAAATGTACTTGGGGCTCGTCGATCTGAAGATTGGCGCATACATATTGAAAATATGCTTGACGCTTTCCACAACATCGGTGTTAGTATGTCATTGAAATTACATTTTCTTCATTGTCATATCGAAAAATTCGCCGAACAGTCACCAGCCGAAACTGATGAGCATGGTGAACGCTTTCATCAGATAACAGCAAGACTCGAACACTGGTACAGCGGAAAGAAGCTTGATGCTCTATTAGGAGATATCTGTTGGAATTTACAAGAAGAAACTGAAATTGAAAGCAGGAATAGAATACAATTTTCTTGCGAACAAATGTGAAAAATTGTATTTTTTATCTAAATCAATCATTCTTTTCGTAAAATGGCTTCTATTTAATGTATTTTACCAAAACAGTGAAAATCCAATCCAATTTTAACGAAAAAAAATAATTAAATACTAAAAATATTGCAGCAAACACTTGTATTGGACAAAAAATTACCATTTGAAATAATTCTATTAAATGACCTAAGCTAAAAAAACGATTGGCACCACTGAATTCAGCGTACCCGAATTGACTTTACCTGACATGTGCCCCGGTTGTTCAGTTTTTAGACTTGCACAGTGATAATTGCTAACCGTTTCTATGATAATTATTGAAAATTAGATCCACACGCTACCTTGTAAAATGAACCAGTTTTTCTATTATTTTTCTGATTTTCGCATTGTAGTGCAGGTATAATCAAAAATAGCGTATAATATGCCTGTATAAGAGCCTCTAAAGCACTTGTTCCATTTAAAAACACTCCGCTATTGAGTCGTGCTCTTAAACGTATCGCGCGTTCTTTAAAGGCTTATTTATACACTTATATTATAATATTCTTCACAAAGTGTTAAGGCATAACTTATCGATATATAATAATATACCACAAGTGAAAATTTACACACACACAATTTGTTTCCCTGTTACTGGTTGGAATTACTTTCGTAGGTTCCTCTTACAACACAATTTGCTTCTAATTTTACGTATATTCATGTTTGTTCTTCTCTTCACCTGTTAAAATGAAAAATGGACATAGTAATAGCATAAGTAGAGTAATATTCAAAAATATACACTGAAATTGCAAGAAGAAAGAAATCTTATTTGCCTAATTGAAGTTTTCTACAAAGAGCACAATACAAGAAACAATAAGCAAACTCATTTATTATTCACAGAGTATGTTAATGTATCATAAAAGGAAAAACAATGCATGTTTTTATGTAGATTAATTCCTTTATATACTCAAACAATATACAGTTAATGTTTTTTTAATCGTTATTTCTCACACATTACAATGTAGGCTAGTACCGTCTATTTAATTGTATTAATGGTATCCTGGTCATAAATCATCGTTTACCTTCATTTTTGCACGGTATATATCATCGTAATTGATCTACTTCATGTCGGCTGTGTGTATCGATTTTAACATGTTTAAATTTATCCCACCTATAAATCTTATGCTATTACAAAGAATCTGGGAATTTTTGGCGATTTCCTATTTATTTTTGGATATACATAGCGGATTTTCCTCGCCAAAATAAGTGCTGTGCAGCGCATGTATACCTTACGTATTATTTTATAACTGTTAAATATTGAATTTTACTCGTTTATTTACCGCTTGTTATAGGTAATTTTATCCTAGTAGTACTTGAGTAATAGAATATTCTTTGGTATTCACACTATTAATAAAATATTAAATGTGTGGAAATATCAAATATAATTATGGTAGAAATATAGCTACCGAAATATTCATCACGACTAACATAATTAGGGTGTTCCGAATGAAGTTTGGAAAAAGATTAGTTTCCTTTTTGTTAAATTACATATATTGCTCAAGAAACAATCTGACAAACTTAAATATATTTAATGGTATAGCTCATGTAGGTTATAAATAAGTATGAGTTGGTATGTATTAATAATTAAAATAATAACTTTCTTCTTTGTACCTACCTTGCAATCTAATGTAATGTACACTGCAATAAAATAATAACCTAATATACAAGAAAAGGCATGCTAGTTTAGAATTACAACATATAACAACATAAAATGACAATCACAGGCGTTTTGAACAAAAAATTAAACTATGTACAAAAAGGCGTTCTTTAAGTAAAAAAAAAGCAAATTGTGCATGAAAGTTGCAAAGAATGTTTTTGTTATACTCTAACCACACGGTTTTCAAATGAGGTGTTTCATTATAAATTAAATTACAAAGAATAGAACCAGAAGATCAGCAGGGTTCAACATTAGAACCAGTACGGTTTATAATGAATGACCATCTAAGTAACATCAGAGCGGACAGTTAACAAGTCCTTTCTCTCTTATAAGTTTTTAGAAAGTTTTATTTAAAATTACAAATTTAAAAGAAAGAACAAGGAGTATTGCTAAAGAGTTTTATTCAACAATATACTAATCTACATTTGTCACGTTCGTGCTTATATAGTGAGTCTCTTATCGGGATGCGCTTTTCCTGGAATTCTCCGGGATGCAGTGTGTCGCGTCATGTAACTCCTCCGCCGCTAGTTGAAAGCCTCATCTGATGTCTCGTTGGACGAAGGTGTGGATTTCATATGTGCGGTCAGCTGTTGGAGCCGTTGCCTCTTCTTTAGAATTGTTGACCTGTACTTGCATAACAACCACATGCCTAAGCATAACATACATATTATTAATAAAATGTCATATATTGAAATAGGTTGTTTATGCAGTTGTACGTTACTGATATTTTCTTGCAGTTCCTGGAAATTTTCTTTAATTTCTTGAAAGTTTTCTTTATCTTCTTCGCTGAGAGGTTCTAATGGGTTTGAAGTTATTTGTAAATTATTTAAATTAGGCAATTTAGGTAAAATTATATCGTGATTTTTATTTTCAAGAATTTTTAAATTTACTTCATTGATTCTAACATTACATGCATTACTTTTGATTTCAATTAGAACAGTTTCTTTTATTAATATAAACTCTTTTAAATTATTACATTGCTTTATAGCTTTTACTGCATTAGGTAAAGTTACAATCCATTTATTTATATCAAACATTTGAATTTTAGTTTCTTGAAGTTTTACAAAATCGAACATGCATGACTTATAATTATTAGAGAATGCTAAAAGTTGAATTTCGCAGGCAGTATCCTGGTTGATGAATTTTTCTTCTTGGTTCTCACAGATGTAGACCTCTTCAGTTACTTCTGGGCATTTTTCGTTTACTAATACATACTTATTTTGACTTATCGCTACATAGGGTTTTGTAGGAGTAATTTGTCGGAATAGTGTTTCGTTAATTTGCATTGGGAGTGGAAATACATGATAGAAATGATAGGGTTCATTATTGATCAAGGGTATTTGTACAATGAACATTATTCTGTCATCTTTTATATATGATTTGATTTTTATTATTTTTTCTAGAACATGGACATTTGTTTCAGTTGGCTCCAAGGGTAATTTCAAGGAGTTGTCTAACTTAAGGGTTCTCATTTCGTGAACTAAATCATTTGTAGATAGGATTGCCGGATGATATATTTCTCGCTTTGCAAACGTAATAGCGTTTATAATTATATCCAAATTTTCATTGATTATATTTATTAGAAATATCATTTGATTAAAGATACTTTCGACTCTAATTTCATATAGATTTGCTTCCAGTTTTCTCAAATGTCTTTCAAGTAACATTTGATTTTTTTGTATTACTTCTGTAGTATGTTCGAATTTTTCAATGGCTTGTTTCACTAATGAAATTTGTTTGTTTGCTACATCTTTTAATTTATATTGATTGTCTACTAGTTCTTGAATTGCTTTGTCATACTTTTGTGCGTCTTCACTGTCAAGATTACCTGTGACAGCTTTGATAATTCCTCCAAGAAGGTTTAATGCTCCTCTGCGGTTCCTGTGTTTCCGATCTGGTATTATTTCAGATAATTTTCCTTCCGCTGCTTTTATTCTGTGTTCCAAAATGTTCTCATAATTCTTGATTTCTAATTGTCTGCTCTCATCCCATGTCATTGTATTTATAATTTGTTTTTGATAATAGATATATTTTTCTTTAATTTCTTCAGTTCCATTCACAAGAGGTCCTAACGAATACAAATTTACTAAATTGCAATGAGTCTGTGTAGTGTACATGGATCCTAGACTTATTGGTAGTATGCCCGTTGTTGTATCGACGTTGATTATATTAATGGTTCCCCAGATGCGATGGATTCCACATCCGACAAGGCTGGAACAATTCCTAGTTTTAGGTTCTTTATATGTACTTTCCTTATCTTATTTTTGTCATCAATTACTATCGCGGTATTATCTTCGTTAATTTGTTTTAGTTTGTACGGTCCCTGATACATATACGATATTTTACCACTGCGTGTATTTATTTTAACGTATACTTCTTGACCAATTTTCAGTTGAGCATCCTTGGTATTTTCGTTCCTTTTTCTAATGACGTTTTCTTTCTGTTCTTGCATTCGATTACTGATTTGTTCGTACAGTGTTTTAAGACGACTTTTGTGGTTATGCACGTATTCGGAATAATATCGTTTATCGTAATACATATCAAATGGTTCTCGATTGCCTGAGTGTCCAAATATGAGTTCGAATGGAGTAAAATTTGTGCTTGAATGTACTGAATTATTGTAAGCTAAAATTGCTAATCTCATTAGTTTTGTAGTATCCTCTGTTTCATCTCGTTTTAATAATGTTCTCATATGTTCGACTAAGGTTGAGTGAAGTCTCTCTATATAGCTGTTTGAATTAGGATTGTTCGGTGTTGTTATATGCAATTTTATTTTATGACCTTCTAGTAATTCTTTTATAATTTCATTACAAAATTCCGTGCCTCCGTCACTAATTATTTCTCGTGGCAGGCCAAAATTAGAAAAGTATGTAATTAATGCATCTGCAGTATCGACAGCATTTTTGCTACTTATCGGTATAGCTTGAGCAAATTTTGAAAATGCATCTATAATGGTAAGAAACTTTTGTTGATGAATAACAAACGTGTCCATATATAATTTTTGAAATGGAATTTCTAATTTTTCAGTTAAATTTAAACTAGGGTGTAATGGATGTCTATCATACTTACTTTGATTGCAAACTTGACATTTCTTTATGAAGACACTTACTGAAGCTTTCATGTTATTCCAGTAATATAACCTTGATAGTTGTTTTAATGTTTCTTCTATTCCTCTGTGGTTATTTTTCCCTTCATGGTAGTTTCTTATTATTTCAATTTGTTCTTCTTCGTTGTTTATCACTTGTAATTTGTGTAAACACCTGAGAATTTTTGGACCATTATTTGTATAATGTTCTACATAATATATTCTACACATTTGTCTATATATACTTTCCTGTGGATAGTAAATAAAGTGTTTGCCTTGTACCATATAATCCCTCATGAATTCAAATATTTCTCTCTCATTATTTTCTTTGGGAATTTTCACTTTATATATTTTCTTACCATGATTGATCTGTAATGTAATTTTAACTTTATTTAAATGTGTATATTCCAAATGATATTGAGGATTTTTAGAATCGATGGCTTCATTCATAGATGGAATAGTAGTTTTTGGTTCTCTGTTGACGTTCGAATGGTCGGTTTCTGTCAAATCGATCTCAGTAGTAGCGATCGCGCTTTCTTGTGCGGGATGAATATTCTCTGATGTTCCGGGTTGTGGTGCTTCGTGTTCAAAGGTAGTGTTGGGAAATGTTTGTGGATTATTTTCTATAATTTCGTCCCTCATGAGTTCTTCTATAAGCTTGTTTACTTCGTCGCCTACATTGCCTTGTACGCTTTCCGTTTCTATCGCGTTGATCTTTATTCTAGACAGTGCGTCGGCATTTTGATTATGTTTACCTTGTTTGTATATAATATCGAAGTTGTACTCTTCTAACCTAATTCGCCATCTCGTCAATTTGGAATTTGGTTCTTTCAGCGAGCTTAACCAACGTAGAGGTCGATGATCCGTATAGATCGTGAACTTTCGTCCATAGAGATATGGCCTGAAGTATTTTGTGGACCATACAATTGCCAGTAACTCTTTCTCTATCGTTGAGTACCTTTTTTCTGTATCACTCAGTGTACGTGAAGCGTAGCATACTGGTTTATCATTGCCAATTTTTCCTTGAGACAAAACCGCTCCTATTGCGATGTTGCTAGCATCTGTAGTTAATATAAAGGGTTTACTGAAGTCTGGGTACTGCAATATCGGCTCGTTCATTAGTATGTTTCGACATGTTTCGAAAGCTTTGATGTATTCGTCATTTATTTTAATTTCGGCTCCTTTCTTCAAACACTTAGTTAAAGGTTTCGTAAGTTGGGCTAAGTCTTTGATGAATTTCCTATAGTAACCCACTAAGCCAAGAAAGGATTTTATTTCTGTGACAGTTCGTGGTAGTGGATATTTTCTTATGGCTTCAATTTTGTCGGGATTTGGTTTAACGCCATCTTTGGTGATTATGTGCCCCAGGTAGGCTACTTCTCTCCTAAGGAATTCACATTTGTCCAACTGGATCTTGAGATTTACATTTCTAAGACGTTGAAATACCTTTTCCAGTTTTTCGAAGTGTTCCTGTAAGCTGGTCGAATATATTATGATGTCATCTAAATATACTTGGCATATGTCTTCTTGCAATCCTCTGAGGACATTATCCATCATTCTTTGGAAGGTAGAGGGCGCATTTTTCATTCCGAACCCCATTCGGGTAAATTCGTAATGCCCCTGCTCTGTAGAGAAGGCTGTTTTTGGTATATCTTTCTCCGCCATTTCGATCTGATGATATCCCGATGCTAGATCAAGTGTGGTGAAATATTGGGCACGACCAAGTTTATCCAAAATGTCAGTTATGTTTGGAATAGGGTACTTATCGTCAATAGTCTGATCATTCAATTTGCGATAATCTATTACCATTCTATACTTCTTTTTCCCAGATGCGTCCATTTTCTTTGGGACAATACTTACTGGAGCTGACCATGGACTGTGGCTCTCTTGTATTATGTTTTGTTCTAATAATTGCTTCACTTGTCGTTTGATTTCTTCTTTTTGTTCTGGTGTTTTTCTGTAGGGTTTTAAATAGATAGGAGTTTCATCTTTTAAGTTTAAACTGTGCTTAACTTCATTCGTAAATGTTAATGGTAATTGTTCTTCATGACATATATCTTTATATTTTAAACATAAGGCTTTTATTGCTGATGCTTCTTCTGAATTTAAATGTTGTGTGCGTAATTTGTTTATTACGTTCATATATTGTATGTGATCAATATCTTTAGCTGTTTGTGCAAAGTTATTTACATTTTCTGTGAATCTATATATTTCGGTGTGTATGGGTGTGTCTATATTGAATTCAACAGGATAATCATTAAAATTAACCGCTTCTGTGATTGCTTCAAAATCTTTCGCGTTAGTTAAAGTCGATGGAATTTCAACATTTGGTGCTAAAGCTTGATGGTTTATAATTATATTGCTAGTATTTTCTGTTACAGGTATTCTAATAATTTTTCTCTCTCGAGGCCCTATTTTTATTTTATTTTCTTCAAAATAAATTTTTATATTACCAAATTTTGTCTTTAAAACTTTATTTACAATATCTATAGTGGCACCTAATTGTTCTAATAATGAAATTCCTACGAGACCATCATATTTTTCTGAGAAATCAAATACATGGAATTTATGCTGTTGACCTACCGCCTTGAATGTTTTCATAGAAGGTATCGAGATAACAAAATCATGCTTTGTTGTTGCATGTGCTGTCTGTACGGTGAATGGTTCGTATGACATGTAATCTGTGAAAAAGGAATTTGCTTTCGCGGTACTTATCATGGAACGTGTTGCGCCGGTATCTATAAGCATCTTAGCGTTAATCTCTGGTAAAAAGATATACGGTAGTTTAAAAGATGAGTGTGTATTTAGTTTGATAAGTTCGTTTTCGTGTGAATAAAAATCTACAGGGTGATCTGTTATGTATTCGGATTCGTTGAGGCTGTTGTCGTAAAATTTGTTGCTTCTTCTTCAAGTACTTCTTGTATGTGGTAATTTTCTTCGGATGATTCTTCGAGTACGTTTGTTTCGTAATCTTCTTCTGTGTCTTCGTGCACTTCATTATCGTGATAGTGGAGTTCTTCAGCTACCCAGTTTGGTTTTCCTGTACTTCTAAACTGAAATCCTTGTTGTTGTATTGGGATTCTTGCGTGTGAACTTCCTAGTTCCATAGGTGTTTGACGTGGTTGTTTTATTTGCGTTAATTGCCCTGGTGACTTTGCAAATCTAAATGATTGTTGTTTAGGTATTTGCGGCTGTTGATAACGTTGTTGTTGCCAATGTGGTCTTGGTTGATGCACTTGTTGATAATAAGGTTGAATGTAAGTGGATTGTGCAGCAAAGGGTTGTCTTGGGGGTGGATATGTAATTTGCCTCTGCATGTGATTCATTTGTGAATAGTTTGGCACCTGTGGTTGCGCTTTATATGGAATACTTTGCATAACCGGTTTGAATTCAGTTTTGCTGATATTATTTGGCTGTTTAAGAAAGTAATTGAAATTCTCTTCTTCAAGAACATATGACATAGCTGTTTCAATATCTGTCGGATTTCTAAAGCGAACTCTGTGACCTATTTGTCCGTATTGTGCGATACCTCTAATATATGCTTGCAAAACGGTATCTTTATAAATTTCTGATTTAATTGCGCGCCTGTTTACATCGGCTTCCGACATTTTAACTTTTGATAAGAGTAAGTTTAACATGTTTTTACATCTAATGCCAAAGTTGTAAGGTGTTTCACTTTTTTCTGGTCGAATATTCATCAAGTCTTGAACTAAACATTTTTCCGAACGTTGATCGCAAAAGTTCAGTTGTAGCATTGATTTTAATTCGCGCCATGAATTTACGTTTTCACGACTGCCTAATAATTGTAATGCTCGTCCTGTCAATTTTGAATAAAATACTCTCATGAGAAAAGCATTTATAGGATCTGTTTTATTAGCAATATTACCAAAAATGTCGATCAAATATTCGCAACTATCGATATATAAATTAAGGGTGTTTGGATCTCCTTCAAATTGTGGAATTATTGAAATGTGATTTGATGTAATATCTTTAACAGTTAATGCAGGTACGCCTGGAATATTTTGAATTTGTTGTTGTACATCGTTTACATTTCCGCCTTCGTTAGCCATTGTCGAATTAAGTTTAGTAGTAGGTTTGGTGGTTTCCTTAATAAACGTAGTAGTTTTTCTAATACGTGTGGGATTTTGTATAGATAGTTTTGTTAGACTAGACAATAATGTATCGATATCGGAAGTTTCAGGAGTATCGGACATAAATGAATAGCGTAAGCGATAATAAAATTGTATGTACTTACAGTATGTATAATATGAAGTTCATTCCAATGTATGCGTTGTTTTCTTCTAGTAATCCAATTTGTTTAACTTTTCACTAAAGTCACTATAACTAATTCTTAACACTAAGTTTTATCAATTTTAGATTTGTCGATTTTAGATTTATTCGACTTTAGAATGTCCGTCGAACTTAGACGTAGATTTTCGTGCAAACTGTGAAAACAGACCGTTTCCGAAAATTTTGATTCTTCACGTCACGAAATCCTACTGACTGCGCCAGTTAACAAGTCCTTTCTCTCTTATAAGTTTTTAGAAAGTTTTATTTAAAATTACAAATTTAAAAGAAAGAACAAGGAGTATTGCTAAAGAGTTTTATTCAACAATATACTAATCTACATTTGTCACGTTCGTGCTTATATAGTGAGTCTCTTATCGGGATGCGCTTTTCCTGGAATTCTCCGGGATGCAGTGTGTCGCGTCATGTAACTGGACAAAGTTAATCAATTCGTAAATGATACGGGCGAAGTCTCAGCGGCGAGGACGATGCGGTTTCAACCAACAAACCAAGAAACCTATCTACGACAACCGTGAAAACCTACGACTTAGGTTTATTTTTTGTTCTTTCTACTTGTTATATCTACTACTATTTCCGCTGCTATATATTGTATCTAAATTCTCTTTTTTATTTCACTTCGTTTTCGATATCAGCATTCCATTAGGTGGTCCACTTGGCATGTTTATTCCTATTTACTTTTGTTGTACCACATATTTCTCTTCTGCGTTCATAATTATGTTTCTAAAGTTCTTCCATAACTGCTCCAGGTTCAATATGTGGCTGTCCATGTTTTTGCGTACTTTGTCTACGAGGCTATCTACTCTTCCTCTAAATTGTTACGGTCTAAAAGTTTGCCTTGTATATATGTAATTTTTTATATACATATAACTGCAACGCTCTTGAATGATTTCCAGGTAATTTTTTTTATCTTTTTAATTTTTATTAAAATTTTGTTCACTTCTTTGGGCATAGACTGCATATTGCATATAAATGACATGTATAAAGCGTTGCCGTATCTATTATATATGAGTTTTCCCCTTCATTAGACATTCAATGTTTTGGGTCTCTTATTATTGGCAGAATATTAAATAATTTTAGTTAGAAATGCTTTATTTGTATCTATCATTTAATGTTCTGGCTTAGATGAAATAAATTTTAGAATTGAACTCATTTTTAGTTGCCAGCAGCTATTTCCTTTATTTGGAATTCGACAAATCTTTAATTAAAAGAAATTTTTGTTAGGCCATATATTTTTATAGTTGTTAAAAATTCTAATTATTTTCCTAGCAAAATTCTTCGCATTTTTCGTCGTATTTTAAAGTCTAAATCTAATTTTTTAATTAATTTATTATTAAATGGGCAGAACTGCAAAGTTGCTGTCATCTAAATGATAAAGTCGGTGTATCTAAATTTATTATCAGTAAATTTTAAATATATCCTTTCCTCCATTGATTATCCGATACAAGCTGAAGTAAATCATATCCTGCAGATCGAGTGGGGTTAATTGACCACGAGGTCCATTCGTTCCATTTTTTCTCCTTAATTGCCAAACACCATCATTTGTTTTTTCGTCGAAATACGTCCCATCTAACTGAAATTTGAGAGAGCTGTAGATGTTTAGGTCCTCCACTGTTAATAGTTTTTTCTTTGCCGTGTGAAGCAGCCGTTTATTTTACCTAAGCTTCTCTAATCCCGGAGCTGTGTCTATTTTTCTTCTAAAAATAAGTTTAAGTTTACTTTTAATTTAATCTAATATTTTTATTAGTGAACAAACAAGCCTTGTATTTATGTTTTTGTTTTGAACCGATTAGGCAGGCTTTCAATCTGTTAGCATCGTAAATACTATTAAATAAAGCCCCTTATGGTAACTGCTTTGTTTAGAGAGTTTTTAAAATATGCATTCCTGTGCTTGGTATTACGTAAATTATAAGTTAATTTCTACGTGAGAAGAAACAATCATTCCATAGAATTTTATGTATAACTAATGTATGTAATGTAAATCATGAGCTATGATTAAAGGTTTCGACATTCTTATATTAATTTTTAAGTAATTTTTGTTTTCGACTTTTAAGTCATTTTGAATAAATTTCGTTTAGATTCAATTTCTTTCACACCTGCGCCGTAACTTTGTATACAATGTGTGTCGCTATCATGTAATTAATATAGGTAATATTTTGAATTTTACATACATACCTGCTTGCGATTTATTATACAGAGTGTGTCACAAACCTGCTGGGGCAAGGGGGCAGGCTCTGTTTTTTTAGTGTAATTTACATACTAACTAATCTCGTTTTTTAAATATTGCGACACTTTTATTAATCTTAATTTACTTGCTTCAGTGTTCTTTGTAACGAACTTATGTCGTTGATGAAAGAGAAAATGCCTAAAATTCGTCTAATGAATTTCTAATGTAAACATTTTTATTATTTAATGACACATTTTCTCTTCCGTATCATGTTTAATTTTCTTAAATTTGTCAATTATTGAAAAAACAGTTGTATATCTGTAAATCATTCCGTAAATTTTGTGAATTGCTTTAATCATGCTATTCTAAAATCCGTATATGTATATTTTTATGAAAAATTTCCAGACAATACGTCACAGATGCGGACGTGAGAAATGCATCATATCCTTCAGATAGATATTAGAGTTCACGTGATTTTATCATGTTAAATGTATTCTTTTTAGCTCTGACGCGGGCATTCTACGCTTATAAAAGCATCAGCATTTCGCACTAATGGAAACACTATCCGCTGTGTTCCTTAACTGGCACGTGTAATTCTATATTCAGGCAACCAGTGTTCCAGTCCCGAGAAACCGGCTTAATTATATATTCAAGCCGTATTCCTGTCAGAACGGCCTAATTTTACATTCAGATCGATCGATAAAGCAAGTTCATCTAATTACATATTCCGATGATTTAATAATTATACTACGGATAATCTACGGTTAAATTAATGTCTCATTTCCTCAAGTCTCGTAATTTAATATCGGAATACTCAGGTGCTTAGGCCGGTGTTTGCTAAATAGGTACGGAAAATTCGCCTCTTGTACTGGGACAAGCGGTTCAAAGAGAAGGAAAGAACCCCAAGTCTCTAGACCTGATGCTCTACGGGAAAGAACCTTCTACTAGGGGACGGTTCTGTAAGGCTTGAAGGAAACAAGTCTTCCACTATGGTATGACCTGGTTGACTCGAAGGAAACAAGTCTTCCGCTAGGGGATGACCTGGTTGACTCGAAGGAAACAAGTTAATTCCATCGACTATATAGGCAGGGAGCGCGCTAAAAAATCTCCCACCTTCGAAAGTAGAAAGTTGAAAACAACTACTCCGTATGCAGACATGACGTAGCAAGTAATTTTCCACTCTGCACACAGAAAGTTTTAACAATTAAATATTATTTTAAATTAATTATCAAAAATACATTCGGTTACACACAATCATTAATAGAAAATTTATAAAAAAGTTACACATATCTTGAATGATTATTAATAGCATTAGAAAAATGTACATTAATGACTTCTTTATTAAATTAACGATACAGGTTTGTTACATGGGAATGGTCTGAGTAAGAGTCTTAGCCAAAGGTAAGTGAGTTAGCATGAGTTTTGGAAAGCCTTCAGCCTCTAGTGACATTTAAATTCATTAGTTTAACTAACGCCCAACAGGCGACATTATATTGCTACTAGTGCCCGTTGCTTTTTAAACGTAGCAAAGTTTCTTCTCGATTTCAAATTATTAATTCCAAAACAGAAAATTATAATTATAATCCATGTATTTTTAATATTTTGATGCAAAACCCTTGAATAACAAAAATCCGTATTTTAATTTTCGATTCTTTTTTATTTCACATACAGACAAAAGAATCTAAATTACATTCAAAGGGGTTTCTGTAGTAAATTCTCAACTGAGGACTTGAGAACTTACTATACGAGTCTAGTAGCATTATAACTACTCTAAATATCTCTTTGTACCTACCTAGGAAAAACCATACAATTTTTTAATCCATTTCAAACCAACATTCGCCCTTAAATTACCTTAAGTCCACAACCAACCTACATTGCAGTATTTCAGGAACGGTAATCTACATAAGTTCACGAATTCTAAACAATACATGTTTGAACGTGTAGGAGATAATGTCCTTTATTAAAGTAAAATTTACTCGTGAGTTACACAGAGTTCGCTAGGTGGCGCTCCACTGCACACTGTAATAAATAAATATTTCGAAATCCTCCTGTTCCAAGGAGAAAAATTATTTTGCTCTTGATAAAGTTAATTTTCCGCGCACGGAAAATTATTAATTTACGGACGGAAATTTCTGTTTAACGGCTTTGTAATGCCGCTCGCGTACATTATAAATGAGAAAGAAAGTGTAGACGACCGCTAACCAATATTGATTAATGCAGTTCGGTAGCTTTTAGCTAGATGGGTTGAGAAATTATAGAAATTACTTCACCATCATAAAGGATTTATTGAATAAAATTTATTTACGCGCGCTATAAATTGATTGGCTTTTGATGAAATTTAAAGTGCAAATGAGGTACGGGCATATTCAGCAGCTGCTTTAAAATATTAAATCGATTTTCAACATGAATGTTAGAATAATCTAATGGCACTTAGAGTTGCTCCATCAAAAATTAAATTATAAGCTAACGCATTATGTTTATCAAAATAAATGCAGTGCCATAATTTTCACCGGCACCTCTACTAAAAGTGTAATTATTTTTAATAGTTTTTAGGAGTTTCTCTATAAAAAAAAACTGCCTTATAAACTCAAGCATTTTCGCTATCAAAACAAATGTATAGCCGAAGATTTATTTGCCGTTGCTAATTAGCGAGACGTGGACGCGTTTCGATATACTTGAATCTCATCAGCTTTTCGCAATGGCTTATCGTATATATATATATATATATATATATATATATATATATATATATATATATATATATATATATATGACGTGGTAGTTGGTTAGAAAAATGTTATGTTTCACATGAACGTTAAAATAATTTAATGGTTCTTAGGAGCTCTATCAAAAACTAATTTACATCCCTATGCATTTTCGCTATCAAATATGTAATGTCATAAGTTTCATAATCATACCTGGCACCTCCACCAAAACAGGGGTAATACAAACTCATTGATGCTTAAATTGTGCTAGATTAATCTATATTAATCTATTTTGTTATTTAGGTCCGACGCCTATTTGTAAGTAAAGAAAGTTGACGAGCATAATATGATTTTAAACATGCATGTTAGAATAATTTAATGGCTCTTGCGAGTTGTTCCATCAAAATTCCATCCTTGGAGGAAACATATAAATATGTTTCCTTCTGTATCATAGAGTGAATTAAGAAATTAATCTCATACTTGCAAAGATCACTTCAGTTTGTATAAGTACATAAATCGAAAATTATAGGAAAGGTCTGATTTCATTATCGGACTGACGAGCGGTGGCGAAACTAACATGTTAGTCTTCGATAATGAAATTACTCTTTTCCCTAAGTTCATTAATTAATTTAAAAGAAAGCAAGTAATTTCTCAATTTCATATAAGCCGCTAATTTCAAGAAATCTGCTCGCATGTATATAGATATATACGTGTGTGTGGTTCATGTATATACTGGGGTGTCTCTAAAAGGTGCGGAAAAAACGCTACCACACATTTCTGAGGGCAAAATATGACGATCTAACCCAACTTACCTCAGTCCAAAAGTGGATACTTTCGGAGATACAGAGTGTCAAAAGTTCAATTTGGTTTTAGTTTTTTATAAATAATTTCTGTAATAATTGGTATATTGTCACAATATTTGGGTAGGGGGGGTTTCGTGGGGTAAAAAAATTAAATCTGCTCTCATTTTCATTACAAAATGTAGAGGGCGCCACCTGCGGCATATTGTATCCATTTAAAACGTAATAACTTTTTTGAGACACACTGTACTTAACTTTTAAATAAAAATTCTTATTCTCCAATGTTTTTTACCTAGAAAAGGTATACCTGGTAGGAGTTGATTGGAGCAGCCGTTTATGAGTAATCTGGATATAAAAAATTCATTCCGTATATGGACACAATTTGAAGAGAAGGCGTTTCAATAAAATAACTATCACTAAAAATTGACGTTAAATCTAATCCAAAAAAAAAGCATACATTTTTATCGAAATAGGTGTTTCGTGGTTGATGTTTTTGTACATTGTTGTTTTTTTGTCGGTGTGTTTTTAATTGCGAGTAGTGCTGAAATTTCGTGAAAGAGAATCAGCAAGTGTCGGTGAATTACCAAATATTTGCAAATTTATTTTCATTATGGCCGTACATTATACCAACGAAGAAATGACCGACATGTTATTGGTTTATGGATATTGCCAAGGAAATAGTTTACAATCTTGCCGAGTATACAGCGAAAGATTTCCGAATCGCCGCACACCAAACCATAAAACCTTTGCGGCAGTTGAAAGACGTCTTCGTGAAACGGGTAGGTTTGCGCCTGTTTCTATTAATTATGGTCGTGCACGTACGGTAAGGACTCCGGAGGTTGAGGAAGATATTTTAGATCGGATTGAGGAAAATCCAAAACTCAGCAGTAGATGATTGGCCTTAGAGGTAGATGTAAGCAAAGATACTGTTAATAGAGTGACTAGAGAACAACTTCTGCACCCATTTCATGTTCAACGGGTACATGATCTGTTACCCCATGATTTTGAAGCACCCCTAGGTTTCTGCCGGTTGATTCAAGAACACAGAAGTCATGATAGGCACTTTACACGCAGAATTTTATTCACAGATGAAGCCAGTTTCACGAGGAGTGGCATTACTAATTTGCACCATGAACATGTCTATGCTGAAGAGAATCCTCATGCGACTAGAGTAACCCATTATCAGCATGAGTTTAAGATTAATGTGTGGGCAGGAATTATAGACACATTCATAATTGGTCCTGTTATTTTACCACCTCGGCTAAATGGCGAAAATTATTTGGAAGTTCTTCAAAACGATTTACCAGACTTATTAGATCCCCTGCCGTTGGAACATAGAAGAGGAATGTGGTTTATGCATAACGGTGCTCCTCCGCATTTTACGTTAAACGTACGTAATTATTTGAATGAACAGTATCCAAATAGATGGCTAGGTAGAGGCAATGATGCCCCCGCAAATTGGCCAGCTCGATCCCCTGACATGACGCCGATGGATTACTTCTTATGGGGAGCTTTGAAAACCCTTGTGTATTCTAGACCAGTAGATACTAAAGATGAATTAAGGGGACGTATTCAAACTGGAATTGACACTTTGAGAAATGATGAGGAAATGCTCCAGAGAGTTCAGTTTAATTTTTTACGACGTATTAATCTTTGTACACACGAAAATGGAGGCCATTTTGAACATTTGTTGAAAGCATTTAATTAACTGTTTTTATTCATAACTCTCTTGTTGACTGTTTTTATTCGAAAATAAAATCACATTTACTGCTTCTGTAATTTGGGTGTTATTCTTGTGGCAATTCAATGCAATGGTGCATCCACTTTTGGACTGAGGTAAGTTGGGTTAGATCGCCATATTTTGCCCTCACAAATGTGTGGTAGCGTTTTTTCCGCACCTTTTAGAGACCTTTTCTAGGTAAAAAACATTGGAGAATAAGAATTTTTATTTAAAAGTTAAATACAGTGTGTCTCAAAAAAGTTATTACGTTTTAAATGGATACAATATGCCGCAGGTGGCGCCCTCTACATTTTGCAATGAAAATGAGAGCAGATTTAATTTTTTTACCCCACGAAACCCCCCTACCCAAATATTGTGACAATATACCAATTATTACAGAAATTATTTATAAAAAACTAAAACCAAATTGAACTTTTGACACTCTGTATCTCCGAAAGCATCCACTTTTGGACTGAGGTAAGTTGGGTTAGATCGCCATATTTTGCCCTCAGAAATATGTGGTAGCGTTTTTTCCGCACCTTTTAGAGACACCCTGTATATATATATATATATATATAATAATTGAAATATCGACCGTACTCAATAATAAAAACAAAATTACGGGTGTTCGGTCTGTGTGTGGAAATAAAAAAGTATTTGTTCAAAGGCTCAATATTTCGCCATTTATTTTATGGCCTCTTCAGGAGCTACCACTAAAAAAGCAAACACATACAACTAATACAACAAGTCAACAAACACAATCAATATAAACCTACAACAAAAAATTAACATGGAAACACTTCGTCAGACATATAAAGGTTTGATGGTAAAACCAACGTTAACCGGACATTCACAAACTGTTTGTCATGACTAAATAAAATGAAAATTATTTCGTACTAAAATGTTAACAGATAAAACATTCATGTGTATACAAATAGCGTTTTTTTGTTATTTTTTCCTTACAAAAATTTTTACATTTCTTTTAAATTTTCTTATATTGGATGTGAACAAACCAAAATTACACTTCATAGATAAATAACTGTATACAAAGGTGTACGAAGTAGTAAAAAAACTCAAACATCATTTATTTATAATTTGAAAAATGTTGCAATAAATACTGCTCAACTGATTGGTATCGGATTTGAAATTAATCGCATCGTTGTGTCTGTTAATGTGGACCATTTCTAAAAATAATCGTTTTTTATAATGCGTTTCGACGTCCAAAATAGTTGCATCATCATAGTTAAAACCGTGGCCCAAGTTTTGAGAATGTATCGCTAGGGCACATGATTTTTTACCCAACCTAACATCGCTCTTATGCTGAGTGATACGTGCTTTTAGCGTTTGTGACGTGTGGCCAATATAGCAACCACTACAATCACTGCATGGAATTTTGTAAATAACATCACTGCGCATCAAAGGAGGTGTCTTATCCTTAGGCTTAGAGAAAATACTTCTGCTTGTTAGCATGTTGTAGTTAGCTATTTTTATATTTTTAAAAGGCTTGAAATGTGAATTTATTTTCTCAGTAAGACCGCGTACATATGGCAACTTTTTGTACTTGACTTCAGTGCCACCAACATCAACCGGACCATAAAAAAAATTGGAACTATAAATCAATTTATCCAAAATGTGCTTGGGATACCCATTGTTGGCAAACATATCAAAAACCATCCTCAAGTTCTCCTGCAGGAAACGTTCATCACTTATATGAGAAACTCTGTTTTTTAAAGCAATTACCGTGTTCAGCTTTTGGCTCGGTGGATGGTGCGAGTAATAATTAATGTATCTTCCCGAAGAGGCAGGTTTCTGATACCAATTTAAAACCACCAATTTAAAACCACTTTTTCTATGTAAATATGTTGATGATATTATTGCCGCTGTACCGCGAGATAAGTCTGATACGACATTAATGATTTTCAATGCGTTTCATGCAAAGTTGCAGTTCACTATAGAACATGAGAATGAAAATGGAGTTCCATTTTTGGACACGAAGGTTATAAGATTGGGGAACAACAACTTAATTTTAAATTGGTATCAGAAACCTGCCTCTTCGGGAAGATACATTAATTATTACTCGCACCATCCACCGAGCCAAAAGCTGAACACGGTAATTGCTTTAAAAAACAGAGTTTCTCATATAAGTGATGAACGTTTCCTGCAGGAGAACTTGAGGATGGTTTTTGATATGTTTGCCAACAATGGGTATCCCAAGCACATTTTGGATAAATTGATTTATAGTTCCAATTTTTTTGATGGTCCGGTTGATGTTGGTGGCACTGAAGTCAAGTACAAAAAGTTGCCATATGTACGCGGTCTTACTGAGAAAATAAATTCACATTTCAAGCCTTTTAAAAATATAAAAATAGCTAACTACAACATGCTAACAAGCAGAAGTATTTTCTCTAAGCCTAAGGATAAGACACCTCCTTTGATGCGCAGTGATGTTATTTACAAAATTCCATGCAGTGATTGTAGTGGTTGCTATATTGGCCACACGTCACAAACGCTAAAAGCACGTATCACTCAGCATAAGAGCGATGTTAGGTTGGGTAAAAAATCATGTGCCCTAGCGATACATTCTCAAAACTTGGGCCACGGTTTTAACTATGATGATGCAACTATTTTGGACGTCGAAACGCATTATAAAAAACGATTATTTTTAGAAATGGTCCACATTAACAGACACAACGATGCGATTAATTTCAAATCCGATACCAATCAGTTGAGCAGTATTTATTGCAACATTTTTCAAATTATAAATAAATGATGTTTGAGTTTTTTTACTACTTCGTACACCTTTGTATACAGTTATTTATCTATGAAGTGTAATTTTGGTTTGTTCACATCCAATATAAGAAAATTTAAAAGAAATGTAAAAATTTTTGTAAGGAAAAAATAACAAAAAAACGCTATTTGTATACACATGAATGTTTTATCTGTTAACATTTTAGTACGAAATAATTTTCATTTTATTTAGTCATGACAAACAGTTTGTGAATGTCCGGTTAACGTTGGTTTTACCATCAAACCTTTATATGTCTGACGAAGTGTTTCCATGTTAATTTTTTGTTGTAGGTTTATATTGATTGTGTTTGTTGACTTGTTGTATTAGTTGTATGTGTTTGCTTTTTTAGTGGTAGCTCCTGAAGAGGCCATAAAATAAATGGCGAAATATTGAGCCTTTGAACAAATACTTTTTTATTTCCACACACAGACCGAACACCCGTAATTTTGTTTTTATTATATATATATATATATATTAACGCTGTCGTCGGTCTTAGGATAATTATAACAAAATAAAACTGACAATTACATGTGCAACGTTTCTATGTATTGTTTAATAATATAGATAAACATATACAGTTCACGTTGGAGGTGGAGGAGAATAACAGAATACATTTTTTGGACACTACAGTGATCAGAGACAATGGGGGTGGTCTGCTGACGGATTGGCACATGAAGGACATGAGCTCGGGTAGAGTCTTGAATTATAACTCACAACACAGTTTCCATTACAAACGTAATACCATTTTGGAATTGAAAAATAGAGTAAGTAGGTTAAGCCATGAAAGATTTCGCAGAAAAAACTATGATTTGATTACTGATATTCTCCAAAAGAATGGTTATCCTAAAAATTTTATAAATAACATGTTATACAGTAATAATGATGGATTTTCAAAAGCTCTTGCTGTTATGGGTGGGGAAGTGAATGAAGTTGTTCAGTGTGTAAAAAATGTAAATAAGAGATATTTTAGTTTGCCATACATAAGCGGTTTGACCCCTAGTCTGATGAAAATCTTGAAAAATAACGACACCCAACTAGTCACTTACAACTCCAAAACCATTGCGAATCTGTTTACAAGGTTGAAGGATCCCGTCCCAGTACTATATAGATCTAATGTTGTATATGAAATGAGTTGCATACAATGTGAAGGAATTTATGTGGGACAAACAAAACAATACCTGTCCAGACGTGTACAAAATCATAAACAGGATTGTTTTGATAAGAATGAGAATAAAAGAGAACAAACAGCTTTATCAAGGCATCATTTTGAATTTGGTCATGGGTTTGATTTTGCAAACCCCAGAATCTTAGATAGAGAAAATAATCTCACTAAGAGATTGTTTCTCGAAAAAATATATATATATAAATCTGAAAATGCTATTAATATCAAAGACGATTCAGCATTACAAATATTGAACATATATGCAGGGATAATAAGATAGTAATTGTATTCTTCCAGTCATCTTAAGTTTGTATTAGTTTTTTAATTTTTGTACATTTTACATGTTTTGGCTGCCGCTGTATATGTATGCATGTATGTCAGTGTGTATGTGTATATGTATATGCGTATACATTCAGTACTGTACCTATCACTATAAAAAGGAACGTTGTGGTTTTGTTGGTGTTTGATGTGTTTTTTAAAAAAGTATAAAATACACAGGTGTGTCTAACCCATTAGACACTTCGTAGTTGACGCACACACGTGTGAATAGCAAAATTGTTTGTTGATGCCATGTAATTGTTAATAGTATTATGTATTTAACAATAAGAAAGAAATTACAGAGGTAAATGATAACTTAAGAGAATTTGTAGGCAGAATTATATGTATTTTTATTCTATGTTTTAGCTATGAAGAAGTTTATTAATTGAATAAACGAAACGTTGCACATGTAATTGTCAGTTTTATTTTGTTATAATTATCCTAAGACCGACGACAGCGTTAATAGAAAATTTTGAAGGATACGACTGTGCTTTTATATATATATATATATATATATATATATATATATATATATATATATATATTGTAACAATACCTTTATTAATAAAAGATACAATTACACTCAGGTAAATTCAATAATCTTTATTTTTACTATGTATTTCAACCCTGTATTTATTACCGTTAATAAAAAATATGATATCTTCTATGTACTATTTATATCTAGTTTCTAATTATCTCAGGTATATTTTTCTACTATGCCCTCACTAACTCAGTTCTTGTTTAAAATATTTAAACTAATTATTTTTATATGTTGCTAACTTCACTTGATTCATCTAAGTCTAACAGTTGCCTATCTGTATTTTATTCAATACCAGCACATATCATATTATATTTACGTCTTATATTTCTTTTATTTGTAAATCAAATTTTATTTAACAGTAATTCTCAAGTGAATTATTATATGTGATTCAAGTCTATCTTCAATTATCACTTACTATGAACTCAATATCAAGGTATGTACTAGCACACTATTCAAATAATGTAAATAATCACTGACAGTTGTTTTTCTATTTATAGGTTAATATTCTAAGCGTCATATCTTTTTCATCAATTTAATTCAAGATCCTTCTTTACATACCAAATAAAAACAAATATATCAAAACTAATTTGTTTAATGAACTAGACAAATTATAAAGCGGATGGTAGTTCCCAATACAATTTCCAAAACATGTACGAAAGCATCAAGATTGTTTAATAAACTCTTATGGAGATTTATAAATATACGAAATTACAAATTTAGTTCTTGTTAGAAAATCAATTTCCCATATAACTTATTTAGTTTTAGTTTGCCAATCAGTTTCTTTGATTTCTAAAATATTTAATTCTGTCAAAACTTAATTTTGTGAAATGAAAATACAAAATATCTGTTATTAATTATCATCGACGTTATATCGTACGATTATTTAAATGTTTCTAAATTCTGATATAATTTTACTATATTCGAAAATGTTAAATTCAGATTATTCCAAATAATTATACGACCTGTCACAAATTATAAACTGGTATTCTTTCTTGTATTCCAAACGATTTTCTTTTTAGCTCTAAGATGACATTTACTGGTTTCGAAGATGTTGATCCTTTCCTTTGCCTATTTTTCTGGAATGCTCGGATCGTGGACTGTATTGACTGCTATCCTGTTATACCTTCAATTCTGCTATCACCTGGAAACTCGAACCTTCGATCGCTGACGTGCTGTTCCTAGATACTTGTCTTCCCACGGATTATTTCTCTTCCGGACTGGAATACCTGTGTTCGACTGCTATACTAATACACCCCAGAATCTCTCACGCCTGTAACACTCGGATTCAATCTGCTTTCTTGAAGTTCTCGAATACTTCTATTCCTGGACTGAAATACTAGTACAAATTCTGGAACTCGAACAGCTCTCCTATATAATAATTCTCTGGCCGAATATGGATTATTCTTCTTGGATATTTACCAATATGGTAAGTTTATTTTTAAATAATAATATTGTATTTATTCGCTTACTTCTCAAATTTTGAGTACTCTTCACTTATTAAGTTAATAGTAACTAAATTCCTTTCTTCTTATATTCTTTCAGAATATTTGGATGATTATAAATGGTGATATTCTTGAAAATATTTAAATCTCCTAAAAAAAAATATCTGTTTTCTTCTCCACTTTATCTTAATCACTTCTTTTACACTTTTACGCTATAATTGAATACTTTACTATGTATTTATCGGAGAAAAACTTCGTCTTTCCGAAAATACATCCGCTGCTTTCTAAAATTATTTAGAATCTTTTTTTTATTTTTCCCTCATATCCCTGGCAATAATTCCTTAATTTTTTAATATCCAATCATCTTTGTACACACATTGTAATAATCCAAAACATATTTAATTTGTACTTGAATATTTTAAATACCTTTTTGTAATTCCAAAAATTTATCAATTTAATTCTTTACTTTATTTTTTACAACCTTTAACACACTTCGGCAAACCAAATACTCAATACTATAACATTATTATTTAAAATGTCAAAATCTGACACTTCTCATATTTGAATTTAAGCGCGCAACTATACATCATTTTTTAACCTTTATAATTCAAAATCCATACTAATTATCTCTACTTTTCAATAGTGTTAATTAAACAAGCTTTTACAAAATAATATTTCATATGAAAATACATCAAGTAATATCTAAAATTCTAATTTCAGAAATGGGTAAAATTAATGCAACAAAGAAACCTGATAGGCAACCAACCACTCGATGCAAGTAGAAAACTTCAATGCACCCCGATATGCAACCAACTTTGCACGATGCACAAAGAAATAAGAATATATCCATTTAATATTCTCACAATTATTTTAAGTATAAATCAAATATTCCCACAGCTATTTACTTAATTATAGTTCGGTCTATTAAACATTACCAACTTTCATTTTTTTATTCTCACTACAAGAACATATACAGTATAGTTTATTAACATTAGTACTTCCTACATATTATTGTTGGTTAAGATGCTGGTGAACTACCACAATATATATATATATATATGTTCTCTTTCAGGTTTCCGCGGGTAGTAGTATGTGTTGTCACTGGATTTCGGGTTTTCTTCCGCGTTTCCACTGCTTGGTCTTTGGAAAGACCGATGCTGGTTTCTTGACGACGTTTCGGCAAAATCACACTTGCCATCTTCAGGTCTGCGATAACTGTCTGCTTCTGCTTCTTGTTATTCGTAAACGAATACATTACGAATAAAATTGATTACGAATAACAAGAAGCAGAAGCAGACAGTTATCGCAGACCTGAAGATGGCAAGTGTGATTTTGCCGAAACGTCGTCAAGAAACCAGCATCGGTCTTTCCAAAGACCAAGCAGTGGAAACGCGGAAGAAAATCCGGAATCCAGTGACAACATATATATATATATATATATATCGCATAGTGATTATATGAAGAGGAACATGTTATGTTTAACTTGACGTTAAAATAATTTAATAATACTGTGCTAGAATAAACTATTTTATTATACAGTAAATTTTGGCGCCTATTTTTAAGTAAGAATAAAATAAAAGAGCAAAATATTGTTTTTAACATAAATGTTAAAATAATTTAATGGAGTTTCTCTATAAAAAGAACTGAATTATAAACCTACGCATTTTCGCTATCAAAATAAATGTATAGCCGAAAAATTAATTGCCATTGCTAATTAGCGACACGTGGATGCGTATGCATTTACTTAAATCTCATCAGCACGTCGTACGCTTTTTGCAATTTCATAACTTAATTAAGTTCATAAGCATACCCGGCACCTCCACCAAAAAAAAATTTTAAATTCATTGATTTTTTGCTGAAATTGTGTTACATTATTATATATTAATTTCTTTTATTATTTAATAAAATCCAGCGTCTATTTGTAGGTAAGACAAAAGTGAACGAGCTAAATGTTACGTTTAACATGGATGTTAGAATAATTCAATAGTACTTAGGAGTTGCTCTATCAAAAACTAATTTACATTCCTATACATTTTCACCATAATATCAATGTGATGATTTTCATAAGTGTACCCGCCACCTCTACCAAAACAGGAATAACATTGATTTTTGCTCAAATTGTGCTAGATTAATCTATATTCATTTACTTTATTATTCAAGTCCGACGCCTATTTGCAAGTAAGAAAAGTAGACAAGCATAATATGATTTTAAACATGAATGTTAGAATAATTTAATGGCTTTTGCGAGTTGTTCCATCAAAATTAATCTGTAATGAACATACACATTTTCGCTAAAAAAATATTTTTTTTAATATATCCCCCCTCCCATAATCGTACCCGGCACCTCCACCAAAAAAATAGTAATGAGAATATTTTTCTTAAACTATGTTAAAAATGCTGTTATAAGATATTTTATTGTTTTGTTAATTTTTAACATGAATGTTAGAATAATTTAATAGCACTTAGGAGTTGCTCTATCAAAAACTATTTTATATACTTCCATCTGTCACAATTATCACGATAATGTTAGGCTTACTGTTTTAAACAAAAGTTAGTATCTAATAACATTTACGAAACACAAAGTTTTGACTTAAACTTGCAAACACTAGCATTAAACTTTTCAGTCTACATCGTCAAACATACACCTTCACTGTAATCTATTCTAGAAACTAAAATTGATGTAAGTTAACACACTGTAATCTTCTCGTTATTCACCGAAATGTTCATGTAGAAGAAATATCCTTATTAAGCTATTAAATAATTCAATAAACTAGAAATAAAAGCTTTCTTGAAAAAAAATTTGCCGACGTAGACTATTCAATACCGCTGGGTCTCCAGAGATTCAATCGCTTGTATTTCATCCGATGAAGCGTAGAAACTTTTCGCACATATAGATGGGAGTGGTAAATATATTTCAGCATTTTATTTCCCAACTGAAGTTGATATATTATCCAATCGAACAATATTGAAACAAAAAACACAAAGTGGAAATAAAGTAACAGTAATTTCTTTTCGCTACGATTAATATATGAGGTGTTTTTAAAAAATAACGATGCTGTTTTCACATAGAATGTGTTTCAGAAAATAAGTAAGTGATTTTAAAGTGCGTCAAACATTATTTTTTCCCTAAGAAACTTATATTGGGAAATAACTATTAGAAAAGAAAAGAGAGTTACAAAAAAAATGAGGTGTGGCCACCACACGACTTTCTTATACGTATGAGCGTTTCAAATTATACAATTTTAAGAATTTTTTTTATACAAAACTTATTCAAAATCTTATTCTAAGTACTTTCATTCTCTTAATAAATCGCTATAGAATGCATACTTTGCAAGATATTCGAAAAAAAGGGCTACTTCCTAAGAGTGAAAGTGTTACTTCCGGTCCGAATTTTGAAATATAATTTATACAAAACTATTGCACATCTAGCACTAATACTTTTGTACTTTGATAAATATATACAGAATGCATAATTTACAACATATTTGCAAAAAATCGCTATTCTATAAGAGTAAAATTATACTTCCGGTCTGAATTTTGAAATTTTCTTTATACAAAAGATATTGAACATTATGTTCTAAATACTTTTATACCCATAACGTACCTGTCTAAAGAGCATGATTTGCGAAATATTCGCAAAAAACCGATTTTCGATAAGAGTAAAAAACCTACTTCCGGTATCGAAACTTTTTAAATAAAATTGTTCTCAATTTTAATTTTAAGTACATATGAATTCTTTATAAATTTGTATAAACTTAGTATTTGACGAAATATTGGCAAAATTCGATTTTTATACTGAAGTAAACTGCTACTTCCGGTCTACCGATTTTACTGAAAAACTAATCAGATCACAAGAGAGAGATTATACACGTAAATACAAAATTTGGAATTGATATCTCCAGCGGTTTGACCGCTATCGTGGTCACAGACAGACACACAGACAGACAGACAGACACACACACAGAGAGACATTTTTTTAAAAACCACTTTTTTGGTATCAGGGGACCTCAAAACGTGGACATCTGCAAAAATCTCGAGGTCGAAAATTTTCATCATCACAATACTTCCTTATACTACGTATAAGAAAGTAAAAAATGAGGTGTGGCCACCACACGACTTTCTTATACGGATGAAAGTGTTACTTCCGGTCCGAATTTTGAAATATCATTTATACAAAAAATATTCCAAATCCAACTATAAATACTTTTGTACTCTTCATAAATATACATAGAATGCATAATTTACGACATATTTGCAAAAAAATCGTTATTCGGTAAGAGTAAAAGTGCTACTTCCGGTCCGAATTTTGAAATTTCATATATACAAAAAATATTGTAAATTCAGTTCTAAATACTTTTGTACTCTTGATAAATATATATAGAATGCATAACTTACGACATATTTGCAAAAAATCGTTATCCGATAAGAGTAAAAGTGGTACTTCCGGTCTGAATTTTGAAATTTCTTTTATACAAAAGATTTTGAAAATTATGTTGTAAATACTTTTATACCCATTACGTACTTGTCTAAAAAGCATGACTTGCGAAATATTCGCAAAAAACTGATTTTCGATAAGAGTAAAAGACCTACTTCCGGTAGGAATTTCGAAAAACTTTTTAAATAAAATTATTTTCGATTTCAATTTTAAGTATATATGAATTCTTTATAAATTTGTTTAAACTTAATAGTTGATCAAATATTGTCAAAATTCGATTTTTTCGCTGAAGTAAACTGCTACTTCCGGTCTACCGATTTTACTGAAAAACTAATCAGATCTCAAGAGGGAGATTATACACGTAAATACAAAATTTGGAATTGATGTCTACAGCGGTTTGGCCGCTATCGTGGTCACACACACACACAGAGACACACACACACACACACACACAGACACACAGACACACAGACACACAGACATTTTTTAAAAACCACTTTTTTGGTATCAGGGGACTTCAAAACGCGAACATCTGCAAAAATCTCGAGGTCGAAAATTTTCATCATCACAATACTTCCTTATACTACGTATAAGAAAGTAAAAATGGTACCGACAATATCGTCAAGTAAAGCTCAGTCTAATTATAGCATATAGACCCGTCAATTAATTAAATGTTGAATGGACGAAAATGGAGTTCTCTTGTTAAAAACAAAACAAATCAATAAAATAATAAATTTCTTCTTTCTAAAACATATAGTTATATATACCGGGTGTCCCAGCTAAAACTTTCAGGTCATATATCTCCATTATTATTGAACGAATTTTTATAAAATTTGGAATATAGACAATCTATTAAGTGAAGAACCGTTGCGCTATACTGAAGCAACCATAGTCTTTAAAACGTGAATTCACCTAGCTCTTACTTCCTGTTATTCAGACGAGTTAAAGGCAGCATACTTTATTAAATGCAAGATACTGGTTTCAGGCTCTCCAGTTTTCAGTGAATCTTATTGTTAATGTCGTTACAGTGTACAAATAATTAAACTCACAGAACACCCATGGATACTCCACTAAACTGCCAATAAAAGTTAAGTCGGGTTTTCGGGGCAACAAGAGCATTAAAACTTTCAATTTCAGGTCTGAAAGTAGTCAATTTAATAACAAAAGTTGTTAACAAAGAACGACCAAAAAACGTGAACACTAAAACAAGAATCAGATGAAAATGTCATAGTAGGTGTTCGAATGTACCACCATCCGCTTCAATACATCTCTCTAAACGAATCCTAAAATCATTAATTACGTTTCGGATCATGTTAGCATTTATTGATGCAAATGCTTCTCGAATTCTGTTCTGCAAATCTTTACGAGTTGTAGGCGGTATCCCCACAGGAAATAGTCACAGGGGGTGAGGTCTGGTGATCCGACCAGCCAAAGTATTGGGCCTCCTCTTCCTACTCATCGAGGTCTAAAAGTTGTATCTAAATGAGCACGGACTGGTCTAGCGAAATGAGGCGGCACTTCGTCTTGCATAAAGACCATTTCATTTAGAAGTATACGTGGTAGATGTCCAATTAAATTGTGAAATTCATTTTGTAAAAATAATAGGTACGCCATTCAAATTTCCATTAAAAAGTGTGAGGCGCTATTACATGCTCTCCGATCTCAGCACCCCACACATTATGTGACCACACACGCTAGTTATCAACATGTCGGACCCAGTGCAGGTTTTCAATTGACCAGTAACGCATATTGTGGCGATTTACAACACTATTGCTTTTAAACGTTGATTCGTCAGAGAAAAGCATCCTCCTGGTAAAATCAGGATAATCTTCAATGGTTTGCAGCATGAAGTAACAAAAATTTAATCTATTAATCATGTCATCTTCAGACAACTCTTGGTGCAAATACATTTTAAGAGGATGATATTTTTTAGATTTTAATATTCTATGGATGGAACTTCTTGAAACCTGCACGTCCAAAACTTGAGAAACATTTTGTACACTTCTTGTTGGATTTTATTCGAATGCCTCCACTACACCCACTATTTCTTGATTCCCAATGACTAGCTTTTCCCTTACATGCTTTAATTCGCGGACACTTCCTGTGTCTTCAAATAAAGTTATTATTCTTTTGACTTTAAATTTTGAAAGGCTGGGTGACGTTCGACAAGAACTCTTACGGTTTTGTTTAAGACCTTGTGACCATAAGCAAAAATGATCTCTTTTTTGAGATACATAGACAATTCAGCCATTTTTATTCGAAAGGGAAAACAAAAAATCGAAATTATCACTTTTTACTGAAATGTCAATAATGACATTTGACTTATTCAAAAATTATAAGGGATGTACAAATTAAATCCCGGCAACGTTATTCAACTATTCTTAAAGTTCTCTATGCAGTAATTGTCTTAATAATTCAATTACATTTTTAGCAACATAATTTGATTTTTCTCTGAAACCAAAATTTTGTTTTACTTCATATTTTCTGTAGAGGCTTGATTTTTGGTGCTTAACAATCTAAAGATATTTTCGTGGAACTTGAAAAACAAGAATGAAGAGTGAAAATTACATTTTTTAACTTTCATTAATTTCAAAAGTAACAGAACAATACTTATTCTTTAAAGTATCTACATTTTAAATTTCAAAAAAAAATCGTTAAATAATAATGGAGATATATGACCCGAAAGTCTTAGCTGGGACACCCTCTATATATATACCGTTTGACTGAAATAAAAGTAGATATAGGGAAACACAAACACGCACACATGTGCATGCAAACATGAAATGGAGGGGTACGATAGTAGGGGAGTACAGATAAGTTCATATCGGGCGTGATATCGGGACACCGGGGTACCGAGGCTTTAGTGCACAACGTGTCTTTTAGTATGCAGTGAATTAACACAACCTTCTGTACGAAATTGTTTCACAATCTTATGGATAGCTGGCACAGAGGGAGGTGGACGATTTTCATACGCCGCAACAAATAAATTTTGCACGTCTTTGTACGAATTATCCTTGGCATACCATAACACAATCTGTATTTTTTCCTCGACAGTTAAGGGCATTTTATTTTAATATTTGCGAGTCTGCTCAGATACAATGTATGTACGTTTACGCTCTAAAGTTACGGAAAGAATGCCATGTCTGCGCGCGCTCTCGATCTCCCCACTATCTCCCCACACCACCGGTGTTGTATACATACATACATAGATTGTACATGTTTATGTGTGTGTATTTGAAGATGCATATTAACTTTTAACAACGACAATCTGTATAGTTAAACGGGTATTTATAATAATCAACAGTTTCATAATATTTTTAATTGTGATATTTCCGTATTATTTTTAGACAGTTTGTTCGATTTTATGTGGCACATCAAATATCTCTGCTATTGCATGTATGATTAAAAAAGGATATAGACTGCGTGTCTAAAGCGCCCCCTCCCCCTTATCTTTTCAACGAAGTGGAATAAAACGTTGAATCAAAAATAAAACAAAACCACCATAAAAAATGCTAACTTTATGTACATATCTCATTTTAAACTTTTGCCAGATGGCGAAGTAGGCTATATCAATTTAAAAATTTTAATTAGCAAAGGTTGTCGAGTGGCCCCTCATTTGAAAAGTGTTTGAAAAATCTATTAAAAATTAAGGTTTTTTTTTTTAAATATTCTTCATTTGTTACAAAGAAAACGCCGAATTTCACGGTAAGGATAATTACATCATTGTTTTGCAATCGGTTATTCTATTCCAAAGAGGTTGAACATTTAATTTAAAACCACAGTCGTGTGTTCAGGATTATTTGTCTTTTTTTAATTTCACCAGTTTTTTTTTATTTGCTACCCGTGAAATTCGGTGATGTTTACACAATTGTCAATAAAGTAAATAAAGAGAATACAAAACTATAGTAACATATTACAATACCTCGTTGGGTTACCACTAATACAATACATAATCGGGTAAGAATATATCTTATTATCTTTTACTATTTTCAAATATAATTCGTAGTTGTACAATATTTATTTTTACTCACTGTATCCAAATTATCATGAATAAGATTATAACTACATTCATAGTATTTAAATAAAAATTGCGAGGGAAAATATGCAAGTATGCAACTAAAATTGGTTATGTTTATTATTTTTTAACGGCTTAAAAATTTCTTCGTATATAATTACTGGCTCAGTTTAAATTTATTTAAGAGACTCCATGTAGTCATTTCAGGGATTAGAGTTCTTACATTGTAGAAGATTACCTTCGTAGAAAAGAAAAACAGTGTTAAATCATAAATAAAAGTATATTGAAAATAAATACATGAACCTATAAAAATTAAGGTTAGAATCATTCAATTTAAAAAAACAAAACTGTTAGTGTAATGCTACAATGGAATTATTTCTATTCAGCAATAAATGGGATCAACTAAACACAACGGTATGTATATAATTTGTTTTAAGTAACTAAAATCTAAGATTAGGAAAAATCAACATTAATCTGGAAATTATTTTTATATCTATATGTGATAAAGAAACTTTATACACAATTTTAAATATATTAACTTGTGATGACTCTTGGCATAGAATAACTCTTACAAATAAAGTATATTCTTAGACTAAATTAATTATATAATTGTATAACAATTATAGTTTTCTAATTTCTGATTTTTAAATTATCAACTTTAAGAAAAAATTTTAAGTACTTAACTCGAGTTTTAATACTTTGTGGGGTTGTTTTAGTAGCCTATTATCTCCGAAAATAGGGTGTGGATTCTTCTATATCCTGGAGATCCTCTTCGTCCTGGATACTGTATCTTGGTGTGAAATTCCTTCAATCGAGCTGCTTATCCCTCGAGTCATACGTTGAACTTCTTCTTAATTCAGATATTATTTAATTTAGCACTTTGATTCACAATTAATTGGTATGTATTGTTTACTTGTAGATCAGGAGATCCAGTTTAATCGACGGAAACATTAATATGGTACATTGCTTCACTATTTTGTTATAATATTATGGTTAATAAAGATCTACACTCACAGGTATTTAATATATTTCTTATAATCATAAAATTTTAACTTAATTTCGGAGAGCGTCCTTTTAAGCGTCTCTTCCTTGTGAAAAATTATTTAATAATGCCATTTGTTTTTCTTTTCTTGCCCACTAATGGATAAGTTGATTTAATTTTATAAATTTGACTTGTATAATAAGTTGTCTAACTTTGAGTAAATATTAAAATTGTTTTCTAATATTGTTTAACTGTTGTTATTATTCACTTTTCCCTTAATTCTTGGGAATTTATTAACTTTTGATTCTTTTTAATAATTTCTTAGACATTTTAATATCTTACTTAAGACTGAGTTATTCTATAGTAATTTGTGTGTCTTAAGTTGCATAGTTTCGAGTTACTATAAGAAATTAGGTATATAAACATTGATACTATCTTTCCTTACATACATGATTTTAGTATATAAATATCGTTATAATATATATAAAAATGTACATAATATTCAGGAAATACTGAAGGTTATGAATTAAAACTGAAACGTAAAAAATCTTCTGAGGTGTAAAAGGCCTCTCTCATAAGAGTTTTTTTAATAAACTTATAAAACTTTCTATCATCAAGGCTCCGGAAGGTGGTTGTAGAATCTGACACCGTCGTAATTCGTTCCTGTTTTGGCCCTCTCCAGGTTCTGCGTTGGTAGTACTGCGTTATTCTGATGTCTTGTGGGGTAGCGATGGATATCAGAGTGCCTCTGGTATTTGTTTTGACATCCATGGACGTAAATAAGACAGGAGAGTATGTATATTTAGGGTGAGATTAATATTTGGCGCTGTTTAAAAATATATCTACAGCTGTCTCTGTATCTAGCCCCGGTTAGCGCTCTTACTGCCTCTTTCTGCAAGAATACCTTCAAGGCCGCCCCAGACGAACCCCACACTATTATCCCATACGAAGCTCTTGAGTGGAAGTGAGCATGATCCCCGCTGCATGGTAGTTATATGGCTGATGCTAATCTATTGTGCAACACTAGCACCTGGGAATCCTATTTAAGATTGTTATTCATTTCCATTCCCAGGAACCTGTGTACAAGAATTCGATTTGCGTTTTCTGTTTTTTCCCATACCTCATCAATGGTCTTTGCTGAAGTCAGTATCGAGGTATCGTCTGCAAATTGATTCACCATTCCCGCCCCGATATTGCTTGAAAGGTCATTTACATAAATTATAAACAACACTGGTCCTAATACTGTCCCCTGCGGAACTCCTGTACTTATTGTTCGTACTTCCGATACAAACTCCACTCATCCAGAACAAACACGCTCCACTAAACTCCAACACTAAACACAATATAAACCACCCCTCTGCCAATATACACCAGTTTGTTTCAGGTAATCGCAGCAGTAGACACCCTGAAGATGTCCCTTAAGATAGTGTACAAAACGTCGGAAATAGAAACAGAGACGAAGACCCAGTATCTTATCCTTGTCTGTCACTTATTGGAATAAAACTTGAAGATTGTTGATAAAAATGTTCATAATCACACTATGTTCTCAATTAATTCAGAAAGTAATATAGACCTCTAGTTTGAAATTGGCCGTGAATTCTTAAGAATGTTTTGTGTCAATTACGATTTAATGAAAATCCTTAATATAATACTTTCCTTATTTTACAAATATTATTTCCATTGCAACACTAACTAATTATAAATTATTATTTATAATTAGAATGTTAAATTCTAACCGCATTACATTTCTCCAGAATAATTAATATGAAATATAACCTTCACTCCGCTTTCGTGAGAGTAGATATTCGTTTTAGTCTGCTTTTAATTCATTTAATTATAATGACTTTCATTTCCCCGTGCCCTTGACAAACTTCTGCAATATTTCACATTAAATCCAGTCACATATGCTTCATGCTTGTGTAATATTCTTGAACGTGTTACGAAAATTTTCTATTACGTTTTGAACAGGTTGAGGCCACTCATTAGTGAAATCTTCAAGATATTAGAAAATTTTTCTGAAAATATTTCATTTAATCTACAATAAATAATATAAATTTGATATTTTAGAATTTTGGAATTAATACTTAACAGATTCTAACATTACCTCATTAGTATCCTTAACAATTTATCCATTTACCTATAATGGTAATACGAGGATGGCTTAATAAAATCTCGCTTGAAATCAAACAAATTTATCTAAAATAACATCGTGAACAACAGGGATATTTCAGTAAACAGAGACTGTTTCAGTCATTTTATTATAGCGTTTAAATTGTTCAAAATGCTTTATGTGAAAGTTGTTCCTATCGATTTTGCTCTAGTTTAACAAATACTTTTGATATTTCCCTGTATATGCATATAATGCATGAAATTATTATCATTTGTCTGGTGTCATACAAATACATACATATTATACAGGATGTCTCAGAAATAAAAAGACAGAGTAGCAGGTATGTAAAGTCCGAACAGAAACAGGCCCAACTATACCACAATAACGAAGAAATTAAAAATTTAATTTTCTATGTTGTTTTTTAGATAAAAAAATTAAATTACGGACCTGGCACAGAATGTATGTTTATAAATACACGTAAGAATGCTCATTTGTAAATAGAACCGAACACGCATTCTTAGAAAAATACGCTTTTATTTGTATAAAACGGGAAAAACCGTTAAATCGTACTCATTCATATAAAACATATTTTTTGCCCGATGCGTTTAGATAACGCAGCTATGTAGTCGGTTGTTGACCCAGATGGGCGACACACTTTATTGCAGACAATAATGTTTTTATTTTTAAAATAGGAAGGTTGTTGCTCTTTAATGTGTTTGTAGTCGGAAACAGCTGATTATTATTATTCTAGAACATTCGATAAATCCTAGTTTTTCTACCCTCTATTACAGTAAATATCAAAAATGTAATTCTTTTTTTCTAGCAGGTGTAAAATTAAAGTAATTAATGGTTTGATATTTATTATGAAGTATCTATTCCTCCTCCTTTTTTTAACACAAGTAATATGGTGGTTCTGAAAAGGACCGATTGTGAAAGTGAAGCAGGTGGATATTTAGTCCAGGGTCGGCGTAAGGTCAATTGAATTCTTTATTATTTTTTTTCTGCCGTCTGCGCACGATAAAGATTTGATATTTTGAGGGTACGTTTTTACACAATCTAGCTTCCGATTTCTGCTACTCCGTCTTTTTATTTCTGGGCCACCCTGTATTGGCGACTATATACAGGATGGATTTTCGAGAAAACCCGAACCTATAAATATCATGAATGCTTGTAATAAAGCCCTTTTTGTCGTGGTTTACATCTAATTACATATCAATATTATTGAAATAGAACTTAGGATTTAACTTTTATTGCCGCTATAGTTTTTTTTCTTGTAGGGTCCCTTCAAATATCAAGAAATGCAGCGGGTCGTTGTTTGCCCCGCTATGTTGTACACAGAGCAGAGAATATTTAGTCAACCTGGAAGGAAAATGGGTCACAAAAAGCTCGCTACATCCGTTAGAAAAATGGATGGTTTGATTCTGTGTATTTTGAAGACTAGCTTGAAACTCTTTCCTTGCATGAAGATACTTATCAGAAAACATTCCTTATAGAAATCAATAAGTTGTCAAACACCTGCTTCAGTTTTCTGAACAAACAGATAACAAGAAATTTGAGTACCACCAAACTCCACATACCTTAGAGACTGTGGCGTGGAATTCTTATGAAATGGAAAGAGTCTCCTCAAAAATCAAAATTCGCTACCATTCCTAAGGATATGTTTCCGACTTTCCTAAAAAAAACTCATGAAATGGCTGTAGAGTAATAAGGAGAATAACTTAACCTTGTTTCGAAAAATGTGGGATACGTCCACTTAACAAACAAAAACTGTTGGACTGACTGCCTAAAAACCAAACGAAAGTGGATACAGATGCTGTAGGAGAATATTTCTTGGAGTAACTGGAAAAGAAAACAGCCGCCTTTTTCACACCAAGTGATACTAAAAGATAAAAAAAAATCCAAGTTTCTGCCGGTAAAAGTATAACTGCCAAAGATGTTGAAGCAGCACTTGCAGAAGCGTCCTCATTAAAGACAATTTCTGCAAAAGAAATTCTGAGCCAAAGAAGTTAAATAACTCTACATCTAAAAAAATCCAGTTTCAACGAGGTGAAGACGACAATGCTCCATCTTGTCAGATGTAGATGACACTGAGATAGTGTTAGAGTCTGATGAGATAAGTGAAACATTCTCTGAAAGAAGCTGGAAGAATTTGGAGAAGACAGTAATAAAAAAACGCGTCCAAACAAGTAAGTATATCTCAAAGAGTATGATGTACATAGATGATTTGTTATTGTGAAGTGCGATGGTGTTAAATTCCCTGAAAAGGTTTGAACAGACTTCGGACCGACTATGGAATGTTTGGAAAATAACAAAACTGCATAAATTATGAGTAGAAAGAAGTGTGCGGAAAAATCAGTCCTCCAAAAATCGCTTCAAAGAGGAATCAGTTTATTGTTCCAGAACTTAATTATGTTTCTTGTCCATAGTTTCTACTTCAATTCGTCAAAGCATATAAAACTGGTGAATTACTGTTTACTATTTATCTATTATTATTTTCTTTTCTTTAAAAATTAAACTAAAAAAACAACTTTGCATAGAAAAAATGTTGATTTATTGATTTTTTTCCAAATTAAGATTGAGATTAACGTGGATTAGATAAGATATTATTTATAGGTAATTTGGAAATATACGTGGTCTAACATTGACCCAAGCTATCTCCACAATTTAAATGATTGGTTCTCAAATTTCAAGTCAAAGTTGACCCAATTCAAGATAATATTGAGCCAAAAATTTAAAAAAAAAATAAAAATTGTTTAGACTTTGTATGTATACTTACAAAAATTATTTAATTACAGTTAAATATGTTGAAAATAATATAAACCAATTTTGATTCATTGGTTTTTTTCCAAATTAACATTGAGATTAACGTGGATTAGATAAGATATTATTGATAGGAAATTTGGCAATACTTGTACATGATTTAACATTGACCCAAACTATCTCCACAATTTAGATGTTTGGTTTTCAAGTTTCAAGTCAAAGTTGACACAATTTAAGGTAACAGTGAGCCAAATATTTAAAAAAAAAAAAAAATCGTTTAAAGTTTATGTGTACACTTATAAAAATATTTTATATCACAGTTAAATATGTTTAAAATAATATAAACCACTCACCGTATCAAATTTTAATTGGCTTACAGCTATTATGTGCTTTTCCTGTGAAATAATCATGAAAAATGAGATATAGTTACTTCAGTTGACGGTATGCGCTTATTTTTTTAATGTTGAAATAATAACAAATTATTTATTATTAACAGGCATTCAAATTATAAAAACACAGCATATTAGGGTAAACTCAAAAAATAATCCTGCTAGTAAATAAAATATTCCTTAATTATTAGTACAATATTAACCAAATACCAACAAAATGGAAACCCATTGACTCAATTTGTATAATGAAAATGTTTAAAAAATTAATGAATGTGTTCGTTTAATGACTGTCCTTTTCTGTATTTTTAATTTAGTGCTTCTAATTATTAAGGACATCTTACGTGCGTACGACATTAAACGGACAATATAAACTTGTCAGGTACCAATAAATTAATTATTCAAGACAACGGCCCAATAAAGCTTTACCCATGTATACTAAAAGGTTAATAACACTCATAGTTAAACTTAATTGTATCTCTCCTTAATATATTCCCGAAGTAGACCCTTTAATAAATAATCGAAAATGAATTTTTTTTCTCTAATTCCATGTTGTTACCGTTTACAACATGCGTAAATGATATGATCGCGTGAGCTACTCAAGGTTTATACCGTTTTACTACACATTTGAATACGTAAATGCACCACTCATAAAACATTTCTAATATTCGAAGTGAATAATATATGCACATATTTTAGTCTACATGTTAATTCTTAAGTATATATTGAATTTTTCAATAAACGTACTAACTAATAATACAAATAAATCACTCTTCATTTTCGATTCTTTAGTATGTCTTTTACCACTTTTATATTTCTTCTATCGGTGATTAATTCTTACTCTGGTAAGTTAGTAGTGTAAATATGGGAGAACTGGTGCACCCCACTCCTTGACCTTGGCTTTAAGTCTATTCAAGTTTCAAGGTAAAGATGTGGGAAGTACTCCAGCTCTTTCTTATATGCAAACTACTTATAAAAACTTCTCAGCGCTAAATCTGAACTTAAATACGTGGAGTTTCGAAGTTTCAAGATCAAAGAGGTGGTAATTATATATAAACTTCTCAAATCCAAATCTGAATTTAAGTGGGTGTACAGCACCAGTAATAAAATTAGTGATGGAGAAAGAAAAACTTATACAAATTATCAAATAATTCGATAATAAACGTTGCGGTAGATAATACAAAGATATAAATATTCCTTAATTCCACATATTCCTATTTACAAGAAACACCTGCACATTTGGAAAAATGGTGATCCTATATACCAACTGATAAACAGTTAGCTCTTCAAGAGAGCCTGCCGTGTAATAAATATTATAATTAGGGCGCGGACACGAACGGTTGATGATTCATCGCCCATGGGCGCACTATTGAAATGTTGTATTTTTAAAGAGGTTTTAATTTTATTTATATAATTGGATAACAAGGGGCTGGTGATCTATAAAATACAAAATACCTTATTATTTCTTCATTTTCTCTTCTGTAAGATTTGTTCTCTTTGAATCAAGTACATCCTTGTAGATAGAAACCGTCCTTTCTACATTGCAACTGGATATAGGTGCGTACTGGAAATATTCTTTTATTTCAGCGTATTTAGCATACACAATTGCCGCAATGTTATTAAATCTGGATTTCTATTAAAAACTGCCTCTAACTTTTGCCGAAGGCCACATCCGAAGTCACTTGGAATACTTTTGAAATTATTAATAGTCCACGTCTAATGTGGTTAATCCATCTTTTAATTTGAGATTTCGATTTTCAAAATATGTGATTAGTTTAGGCAAATTTTCAAGGTGTTCCTGAAGGAATAACAACTGATTTTTTAAATTTGGGATTTGTGTTAGTTCCTTGCACTCAAAAATACTTCGAGCATCGTCATTTAAACATGTAACGAAATTTTGTAAACTATCGAAATTCTCTGCATAAAAACTATTTCTGTGTATGTTTTAGCAAAGCTAAGTGACGAACGTGCGATATTTTGGCATTGTGTAACGATATTTTACAGACTTTGTTATAAATTTCGAAATCACTGACAATTCATTTTCATATCAAAAAAAGTAACATAAACAACGTTCTAGATCTAAATAAATGATAACTAAAAATGTACGCGTATGTAATTGAAACTAAACGAAATCCAGTGCACACTTACGTCTAGATAATTGGGAGAAGTCGATTCAATAAACCGTTATTAAACAGGCTATTACAAAAATTACGAAGTACGTAATTAACAGTCAAAACAATGAAAGAACGAAACTAACGTTGCGATATATTACGTTTGCAGTAATCGTAATTTGAACTTTTCAAAATTACGATTACTGTAATCGTAATCTAACTTCGTTCAATTAACGATTACAGTAATCCTAATTTCAAAAATTTTTGAATTACGATTTTCTAAGTAATCGTGATCGAAGTTGTTCAAAAAACGTCGGAGAGCTAAACGCGGCTCAATTAAACTGATACACGTTATATATGAAGGCAATAATTATCCGAATAAGAATAAGAAAAAACAAAAACAAAAAAGTTTTTAACCAGAAATTTAAAAAAAATAATGAGTGTGGCTACTACACGACTTTTTTATACGTATGAGCGTATAGAAAAATTATTCAAATTCCTATTTTGAGTACTTCTATTCTCATAACAAATCTTTATAGAATACATACTTTCCAAGATCATGAAGATATCTCGCAGTCGAAATTATTAGTGCCCGCTCAATGAAGCTCCGCATCAGTATTCCATCAAC
The DNA here is from genome assembly GCA_963170755.1 of Amphimallon solstitiale. Classification (NCBI taxonomy): domain Eukaryota; kingdom Metazoa; phylum Arthropoda; class Insecta; order Coleoptera; family Scarabaeidae; genus Amphimallon; species Amphimallon solstitiale. Next base: position 25,679,234 of record OY720675.1, on the reverse strand, counting down.
GTATTATTCAATGCGTGAAACTGACCGGCTTTAGCACGTACTCGACCTCATGACGAAGATATCTCACGGTCGAAATTATTAGTGCTCGTTCAATGACGCTCCGCATCAGTATTCTATCAACGTATTATTCAATGCATGAAAAAGACCGGCTTTTGCATGTACTGGACCTTCATTACGAGGATATGTCGCGGTCGACAATGCTAATGCTCGTTGAAAGAAGCTCCGCATCAGTATTCCTTCAACGTTTTATTCAATGTGTGAAATACTACAAAGTAAACTCAACCCAACCCAACCTAACTTAAATAAAACCCAACCCCTGGAGGTTGGGTGGATTACAGAGAGAGAGAGAGAGAGAGAGAGAGAGAAAGAGAGATTTTTAAAAACCAGTTTTCCGGTATGAGTGGACTTCAACACGTGGTGATCTGAAAAAATATCGAGGTCGAACATTTTTGTCATCACTATACTTGCTTATACTACTAAGAAAGTAAAACATCCCAACCAGGGACAGGAATCGAATTTTAAATATTTGAACGATGCTCATACTAGTTTAAAAATTTTTACAAAATATCCGTTGCTGAAAAAGGCTTCCTTGAAGTTCAACACACCACTAACTTCGTCGGCACCGGTAGAAAGATTATTTTCTTTTGCTGGTATTATAAATACTCCATGCCGTCATGCTGTTTCCGATTTTTCCTTCGAGAAATTAGTATTATTAAAAGCTAATATTGAATATTGTGAAAAATGTATGCTATAAATATAGGTACTTATGTAATAGACAACAATAAAATACACTTTCTAAACTAAATAACAGTGATTTTTCTAATATTTAATAACAGTAATCCTTGCCAACGATTACATTAATCCTTATATAAAAAAAACGGAACAAACTTAAATTACGATTACAGTAATCGGATATGCGGATACTTGAATCTAAGATTCGAGTACCCGTATATTGACGACTCGGTTATCGGGATATCCGCGCAAAAGTAAGAGCCCTGGTAGGAACTGAAACGAAATAAGTAAGAACCTTGTTATTTAAATCAACCTCCAGTGTTTTTTATGTAGATCCACAAAAAATTGTTTATGGTCTACGGCACGTGTTTATTTATTTTAGGATAACTTTTTATTTTGCGACATTAACAATCACAGGTCTATTATTGAATCGTATAACTTTTTTTAAACAAAGTCAGTTTTTATTGACTTTAGGATTACATATTTTTTCATGATTTGACAATCACATTCATAGACCTGCAACTTTTAATCCAATAAAAATGGATATACAAGTTTTGCGTTTTCTTTACTTGAAATGAACTCTACTTTGCACTCCCAAAATTTGAACATAACGCTACGGGACAACTTGTATAGTTATATACTTGAGCATCAGTAAAACTGTGGTATGTGTTGTATTAATGTCAACCAAAGTCACTGTAATTTTCATCTCGTTTCACTATCATGAATTTAGATTTAACAGTAGTTTTCCTTTCAAAAATTGAGTCATTACAGCTTTCATTTTTTCTTTTAGTCATTTCTATCCAATTAACTGGCCAAGAATCAGAGCCAATATAAAATATATTTTTTGATAACCCTTAGCCTGATGAACGTAGAATGTATTATTTTATATTATCCAAAATATCAAATCTGTCATAATAAGAGACATCTTGCATATGGCAAATTTTTTCAGTATTTTGTACCAAGAAAGTTCAAACTATGATTGCGGAATTACGCTCTATTAAAGTATGTCTAATGTAGTTACTCCTTCTGGTGAGTCCAGAATTTTATTCATTTATTTTTTAATGCTAACCCACATAAGTTTATTTGTTTGAGTATTATTGAAATAATCTTTGAGTATAGCATTCCATATGACCATAGCTTGTTTCATCATGTATACAACGAATGTGAACAAAAACACAGAATATTGTATTTAAAAATTCAAAAGTAACGTCACTTCCAGTTAGACACCCGGGAGATGTAGTAGTGAAGCCATTAAATACTATACACACAACTTAATTACTTGAGTACCTCTTGACAAGCGTAAAAGCTGAAAATTTCATGAGTGGGTGTAGTACAAAAAAAACAAAGTTCATTGATTGACATTTCTACGAAGCTAAGCTTGAAATAAATACATTACAAATATTGACCTAATAATTATACGTAGTACGTATAAAAGAAACGCAATGTTTGAATTAAAGAAATAAACCTAATTAAATTTTTTCAAGGATATAACAAAGTTGAAGCGCTTAATTTTAGTTTAAATTACGTTTTATAATATAGGAACTCTATTGGACACTTCATTTAAATTATTACGCTCGGCGCCTCCACCATAATTTATACTAATCGCTCTGCACGACCTAGTCGCTGGAGACAAGAGTAACGAACGGTATTTTTTTTTCAATTTCAGAAGATAAATGAAATTCTAGGCTTCCCAGTGCGACGGCAGATAAAAACGGAAATAAGAAAAATATATATGATATAAAAGACAAGTTGATGAAACATTCTTGACTGATGACACAATAAAGCAATATAACGTAATGAAAATTTCTTTTCTCCAATGATTTATTTCTTTTGTCGGAGATTTAACCTCCGGAACACTCTGAAGTGTAAATGCAATAGAAGTTAAAGGTCATTCCGCCCGACCTTTTGTGTTAGATAGAATAACAATTACTAGATTTAAGTATGTCAGTAACGTACAATTACACTAACAGTAGTAAAAGTAATGCTTATTGTTCCTAAAATAGAATAGGTCAAACAGTATTGTATAATAATATTCTCTAGCAGTTAACTAAAAGCACATTTTGTTCGTGTCTTTCAAATTATTTGGTAAAAGTTTATAAACAGTCTTAAAAGCTCTTAAAAACTTAAATATGGAAAAATTAAAGTTTATGTTTTATGACTAATATATTAGTGTAAATAATGCGTAATTTCTTAGTATTTAATTTGTAATTAATACTTTCTTTGTTTTTATTAATATGGCAACTCTGCAAAAATAATCTGTTGAAACAAAATAAACAATAAAATAAACACAAGTACACCAGGGAGATTGTATTTTTGGACAAAAGAAGCTGTCAATTGGACAATTTATTTTGTCAGGTATTGCTGAAATGGCATCTACTGTTGCACAAACGTCCAGTCTTAAAAGAGGCACATCATGCTAAGGACCAAAAACAGTAAATTACATTTGTTTGCTGATGATGATTTAAATGACATGAAGGACAAACTAAATGAAGACTTGTCTTTATTATATAAATGGTTATGTGCCAATAGTTTAAGTATCAATATAAGTAAATCTAAATTTATAATCATTGGTAGTGCATATAAATTAAACACAATTAATTATGACAATATTAATATAAAAATAGATAATAATTATTTAGAAAGAGTAAATAGTATAAAATATTTAGGGATAATTATAGATCAGCATTTAAATTTTAAAGAAAATACAAAGCATATTCTAAATAAAATGTCTAAAAAAGTAGGTTATTTAAGTAGAATAGGTCAAAATATGTCTACATATATTAAACTGTCTACATATAAATCACTAATTTCCATACACATGGAATATTGCTCAAGTATCCTCTTTAAGTTAATAAATTACGAAACACAGCAAATGCAAAAAATACAAAATAAGGCTATGAGAACAATTTTAAAGTGTAACAAATATACACCAGTTGCATTAATGCTGAGTACATTGAAATTAATGAATGTGCGACAAAGAATAACGTACAAAACACTGTTATTCATTTACAAGAGTAAACAAGGTGTTACGCCAACGTATATTAGTCAGAAGTTGATTTATATACATGACACACATAAATATAATACACGAATCATCAATGATTTCTTTATTGAAAGAGTAAATAGGTCATCAACGGCTAATAATGTTTTTGTTAATGGACTTAAAATGTTTAACAGCCTCCCGTATGACATAAAACACTGTAATAATTTAAATAGTTTTAAGAGACAACTGTCATTGTATATATTAGAGAAATTTATATAAATAATGTAAGTGTATGTAAATAACGTATTGCTAATAAAGATATATGATTATTATTATTTAGTATGGCACTGGGTTTTTGAAGGCCTACATTGGCATTTTGAAAATCCTTGACCCGAAAACATGATTGGCGCAGGCTTCTCTTAAGAAAATAAAGCAACCTTGGGGATACCATCATAAGTAAAACTAATTGACGAAACAGGTAGTCACTCCTAGTCAGCCAGTTTTTTAAAATACCACTTTTGGTGCCAATGCATTAAACATCATTTTTCTTTTCAATTATAATTCCTTCAACATTTTTTTTATCTATTGGTCCTCTGTCAAATTTTTCAATAGGTATAGTTACAAATTTAGCTGTTTCTATCTCGCCAAAGATGGTTTTGCTCCTTTTTCTCATTACTTCTGCGGCTTTGGCTTATCCTTCATAGGATTTCTTCCGATTAATTCTAATATTTTCCTCATTGATGCAATGTCTGCAAATATCTTGGCTTCCAAACCCTTCATCGTTTTCAGAAGTAACACCACAAATTACGTGCACTATTTTATTGCACTTAGAACAAGCATGAGCGCCTGTACTTTCGTTGCCGCAAACACAGCAATATATTATGCCACCGAGACGTGTGTTACAGTCTTCACCAGTGCCTAAACCATCTGCCGTAATGTGCTCTGTCACCGTAGGAATATTCTCAATGGTTTCTCCTACGTAAGTCTCAATTTGAGAATCGGCAACCTGTACTATATTTGCTTCGCCTGAATTTTCTTCTTGATGAGGGTTCTAAACTATAGAATTGTCAGGACTTTCTGCCGGTACTGCAACACTGCCATCATGTGATAAACATTCTCTGCTACTCTCACCTTCGTTTATGTTTACGCTTTCTAGCTCCTCTTAGAACACACAGACAATATTTTAAAGAAATTCAACTCATATCACCCCAATTTAAAATTTGAAATTGAAATAGAGAACAATCATACTATTAACTTTTTAGATTTAACCTTGGTACGAACTAATAACAAAATACTAACAAAATTGTACCACAAACCTACAGCCTCAGACAGATACCTAAATTATAATTCTTGCCAAACCCCAGTATGTAAAAAAAACATAACAACCAATCTAATAAAAAGAGCGATAACTTTAACAAGCCCAATTTTCAGACCTGAAATTATTGAAAACATAAAAACCTCACTACAAAAAAACAATTACCCTTTACAGTTCATTAATAAACTCATTAAAAAACAACTGCATATACAACTACAATTCACATAAAAAAAACAATAAACAAAAAGAATCAACTGCTTGTAAGTACGCACCACTGCCATTTATTAAAAACCTTTCAAATAGATTAGATAAAATTCTAAAACCGTACAACATAAAAACAGCATATAAGAAGTACAACACGCTAAATAACCTGTACACAAAACTTAAAGATAAAATACCGGATGAAAAAAAGACCCATGTAATTTACAAAATACCTTGCGGAGACTGTGATGGAGTATACATTGGCCAAACAACTCAACACCTGAAAGAAAGGCTAAATGGGCACAAATTTTCAAATAATAGCACAGCTCTAAAAAAACACATTAATCAGACTAATCACTCCTTCAATTTCAAAAATACAACAATTATTACCACCGAAAAACATAATAAAGCTAGGAATTTTTTGGAAAGCATTTACATTAAAAAAACTACAAACTCAATTAATGATAGGACCGACATTAATAACATTTCCAATATTTATGTTTCAATAATTTAACAGTTTAATTAAAATCATAACACATCATCTTATTAATGCTACATAATAATTAAAAAATAAGTACATAAAGAAAATATTAAAATATTCAAAAGAAACAACCAAAATAAAAACACAACATACACACAACTTTTTACAAATACACGAGCTAGAAGAATTTATATACCTATACACATTGATTTTAAACGCATGCTTGTCACAGATATGTTTTAAAAGTCAACACATAAACTTGACAATTATAAGTATTAGAACTATAAAAATATAAATACGACTGTAAATGTAAATGAGATTGGTTGAAAGTGTAAGAAAACTAGAGAAAGAAATGACGACTTTCAGGAAGAAAAACATATTACTTGTAAATGTATCGTATATTATATTCACCATTACAATTAAATAAGAAAACAACAGATAAGTGTAAGTTATAAAGTTATATCCTTTTTATTGTATTTTAATTTGTTAAAATAATTATAGATTGTTTGAAAAAGGCAACATAGATGTTTGGCCGAAACGTTACAAAGAATAAAAAAGAAAACATGTGTTTTTAATTACATTGTTAAGTTACCTGTTTTTAAACCGTGATGTCCCAAAAAAAAGGCCGCTACACCCACGACAATCCTCAACTTATATATATATATATATATATATATATATATATATATATATAGATATACACACAAAGGCATAAGTTAAAAACATCCCCCATCAGACATATGGCATCACGAGAAATGAATCATTTACCCAGTTAAAAAATATCATTTCCTATTAAAAATTAAGAATGAATTTACTTTTTTACACATGACCACGTTATCACAACATACATATTATAATTATTATTTCATAAACTAATTCGTACATCTCCATAACAGTCTTTTTCAGTATAGTTTTATTTGACTGCATAAACATTAGGTTACACTAGAATCTACAAAGTTCTACTAGATTTGCTTATGCACACGTGTTGTATCAGTGGAAAGAAAAACTACCTCTATCCAACTTTCCAACGAAACGAGCGAAAATTTATGGAACATCGCATGGAAAACACAAACTCGTCCGCATAAATAAAGTTATCTGTTTTTGCCCGATGATGCACATTAACGTGTCGTTAATTAAGAAGGAACAGCACATAATTCATTGAAAGTAGACAAGCCCACAAATACGTAAACAAGAAGAAGTATGTTTCCTGCATGTATGTTTGTATGCTTTACGTTTATGTACGTAACATCCATATGCATATACCGTATGTACTCACATAAATATGTAAAAACAGTTGGTTACGTCAAAGTAATTTATTCTGGCCACCTACTCGGCAATTTGTTTACGGAAACAAAAACCACCACATCCGCTCTGAACGATTGTTGAATATTTTAATATAATTTACTTGCCAAGTCAGTTGTTAGTTCATGCAAATTTTCGTCAAACAGTAATGCTTAGTACTTTAAGTAAGTAAGTTCTATAATAATATTTAGCAATCGCTATTTTTATATTTGTATATTTTTCGTACCTATTAATTGCATTAGAATCGCTTTTCCTTGGTTTTAAATTCTGCTTTTTTTCCTAGCGCTGTCTTCATTGTGTACGATTCTTTGGTTGTAGGTAAATTCAGCAACCAAAGAATCGTACACTCTTTGGTTGCTGAATTTACCTTTATAATTAAAACATTTTCTTGTGTTTAAATGTTTAATGCTTTTCGTCACGCATTAATTGATTAACTGTTAGTAATTCTCAATACTGAAAAAGTATGTACTCAATTTGGTTATAAAATTTTGAATCTTCCGTAGCTACTTACATTTCTGTATACCGGTGACATCTGCGGGTTAAGAGTGTAGTTGTTCTAATTTATTATAATTATCGTTTACATAAAATATATTTGCTTGCCCAGAATATATGCCTGCGCCGCATTCGTTTAAATGCACTTCTTGATTTTTAGTCCATCTTTTTGAACGTGAAGATCTTTTTTTGGTTTATTTTGGTAGATTCGTTGCAAGTTTACACAGAAGTTTAAGTATTAAGTTACTTTATCGCTGTTTGTAACAGTGAAAATGCCGGATTTGCTACTATTTGAATTTGTATAGGAAAATTATAGATTGTTGTTAGAGTTTAATAGAAATGTTTTCCCGCCATTGCGTTCCTTTGAGGAACAAGAAACGTTCCGACTCTACACGCATGCCATGGAGCAATATGGTCTATGAATATTCGGAGGAGTTGACTTCTTTAAATATAGGATTGAGCCTGGAGTGTAATTAATTTCCCTTCTGTCGTTAGGTAAATTTTAACTTTTAAATATGAGATCTGTTCTCCTTTTTTGTAACTTTGCGTTGGTTTTATATTTTCAATTTATTTTTGTAGGGACCTAGTGCTTGTTGGAAGCACGGCATTATCTAGTACTTTCAATTCTCGTTTTGGTTGATCTAAGATTTGTCAGTTAATTTATACCATCAGTTATTCTATACCATTCAGTCACAAGAGATTTTTTTGCTAAGTGCTTAACATAAGTTTTCTTTTTTTTAAACCTTACTTGCTGATCTACTTACGAGCCTGATTTCATATTACTTTTAAACGGTCTTATCTGACGACAGATTCAGACTGTTTATTTTATATTTCTTGAAACCCTTCAGATATTTTATTTAATATCGTAAATTTAGATTAGAGGTACACTACGTTGATCATTACGTATAAGATTATTAGTTAGTTGAAAAAGTCGTTAAATTTTGTTACGGATTGATGTGATCATAAACCACATAAAATCATGTGTTTCAAAGTTTTGCATTTCGAGAGGTTATATCTTGTTGTTTGTTAATTTATTACAACTCTTAAGTCTCATTGAGTTATATCTTTGTTAAAAATATTGGTGGTATAGTTCAAAACGATGTTTTTAAATTTTTCTGACATTTAAATGTCGATATTTCTATCTTGAACGGAATTCAACTGCCTGTTTGTGCCCTTTTTATAAATTTCTATCATCTGACCCTACTTCCCTACTTTGTTTATCATCTAGCTGTTTCACACACGCTTTATCTTGACAGTCCTTAGTCGTCTGAGTGGTGCCAACTTATTCCACTCGTTTCGGAACCCGATCATCCCCAGCTGAGCTGGCGCCGGTTCGCGTGATATTGAAGTCGCAGGTAGGTAGGTTAGAAAGAATTGTTTGGAATTTCCACTTCGATTGTAAAGTTCAATTTTCTTATTTTCTTACCGCACGTAAAAGAGCCATTATATGCTGCTACTAATTGACATAACTTGTTAAGGGTAGCATAACTCACTTATAATATACAGAATCGTTACTCAGAACGAATACTCTTAGGTTGTGCAATTGTACCAGTTACACGTTATTTTGTCTGTTAATTTATTAATATTATGTGTTATAATAATAATAATAATAATAATAATACTAATAATAATAATATCTTTATTGTCATAAATTCAAAAGAACATTGACATTGTCATTAAAAAAAATACACAGATCGTTAATTCTATAGAAGGCTCCTTCCAAGTTTTAGTTGCTTCTTGAATGCACTGAGATTTGTACCGCTTAGCGATTTTAAATTAGCCGGCAATGCATTATAAGCCTTTACCGCCATGTACCTCGGATATCTTTCATAAAATTGGGAGTGATGTAGCGGGACAGAAAAATCATTATTATGACGCGTCACCATAGTATTGTAGATCTGATTATTGCGCCTGTATTTATCTGTATTTTTGAGCAAGAAGATAATCAATTCATAAATATATAACGAGGCAACCGTCATTATATTCATTTCCCGGAACAGAGGTCTGCAACTACTACGTGAGGAAACACCCCTCATGGCTCTTAACATACGTTTCTGAATAATGAAAATGTCGTTAAAGTATGTAGATGATCCCCAGAAAATGATCGCATATCTTAAACGTGACTCGATACAACCATAATAGAATAATTTCAGACTCCCCAAAGAGACAACCCTACTCAGCATACCAATAGCATACAACATGGGATTCAATTTTTTAGATAGACCAACGCAATGCTCGCCCCAACGCAGACACCTGTCCACCGTCAAACCTAGAAAGACGGACGACTCACTCTCCGTCAATGATTTGCCCCCCAAGCTCAAATACAAACTGTAATCTAAATTTTTAGTTTTGGAGAAGTTGACAATATTTGTCTTATCTGCATTAAGAATGAGACGGTTTTTTAATGACCAGGACTGCATATCAGCAATCACACGCGATGCCAACATATCGAGCTCCTCTTTACATTTAGCTGTTATTACACATGAAGTGTCGTCCGCGTGCTGTGTAATAGTACAATAGCTCATTTGATTCTGTAAGCCACTGACATAAATTAAAAAAGAGTAGGGCCGAGAATGGATCCCTGCGGAATGCCCCTGCCCACAGACGCCAATTTGGAAACATTACTCTTAATTGTGTCGCCCACCCTGCCAACAATAGGGGTAACGTGAAATCTACCACTGAGATAAGATCTGAATAAGTCGAGCGCCGCCCCCCTAACGCCATAGCGATCCATTTTATACAACAAGATATCACGATCCAATAAATCGAATGCTTTAGTCAAATCAAAAAACATTCACACCGCATAACAATCACTATCGACCGCACAATATAAAGAGTCTAATACATTATACATAGCGTCTTTCGTGGATTTTCCAGATATGAACCCAAACTGGGCCGAATTAATTATTTTACATTTGATCAAAAATGACTGCAGACGTAAGTTAATTACTTTCTCGAAGATCTTACTGAATGCTGGCAATAGAGATATAGGCCTGTAGCCAGCAACATCGCCACTAGATTTACCCTTCTTCAAACACGGTATCACCTTAGCGATTTTCAATCTGTTCGGAAATATTCCGTTGGCTTGTGATAGGTTGATTAAATAAACCAAAGGTGCCACTATATGGTCAATGACCAGAGATAATAAACAGTATGGAATATCATCCACACCGCTAGACTTCTTGGCCGACATTTCCCTAATAATCCTTCCAACTTCCAATGCATCAGTCGGTTCAAGAAAGCAACCGATAGCATTTGGCCCGATACTCACATGCCCCGCTCCAGCATCAGAACACGGTCCCGGGGCTGAGCCACTAAAATAAGTATTCAGTAAATCAGCCACAAGTGATGGGTCAGTGATAATTTCCCCCTCCCCATCGCAAAGCTGAGTTTCCCTATTTTGCTTCTTTTTTGTTTCTCTGTTAATGATATTCCAAGCAGTACCCAGTTTATCGCTAGAAGAGCCAATTAGCCCACTATAATAATCGCGCTTAATATCACTAATTAGTTGGTTGTAACGTTCTTTGCTCATTTTATAACAGTTACTTAGGTATTCGCGCCTGGGGCAGCTGTGGGGTGGATTGAGTAGCTCCACAGTTGTCACTGCCGGTCCCAAGCCCGGGTAAAGGAGGAGGGTTGTAGCGGTAGGCCAGCTCCCTGCCCTACGGAAAAAAAACATACCTGCTAAAAAACCTAATCAATTGCCTCGGAATAGGACGGATAACACAGAAGGACGAACCAAGCTAAGAAAACGGACAACGATATGCGGTACATGGAATATACAGGGCCTCTCCAATAAAATAAACGACGTTGCCAACGAATTGAAAAATCTCCAAGTAGACATCGCGGTTTTAACAGAGACGAAAAAGAAAGGAAAGGGATCGGAAAATTGGGGGAGCTACGACCACTTCTACAGCGGAGTACCCAAGGAAAGCAGAGCTAAGCAAGGAGTATCCATAATAATCCACAGGAAAATGAGAAAGTACATCTCCACATGGGAACCGATTAATGAAAGGATGATAAAGATGAATCTAAAAATATTAGGATATAATGTGACTATACTGGGAATATATGCCATTAATGATGACGAACTAGTCTACAATAAAGACTCATTTTATGAAAAACTAAATGAGGAAATAGGAAAAATAGGAACATCAAGAGAAATAATACTTCTAGGAGACCTGAACGGCAGAACAGGAAGAAAGCAAAAGGACCTGGTTGTGGGAAAGTATGGAGAAGAAGTCGTCAACGATAATGGAAGACGGTTAATAGAAATATGTGAACAAAACCAGTTGACCATTCTTAATGGTCATTTTCAACACCGCGAGATCCATAAATACACATGGACACAGCCAACAAGGAATCTAAAAAGCGTTATTGACTACATAATAATTAAACAAAAATCCAGACTGAAGTTCCTAGATGTAAGAGTTCAGAGAGGTGCCTCATGTGGAAGTGACCACTACCTTCTAAAAGGAAAAATAGTGTCACCAATAAGAACAAAAGAAGAACCTGACAATTCCAAAAAAAAGGTGAAATAACAAACGAAGAAACTCCAAAAAGATTTAAAGTCAACAGCCTCGAACACGAAAGTACAAAAATACTATACAACTCTAGACTTGACAGCAAAATTCAGAATGCAGAATTCACAAACATAGAAGAAGAATACGAATACATAAAGAGGGGCATACACTCAGCGGCAGAGGAAGCATTGGGTTACGAAGAAAAACGAGGAAAACAGAAAAAACCATACTGGTGGGACGAAGAAATTGAATACGAAATAGAAGAAAAAAGGAAAAGGTACCACGTATATTTAAGTTCGAAAGCTATGGAAGACAAGGAAAAATACAAAGAATCACAAAAGAGAGTACGGAAGAAAATATGTGAAAAGAAGAATAATCAATGGGAAAGGACGTGTTCAAGACTCAATACATACATTGGAGGAAGGAAGAGTACAGAAAGTTGGAGGCTCCTCAAAAGTATGAGAGGAGGACGAACGAAGGACATAATCTCACCTGTAACACCTGAAAAATGGAACAAGTACTTTGAAGAGATGTTGACAGAAGACAGACCTCAATTTAAAGACATCCAAAACGAAAACCAGGGCATATTTATACAAGGATCCCCAATTAGAATAACTGTGGCGGAGGTTAAAGAAGTCTGTAAAAACTTAAAAAACGGAAGAGCCCCAGGACCAGGTAATATTACTAATGAACTGTTAAAATACGGCACCGATAAGCTATACGGGCTATTAAGAAATTTATTCCAAAGATGCCTTAACAGGCACGAGGTACCCATGGAATGGAAGATATCATACCTATCGACGATATTCAAAAAAGGCGACAAGAGTAACTGCGACAATTATCGAGGAATAGCCGTTACAAGCGCTATAAGTAGAGTTTATGGGAAAATCTTAAAGAACAGGATAGAGAAAGAATATGCCGATATGGAGGCAGAAGAACAAGCAGGCTTCAGAGCAGGAAAATCCACAGTCGACCACCTGTTTACGCTAACTCAAATTTTAGAAAAGAAAGCAGCACGAAATCAAGAGGTACATCTGCTGTACGTAGATCTGAAAAAGGCCTACGACAGTGTGCCTTTAGTAAAACTATGGGAGGCTCTTCAACATAGCAACATAAACATGGAAATAATAAAAGCTGTGAGGTCTTTATACGCGGGCTCCACATCCAGAGTCAAAACCAACGAAGGATTAACATCTGGATTCACAATAACCAAGGGTCTTAAACAGGGTTGCTGTATATCTCCGACACTATTCAAAATATACTTGGAATATGCACTAAAGACATGGAAACGGAAATGCAATAGTATGGGAATGCCGGTGGATGCCGACACGACAGTATATACCCTCTCTTTCGCGGATGACCAAGTAGTTATTGCACAAGATATAGATGACATGGAATATATGAGCCGAAAGCTCATCGAGGAATACGGAAAATGGGGCCTGGACGTCAACATTACAAAAACGGAGTATATGTGCATAGGAGGACAGCAAGAAGACCTACATCTAGCAACGGGACAGATCATCAAACATTGCAATATATACAAATACCTCGGAATGAAAATAGCTAAGGATGGGACACTAGATGAGGCAATATCGGACAGAAACGTACAGGGAAGAAGAGCTACTTCCATGCTGAACAGTATTCTATGGGACAAGACCATTACAAAAGAAAATAAAAAAAGGATTTACAACTCCATCGTGAAAAGCATAATAACATATAGCTCGGAGGTGTGGCCGATAAAAGAAACAACAAAAAGAAAGATAAAAGCCACAGAAATGGACTTCTGGAGAAGAGCGGCAGGAAAGTCCAGAAGAGATAGAGTCCCAAATGAAACCATCAGACAAGAAATGGGAATACAACACGACATTATTGATGACATTATAACTAAACAGCTAACATGGTATGGGCACGTCCAAAGAATGCCAGAACACAGAATCCCAAAGAAAGTACTAAACTGGAACCCCCAAGGAAACCGAAAACGAGGAAGACCGCGCAGAAGCTGGAGAGACGGAGTGGATAAGGAAATTCGAGAGACGGATCTGGAGGAGGGCATGTGGATGAACAGAGGGGAATGGCGATTAGGAATCGGAAGACGTAAAACGTTGTAACCCGATATATATATATACTTAGGTATTCGTCATTATGTGTTTTAGACAATATATATAAATCTTTTAGATTACTGGCCATCTGTCGCAGAGTGCTATTAATATTAATTTGTTAATTTCTTCATATACACACACGTGCACGTTCTTATCTTTATTATGAATTTTTATTATATATTTCGACAATTATTTGAAAAATGGCTTCTCAGAGAAATGCGTCCAATTATTAAAAGAAAAAATCTAATTTTAAATCACCAGTTTGGATTGGGTTAGGTTGATTTTCCCCCCTAGATCAACTTCATACTATTACCAACTTTATAAAAAATGCCTTAAAAGAAAGTTTGCTCAGCTACATATTTAAATTTAAAACAGGCATTTGATAAGATTTTATGTAAAGGAGTATTACATAAATTAAATACTATTCTTGCCAAACAATATACAGACATCTGAAAATCCTACAAAAAACGCTTTAGGATCTCTTGCGTATTCTGATGCTGAAGCTGGAGTTGCACAGCAAAGTGTCCTGAGACCGATCCTATATGGAATTGAATACTTATACTTCTAAATATATGTCGAATATGTTTCCGCGTAGCTTGTTTTGTAGTTACAGGTATACTGTATTTTTGCTCTTTGCGTATCACTATAAAAACTTATTTTTTGATATACGAAGATTTAGCTGGCTAGTCAATGGATCCTCCACGGACTAGCCGCTTCCCTGGAAACGTTTTATTTAAAATATTTCGGGCCTATAGCGTAGAATGTGACGGTATGCAGCCTTGTTGCAGCCACATCTCTTCGTAAATTTAGCGGAACATTTTTAAATAATTCAGCTAAATTGCTTGCGCGTAAAAGCTGCCTTCAAAGAGATGCTGAACTATCATCCGATTACCAAAAATGCCTCCACATTCATTTATGCTCCACATATGCTGAGGATCTATTTATTAGTGAAATAAGGATTTTGATTTAAATAATAATGGAAATTTCGTTTGTTAACTATTCCGTTATTATTAGGGCGCGGACATGACCGGTTAAACTACGACGAAGTTACAACGGAGCAAAGCAATAATGTACACACGCTTACTGAATAGCACTAATTCATATGGTGAACTGCAACATCTGTTTACGCCCGAGAAGTGCCCGAGAATGAGAGCAAAAATGCCCATAAAATAAGGAATTTATGAGTAAAATCCTTTTTTCATCGGCGTAGATAGGTGCGTGAGGGGTTTTTAAAAATTATTATATTTACCTTACATTTCGCAAGAGAATAGTTATTTACGATACAAGTGTTAAAAGTGACACTTGTAAAATAGCATTTTTAATACATGTATCGTACAATATTTTTTCTACAAACACAATTTTTATTATAAAATATAATGAAACTCCACTGACCAAATCTGACAGCTCATGAATACGTTTTGACACAACTGGACGCAACCGTTAAATTACGTCAAATTAATTTGTGAGGCTGGAAGAGTTCCATCGTTGCTGAAGGTTATCTAGTGGATTCTCTAGAAAATAAAAACAAAATTGCTCACTCCATCTTCCCAGATCTATCTAATAATTCTATTGCAAATGATAATTTAAAACACGATATTTTAGTTCCTATGAACTATTTGTCTGCAAATAATAATTCTGCAAGTACAGCAACACATGGAATAAATATCTCCAATTGCACAAACTGTACATTTAATATTAATTATCCAAAGAATATGTAATTTTCATTGTAATAAAAATCATTTGATATGTACGGAATTTTCTGTTGTCATTTTTGACAAACTGTCATTTACTTTTTAGTCTTAAAAGTGGCCTTTTTAACACGCTACGCACGATACACTTATACCGGTATGCTCACTTTAGCTGTCAATGACGTCATTGCGGAGCAAGTCAGATTGACAGTTCTCGTATCTGCTGCATTTTGACACAGTTTCAAGTTATTTTATCGGTTTCCTTTTAAATAACATTTATTTAATATGCCTGGTTGTGCTGTATACGGTTGTCGTAAGCACAATCTAAAAGTAGAGACAGTCAGATTAAATATTACAGACTTCCCACGGAAGAGACGGTACGAAATGTGTGGTTAATTGCGTGTAAAAGGCAGGATTTTATAAATTTGAAAAATGGTATATACACAATGCAAAACAATTTATTCTGTGACGTCATTTTAATACTGTTCTATCGAGATGCTAGAGTTATGCATTAATGATCTGTGTAAATATAAACTGGAAATTGTAATTGAGGTATTGATAAGTGTTTCATTTAGTGAATAAAATCATTGCCAAAATTGAAGCTTATATTTTCTTTAGCACACAATTAAATCTTATTTAGTGAATCGCATAGATCTGAAGTATTTGATATTGGTAAGGTACAGCTACATCGCTTTTAATAGAAGGGTCTCGAGCAATTGAAGAGAAGATAAACCAACATTTGAATGAAGCAAATACAACTTGGCTGGAATTTGTTATATTTAATATACATATTTTACAAGTATGTTTTTAATAATTATAAATTACCCACTGAAATAAAACTGACTCCACCGTCTTTAAGTCATAAATTAATCTTGATTCTAGATTAAACAATAACAGTGGTCAAGTATTTCAGAATTTTAAGGGGCTTTGTATTATACCCAATAATATCAAGTTAAAATAAAATTACCAAACTAAACTTTTATTTCATCTTTATCCTGCCTTGCAAAATTTTTAATTTGAAAAGATACTATTAGGTTGTTTTTGTGTTTGATAAAAACACTGTGTATTTGAACAGAATACAAATGTTTATAAAAAAAATGTATTATATGTTTCTTAAGAAAGATAGGAATTCTAATTATGCTTGCTAATATAAAAGAACTACCTTGATAGTTTAAGAAGTTTATTTCAATTCAGTTTGAGTAAATGTTTTTAACACTATTAAAGAAAAAGCTATACAATTTTGTATCAGATTGAAATCCAAATACTATTATCATTATACCCTCGCTATATATTAATGAAAAGCAACCTGAAATAGTTAGAATAATTTAGAAATTCTTAATAAGCAAGAAAACTACCTATGGTGTCATCGATGTATAGAATGCCTCATAATACTTTATGAATGTTTGCAGATGTACAAATGTGTTGCTCTTAATGTGACAGTCTTAAAAAAAGTATTGAATCAAATCATTCACTTTCATAGGTGATCAGTAAGCATTGGACACTTTAAAGTTTCAAAGTCAGTCATGTCGATGTTCCACACAAATTACTGCTGAATCCTAAAGTACTCAGAGCATCTGTATATGTATTGTAAATGCCATCTATTTTTTGACTTTTAAGAATTTTTAACTCATGTTTGTTGCTTCAAGTTGTCTTTTCTTTGAATCTGGAAGAAATGTGGGAACTGCATCTGAATTTAAATCTTTGTATGATTTTTGGGAGAATTGTAGTAATTCTTGTTGGAACGATGTATGAAAACATGATGGCTCAAAATGAATGGAACTACATGCTGACACGTTTTAGTTTTTTAATTAAGAACAATGATAAAATCAGACTTCTGGAATTACCATTTTCCAAATTTATTAAATCCTGTCTTTTACACGCAATTAACCACAAATTTCGTACCCTGTCTTGTTTGGGAAACCTGTAATATTTAATGTGGCTATCTCTACTTTTTCGATTGTAATTACGGCACCCGTATACAGCACAACCTGGCATATTAAATAGAGTATTATTTTAAAAAAATGATAAAACAACTTCAAAATACGTCGAAATGTTGCCCATATGAGAACTGTCAATCTGACTTGCTCCGCAGTGACGTCATTGACAGGTAAAGTGAGCATACCGGTATAAGTGTATCGTGACGCTACGCTATAAAATCGCAGTTTTAAGTGAAGTTAGCCGTGTCAAAATGTCAACTTTTAACAGTGTTTGTAGAAAAATAAAAAATTTCATTCATACTTACGTTAATTTCGTTTTTTCATTGTTTTGACTGTTAATTACGTACTTCGTAATGTTTTTAATAATCTGTTTAATAGCGGTTTATTGAATCGACTTCTCCCAATTATCTAGACGTAAGTGTGCACTGGATTTCGTTTAGTTTCAATAACATACGCGTACATTTTTAGTTATCATTTATTTAGATCAAGAACGTTGTTTGTTACTTTTTCTGATATGAAAATGAATTGTCAGTGACTCCGAAATTTATTACAAAGTCTGTAAAATATCGTTACAGAATGCCAAAATATCGCACGTTCGTCACTTAGCTTTGCTAAAACATACACAGAAATAGTTTTTATCCAGAGAATTTCGATAGTTTACAAAATTACGTACATGTTTAAATGACGATGCTCGAAGTATTTCTGAGTGCAAGGAACTAACACAAATCCCAAATTTAAAAAATCAGTTCTTATTCCTTCAGGAACACTTTGGAAATTTGCCTAAACTAATCACATATTTTGAAAATCGAAATCTCAAATTAAAAGATGGATTAACCACATTAGACGTGGGCTATTAATAATTTCAAAAGTATTCCAAGTTACTTCGGATGTGGCCTTCGGCAAAAGTTAGACGCAGATTTTAATAGAAATCCAGATTTAGTAACATTGCGGCAATTGTGTATGCTAAATACGCTGAAATAAAAGAATATTTCCAGTACGCACCTATATCCAGTTGCGATGTAGAAAAGACGTTTTCTATCTACAAGGATGGTATTCATTCATAAAGAACAAGTCTTACAGAAGAGATAATGAACAAATAATAAGGTATTTTGCATTTAATAGATCACCAGTCACTTGTTATCCAATTATATAAATAAAATTAAAACCTCTTTAAAAATACATTTCAATAGTGCGCCCATGGGCGATGAGTCATCAACCGTACGTGTCCGCGCCCTAGTTATTATACAAGGCAGCTTTATCCGAAAATAACAGAATATCAAAAAGAATTCTTAGTTATTGTCCGTTGACAGAACTTCCTCCGAGCTTTAAAATGATGGGTGCTTAACTCACTAATTAAATGTACTCACTAGGGATGACATTTATTTTTTAAGATGCTTGCAAGGCTGGTTTGGCTAATATCCAGCAATCGACTTCTTTCACGGGTAGTGAAATGCGGATTTTCTGATATTACCATAAAATTTCGTAATTGATTTTCATCATTTATCACATATCTAGGTTTCCGTAGTTTTGAATAAGCAGTACTGACAGTAATAATATAAGTATCCATTATTCTTCTAAAAGCTTCTGGGAGATCTTCTGCCACACTAATGCTGCTGATAAACTCTTTGGGCTAATAAATAATTTCTTTAACATTCCTCCAGTACAAAAATACCATACTCAAATAAAAATCATAAAGTTGGCCAACTTGTATCACAAAATAACAATAACTCAGTAATGGTTATTTTTAAAGTAATAACGTGTTATGTTCTTGCTGCGAAATTTAGTAAGCAATTCAAACATGAACCGATATACAGACTTTTTCATTTGAAAACGTTGACTTTTAGACAACAATGTGTCATGTAGTTTAATCCAGTTTTCTGCATAGACAATTAGTAATTTAAAAAATATTCTTGTATTAGGATCTTTTATTATGAACAACACTACCAAAAATGTTAGAAAAACATTGAATTTTTCAAAAAAATTGACAAAAAAAAGTCAAAAACTTTAAATTTTAGGCTTATAATATCTTACAAGTTTCTGACTAAGAATTGTAGAGGAAATACAAAAATATATCACTACGCAGGCTGCTCCATTTAAAATACTATGACTATGGTCAGCCATCTTGTTATGAAACACTCTGTATGATACAAAATAAATAAAAAGTACCCCTAAGAAGTGGCTATCAGTTGAAAGAAAAAAAAAACCTTTGAAATATCATTGCTCATAAAGTGATAATCTGTCTTCCCCAGGGAGATGACTCAACCTGTTTAGGATATCACTATTAAAATCAGAATTATTTCATTTCATTCTCAAACGTATCGAACTCATTTTTTACCAAACAAATTACCAAATGTCAGAATAATAGTTCTGGGAATATGACAAACCAAAATACAATAATAAAACTGCTTATGAAAACCAGGAAGTTCACATTGTTCGCCTAATTAATCAAACTTCAATAAATAGAGTTTGTGTGCAGACTTTCAACTTACTTTAAAGACGTTACAATAAGTACAAATGAATCTTCCCCGCTTTATTATTGATTTTATAAATGGTTGTCTCTGGAAATTGCATGAGAAATTGGGTTTCATTGTTTCTTAAAAAGCCAATTTGCCCCCATTTTATTATTTCCGTAACGTTTCTATTTGGAAGCGTTAACTAAAGTAAAACGAATGGGTTCCGATAGGATTCAATGCAAACCCTTACGGCATTCATCTATTAAGTCTGTTCGTGCAGAAGTATTTTTTTCAATTTATAAATACTGATATACGATTTTCTAATCGCTAAAGTAATATTTACTTTTGTTATCCTAATTATAGAAATAATACCATTGCAAATAAAATATAAGTAATAAAAGAGACTTTAAGTAATGTAATATTGTCTGGTAAAATACAAGGACTTTTTTAATAAAATTTTATTTTACATAAATCGTCAATTTTATAACCATACTTTATTGATAGATGAAACAAACCTATAATTAATTATTCAATCAAAAATTAGTTCATGAGGGTGCTTATTAAAGGTAATTATTGTGCGCTAGTGAAGTACGTTGGACCACCATGACATTTAGTCATCACCCATATGAATTAGCGTTCACTTGTGTGACGATAATTTATATAAATACAGGCTTTAAAATCCCACATTTTATCCATCATTGAACATGTGAAAATTGTCCAAACTAAAATCCTGAAATTACATTATTATGCAAATCCAATATGCTTTTGGTATTTTACACAACCGTTTGACTAGCTTGAAATTTGTGATGGCGCCCTATTTATTTTAACACCTAAACAACTCAGACTATCTTCGTCTACGCCGGCGGCAATCCGAATGATAAGATAAGTCCCTGTAGGTGGTTATACACTTTGTGAGCAACTTTGAATTTGTAATTATTATAAGTTTTCTTGATTGAATCGGCCGTTACTTGCTGGAACCCCATAATAAATAGGGTTAAAAGTAAGATACAATTTACAACTAATTTCCAGTATAATCATACTTATTTAAAAAAATACGACATGTTTCGTTACGATGTAGCTTCTTCAGGTATTGCGTTACTACTAAATACATTCTACAAATTTATGATTTTTCCAAAACATTTTCTGCGCACTTCTTCATTACCTAATTACAATAAATCTCATGACTATATAACTCTAAATATATATATCCTTAACAACTACCTATGTCTTTAACGGTACCGGTTTAAAAGCGGGAAATTATTTAGATCTATCTGGTCATTTAACAATACATCTGAGTATTTAAGCTTGTTTATTTCTAAGACTTCAAGTAAATTTAATTTTAAACCTTTTTCTTGTGAATGTAGTATCTCAAATTCGTTGTTGAAATTATGATTATTTTCTAGTAAGTGAATTGCATAATTTGAATCTGTCTTTTAATTACTAAAACTCTTAAAATGTTCGTTTATTCTTTTGTCAAAGCACCTCCCTGTTTGGCCTATACCGTGTGGCCGCCGTTCATAGCGCGATGCATGTATTAGTAACTACTGGTCGACTATAAATGGGCGTGCCAACTTGAATTGCCACACCGACAACGGTCGTATAAGTTATACGTATAAATGTATTCGTAGGCAAATCAAGTGAAAAGCAGTGTAATAGGTATTGCGTTCCCGTTGTAAGTAATTATTTGTAGTTGTTTGAAGCATCAGATAATCACTGATAATATGTCAGTGAAGTAACTCATCACAGCTTCATAAACAACATAAAAAAGCAAAAATAAATAATTAATAACTCCTAGACTTTAAAATTAAAAAAACTTCTTAACTAAAATAATTTTTTTCAACAAATATTATAATCTAAAAACTCAACTATAATAAAATACTGAAACATAAAATATTTACTTCTTAAAACAGAATTGTAATTCAACATTGCAATTAACCTGTAATTAGCTAAAAAAATGTTATTTTTAAGCAATAATAAAACTCGAACTGACGCCCATATGTGGAAGCGACGGCGAATGCGACTGCCCGACTACACCGTATAAATGTAGATTTTTTGGACAAATGCGAGTGCATCATAGGCAAATGCGAAATGCTAGTTCTTTTGTAATCCAGTATAACACTGCGTCCACTTGTTTACCGTTCTAATACACAGACATCTCTATCTGTTTCACTTACTCTACAGGTATCGCGATAATGCAGACGCACGCGGTCTTATGGTATATGTTTTAGGGCAATCCATACATGTTAATTTATAGACTCCTATCTTTGATTTATTGTTTTTTATGTATTTTCCCAAAGAATTATTTGTTTTATATGCTACATTTTTATCTACTTTATGCAATTTTTTTTCTATTTTTTCGCTTGTTGATCCTATGTAAGTTAATACTTTATAATTACTTAATTTCTCTTTTGTTATTGGGTAAACCATTTCTATTGCCTTTTTATATTTCTTTTTTCTCAAGATTTGATCTACTATATTTGGGTTGTATTCATTGTTTGTCGCTATTTGTTTTATTATGTTTAGTTCTTTAAGAAAATCTTCTTTATTTAATGGAATTGATATCAATCTATGTATCATAGAGTGGAACGCCGCTAATTTTTGACTAAAAGGGTGACAAGAGCTATTGTCAATGATAACATCTGTATGTGATGGTTTGTGAAAAATTGAAAAAACATGTCTGTTGTGTTCTCTTGAGATTGTAAGATCTAAGAAGTTTAAACTGTTATTTAATTCTTTTTCTATCGTGAACTTAATATTTTTATGTATATTATTTATATGTTCTAAAAATTGCTTAGTTGTCTGTCTGTTAGAACAGACAGACAATTGCGAATAAGAATAAAAATACAACGGTAAGAGATACCCCTACACATATTTATATCCATGTCCTTCTTTTTAAGAGTAGCATCTAAATATGCCAAAATATATGGGGTGTTCCATTTAAAAAAACACAAGTTTGTATCGTGACTCACTTACGCAACACTCTGTATAGTTATAGTTATAGTATAATTTTGGGAAGTGTATTTTAGGAGTGGCTACAACTTTTGTCTAAAACACTTTCCTTTAACTTTCATAATAAAGCCGTAATCTTCCGCCCTCCCATGGTCCGAACACCCTGTATATATCTATACCGGTGCGAATTTTGGAATTTTTTTGCACAAAAAATATTCAAAATCATGTTTTAAATACTTTTATATTTTCATACCATTCTCGAGCTAAACTAGTTCAGCTCGAGAATGGTATGAACACCGAAACAAATGAAGAAAAAGCTAAATAAAAATTGTGGAAAGTTTTCAAGAGTTTTATTTTTATTTCTATTTAAAATCGTTATTAATAAAATTTTCCACCAAGAACTGTCTGCTAACTCAATTAATAGAATCTTATTAGTCAATACAGGCAAACTAGCAGCAATGTACCGTAAAACGCTTATACGGGTCAGTAAGCGTAATAATCATCTGAACTTCAACAAACAGTGTCTTCAACAAGGACTAACACCAAAATACATGAAAATAATACGTCACAATAAATCGAAAGAAGCACATGAAACAATAAAACAATCCTACAAGATATGGTTGCAAAAAGAGTCAAATAAATGGTATACGAGAAGTGATAATATGAAAATACACCCGAAAATAATACATATCAAGCTGACAGCTCAACTACATCCTATAGAATTCGACGCAATAGACTGGAACATCAGAGAAGAGGTAAAAGAAAAAAGTTATAAGCACTACACAACCCAGAAGAAGAAAATAGACTAACTAAAACGCCGTAAATCTTCTCTTCTTATCACAAACATAGCACAAACAATCAATAACACAAACTCTTTCTATCCAAGAATACTTAATCGAACAGATACTACATTCAAAACACATGAAATCAAACTACTAGAACTCTTAAATACTTTCCTCAACAAGATAATTCAAAAGAAATAGACAATCTAATAGTAGATCTAGAACTAGTATTAAATTCAAAAAAGGACGTCAACTTAGAAGTAGAACAAATAATAAAGAACATAAAAAACAACAGTCAAAAAACAGAACCTATCAATAAGACCACACTAAATGAACAAAAGACCATCAATTCAATAAAAAAGAAATTAAAAACAAATGACCTAGTACTAATGAAAGCAGACAAAGGTAATACTATTACAATAATCACAAGAGATGATTACATAGAAAAAATAAACAATCTGCTTGCCACATCTGATTTCAAGGTATTAAAAATAGACCCCACAAACAAATATCAACAAAATGGTAAAAGATAACGTAATGCTGAAAGATAAAACACTGCTCATTATGAATCCCAGAAGACCTGTCCTTTATGGAAAACCAAAATTACATAAAGAAAACAACCCAATTAGACCTATAGTTTCATACATTAATGCACCCACATACAAACTTTGTGAATATTTCAGCAAAGAACTACCACAATTAATTAATTTTAAATCTGGGAAAGCCATAAAGAAACAGTATAGAATTAGTCAAACAATTAGAAAATATTGAAATCAATAGCGGTACAAAACTAATTTCTTTTGACATAAAAAGCTTATTCACATCAATTCCAGTAAATGAAATAAAAGAAATCCTAGAAAACCTTAATAATAACAGCCATTTAGAAGATAAAGAAAAAACACACACTCTGGAAATTCTTAATTTATGTATAAAACAAAACTACTTCAAATTCAATGACAAGGTCTATACACAAATAAATGGTTTTCCAGTAAGCCCTCTTCTAGCTGAAATATTCGTGGCAGACTATGAAGAAAAGCTAAGTAATAATAAATACATCAAACAAATAAAACATTGGGTCAGGTATGTAGACGACATTTTCTGTATATGGTCAGGCACTGAAAGACAGGCACGCGACTTCCTAACTTATCTAAACACTATTCATGAAAAGATCCAATTCACTATGTTAGTCAATAACAAGGAAAGAACTAAGCTTACCGACAAATCAGGTGTATATAAAATTTGTTGCACAGAATGTAAAGATGTCTATATCGGACAAAGTGGCAGAAAGATCGAAACTACATTAAAAAAACATAAAAGATCAATATTGCATAATATTAGAAATACAGGCCTTGCCGAACATTGTATAGATAATCTACATTTTCCCGATATAGATAGTTGTAAACTTATGCATAATGTAAACAAAGGAACGAAATTAAATTTGTTAGAAATATTAGAAATTAAAAAATCAATTCAAAGAAAAGAGAAAGTAACGAACACACACACACAGATTTTACAAACACACACACACACCCATAATAGACACTTATGTACAAAGAGTCAACAAACACAACAGCATATATAACACCCTTCACACAAATTGACCTGTTAGTTCAGCTCGAGAATGGTATGAAAAAATACCAAAACATATGTGGCAAGGACTAAATAAAAATTGTGGAAAGTTTTCAAGAGTTTTATTTTTATTTTTATTTAAAATAGTTATCAATTAAAAATTGATATACCAGTTTTGCGTTTTTTCTTTTTACTTGAAATCAAGTTTACTTTGCACTCCCAAAATTTACATTACGATACGAGACACTTGTATAAATTATTGCAATTTAGAAAATATGACCTACAGAGATGTTTGGCTGTAAATAGAGGCCAATTTGAGCGCTTGCTTTAGTGAAGTTAGGGGAAAATACATTGATTACAATAGTAACATAACAAGAGAAGATAAAACACTTCAAAATATGCACAATATTAAACCAAATAACTTTTGTCTAAAGCATTTCTTTATACTTCCTGTATGTGCTATATTGGGCGAGGATTACCAGACTTTTATTTCACTGATAAGGAACCGAAACATTCGTTTGATGTATGAAGTTGGCCAACTAGTCTTGCGTACTTGATTTGCTATAGGCCCTTTGCATTTTATACATGGCAAACGAGTTACATTTTGAGTCAGAGATAGCCAAGGCGTTTATTATAACTAAGAAAAGAGAATGAGGTGTGGCCACCACACTACTTTCTTATACGTATCAGCGTTTCAAATTATAAAATATTCAGAATTTTTTTTGTACATAAATTATTCAAAATACTGTTCTAAGTACTTCTATTCTCTTAATAAATTTCTATAGAATGCATACTTTGCAAGATATTCGAAAAAAAGTGCTACTCGCTAAGAGTAAAAGTAATACTTCCGGTCCGAATTTTCAAATTTCATGTGTACAAAAAAAAACATTGCAAATCCAGCTATAAATACTTTTCTACTCTTGGCGAATATATATAAAATGGATAATTTACGACATATTTGCAAAAAATCGTTAATCGATAAGAATAAAAGTGTTACTTCCGGTCCGAATTTTGAAATTTCTTTTATACAAAATGTATTGAAAATTAAGTTCTAAATACTTTTATACTCGTAACGTGCCTGTCTAAAAAGCATAACTTGCGAAATATTCGCAAAAAACTGATTTTCGATAAGCGTAAAAGACCTATTTCCGGTAGGAATTTCGAAAAACTTTTTTAATAAAATTCTTCTCAAATTTAGTTTTGAGTATATTTGAATTCTTTATAAATTTGTTTAAACTTAGTAATTGACGAAATATTGGCAAAATTAAATATTTTCACTGAAGTAAACTACTACTTCCGGTCTACCGATTTTACTGAAAGAATAATCAGATCTCAAGAGAGAGATTATACACGTGTCAATGGTCACACACACACAGAGAGAGAGAGAGAGAGAGAGAGAGAGAGAGAGAGAGAGAGAGAGAGAGAGAGAGAGAGAGAGAGAGAGAGAGAGAGAGAGAGAGAGAGAGAGAGAGAGAGAGAGAGAGACATTTTTTAAAAACCACTTTTTCGGTATCAGGAGACTTCAAAACGTGGACATCTGCAAAAATCGCGAAGTCGAAAATTTTCGTCATCACAATATGTACTTCCATATACTACTTATAAGAAAGTAAAAGCTGTTTAGTATTAAAAGCATTTACTCAATAAGGCTGATTAACTGAGGAATATTATTATTATTATTTATCCCGAAGTGAAAATGTAAAATAATACAAATATCTTGTTGTTCCTCATTTACATACTTCTCTAAAATATTTATTTTCCTTGGCTTTGGGCAATTAATTAAATTATCTCCATTTCAAATAGAATTTTAAGATGAAACAATTTTTTACCGCTTCGCACACGCTTAATTCTAATCCAATTAAAATTTCAACGTGCAGGATCACCAACGCACAAAGTGAAAAAAAATACAAAATATCATCGTACATACATCATCATCGTCATATCTGGCCGCGCGGCCTAAACGCAAAAGGATTATAAATCTCCGTTAACCCTAACATCCTTCCGGGCCTAATTTAAATTCATTTAAAAACGGTCCAATTATTTCGGTAATGTTTTACCGAATATTCTGTATCTGATGCATATATACACGGCAAATTATTAAAATGAGAAACGAAGGCAACATTAAAAACGTTTTAGTGGTCATTAAGGTTGCCATTTCTCTCTGGCAGTCTTTCCCACGGCCTGGTACCGGTGGTAGCGGTCTCTTTTTAACCGTGACGTGAATAATAACCCCTTTTACCTCAATTTGAAAATTTCTCGTGCAAATATTCTTAGTGCAATGTAGGTTACATTAGATGTTTATTTTCAGCCGTAAAATACAGTATATCACAAATTAATCATAATTACTAAAATTACTTCCCTTTTCATATTTTATAAAAGGTTCTATTAAATGATCGAATGAATATTGTTGCTTTATAAATGGTCCTGTTTTATATTTATTTCTTTGCATTATTCGGAGTTAACTTTCATTTATTTATATACAGAGAAGTTGAAAAAGATCTTTAGACAGATCTAAGAATACCCTGGCCACCCCTTTTTTAATTAATTAATGCCTCTGTTGTCTTACTAATTGCCATATATGTAGCTCTAATTGTTGACCTCCCTTAAATGTATTTTGCTAACCATTGCACTGTTGTTTTACACTATGGACATATTATTATATAGATTGATATTCTTAAAAACATGCTACACATTAAATAAAATGCAAAGGAAAAATCCCTTACCAAAATAAAACTAAGTTGTCATCTTCAGTAGAAATCTGTATGAAACAAAAAACTGAAATTGAAATTGAAACATTGAAATATTTAGAGGATTTGTTGATTAGGAATAAAATGGAACACGTAAAAATAGATGAATACTTGAACGAAAATGAATAGTGTAAACACATGGATGTTAAAACTAACATCAAGCAGTAAATAAATACTGTGACTTACATATACACATTTATACGTAAAACGTATATGCGTATATGCATGTGTTTGAGATACACACATACATTAAGTGCCATTGCCGACAATCGAACGCACAGACACCGGTGTTTCGATCTTTGAGGTCTAGTCAGTGGGCGTGGAGACGGTCGACAATGGCTTCAAGACTTAAAAAGCTGCTTATGTCATTTTTGCGTGTTAAATGCAGTGAGAGTATCACAGCGACATCTAACACCCAAAAGATGACACAGAAAAAGCGATGGCTTCTGACGGCATGTCTGCTATACAGAGGCCTGTATGTATCTCAACACATGCATATATGCATATACGTTTTACGTATAAATGTGTATATGTAAGTCACAGTATTTGAATACTTGAAGTTGACAACTCTTTGCATGTCCCAGAACTGCTTTCATTTTGGAGGCAACTTCTACGAACAGCGACAGGGTACAGCAATGGGCAACAGCTTGTCTCCATTTATAGCGAATTTATTCATGAGTCACTTTGAAAGCGAATTTAAAAGGAACTCTAAGTATTTCCCTAAAGTATGGATTAGGTACGTGGACGATATTTTCGGGATTTTTAATACTAACTTTTGTGATTTGGATGACTTCTTATTTGAATTAACCTCGAAATTCACTACAATTAATTTCACAATAGAAAAGGAAAACAATGATCAACTACCATTTTTAGATGTCTTGGTTATAAAGAATAATGATAACGTAGAAACAGATATCTTCCAAAAAGAAACCAACGTCATTAAGTTTATAACAGCGGATTCAAACAATAATTTTCAGCAAAAGATGGCTTCCTTTAATTTTCTTATCCATCGATTGTTAAGTTTTCCGCTCACAAAAGATAGATATGAAAAATAACCTAGCGTAATTAAAAAGATCGCGAAGTACAATGGTTTCGATTCCGAAATAGTTAAGCTTATTAGTAGACATAAATTTAAGAAATAAATTCAGGATACCACATGTTTGCTACTTCAAAAACTCTTGATAATAAGTGTTGCTCGACATATTTTCGACACAGGCCACGGCATACCTATAGATAGTCTTAGATTAGTTAAAACTGTAAGTAATTTTAGAGAATTAAATAGTTACGATACATAGAAATAGATGTAAGTTAATGAATTCTGACAATGGACCGATACCCGAGTCCAGTTTGTACGGATTATTGTAATTTTAGGTGATTTGTCTGTCACGCTTCACGGTCCCGTTATGTTCCCGTTAGATTTAGGTAGTATATATAGGGATGTCGTTTGTTAAGAAATCAGTGTTATTATCCAACTGATGGTTTAGTGAAGAGCATATCTTCTAAGGTTACACCTTAGCCAAAAATACTACGTTTAACACTCTTTTTTTGTTTTATACAGATTTCTACTGAAGATGGCATCTTAGTTGCCGGAATACGCATATAGATTTTTTTTATATATTTTTTGTGGTAAGGGATATTTCCCTTTAGCCACAGTCTCCACCCATTATTGGATAATGCTACACATATTATTTGTAATGGTACATACTATTTTATTTATTAATTTTATAAACTTTAATTTTAAGGATTTAATATTTTGAAGAAAAATAATAATTAAAATCAATGAATATGTTATGGTATTATTAAGTAAATATTAGTCATAAGTTTAGTATGTATTTAGTTCTAAGAATTGTGGCGCCGAATGTTTACAACAGTGAAATAAACGCTACAGTTGTGATAAACATTCGCCGACATAAAAGAGTGTGTGTGAGAAACTTAAGTGGGAACAACCGAACTATATGGAAAAACGGGGAACCACCGGCGGTTCAACATAAAATGAGAACACGCGCTGGAAACTGCAAGAGTCAACCGCTAGATTTTATTCAAGTCGGACAGTGAACTCCCAAGTCGGCAGAAATTCGACTGAGAGACTTCATAAAGAAGTCATCGAATTCACGACTAATAGATCGTCAAGTAATATTTGTTAAATGTTATAAAAATAAGAAGGAGAACCTACACTCCTATAAATAATTGGATAACAATAATAAGAATTGTTATTACAAAAATAGTGATTAAAGTAGCACTTAAAGAGTAAATGTGCACGGTGTTAAAAGTTTAATAAAAGAATATATTGTGCTCTAGTAAGCAGAGCAAGGGGATTCGTCACCATAGGATCGTGACCACTCAACAAATGATGCCGATGAAAACATCGCAAGAAAAAGAAGATTTTACGGAAGATAGACATCACTGAAGAGCGAAGAAAGAAACTTTGTTATAAGGTATTTTTAAAAGATTATGAATTAAATCTTAAATTGATGTTAATATAACAAAGTTATCAAATAAATATCATCTCCGTTCTAATAAGGAGAATATAATTTAATCTGTATTAGCAGCGTTGTATGTATATAATAATAATACACAAAACTTGTATAAAGCATACGTAGTAAATTCTGGCATCCGTTGTTGATATCTGACTATATGGAATAATATACAAAAAGATTTATATCTGTTTGGCATTTATAAAATTGTATTCAAATTGTCTTTTAAATAAATTTGATCTCTTTTATGTTTGTATGAGATTGTTCGTTATCTGTTAAAATTATATGTGTGATTCATTGATTTTAATATAAGTATTATTTAAAGTTTCAATGGTATTTTTCTTTTTATTAATTTTAATTAATGTTTAGGAACCCTCTTTATTAAGCATTTCTGATAAACCCAAACCGCCCTGAGAGAAATTGAGTTATAGTCGGCAAATTGGGGTGTTCCTTTACATTATGTTGCCCAACTTTGGGGCAGTATTGGTATTTTAATTATATTATAAAGATATACCGTTGCATATTTTAATCGACACATATTTTTTAAATTTACACACATCTTCTTAGTTATACTACGCTGAAGAAACGAAATAAGGTAAACATCTATGTCTGTGGTTACATACTTAACATATTCACGTTTGATTTACATATTATTTGTGTGTTCAAATTAGATGTTCGTCTAATATTGATCTAGGCCTTCTAATTGATCCACATGAATGCTCTACTCCTAATTTTTGCATTACTCCTTTAATTACATAATTTGCGTCGATATTATATTTGTAATGGAATTATATACATACATGTCTATGATTGATCTAGACCTTTTAATAAAACTGCATAAATAGTTCTGTTTTATGCTTAATTGTTCACATTTTCGCTTTCACATATTTGCATTTACATTCTGTCTATTTTAGTCAATTAATTAATTAATTAATTAGTTAAAATTATTTTCCTGTTGATTTAATATTAAAAATATTATATAAAGAATATATTAAAAACATTAAAATACACTAAATTATATACAGGGTGAGTCATTAGTAGCCGCTTCTTCGGTTGCTCTTTGGTGTTTTAAATAAAAGGAAAAAGACACTGGAAGATATATGATTGCTTGTGGCGCATATCTCTAAAAATACTTTATGTTCTGATCCACTTCCAGTTTCACACGAAATTCACGGAACTTATTTTTTAATGACTCACCCTATATATTTCTGGATCTTCCAGTACTGCTTTAAATTACCTATTCAACTGTTTTTCATTTTTCAAAATTGAGCCAATAGTTTTGAAGTTATTTTTTTTTTTTTTGAAAATATTTGACCAAACCAATTTGTCCACAAGGACGACCTCCCAAGAGATGGGGACAAAGTTGGTTTTCCTCATCCGCTGAATAGAAACAGGCCAGGCAAACAGGGGATGACCCTAGCTAAAAGAAGAAA
The DNA here is from genome assembly GCA_963170755.1 of Amphimallon solstitiale. Classification (NCBI taxonomy): domain Eukaryota; kingdom Metazoa; phylum Arthropoda; class Insecta; order Coleoptera; family Scarabaeidae; genus Amphimallon; species Amphimallon solstitiale. The sequence continues at coordinate 25,647,077 of OY720675.1, read as the reverse complement.
AAGAAGAAGAAGAATTTGTTCAGAAACGCCATCCAAAACTTCCACAACAATCATTATTAGGCTGAAGAAAACCCATATCCAATCTTGAAATCCCGTCACCAGGGGCAGTTTTCCGTTAACGTATGGGCTGGAATATGCGGTGATTATTTAATTGGACCATCCTTCCTTCATGATAGGTTGAATGGGCATAATTACCGGCAGCTTCTCGAAGAAGAACTGCCATCTTTAGTGGAGGATGTTACCAGCGCATTTCAATGTTCTGGCGCGTAAATATTTAAACCAAAATTACAATAATCTCTGGATAGGTCACGGCGGACCACAGGCATGGCCACCTAGGTCCCTGGACCTCAATAGTTTAGAATATTTCCTGTGGGGTCATCTGAAAACATTGGTTTACAGCACACAAATTCATACTGAAGAGCAGTTGAGAAATCGCATCATAGTTTCTTGCGAAATAATTAGAAACACTCCCGGCATTTTCCAAACAGTACGTAAGTCCATGAGAAAAAGAGCAGAGGTATGCATATTAGCAGGAAGAGGACATTTCCAACATCTGATTTAATTTATTTCTTTTTGTGTTCAGGATAATTTGCTGTTACATTTTCAAAATGTATGTAGATTACGTTATTCTTTTAAATAAATTGTTGTTCAAAGTTACATAAATATTTTTTTTTCTCATAAGTAGTCTAGTGAAATGCACCTGATTAATCTTTTTTAAATTTTAGCACCCTACAGTTCAAAAATTAAGACGTTTAGGACATATGTTCACATGAAATTTTTTTCATAAAATGGGCCCAAGAATAACCTCCTTGAATATTAGCATGTTATTAAGAAACACCTTGTATATTTTTTCAGATTTTGCGAATATTCCTTAATATTCCAACGAAGTTTCATCCTCTCTACTTATAGTTAATTTCCACTTGAACGAACTTCGAATGAACAATAAGTATCTCTTGGCTTTGCGCGACGTTAAAATTGAAAATTCAAATAGGCTTATATGCCTTAGCGCGGAGATAGAAAAACAAAACCGTCTAGTCGATTTAAATTTACCATCATAATAGGAATATTGTGGAAGCGCGAGAGATGTGGAGAATATAAATGCAGAAAAAGAACAAGAAGTGAACAGAGCCGCAAATGCAAATCTAATCCCCGCCATTAAGGAGTCGTCGAAGACTGCTGCGGTAACTTGAGTGTCGTTATCCTCCCCGTGTACGTGACAAAAATGATATCAAGAGCAACCGTCGTGAAGCAGATAGCCGATTGTCATCTCCTAACCTAACGAAGATCTTGAGGCAATCGCATGCAAAATTCTGTTTAGTATATCGATCGTCCCGAATGCGTTTTAAATTCGAAATCTGTGAAAAATCCGTGGTTTAAGAATTATGAAACATGTATTGAGAAGGTAATATATGTAGTACCGCTGGGTAATAACCAACTTTATTACATATATAATATATCGGAAAGTGCCAACGACAATAGGATTGCACTCAGGATTTAAATTCAACATTTTTAAAGGGAGGCAACAAGAGAAATGAAACCAGTAACTTAACCTACGTAAGTGTAAATAAAGGAAATAAGAAAACTATGAGATATAATATAATATACATTCAGATATTATAAATATGGTATTATTAATATAAACGAATGCGTTTTATTCGAGTAGTAGTTTAATATTCAAAGAATGAGGACGTATTTTTATCGGCTCTGCAAAATAGTGCAGTGTCGAAGAGTAAAATATTGATACTTTAGGGTAGATAAAATTAAAAAAAAACACTTGATTTCGTTTCACTTAGTTTATTAGAATATCTCTAACAATATTGTTTCGGTATGTTCTACCATTCTCAAAGAACTAAATTTGTGTGTATATTTTGTAAACTTATATATTACTTGAGGGCTGAGGGTGTGTTTATTGTACCTACTTTGACCATTTTATTACTGTGTCTATTATCGGAGTGTTTATGTATTCTGTCTCTGTGTTGGTTATGTGTAATTTTTTATGTATAGCTTTTTTAATTTCTAGTATTTCTAAATAATTAAGTTTTTTGCTTTTGTTAACATTATGTAGTAATTTACAACTATCTATATCGGGAAAGTGGAGATTCTCAATGCAATGTTCTGCGAACCCTGTGTTTTTTGTTCCTTGGATTATTGCTTTTTTGTGTTCATTTAGTCTTGTTTTTATGTTTCTTCCACTTTGTCCGATATAGATAGCATCACAATTTTTACAATTAATTTTATATACGCCAGATTTTTCTAAATTCGTAATATTATCTTTGCTATTGCCTAACATGGTACCTGGATTGTATTTATTTACGTTGACTACTTTTAGTCCTTTCTTAAATAGTATTTTATTGATTTGTTTATTTACTGAGGGGACGTAGTGTATTATATGCCATTTTTTTGTGTTTGTGTCTTTTATTATGGGGTAAAAATATGTTTGAAGGTTTTTCCTATGTTTGTGTTTTATTATTTCGTTTATTATTTTTGGATTGTATCCGTTATTCATTGCTATCATTTTAATTGTATTTAATTCTTTATTATAATCTGTTTTATTTAATGGTATGTTTATTAATCTATGAATGAAGCTATGTAACGGGGACATTTTAATTTTCCAGGATTGTTTTGAATATCTATGTATTATTGTGTCTGTATATGTGGGTTTTCTATATATGTTATAAGTTAATTTGTTGTTTTCTTTCTTGATTGTGATATCTAGGAAGTTTAGTTGATTGTTATTTTCCATTTCTATTGTGAATTGTATTTTGTTGTTAATTCTATTAAGGTAATTTAGTAATTCGTTTGTTTGTCTTTCAGTTCCTAAAAATATACAAAAGATGTCATCTACGTATCTTGTCCAGTGTAATATCTTTTTTATGATTTTATTGCATAAAAAACACAATAGATTTAATAAAACAGTTAAATACACTAAAAATACCCCCAAATGCAAAACTAATATCAGTAGATGTAAAAAGTTTATTTACTTCCATACCAATGACAGAACTTAAAACTATATTAAAAGAACACGTTAACAAATGTAACATAGAGGACAAAGAAAAACCAAAACTTTTGGAAATGATAAACACATGTATAGACCAAAACTATTTCAAATACAACAATAACATCTACAAACAAACTAACGGTTTGCCTATGGGTAATCCTCTTAAGCCCCCTTTTAGCAGAAATTTATATGGCACACTTTGAAAAAGAATTATTCAAGAGCGACAATAAAATCATAAAAAAGATATTACACTGGACAAGATACGTAGATGACATCTTTTGTATATTTTTAGGAACTGAAAGACAAACAAACGAATTACTAAATTACCTTAATAGAATTAACAACAAAATACAATTCACAATAGAAATGGAAAATAACAATCAACTAAACTTCCTAGATATCACAATCAAGAAAGAAAACAACAAATTAACTTATAACATATATAGAAAACCCACATATACAGGCACAATAATACATAGATATTCAAAACAATCCTGGAAAATTAAAATGTCCCCGTTCCATAGCTTCATTCATAGATTAATGAACATACCATTAAATAAAACAGATTGTAATAAAGAATTAAATACAATTTAAATGATAGCAATGAATAACGGATACAATCCAAAAATAATAGACGAAATAATAAAACACAAACATAGGAAAAACCTTCAAACATATTTTTACCCCATAATAAAAGACACAAACACAAAAAAATGGCATATAATACACTACGTCCCCTCAGTAAATAAACAAATCAATAAAATACTATTTAAGAAAGGACTAAAAGTAGTCAACGTAAATAAATACAATCTAGGTACCATGTTAGGCAATAGCAAAGATAACATTACGAATTTAGAAAAATCTGGCGTATATAAAATTAATTGTAAAAATTGTGATGCTATCTATATCGGACAAAGTGGAAGAAACATAAAAACAAGACTAAATGAACACAAAAAAGCAATAATCCAAGGAACAAAAAACACAGGGTTCGCAGAACATTGCATTGAGAAACTCCACTTTCCCGATATAGATAGTTGTAAATTACTATAATGTTAACAAAAGCAAAAAACTTAATTATTTAGAAATACTAGAAATTAAAAAAACTATACATAAAAAATTACACATAACCAACACACAGACAGAATACATAAACACTCCGATAATAGACACAGTAATAAAATGGTCAAAGTAGGTACAATAAACACACCCTCAGCCCTCAAGTAATATATAAGTTTACAAAATATACACACAAATTTGGTTCTTTGAGAATAGTAGAACATACCGAAACAATATTGTTAGAGATATTCTAATAAACTAAGTGAAACGAAATCAAGTGTTTTACTTTCTTATACGTAGTATAAGGAAGTATTGTGATGATGAAAATTTTCGACCTCGAGATTTTTGCAGATGTCCACGTTTTGAAGTCCCCTGATACCGAAAAAGTGGTTTTTAAAAAATCTCTCTCTCTCTCTCTCTCTCTCTCTCTCTCTCTCTCTCTCTCTCTCTCTCTCTCTCTCTCTCTCTCTTTGTGTGTGTGTGTGTGTGTGTGTGTGTGTCTGTCTGTGTGTGTGTGTGTGTGACCACGATAGCGGTCAAACCGCTGTAGATATCAATTCCAAATTTTGTATTTACGTGTATAATTTCCCTCTTGAGATCTGATTAGTTTTTCAGTAAAATCGGTAGACCGGAAGTAGCAGTTTACTTCAGCGAAAAAATCGAATTTTGCCAATATTTCGTCAACTACTAAGTTTAAACAAATTTATAAAGAATCCATATATACTTAAAATTAAAATTGAGAATAATTTTATTTAAAAAGTTTTTCAAAATTCCTACCGGAAGTAGGTCTTTTACCCTTATCGAAAATCAGTTTTTTGCGAATATTTCGTAAGTCATGCTTTTTAGACAAGTACGTTACGGGTATAAAAGTATTTAAAACATAATTTTCAATATCTTTTGTATAAAAAAAATTTCAAAATTCAGACCGGAAGTACCACTTTTACTCTTATCGAATAGCGATTTTTTGCAAATATGTCGTAAGTTATGCATTCTATATATATTTATCAAGAGTACAAAAGTATTTAAAACTGAATTTGCAATATTTTTTGTGTATATGAAATTTCAAAATTCGGACCGGAAGTAGCACTTTTACTCTTAGCGAGGAGCACTTTTTTGATAATATCTTGCAAAGTATGCATTCTATAGAGATTTATTAAGAGAATAGAAGTACTTAGAATAGGATTTTGAATATTTTTGTAAAAAAAATTCTTAAAATTCTATAATTTGAAACGTTCATACGTATAAGAAAGTCGTGTGGTGGCCACACCTCATTTTTTTAATTTTATCTACCCTAAAGTATATATAAATTATGTTTCACCAAGAACCGACAGCTATATCTATAAATAGAATAAAATATTGATATTCATTATTGAGAAATACATGATATTGCGATGATGAAAAATATTAGTGAAACGCGACATTTGTCGTAAAATGAAAGTGTATCAAAAAATATATGAAATGGATCAAACACTTAACGATTGCCTCCAAAGTATATCAGAAAAAAAACGTGTCGATTCGCAAGGTTTTAGAGTCTATTTCGAACACCAAAAATACTTTTATACTCGTAACGTACTTGTCTAAAAAGCATGACTTGCAAAATATTCGCAAAAAACAGATTTTCGATAAGAGTAAGAGACCTACTTCCGGTAGGAATTTCGAAAAACTTTTTAAATAAATATTCTCAATTTTAATTTTAAGTACATATGAATTCTTTATAAATTTGTTTAAACTTAGTAGTTGACGAAATATTGGCAATATTCGATTTTTCACAGAAGTAAACTGCTACTTCCGGTCTACCGATTTTACTAATCAGATCTCAAGAGGGAGGTTATACACGTAAATACGAAATTTGGAATTGATATCTCCAGCGGTTTGACCGCAATCGTGGTCACAGTCAGACAGACATACAGACAGACAGACAGACAGACAGAAACACAGACATTTTTTAAAAACCACTTTTTCAGGATCAGGGGACTTCAAAACGTGGACATCTGCAAAAATCTCGAGGTCGAAGATTTTCGTCATCACAACACTTCCTTATACTACGTATAAGAAAGTAAAAATTATTTAATTACAGAAATTCGCTACAACACACTCGAAAAACCATTGATGTCAATGTAGGAGATGTTCAATATGCTCGCCGCGAACGTCTTGGCAACATCCTGATCTTGAATAGAAATTTCTTCTGACGTTACTCAATATCTTAGACGTGACCGATCTACTCGCAAGCGTTATTTGTCTTCTTAAGTCAGCTAAGTCGAGGGGTTTAGTTTTCTATACAATGCTTTTGACATATCCCCATAACAAAAAGTCTAATGACTTCAGATCAGAGGATCGCGCTTGTCATTCAATCGATCCTCGCCTCCCTATCCATTGATTTAGAAATATTCGGTTGAGGTACTACCGGACATTGATTTGGTGATGGGGCGGTGCTCCAACTTGCTGAAACCATATCATATTTACTGGAACTTGTGGGTTTGCTAGATTAGTATATAATTTTGTCAAAGTTGGCACGACATTATTTTGGAGTAGTATTAAATAATTATCGCCATTCAAATTGCCATCAATGAAAAAGGGACCTATGATATGATCTCCAACAGTTCCTGTCCAAACATTAACCTTTACAGGGTATTGCGTATGTTCTTCTCCCATCCCCATATAAAAGTTTCGATTCTGAAAAAGAGAATGCTCAAATATAAAGAGAATATAGTTAAGAACCGGAAAAGATAAACGTATTTGTCAAAGAATGTCTCTCAATACTTTTGGCATTAGTCAAAAAAGAGTTCAGGAAGTTACAAATGTGATGTTAAAAGGTGGTCGTTTTGGACGACTTTTTGGGTAGATACATGTATCGGATGTGAAGAATTAGTGGTAGAAATGAAAGCCTTACATTAGGTTTTAACACAAAGAAAGCATTTGAAGTCAAAAAGGCTGTTCACAATAAGCGGGCAAACAAATTTCACAACAAATTCGCAGCCCAGAATGACATTGTATACTTGACATTGACTTCATACAAAATTTATCTTTGCCGAATCTACCCATATTTTACCTGAGACAGTTATGGATTAATTGTTGTGGGATAAGAAAATTTGAAGACCAATGAATAATTTATGTATATCCTGAAAATATAGCAAAAAAGGGACAAGTGAAGTTTGTTCAATGCATCTACATTACATGAACAATTTTTAATGAGAAAATATTAATAACATGCAGTAGGCTGCCTTGGCCAAAATAAAAATCATACGGTCATACGATTTTTACTATTATTAACAGATGCACGTCGTTTTTCGAAAGTAACGCGTTATTAACCTATAAAAGCACACTCTTTTCTTCCTAACAATCGAGACTTCGGAGTTGTGAAAACGAAATGTGGCCATCTATATGTGCCTGAAGAATACTATAAAATTATGTCATCAGCAAGCCCTAACTTTACAGTCTTTAGGTTATTAACAAATCAAATTTTAGATTTTCGTCAATGGTGGCCAAATTTTATAAATAAGTGTGTTTATCAGATGAGTGCGTTGGTAAATACATTCCAAAATACCTGAAGCAGTCATTCTTACTATCTTGCTATAGATTCTCCAAGAGTTTATAGATTGTTTAGGTAGACAGACATACATTCGACTTGATCAGAAACAAAGCTAGTGCCATTATATCAAGAGAAAACCATATCTAGCCGGCAGTGTTTCCATAAACCCCAAAAAGATCAAACAGGCAAAAAATAGTGCCACTCAAGAACATTTCCATTCTCTGAAAGGATTTTCAACTAAACAACTGCAGAGAAAATGATGGTCAAAATGTCAAAAGCGACGAGAAAGTCGACTTGTTCCATCATTTTTATACCATTTATCTTGATATTTAATTATTTTTCAAATTAAAATTTATTGGCACAAAATAGCATTCCATTTATAAACCACACAAGTCGTTTTATAAAAAAGGAATTACCAAAAAAAAAGCAATTAATATTTTTACAGCCCTTTTCTTAAAATTTGTTGTAGTCACATACTTTATATTAAAAAATAAAAAAAATTGGTGTAGTCACCACACGACTTTCTTATACGTATGAGCGTTTCAAATCATACAATTATAAAAATTATTCAAAATCCTATCCTAAGTAGTTCCAATCTCTTAATAAATCTCTACAGGATACATACTTTATGAGATATTTGCAAAAAAATGCTACTCGCTAAGAGTAAAAGTATTACTTCCGCTCCGAATTTTGAATTTTCATTTATACAAAAAATATTCCAAATCCAACTCCAAATACTTTTATACTCTTGACAAATATATATAGAATGCATAATTTACGAAATATCTGCAAAAATCGCTATTCGATAAGAATAAAAGTGTTACTTCCGGTGCGAATTTTAAAATTTCATTTATACAAAAAATATTTCAAATGCAACTCTAAATACGTTTGTACTCTTGACAAATATATATAGAATGCATAATTTACGAAATATTTGCAAAAATCGCTATTCCATAAGAGTAAAAGTGTTACTTCCGGTCCGAATTTTGAAATTTCATTTATACAAAAAATATTTCAAATCCAACTCTAAATGCTTTTGTACTCTTGACAAATATATATATAGAAGGCATAATTTACGAAATATTTGCAAAAGTCGCATTCGATAAGAGTAAAAGTGTTACTTCGGGTCCGAATTTTGAAATTTCTTTTATACAAAAGGTATTGAAAATTAAATTCTAAATACTTTTATACTCCTAACATACCTGTCTAAAAAGCATGACTTGCGAAATATTCGCAAAAAAACTGATTTTCGATAAGAGTAAAAGTAATTTTGAGAATATATGAATTCCTTACAAATTTGTTTAAACTTAGTAGTTGACGAATAATTGGCAAAATTTGATTTTTCCACTGAAGTAAACTACTAGTTCCGGTCTGCCGATTTTACTGAAAATCTAATCAGATCTCAAGAGGGAGAGTATATTTGTAAATATAAAATTTGGAATTGATACCTATAACGGTTTGGCCGCTATCGTGGTCACACACACACACACAGATCAGAAACACACACACAGAGAGAGACATTTTTTGAAAACCAGTTTTTCGGTATCAGGGGACTTCAAAACGTAGACATCTGCAAAAATCTCGAGGTCGGAAATTTTCATCATCACAGTACTTCCTTATACTACGTATAAGAAAGTAAAAAATCATTTTCAATTTTAAAAAGATATTTTTTATACAAAACAGTTTTTTCATTCTACTGGAAAATTAACTATTTTGTCTAAGTGGGTTTTGAAATAAACGGTTCAATTATAATAAAACAGTTAAGCTTTAAGTAATTATCATCATTTACATCCACTACGATCAGTTTTCAAGTCACATTTTCACCGGTAGTTTCCGAGTTTTACAGAGAGAAGTTTAACGCACTTATCGAATAATAATCCCGGTAATTTGCCCTCACGAGTAGTTATTCGACAACTATCTTTATTTCTTTCACCACTGGTGGAAAAATAAAAACGACCACCGAAGAAAATATGAGAAAAAGAATCAAAGGAAATGGAAGATATTCGGCGAGCGATAAGTTCATTCCTAATTTAACAGCGTCGGCGTGTGAGAAGCATTCAGTTCCGCAATAAACCATAATCCATTCGATTTAAGTGAAGTGCAGTAACGGTAATTCTAATGGACTATTTCAACCGGGAAATAGGAATAATATTCCGTTCGAAAGTGTGCAACGTTTATTAACATTCCATGTGCATCGGTAATGTTCATTCCTTAATGAAATTTCCTTCCTCTTATCACTAGTGATATGTAACTCGAGAAAACACTTTTGGTTTAGATATGTAGATGAATCAGTTATAGGATGAATCTAAATGAGGAAGAAAGTTATTTGTTAGTTTTACAAGTACTGTCAGTGAATGATGCGGATGCCAGTGTATACTAATTAGAGTTATACAAAGAGTAGGAACTGTCATAGAAATTTTTTTGTGAATCATCAGCTATATTAGATATTGATTGAGCTCAATCTTACGTTAGATAACACTAAATTTCATAGATAATATGTTGAGAGTGACAGATGTTATTATTATGCAGTATATCAGGCATGTCAAACTCGTGGTAAACGAGTTTGACATGCATGCACGTGCACGAATATAATTTACAATTTTAGTGACATTTTTTAAAACTTTGGAGCAGAATGTTTGTTGCTGAGCGGTATCCTGCGTATCTGTACTTTCGTCAATTGCAATGGAATAGGTCTCAAATGTTGGTATTATTGACTTCAGTTGTTTCCTTAAATTTTCAGCTACATCATTAATTCTGCTTGCAACGGTGTTTCGAGTTAAGCTAATGTTTTTGAATTTTTTTAATTGTTCTGGACACAAAATTTCTGCTGTTTTAATAATACATTCGTGAATAAATTCCCATTCATTGAATAGTTTCGATTTTCTTCCAATTAAATGGGATAACAAATAACTAGTTTTTACCGCAGCTGTGTTATCTTCAACAGGTTTAACAAATATACTTTGTTGTTTTTTAAGTGTCAATTTTAATTCTAACAATTTATCTTCACGAAGTTTCGCAATATATTTGTCGAAGATTACTTTATGATTTGTATCGTAGTGCCTTTTTGCAAAGAATACAATATTCTTTGCAAAACTGCAATAGAGTTTCTACATATTAAACATAAAATTTTATTTTTTGCTTGAATACAAAAATATTGCAATTTTCATTTTTCATGAAAATTGCTATGTTCATCTTCAATTAATCGTTTCTTACTCATACTGGTAGAGGGCTTTGACATTATTTTAAAAATCTATTTAATTATGTATAAAGAAAATACTACACTTTCTGATGAAATTGTTGCGTACACACTTTTAGAACGCTGTATTCGTTGCAACTAAACTTCACAGTAAATTACAGTGGGTTACGTTAGATATCGACAGTTTTCGTGCACATTCGACAAAGTTCGACGACGATAGTTCATGGCCCACGCAAGAGGTGTGCTATTGTCGGTTTTACCCGCGATATTTAAAAATAGTATTGTAATTTTTATAATATCAATATATTCCCAAGACATTATATTTTGTTATAAGTGTCATAAAGTGATAAATTTCATATATAAATTTATCACTTTATGACACTTATAACAGAATATGATGTCTTGGGAAAATCTTTTGTAGATTAAATGAAAAACAATTATTTTTACCTTGTATGGAAATACATTTTTTCAAATATTTGATACCAACCTTGCCGGGGCGCAGATAACTGGTAGGGGGCCGCATGTGGCCCGCGGGCCGCGGGTTTGACGTGCCTGCAGTATATGTTTGTAGTAGTGGATATATTTTCATTTATTTCCATTTGTTGTTCTAAATAACAACTACTTCTTATTGAATATGATTGAATAGAATTGAATATTCTTGGTAGACAGTGAAAACGCTTTAACAATAAAGTATTTTATATTTATGGCAAAGCTAACTTGTCCGTTACGGCAATACATCTCTGAACCTCACTATGAGCGATTTTTTAAGCTGAAATTTAAAGCCATAAGTTTATTACAAGAAATCATGCACATTAAACAATTTGTAGAAACTGCCGCCACGCAAAATAAGTAGAATAAATACCATATTCTTAACGGAAATAAATCCATTTTTAAACCTTGCTATAAGCGAGTTTTTTTCTGTAGAAATATTTAAAGCCAGAAGTTTATGCATTTCACTATGAGTGATTTTTTTCTGCGGAAATATTTTAAATCACACATTTGTGCACTGAGCCACTTAAATGCTTAGAAAGCAGTCGCTTAATAATAAGTGCATCACCATACTTCAAACGTAAAGCGTGAATCTTTAAACCTCACTATGACTAATTCTTTAGTTTTGAGATATTTAAAGTCACAAGTTTACTCCAATAATTTATACACATTTTACAATTTGCACAATTAGCACGCAGCCACTCAAAAGTAAGTGCACCACCATATTCTCAACAGCAATAAGTCGATCTTTGAACATCACTATGAGTGATTTCTGTTGGAATATTTAACGTCACAAGTTTATGCCTTAAGTGAACTTAAATGATTAGAAAGCAGCCATACAACAATAAGTGCACAACCATATTATCAACCTTATGACGTCGATCTTTGAACCTCACTAAGTGTAATATTTTTCCCTTGGAATGTTTAAAGACACAAATTGATTTCAAGAAACTATTACATTGACATTCAACAATTTGCACAATTAAAAAGCAGTCAATCAAAAATACGTATTCTCGGCCGTAATACGTCGATTTTTGAACCACATTATGAGTTTTTTCTTTTTTTCCTGTTGAGGTATTTAAAGTCACAAGTTTATGGTTTGAACGACTTGAATGATTATAAAGCAACCATACAACAATAAGTGCACCACCAAATTCTCAACCGCCATACGTCGATATTTGAACCTCACTAGGAGTGATTTTTTTTCTGTTGAGGTATTTAAAGTTATAAGTTTATGCCTTTAACGACTTGAATGATTATAAAGCAGCCATACAACAATAAGTGCACCAACATACTTTCAACCTTATTACGTCTAATAATCTTGGAATCTCACTAGAAGTAATATTTTTCTCTTGAAATATTTAAACTTGATTTCAAGAAACTATGCACATTCAACAATTTGCACAATCAGAAAGCAGCTTCTCAAAAATAAGTGCACCACCAAATCCTCAACCGCAATACGACGATATTTGAACCTCACTATGAGTGATTTTTTTTTCTGTTGAGGTATTTAAAGTCACAAGTTTATGCCTTGACGACTTGAATGATTATAAAGCAGCCATACAACAATAAGTTCTCCACCATATTCTCAACATTATTACGTCTAATAATCTAGGAACCACACTAGGAGCAATATTTTTCTGTCGGAATATTTAAATTTGATTTCAAGAAACTATTTTTCTCTTAGACTATTTAAAGACACAACTTAATTTCAAGAAATTATGCACATTCAACAATTTGCACAATTAGGAAGCAGCCACTCAAAAGTAAGTGCACCACCAAATTCTCAACCGCAATACGTCGATATTTGAACCTCACTAGGAGTATATTTTTCTCTTGGAATATTTAAAGACACACCTTGATTTCAAGAAACTAAGCACATTGAACAATTTGCACAATTAGAAAGCAGCCACTCAAAAGTAAGTGCACCACCAAATTCTCAACCGCAATACGTCGATATTTGAACCTCACTAGGAGTATATTTTTCTCTTGGAATATTTAAAGACACACCTTGATTTCAAGAAACTAAGCACATTGAACAATTTGCACAATTAGAAAGCAGTTACTCAAGAATAAGTGCACTACTAAATTTTCAAACTCAACACGTCAATCGTTGAACCTCACTATAAGTTTTTTTCTGTTGGAATATTTAAAGACACAAGTTTATTCCAAAAAAACATGCACATGGAAAAACTTGCACGATTAGAATTTGCGCCATTCAGACATGAGTGCACCACCACATTCTCGACCGCAGTAAATGAATTTTTTTCTTTTCGCACCTCCACTTGTCACATACAAGTGCCTGCTAAAGGTGACACAAAGTCTTAGAGTCTCAAAAATTAAAGAAATAAGTATAGTCTGTTTCAAGATATACCGCGCAATCTGGGACCTGCTAATAACAATCGTTCGATATAAATCCTTGTGTAAACAAGCGATGATAGTGCAGAGGTTATGAAAAAAAGCTGTAACACACTGTATATAATTTTTACTAAACAATTTTGTTTTTGGCTATAAATTAATCTTAGTGAAACATCATTGTGGTTAATTTTACTTTTCTAGTATACTTTTATGTTCTAAATTATTATCTTTTAAAACCATCAAAAATATTCATCTTAAATTACCTATCCCGCAGAGAAAATAATAATTTTCATTTTTATGAAAAATATTTATATTTCAATTATATTTTCTCAAATTTCAATGGTCAACTGCTTCTTTATAAAATTTCAAATGAATCAGAAAAACACTACTCTTTTGGTAATATAAAGATCTTGTAAGATGATAATGTTACAAATATGACGGAATTAACTAATATTTATTTTAGAAATAGATGGATTCTATACGCACACCGCTTTTTGATGCGCCAATTGTTACCAACCGCCGTAATATTAATTAAGGAATTAATTAAAAACTCGAGTGTTAATATAACAAAACGGAGAGCCGGTAAGCCCGTGGGAATAATGAAATCTAACATGGCAAAATTGCAGAGGTCAACCTGGGACGGTAGTTGCGTGCGAGTGTGTATTTTGTGTGTGTATGAGATTATTTCAATCCCGTGTTGACTTCGGGGATCTACCCAGGAGATATGCTGAGTTTGCTAAATTGCCGAAAAGTTGGATATCCCTTTTTGCAAATAATTCCGCAGAGCGAAATTTTGAGGCAGGTAATTGGGATATCCCTTTTTAGTTGTACCCCTTGTTCCATTTGTTAGACTAATTTTAACGCTCCAAATATTAATAAAAACATGATATCATCGCAAAGAAAAACGCTTCTGCAAACGAAGCCCATAATTTAATATATTTTTTTTTATATATACAGTGCGATATTCGCCATTATAAAATATATTTATTCTATGATCATTTTTATATTGTCGATTGTTCCTGTATTTTTACGTACCTTGTATTCATGACATTTATAATTAATGGCACACATATCTATTAATAAAGAATTTGCCAAAAATGTTTGTTGAACACCTTACTTCACTACTTCAAACATGTTTTCTCACAATCAAATTGTTTTGTATTACGCGTGCTCACCCAGCCAGGTTGAATCTTAACACTCCTAAAAAAAGACAAAACTAAGATGGATCGGCTATTACATTTTTTTATAAATGTTTTAATTCTTTATTTGTATAAAATATTGTTATGCTCTGACTTTTTGCGTCAAGTTTTATTTTACAACTAGCGATACCCGGCGCGCCCAAGAAAAACAATTTTTATCGGCACTAAACTTCACAGGAGCACTCTCCAGACTATCTGAAAATTTCATCAAAATCAACCCACACACATATATCCACATTTCGCATTCATACGTCAATTTTCAAAAAACTCTTCCGCCATTTTGTTTTTTGACATTTTGACATTCGTGATCGGTGACCTAAGACACCCCCGCATCTAAAATTTCACATTCATACGTCAATTTTCAAAAAATTCTTCAGCCATTTTGTTTCTTTTTTGACATTTAGACTTTGGATTTGTGATTGGCAACCTCAAACACCCCCGTATCTAAAATTTCACATTCATACGTCAATTTTCAAAAAAATTCTTCCGCCATTTTGTTTTTTTTTTACATTTTGACTTAGAATTTGTGATCGGCGACCTCAAGAACCCCCGTATCTAAAATTTCACATTCATACGTCAATTTTCAAAAAAACTCTTCCGCCATTTTGTTTTTTTTGACATTTTGACTAGGATTCGTGATCGGTGACCTAAGACAACCCCGTATCTAAAATTTCACATTCATACGTCAATTTTCAAAAAACTTCCGCCATTTTGTTTTTTTTGACATTTTGACGTTGGATTAGTGAACGACGACCTAAGACACCCCCGTATCCAAAATTTCACATTCATACCTCAATTTTCAAAAAATCCTTCGGCCATTTTGTTGTATTTTGACATTTGAATTAGTGATGGGCGACCGTAGAAACTCCCAAGTGCTTAATTTTACTTTTAATTAGAAGAAATAGAAATTGATTTCAGCCAGCTCCGCCCATTGTGCACGTTTGCGTAATCGTTTAAATAAAATTATTTCGTAGTAGGGGCACATAAATGTCGAAAGCAATCCTCCTTTTCCCCTTTAAGGAAATACACGTTCTGGTATTATCGTATTTTAAAATTCAAAACATTATTAAAATATTAATCGACCCCTGTATAGATAAAAATATTAAATCAAGGGGAACCGTTATGTATTGAACGGCAGTGCACATGAATTTGATATATATTTTTCGCCCGTCCGAAATGCATTGATATCAGTGCACATTTAATCGGCCATTTTTCTGACCCAATATTGATAGTCCATTTCCGTCTTGCGTTGTATTTCTTGAAAATAACTTAATCATTTTTTCTGACATCATTTATTGACGCTTGTTTTTCAAAATCTTAGCACATTAGGCAAAAAAAACTGTCCCACTTTTTATGTCCGTAACTGTACAAGCGTGCTGTTCACAATGCCTTAAAAACTTCGACTACCTGCATATATAGTCGACTTACGTACAAATGCCTATAAGAAATACCCAACGGCATCTGTCACACAACATACGAAAGTCGACTATATATGCGGGAAGTCCAAATTTTTAAAGCATTTTGAACAGCACACTCGTACACTGATGAGACCTATGTAAGATCGAAACAGCTGTCTGTACGTTGTTGTTCGCAATGCCAGCTTGGTGTATATGTGCATTCATACCATTTATTCATATACGAATTAATTCGTCTATGTATACTTTCACAGGAACACGTTCCAGACTATGCCTGAGTTTCCTGAAATTTTTATAAAAATAGTTTCAACGGTTTCGGAGTCTATAGAAAACATACAAACACCGTCCGCCACATACATCCAATTTTATATATAAGATGAATAAATACCAGCCAAACTTCAAAGTTGCTTGCAAACTGTCACCGCGACAACAGCTCGTTGACGTTCATTCGTTCACATAAACTTCAAATCTATTACCAGAACGAAATTTCAATGCCAAGTTTTATGGTGCTTATTTGTTGACTTAACCATTGTCGATGCAACTGTCATCACAATTTTAAAAAATAAGAACACAAACTAATTTACTTTAGCAAAATATCGATTTGAAACTGCACGCTTTTAATAAAATAAATTATTCTTATTTACTAATATTTAGAAATATGGCCATTTATAACAATCATGTTTCGCTTTAGTAATAGAATACATAGGTATTCGAGGCAGAGTTTGCTCTTTTAATGACATCCTCACGCTCCAAGAAAGAACACCGGTATACACAAAACGCTGAAGATAAACAATCACTGTACAGTTACGTTAAAATATAATTTTGCATTTGCCACAGAGGTGATCAAGAAATACCTCTAATATCCTTTTATTCCTTAAAACCACTAATTACACAAGCCTGCAAAATTTCAGTCATAAATAATTGTTTGCACTTTAATGACTGATTTCTGTATTGTTTGTGTGCTAATTTCCAATAAGGCATCCATTTTTCTCATTCATGGAGGATTTTTCAAAAAACGGGCTTCATATATGGCGAAAAAGAGTATTTTTATATTCTATCGAAAAGACGTTGTTTTCAAAATGTTATTATTTGTCAAACTATTGAAGAGGATTTGTGAAATAAGCTTGGCATACATAAGTCCTTACCCTGTCCTAAGCTCCTTTAGGCACTTTGCCACTTGTAATGGGCAGCATCCATCATACTGACGTTCCACCGAACTTGGTATCTGCTGTCTTTCCAGCTCCTTAATACCTTTGTCAAATCTTTCACCCTGATCTTCACTAGTAGCACCGAGATTTTGAGGAACCTAGTCCAAATACGTATTTAAGGAATAAACTTCTTAAAGTCATCATGGATGTTTTTGACAACTTCCTTAAGAGCTCCTCGGGTCTCTTTCTCGCTCATTACCATTTTGCTTTCAAACAATTCTTTCCGCAAGAGTTTCCGAATATCTGGCGGTACGAAAACACCTTCCTTTACTTTTGCTTCCGATAGCCATGGAAACATGTAGTCATGGTACTTAACGCAGCCTTCTGCTTTTGATAAAACCTTAAAAATTGTTTTATCAAGCCAAGCTTGATCTGACGTGAAGGCAAGAAAACTTTACTGGGATCAACCAAATTTTCCTTCGCCAGCAAGCAGAGCTTTGGAACAGCGACAAATTTCTCGTCATAAGTATGACCTTCTTCATCAAAGTCTTCAGGAGTATCTTCTAGTTATAAGTAGGTTTAGGTACTCTAATTAATTAAATTGTACCCCTGCGCTTTAATGACCAGAAGTAACAGTCATCACATCACTAGGATTTTTCGATTCGCTTCAGATCATAGGGACTCTGAGACCGAAAGACTGTTCCGTATCTTTTGACAACTTTCCTAATTCTTCAAGACAAGGGTAACACACTTTATGTAACGCCAATGGCTTATTCTGGTCACCAAGTTTTACACCAAAGTTGTATAATATACCTTTTTCACAAAATCTATGATTTTTTTCACTAAAAATTCTAAAAGTGTAACAGCGAAAGGAATCAGATGATATGGAAACTATAGAAATGAATAAAATCATCCAGTGCGAGATATAAATAATCTCTACAGATATAATACATTGAGAAAAAATGAGTTCAATAAAAATATTGTCAATTTTTTGTGTTCCTAGATACATAAAGTATCTAATTTCTAAGTTATACATTATATTAAATTTGTTACAATTTATTTTTAGTTTTTAATTGTGTACCCACTTTCACACATATTATTTGAGGTACCCTGTGTTCACGAAACCTTTTGTACTATTAGTTACCTTTGGGTATTGGTATTTGGGAACTTCTATTTTTGTTCCGTAGGGTTTTACCCTGTTATATTTTAATTCTTTAATATGAGTATATTAATTTTGCATTTTTAATAATTATTTACCCTTGGTAGCATACCTTGTTTGATTTCTTTCTCGATGACAAGTAAATAATCATTGATCTTATTATCGATCGTTCCTTTTACCGCCCTCTAGTGGCTAATTGAGCCAGTGCAGATTTTGTCGATCGTACTTGTACGAGACCGGCCATTTGCCGCCGTAGTAACGCTGGATGTCAGCTAGAGATGGCGCGTGCTTTTATTTATTTGTTAATTAACATGTAAATTCTTTTGGCTTGTCATGTGGATATTTTAAGCATTTGTTTGGGGTTTGTAATTGATTATAATGTGTAAATTATTCGTTCCGCTTAAAATTGCCATTTGTGAGCCAAATAATTGTTTTAATCACTTGTTATGGTAATTTTAGATGGGCCTCAGTGGTTTTATGTCAAATTCTTCGAAAACAATTAAAAATTCTTTCTCTTTCGTTCCAACTTCTACTGAAACAACACGTATGTAGCAAAGATAGAGTCTTTGTTTCACAGCCAGCCTGTGCAAAATTAAATATATTTAGTAGTTTATCGTGAATTAAACCAAAAATTTGGGATGTTTGGAGATTTGCCAGGTTGAAATATTACGTTGCCGATAATACGAACCATGTGATGGGGATGTAATTTTTTCTGCTGGTTGAAACCTTTTACCCTATCGTAAGTACGTGTATCAGATTGTTTCATTAGTGCTAATTACATTATTTTTTTCGTAATTTTTGGCATAATTTAGTTTGCAATTTGTGTAACCGATATCTACAGCCATTTTGTATTTGGGAAATCCATTTCGTCTTGTGAGATTTTTGTGTTAATTTAATTAGATACAGTCATTTGTATGTATTTTACGTGGATGTATTGCACACATCCGAGTTGCTAAAGTTAGAGTCTCGTACTAAACATAGTTTAAGTGAGAGAAACTAATTAATTTGTTATTTCGTGGCATTTAAGCCACTGTGATTTTGTAATTATTCACTTAACGTTTAACATTACTAGTAATCTTAGCCTCATTTGAGGTTACGATTCAAATGTTGCATATTATATAGTCAAATTTTTCCAGTAGTTAATAATATTGATGGCATTTTGGTTGGGCATTTGGATTGTCGCAACCTGACTTTTATTGTGTAAATTTTATTGCAATTAATTTAGTATTTATTATTATATTATATTATATTGTGAATTTCGTACGTTGTTAGTCAAGGTGAATTTAATTACGTGGTTTACACTTGTAAAGCAAAGATATCTTGAGCTATAATTAATTACCACCTAGAATATAGAACTTAGTGTCAAGCAGTTTGGCGTTGACCCCTGATATTCAGGGTGATTCATTTATTTTTGGTTATGTGTTGCTGATTGCGACCAAGCTGTTCGGCATTAATATTCTAACTGGCTTTACCTTACCTCTGTTTAACTTCTTTTGTGTTTAATTTTAAGCCAAGGTTAAGCCTCATGCATTATAAACCATCTTCACTTTGGATGTAATTGGTTACATTTGACAGTATCATTTCACAATTACTGCGCTTGCTGATATTACTGACGCGCATTTATTTTACTTTTTTTAATTAAAATTGTTTCATCGTCTCTTGCATAACTATAGCTGTAATAACTGTAACTGGACGAATAATGTGAAATGTTTGTGGTCTATGAACTTTGAATGTTTTTTTTTTATATATCGTCTATTATTGGGGATCTGGGATATATTTAATAAAACCTGTTGTTAAATTTGTATGAGTATGTTTGGTTTTGCTAATCATTTCAACCTGGGGTTTCAATAATTGACTTGTCCCGAGTTTATTTATCAGTTGCTGGCCAGTATATTTCAATCCGGGACTGGCGCCTTTAAACAATAAGACCTTCGACTTGTATAGTGATCGAACCCATGCTACACGACTTGTTAGCGGCAGTACTGACCATCATATTCTACAGCACTCTTGGGTAGAATGAAAGGTAAGACCTTAGGTGTGTTATAAGCTGGCGAGAATTTAATAGACAAGCGTCTCATGCAATTCCTAATTTTTTTTTTAAAGTTAGAAGGTTAGTTTCCGTGGTGGCGTCGTACTTCTACTTCCCTTGTAATTTTTGGTTCAGAGTCAGAGTATGGCAATTTAGTCCATATTTTATATTTTAGTTCAAGAGGGTAGCAAATTTCTTCATGATATAACTTGTAGGGGGTCCGTGATTTATAGATATTCAAAAAAGGGTCCTTGATTCACAAAAGGTTAAAAACCGCTGACCTAGTATTTATTAAAGCTACTTCAATTGAACTTACCACTGCATTTACGAGTTAGGTATGCATACAAAATTTTGAAGTACTATTGTAATATATACCTAAGGTAGATTTAGCGTAAGCTCATCCTGAAACAGCCTGTATATAATTTTATGTTTGTCTTGAATTATATGAAGTACATAATACATGATCTTAAAATGCTTGCTTTTCGTTAAATATTAATTAGCAAGAATCTTTAAGCATATCTCAAAAATTCCGAATTTATAAAATCTTGTTTTACCATCGGAGAAGTTTAATCAGTCTGAAAGCTTTTTAACTTGAAACTTGTTTTTAACTTTAATCGCATCCCCTGTTTTCGTTTTTGTTCTTATTCCTTACAAATACGCGATAATTAAAAAATCGCTTTGGAGTAAGATAAATATTTATTTGAAGAGGGGTGTTTTCCCTAAACAAAGGGAGGGAATAATTTAGAACGATTAATTTGACTCGTTTTGCATGATTAAGAAACAG
This sequence comes from Amphimallon solstitiale, assembly GCA_963170755.1. NCBI lineage: Eukaryota > Metazoa > Arthropoda > Insecta > Coleoptera > Scarabaeidae > Amphimallon > Amphimallon solstitiale. Next base: position 25,625,717 of record OY720675.1, on the reverse strand, counting down.
AAACGGAAAAGGAAAGCGAAAAGAAAACAACACAATGTAAAAAAAAATAGACGAAGAGATAATTTCCTTTTACTTTTCAGACGATTAATTGACATTTTCCGGAAACACGAGTTGCCAAAAAAAAAAAGAAAAACGAACAATACAAGATAAGAAGATGTCCATAGCACGCAATAATCGCATTAGGCAAGGGACTTGAAAGAAAGAGATGGAAATGTAGATTGAACGGAAACACCAACAATCAAATTCTCGTTAGTTCCTTATAATAAATTGATTATCTCAGAGCATCGTTTCGTCATTCTATCACTAGATGTCCTGCGGATCGAAATGCTTGTGCCAAGTGTCAAATTATCGAGAAAAGAGGCGCCTAACGAAATTTTCCTCTTGTCCCCTTTTTGCTCTATGTGCAATAATAATTCTTTGAATTTCACGATCATTTGCGTCGCGTAAATCGGAGCTTTGAGAGATGTTCCAGTGTCAATCGAATTTATGAACTGATATTCTTCGAAATTTTCGTGAAACGGAAAATACGCGCTAAATTATTTATTCTGGAAAAGTGTTAAAATTATAATAATAACAACTCTATTTTTCCAACCTTTACATTTAAAGAACAGCGGTATTCTGAGTGCATACAGATAGTTATAAAAAAAAAGGAAAAAAAGCATTATTTAATTATCTATTAGTATAGAAAATATCTTCATAGAGAAACTTTGAGAAACGACGCACCCCTAAAGACAGGAAATCCTTGTGGTAAATTTGCTTTCGAGAAAAAAATTAGGAATATAGAACAGGATACTCCGAAAAGAACATCTGGACAGTCCATGCATCCGTTGGACAGTGTTCTTATAAACAGCGCTCTATGAATACCGCGTCGGTATTTTAAAGACAGCCGTGAGTTTTCAATAGCAATACGTAGTCAATACCTGCCAGAGGATACGTCCCGAAAATCTTAAAGGATATATATTTCAGAAATCGTCGCTGAATTTTTTCACTGGAGAGCTGGAAGTAAATACACTACCACAAAACTAAAATACGTCTTCAAAACTAATGAGTTACTGAAGAACCTACAGCAACGCATAATAAAACCCAAAGATGCAGCCGATGCAAACATGGCTTATAGGGTTGCAAAAACAATCTGCTATCAAAAAAGACACCAATGTCCCCAGAAGTGTCTACCCGGTACCCTTTCCAAAAGAGCACTATCTATAAAGTAAGAAGAATTTTGATGGTCTACTTTACGTATACAGGACATAAAACAACATTTACACAAGTAGAGGGCACGTCAAGAAAGTAAGTATATCGTTTATAAATACATTGAAAAGTAGTGGTCCTAGATTGGACCCTTGCGGGACACCAGAAGACGGACAGAACTCGCTAGATCCCAAACAACAGTAAAAAACATAATTGCATCTATTTGTCAAATAAGAATGTAAAAGTGTAAGCAAGGATACGCTAAATCCGAGCGCAGAAAGCTTTTCAAGTAGTACACCATGATCTGGCACGGCTAAAGTCCATATAAACCACATAAATTTGACATTGATTGTCCAATTCATGAGAGATTGCTTGAGTTAGCGATATTATATTAGTAAGTGTTGATCGACCGCGCATGAAACCGTGTTGTTGTGGAGAAATCAATGATTTAGTATTAAAGTATATCACTGACAATTTAATTCATCTGTCAAAAACATGACATTTTAATACACGCTGTGTTAGTTTGCTATCGGATAAACTGCATGTTTGCTAGCGGATAAACTTCATGTTGATTTTCCATGGCAACGAAAATTCAATTCTGACAGTATCGTTCAAATAAATTTCATACATAAACATTTATATTTTTCTCTTTCTTTTGTATATGTATTCAAAGGAATGTTAAATAAAAATATTTCGGTTTATTAATATTAATTAAATGATTCATTAAATTGTCTTACCAAATACCATTCGAGTTTGTGTTTATTTCCGGAACAAACTTTCATTTTGACAAAACCCAAACTTTGTTGCTTAAGGGTAACACGACTCGAACAAATAACAAAAGGTAAAACCGCTCCACCTTCGGTGTCGCGGTTTTACCATGTTATTTGTTCTCGTCAGTTACCAAGCAACAAAGCTTTCGTTCAAAATGAAAGTTTGTCCGGATAAACACAAACTCTTATGGTATTACCCCCGACAATTTAATTCATCTGTCAAAAACATGACATTTTAATACACGCTGTTAGTTTGCCATCGGATAAACTGCATGTTTGCTAGCGGATAAACTGCATGTTGATTTTCCATGGCAACGAAAATTCAATTCTGACAGTATCGTTCAAATAAATTTCATACATAAACATATGTATTTTTCTCTTTCTTTTGTATATGTATTCAAAGGAATGTTAAATAAAAATATTTCGGTTTATTAATATTAATTAAATGATTCATTAAATTGTCTTACCAAATACCATTCGAGTTTGTGTTTATTTCCGGAACAAACTTTCATTTTGACAAAACTCAAACTTTGTTGCTTAAGGGTAACACGACTCGAACAAATAACAAAAGGTAAAACCGCTCCACCTTCGGTGTCGCGGTTTTACCATGTTATTTGTTCTCGTCAGTTACCAAGCAACAAAGCTTTCGTTCAAAATGAAAGTTTGTCCGGATAAACACAAACTCTTATGGTATTACCCCCGAATAAATTACTTTTCCAAATACCTTGGCAAAGTTGCAGAGAATAGTTTTCTAAGGAGAGATTTATTATCAAGATTTTGTATCACGAATTAGACTAGCAATCAAAGCATCATCCGCAGAAAAATCATCGGGAAAACTTGACAATATGATAATTAGGTCGTTCTCATCAACACTTGACAAAAGACGAATACATGATTGAAGAAGAAATATGATAATTCCATCTATTACGTCTAACGATTTGCAAGCACATTCACTAATGTAGTGTTATTTGCGAAGAAAAAGTGCGATAAAGAAAATCAGAATGAAATATATGATGAATATAGATTAATAATAATAATAATAATAATATATTTAGCTTTTGTAATAACACCATTACAAAGAAATTATCACACATACAAATAAATATAAATATAAACCAGTATAAAATAGTATAAACATATATATGTGTTACTTCCGGTCCGAATTTTGAAATTTCATTTATACAAAAAATATTCCAAATCCAACTCTAAATACTTTTGTATCTTCATATATATATACAGAATGCATAATTTACGACATATTTGCGAAAAATCGTTATTCGGTAAGAGTAAAAGTGTCAGTTTCGGTCTGAATTTTGATTTTTGATATGTAAACTTCTTTGGGCGCGTTGCGTTGATTGTGGGCACTGAACAAGACTGAGCCGTCACGCTCGGCTATGTAACGTTCGTTCGGGTAAAGTCGGCTCGAGTCGACTAAGGGAACGAGAGAAATATATCATATAGAGGTATTTAATTTCAATTAAATTGAAATTTAAATGAATAAGTAAATTCATGTCCCCGAGCAGATTCGATCCCGAGCCGCACGGGTGAGAAGCCGGCACGTTAGCATCAAACCAGCGCGGGACTCGTAAGCGAGTATTCATATTGTCTATTTATATATATACATGCGTATCGGAAAATCTCTCGGTCGAGGAACTTTTTAAAGTTGTCCGTACACCCACGCGATTATATATTGTATTTCGCGGACTGTGTTGCGTTCGCTAATTGGTAACTTCGCGGACGGTTAACCAAAAAATTTGTTGTGTGAGTATGATACATTATCTCTATAATAATATAATATAATATTTCGCGCTCAGGTAAGTTTTAACATGTTTATTAAAATGATATGGATGACTCGGAAACTGATCAGTATATTCCGGGTGTTAAATAACGTCCACAAGCATTTACTATAATTTGTATACCAATGCAAAGCAGAAACTTTGAGAATAGAGCATTGCTTTAATTGCTCATTATATACGAATTTATAAGCATTTAATTCTTTTCTGTTACACAGGATGGATGAAGAAAATCAAATCGATGACAAATTAAAACGAAAAAGGGAATTGTCTAATGCGCGCGTGAAGAAATATCGTCAAAAGAAGCACACTAAATCTCAGCAACTGAATTCGTCAATGCAGGATGGCCCAATGTAATATAGAACGAAAAAAAAGTTGGATTTCGTATTATTAACCTCGCATTGATGAAGTTTTCACTTCTGCCGTGTGGTTTTAAGCACACCCATTTTCTTGTTTTTTATACAGAAGGTGTCGAAAATAAAGTTCTAAATACTGTTATACTCGTAACGTACCTGTCTAAAAAACATGACAAGCAAAATATTTGCAAAAAACTGATTTTCGATAAGAGTAAAAACCTACTTCCGGTAGGAATTTCGAAAAACTTTTTTAATAAAGTTGTTCACAATTTCAATTTTAAGTACATATGAATTCTTTATAAATTTGTCTAAACTTAGTTGTTGATGAAATATTGGCAAAATTCGAATTTTTCACTGAAGTAAACTACTATTTCCGGTCTGCCGATTTTGCTCAAAATCTAATCAGTTCTCAAGAGGGAGATTATACTACTCAATGCAAAATTTGGAATAGATAGCTATAGCGGTTTGACCGCTAACGTGGTCACAAACAGACAGACAGACACACAGACATTTTTTAAAAACCACTTTTTTGGTATCAGGGGACTTCAAAACGTGGACACCTGCAAAAATTTCGAGGTCGAAAATTTTCATCATCACAATACTTCCTTATACTACGTATAGGAAAGTAAAATGATTAGTCATGTGAGACAAAGTGTATAAACATTAAACAATATAAACAACTCAAACAGTTCAGACAATCTGCGGCAGGTTAGGTAGACATTCCTGGACACGATAACATTCCATGCTGATCAGCATGCTTCTGGTTCTCTTCTTAAAGAACTTAATGTTGCTTGCGGGCAATTTCTTTAGTTCTTCTGGCAACCTGTTATAATCTACTTCTCCAATAACTTTTTGTGAGCATGTTAGTATGTGGTACGATGCTCTAATTTCACTTCGTTTACGTGTAGAATATTGGTGATGATCGCCAGTTATGGGAAACGCCTGTTTGTTCGTACCATGGTTTAGCAAGATACGCATCTATGGAGTAGCACTCCTTCTCCAGTAACAGGCCTTTCACCAGCCCACTGAAGAGATCCACATTCATCGCCTTCCATTCGGAGAGAAGACCATTGTACAACTTCGGCCCCAGTGACTCACACCTTGCTGCGTCGACACCAAACGGTGATGTGGGACACCAAATTCGTCCCTGTGCCGAGTGTTGTATTAGTGGTGGTCGCCATTCACGGAAAACTGGTGTCGATGTGTGTGAAAATATTTTAACACTTGCAAGATATACATCGACACCATGGTAAGTATATCCTATCTCCTAAAATATCCCCTACAAGATTCTCCTGGTCTCAGGTTGCATAGAGATCTTATAGCTTGCTTCTGAAGCAGAAAGACTCTAGTTGCACCTGTTGATCATCCCCAGAAAAGGATGCCATAAGCCAGGTGGGAATGAAAGGCTGCATGGTAAGTTTATTTTGCTGTGTGGTGAGTTGCAATAGATTTAATTCTTTTGACAGCAAAAATGCCCGATGTTAGTTTTTTTGACAACTGATCGATGTGCTGTATCCATTTCAGGCAATCATCCAATGTAAGTCCAAGGAATTTAGCTGTATGGGTTTCACTACTTGGTTTAGTTCTAATGACAAGTTCCTGTGTTTTTTCTTTGTTTAATTTAAGTTTGTTTGCAGTGAACCATTCCTCTGATCTTTTTATTGCTCATAATAATCTTTGTTGAGCATCAATTTGTGTCATTCCATTTGTTAAAATGGAAGTGTCATCTGCGTAAAGGCATATTTCAGCACTAAGACATTCCGGAATATCATTTATAAATATGATAAACAATAATGGTCCCAGAATCGAGCCTTGGGGAACTCCACAGCTTACCTGATGCATTTTCGACTTCTCACCCCTCCATTCCACTAACTGAACTCTACTTGTTAAGTAGGATTTGATAAGGTCCAATGGCTTTTCCCTAATCCCATAACGTTCGAGTTTCTAAGCAAGATTTCATGATCCACCGAATCAAACGTCTTACATACTTAAGTCCAGCATATTCGTTTGTAAACACTTTCTCTGGTCAAATGAGTCGTGTATATAATTTATAACATCCATTATTACCACTGACTACTGATCTACCTTTACAGAAACCATGTTGCCTTGGAGATAGTACACCACGCATCTCAAAAAAGCTGGACAGTCTAGTAGCTATTACCTGTTCGTTCACAGTATGCTTATTGGTCTATAATTGTTGCATACATTTGTGTCACCATTTTTTATATATTGGTAATACCCTAGCCACTTTCAGAGGTTCAGGAAATACTCCTTCATTCATTGCCCCGTTTATACATTCGACTAATCTCTTACTTATTTCAATGGCAGCTTCTTTTAGAATGTGTGCTGAAATATTGCAGATATCTTGTCTTCTTATTTTAAAGGCATTTGATTACACTCGAGATTTCCACTTCTGTTGCTGGCTGAAAATAGCATGAGGTGATTTGGTTTTTTCCTTGCATTAGTGAAATTGGTGAGACATCACTGTTTAAATTTTTTGCAATGTGAACTCCAACACTACAAAAATATTTATTTAGTTCCTCTGCCGTTAGTTCGGACTCCTTTGCTATTACCTTTGACTTGATATTATTATTTATAATTTTCCACACAGCTTGCTGCTTATTATCGCTGCTTTCAATATAGTCAGCGTTTCGTTCTTTCGCAATGTCTGCTGTTAATTTCAAGTACTCCTTTTTTTCTACTTTATACATTTCAAAGTATCTCTCATCCTTAGTAACTTTAAATACTGTAGTCAAAGCATCTAACCTGTTTCTTGAATGGTCCAGTTCTTTCTGATCTGTAGTTGTAACTTTACTGCTGATATTGTCTCTACTTATCCTTGTTTTTATAGGAAAAGGTATTTCAAAGGCCGCTAGAAAGATACCATGAAATTTGTTGAACGTAGCAACCGCTGTATTCGCACATATTGGTAAGTATAGTTTGCATTGTAGCAGTTCTTTAAACAAATTTGCTTTTTCCTGATTGTACAACCTAGACGTTATGATGTTCTTATTTTTGTCTCGATCAACTGTGAGATTTAACATTTCAGTAGTTTTGTGGTCAGATATGGAAACAATGGTTTGTATGGTGAGCTTTTAACTATTAATGTTAGAAAATATATTATCAAGACATAATTTTCTATTCCAAATTTCATCTCGATATTATGACTGTAGGTCTTGGTCTTTTTGAGTTGCGTTAGGTCTTTCTCAGTAATGGCATACAAGTTAATACCGTCCATGTACATCAAGTGCTCAGTTGGACTATGCCCATTTTATATCCTTCTCCGTCTTCATTTAAGATATAACTTTGCGGGCTTAATGTCATACAAAACCACGGGCGGCTCAGGACTTCTCCCTGAAATATTCCCCATTTAAAGAATACATTTTCAGTTATGATGTTCAGAGTGTTGGTAGTTAGTCTAGTGGTCATCCTGCATCTCCTCATGATGTTTCTTAGAAACGTTATTAGGATTTCATGTATCTTATAGAGCGATAGAATTTCGAGCAGGCACGAATGAAGGACAACATCGAAAGCCGTCTGATAGTCTATGTACGTCGTGTATAGATCTTCCTTCTGTCATTTTGCATGGCCCGTCTGCATAGAGTCAAGTTTCCCTTTACATCCTCTACTTCCTTTTCTACATCCGTTTTGTTCTACCGCCAATACTTTAATTCTGATGAAGTTGTCATACATTTTATTCTTTAATATTGTTGTAAGCAATTTATAAGGTGTGGACAGAAAAGTAGTCTATACTTATCATTGTAGGAGCCGGCAAAGGGATGTCCGTATTTGGTAGAAAGAAGGTTGTTCCTTTCATCACAAAGTCAGGTATTGTTTCAGTTTTGCGGATGACTTCATTGAACAACTTGAATTTCTGCAGTCAGTAGATAAGAAGTCCATCACGTCCTGGCTCTTTTAAATTTTTGTTACTCGCGTTTTGAACTTCTTATGGAGTTACCTCTGCTGAGTACATTGTTAGTGTGCTGATAGGTTTGCTTCTAATGTTACTTATAAGTTTAGTTTCTCGGTGGGTGTATTCGGTGCTCCATGTTATTACTATTATTAAGTGAGTAGCTCGTACGAAGTCATTCTTCCACCAAATTTTATGTAAAATACCCAATCAAACTACCCTAGTAGCACACAATATCGGGCCAACGTTGTCTGTCGGTCGCTTATTTATTGGCTTGACATCGGCGTCTGATATCAATCCGATGTACAAGTGTTAACATTTTACAACGTTGGATAAATATCACTGCATGATATTGGCCCAATATTTTGCACAGACATTTTTCCGATTCGAGCATTTACCTTATATTTAATAAGACAAATAAAGTACAGAGAATTTACTTGATTTGAACTACAAAATGAACAAAGAAAAATGTGTTGTATATAATAGATCACAACCCACTTGTTAGCCAATTATGTTAATAAAATAAAAAACTCTTTAAAAATACAAAATTTCAATAATGCGCTCGTGGGCGATGAGTCATGGGCCTCTCGTGTCTGGTCTCTAAAATTATTTATAAAAGTGTGCGTAGTCCTTTTAATGTTAATTTGGTGAGAATCATTATTGCAAATGCTTAATTAACTTTGAGGATCTATATATTTCATTTCACACAACAACAATTATTCATGGTACAGTGTGTAATATATTCTGTGATAAATTAATATCTGCAAAGTTAATACGATGTTGGCGTTTAATCGCAGAATAACAAATTGTGACGTTATCCTCTTTAATCTAAATTTATATCGAACACTGACCTACAACCAACATCACAGTGACTTTGTGAGCTTGATATTATGTAGATATTTTCCTTTAATGTTAATAGTATGTAGATTTTTGTTGTCAATAAAATATCAGTATCAGATATTTAACCAATATATTACCAATGTAGACAACGTTGGTCTGATATCAACCCAACGACATAAATTGACATTTACTTGATATAGGAATTTTATATTCGTACGACACTGGGTGAGGGTCACTGATGTTCTAACGATCTTAGAATATTGGAGTAACATTGGCACGCTTTGAGGCCAACGAACTCGGCTACTAGGGTAAACACGATTACTAATATTATACAGTTTTCGGGGTTTATTAGTGATAATCTTAATTTATTTTAATTTCCCTTGAAATGAATTATAAAATTTCATGATTTCATTTTTGCAAAAAAATATTTTTTCAACAAATCCATCGCAGAGATGGACCTAATATTTACAAAAATCAAAATAATAATATAATGTCTACGAAATCTGCAATGCTAATAAACAACCTAAGGTAAGTTTTGCTCAATTGGGAGGATAGATGAAGAAAAAATCAATTTCTCTTTATTAAAATACCGTAACAAAACAACAATCTTGGTTGCGATACATGAAAAGGGGTTCTGTCAATGTCAAACAAAATTTCGAGGCATTATTATTACCAAGCAGAACAATAAGAACGTGAATATATATATATGTATATAATCACTGATGGAAAAGTTTTCGCACCTTAATGAGTTTTTCATATTACATCCGACTGGAAAATTCGGAAGAAAACACGAAGTCTGAGTAAAACACCCTTAACTAATAATTTACGAAAATAATTTATTCCCAAGGCCGGAGGGAAAAAGTGTGGTGTGTGATTATAGTCCGTAGATTACGTTTTTTAAGGAAAAGAAAATTGAACACGCCAGCTGTTTACAAATTTCTAATCATATTTAATAAACGTGTTTCAAAAGCGAAATTGCTAAGCAAACCCAATGCGAAATTGAATGCAAATGATTTCTCCGGTATCAGATATATTCCTTTGCTTCAAATAATATAAACTTTCGTGCCTTTACTTTAACTAAACAGACACCGAGCAAAATGTTTAATAGAATTTAAACGAAATTTTATGAGAATTTCTATATTTTACTAACAAATGGTAATTAATTATATAATCGAACATTACCAACAGAGACTGTTTTATTTCAGGTTTCTGTGGGTAGAGTAGTATGTGTTGTCATTGGACTCCGGAATTTCTTCCGCGTTTCCACTGCTTGGTTTTTGAAAAGACCGATGCTGGTTTCTGGATGACATTTCGACAAAATCAAACTTGCCATCTTCAGGTCAACAATAACTGTCTCAATGCAACGGTAATTACTTATCAATAACTAGTACACAAAGTTCTAAATTTCTCACCAATTGCATTTTTACATGTCAATAAAGATAGAGCGTATCGCCTGTTTCACACTAACATTTAATTTCATAGCCAACTAAGTTCGTATTAGAGTGAAATTTATTTCATATCTCTCGTATAAATAAAGATTTATTAGGTAGGCATGTTGTACATTATTGGAAAGCTATTTTTAAAGACTATCTAAATAATTAAGAATCCAATATGGCCACCATAAGAAAAATAAAGGATAGCGCTAAGACCTTGGAAACAATCGGGGGATAATGTTAACACCAAAAAGTGTGTCTTACAAAAGTGTCGGTACAATGTTATAGATTAAAAGCGATTGCATTAGACGTTATCGAGTTATTGAGGAAAATTGAAATCGGCAAATATTATTTTTTTTTAAAGTATTACATATATATATAATAGGCTGTACACTTCTGCGGAGTAGTAGCCGCCCTTCTGGGCCCTCCGATCCTTTTCTTGTGGGGGATCACTCCACATTTCCACCTATTCCCTCTATAAGTTTTTGTGTGATGTTGCCTTTTCTATTATTAGCCTCCATTCTTTTCTGTTCTTTGTTTTCATTCTCCAGTTTGTTCCCATTTTGTTCAAATCCTCTTTCACTTGTTGTTCCCATCTGATTCTTGGTCTTCCTCTCGTTCTCTTGCTCGCTGGTGTCCACTGGGCAATGCTGCGTACTGTTGCTCCTGTGCCTGCTCTGTTGATGTGTCCATACCATCTTATTCTTTGGGCCTTTATATATCTAATTATATCTTTTCCTTTCACTAGTCGGTCGATTTCATGGTTCATCAGTATTCGCATTCCTTCTGTTTCTCTCTTTGGGCCATACATTGTTCTTATTACTTTCCTTTCGAATATTCTGAAGTTTTCCTCGTCTCTTTTCGTTAGTACCATCGTTTCTGCCGCGTACGTCGCTATTGGTCTTATTGTTGCCCTATAGATTTTCATTTTTGTATCGAAGCCGATGTTTCTGTTTTTTAGTAGTTTCTTGTACCCGTAATACGCTTTATTACCTGATTGTATTCTGTGAGTTGTTTCGGCAGTTCTATTATTGTCTATATTGATTATTGTTCCGAGGTATTTGATAGTGTCTACTTTCTCGAATTCGTAGCTCCCCATCTCTTTGCTCTTCCGTCCGGCGTACGCCGTTCGGTTGCTTACCATATACTTTGTTTTCTTTTCGTTGATATGTAGACCTCTGTCCGCCGCCGCTTCTACGAGTCTTCCGAATGTCTCTTCCAGGCTTCTTTCGTCTCTACATATTATGACCAGGTCATCCGCATATGCTATAATTTGTACCAATTTATTTCTAATATTCCCTTCTACCCCTGTTTGTTTAATTATTCCGTCTAAGGCAATATTAAATAGGGTGGGTGAAAGTGCATCCCCCTGCCTAACTCCTTTGTTTATTTCAAAATTGTCTGATGTTCCTTCTTGCGTCATAATCGCTGCTTGTGAGTGTGTCAATGTCGTTTTCACGAGTCTCATGAGTTTTTTGGGTATTTCCATCCTTTCTGCATCCTTCAGTATGACCTCTCTGTTTAGGCAGTCAAACGCTTGCCGAAAATCTATGAATAGCATATGTAGTGTGATGTCATATTCATTGCCCTTTTCCAGTATTTGTTTCAAAATATGAATTGCATCGATTGTAGACCGTCCGCCTCTGAATCCTTGATGGTAGTCTCCTATCGCTGTGTCTGCATAGCTTTTCAGACGCTCATTGATTAATGTGGTGAAGATTTTGTATGCGGTGTTTAGCAACATTATCCCTCTGTAGTTTTTGCAATCCCATTGATCTCCTTTGTTTAATATTGGCACTAGCAATCCTAATTTCCAATCGTTTGGCATTGTTTCATTCTCCCATACATCGCTTACTAGTTTAAATAATCTTGTATGCAGTTCTTCACCTCCATATTTTAATATTTCATTATTTAGTCCATCTGGTCCCGGAGATTTGTTCTGTTTCAATTTCGCTACTATTGCCTTGAATTCTTCTATTGTAGGTGTGATAACTTCTCTTTGGCTTGGTTCATTCATCACCCTCCATGTATTTTCTGTGCCTTGCCTCTTCTTGTCGCTCAACAGCTCCTTGAAGTGCTTTTCCCATTTCCTTCTGTCAATGTTACCTGGGGTTTGTTTCCTGCCTGTTTGCTTCTTCACCAGATTGAACAGTTTCTTGTTATCTTTATTGCTTTTTTCCATTTCCTCCATTATATCGTCGTACCATCTTTCCTTTTTTGTTCTGAATATTTTGTTGTTTTCTGCCCTTATTTCTTTGTATTTCTGTAGGTCTTCTTCATCATTCGATTGTATCCATTTGAGCCTGGCTGCTCCCTTCTTTTTTATTAGCGTTTCACATTCGTTATCAAACCAGGAGTTGCTTTTGTCATTCACCTTATTTCCCAGGATTTCTTCAGATACTTCCACCATACTATTTTTTAATTCTTTCCATTCGTCCTCTATGCTCTTTCGCTGTTTTTTCCCTTGGAGTTTTGTTGTGATTTCTTTCCCTAGTCGGGTATTACATAGACTTTGTTAATAACTAATGCAAAACGTGAACTTTGATCAAAGGTTTCGTTGATATCTTAATTAATTTTTGTACGTTAAATAATTTTTCTTCTATTCACACCAGTTGACTTCATATACTGGGAGAGTAGTTAATGTTTAGTTAAGAAATATAGTATTTTCAATTTTTCTTTCATACCTGCCTGCTAATTTAATATACAGAATGCGTCACCTAGGAAGATTACCTTTCTGTCAAGCTACGTAATCTCTGGGCTCAGCCCTGATGTTTTACGAGCCTGCTGCGGCCAGAATTGTTTTCTTGTGTAAATTTTAATTAAACTTCTTTTTTTAAATATTGCAAACGTTTATTACTTTTGTTTTACTTGCTTCAATGAGCATTTGATTTTCACAATGCAATTTAACATTTTCAACTGATTTATTATTTTTAATTAATTTTATAATTACATGCGTTAACTTTTTTCCAAAAAATTTGCAATTTTTCTTTTTGAGTTTCTTTTGATAGATTCACGGGAACAACTTGATTTCACTGGCTTTTCCCTATTCTTTCAAGTTGCTATCATCATTTTACATGAATATTCCTGTTGATCAAATTCATTATTATAGTTTGAATTTATATCAACAATGATAACCTCCCAGGCGCATTGCGTTTGCATGACAGAGGTCGCTGGGATTCTCATAGGCATCGTCATGCAAGCATAAAGGCGCAATTCCACCGAGGCAACATTGGGCGACATGAAGCATGGTACATGTCTTCTGGTGTTGCATGTTTCTAGGTGTCCGACTATATGCCACAAAGTTGAACAATGTCGCAAGCGCAACTTGACGCACAGTATCGCATGCGCTTTGTCGTCTATGATTGTAGCATGCGTCTAAATCAATTCCATTGAGGCAACTTCAGTTTGTTGCATTATGTCTTTGCAAACAGTTGCAGCTGCTGCATATTTGGTAATAACATTTAATAACAAAAAAAGGAGAAAGCCAAGGTGGTGGAAACGGCAATTATATGTTGGTGGTCAAAGAGCTTAGAGTATACAACTATAGGCATTCACGCGTTCGTAGGTTAGTGGAAAATGCTTTTTGGTTGCTGGCGTCAGTATTTCGCGTTTTTAAAAAAACCACTAATGAATGATAAGTTGAAAATGCTGAAATTATCACAAAAGCATGTATTTATCTTCATAATTTTTTGAGAAGGAGTAAAACACCGAGGCCACTATACTCTCCTCAAGGAGTATTTGATACCGAAACAGGAGATGGAAATGTTATTCCAGGATCATGGAGGGCAGTTATACAAGGCGACACTGGTATACAGAATTTTCAACATAAAGCAACTTTTTGAAGCCAAAGAAGTGAGGACTGAATTTATGAGATATTTTAATTCAGATGAAGGACGTGTGCCTTGGCAGGATCTTAACGCCTAAGTTAAATATATTACTAAAGTTTGGATAGATGTATTATTAAAAATAGTGAATAAATTAAATGATAGTATTCATTAATAATTGTTAAATTCTTATGCATTATTAAAAGAAACTTGTCGTAGAGTCCTCCAAATCACAGTTGACGTTGTTGGTCTGGGTAGATCGACGTCTAATAAAAAACTTAAGAGTTCAAAAGCAAACTATTTGCCTTTGTTGTTAGGGGATGAGCCACTCTTCTTTGATTGTTGTAGTTTTTTTCGTTCACGATGGAAAGCAGAACGCAAATTCTTGATTTTCTTTTTCACATTAATCACACTACATTCGTATTTACTAGCTAAATGCTTCAGCTTATTATTTTTTAATCTGTTATCTTTGTATTCCGTTATTTTAGTATTCCACAATTCTGGTAAATTGTGATAATCTTCAATATTCCATTCCATGTCGCCGGATACAATTCCATTTACTGTCGGATAATGGCAACATCGTTCGACATGCTGATTCTTGTCGAGAAGTGCCGCATGCTTACGGAAACATCAAGCAACAAGTGGCATGCGGTGACGACATTTCCGTCTTCTCGCTTCATGTTTCTTCAATTGAAAGACTACGTGCGGCATGCGTCTTTGCCGCATGCCACGTGTTGCCTAAATGTTGCCTCAGTGGAAATGCGCCTTAAAGTTCTTCGGCTTTGCAGCGGGCCATGTCGCATACTGACGAAGTCATAGTAGACTGAAACACTGTGTTTGCTGTTGCTGTAATGCCGACTCTAGGGCAGAGTGTGCATCCATTTCATGCATGCATGTATGAATTTCTAATTTGTAAATGTATGTATATGGTGTTCATGAACTTATATATTTGTCGGTCAGGTAAAAAATTGAAGTTTTTTTTTTGAGCTTGCAAGATTTTTTTACTTTTTGGGCTTCTGACCCTACTTCCCTATCTTTTAAATAACCAATGATCTCATACTCACATGTCCTTGACAGACTTTTACTTATGAGTGGCGCTAATTATTCCACATGTTTTGGAATAACGACATCTTCAACTGAGTCGGCGGTGGTCATATATATTAAAAACAAAAACAAAATATTGCAGTTGAAACTCTAAAGCGTGATTCAGATGGATGGGGAAGTTCTATTTAGTTTGGGATGGTTATTCCATTTCAACCTAGCAATTTTGCAGCTAAGTGTAGTCCTCCTGAAATAATCTCAATCTGTCATTCTCTCTTTGACTCGGACTAGTCTACGACCATCATAAGTCCACAAATAAGAGGATTTTTGTCTGAAAAAAACGTAGTTTACACTTCATCACAATCTGTCTCTACAATAACATTCTAATCTAAGAGCAGATGCTAATGGCTGCAAGGCACTATTACTTTTGGAAATAAAAATACGAAATCATCCCAATCGTACTATTACTGTATATTTCCCACACACATTGAGGTACGATGCCGATCTCTAAGAGGAAACAATCTCTTATCTTCCAATTCTATCATCTTCCTTTCTATCATGTTGCCTACCTTTTCCAGACTGACCTCTTCAATAATAAATACTATGTTTGTCCCACATAGTACTTTTATGTCAAAATTAAGTGATATTTTCACGACTTTTTTTGCCTACATTAATGAGTCTTAGTAGATTATTTCTTGCTCACATTATTTTTTAACGATCATGATGATAAAATATCATTGGTGAATACAGAAAAGTACGCTAATTTCAAAACCACAAGAAATTCAAAAAAACAAAGTTGGAAGCAATAGCAACAAATTAAAAGAATATATGAAGAGAAAAAAATGTCAGGTAATGTTTCTTACTTTTTTTACTCCCTGTATATAATATAGTAGTAGTTGCTTCATATGTTTCGAATGTAATTAGTTTGATTGCAATTTTATTCTCTTCAGGACTTATCCATCTATCATTTGGACCGTAACTTCTATTATTTTTTGTTTTGCTGTAACTAATACACCCACTTCCTTTTCTTCGACGTACTGTTCTTTATTTAATAAGCCTGCCACAGATGATGTATTATATATTTACTGGATTACCTACTGTTCTTTTCTTTCCTTGGCGCCTATCGCCCAACGCCTACAAGCTGTATTGATTGTTTAAGCTTAAATTGTGTGAAGTCAGGATGAAAAGACGATCAGTAAATCTTGCACCGACATAATATTGTTTGGCGCTTGATTGTTAAGTTTCGCTTAAATTGAGAATGTTCTCAAAATAATTACTAAACTTGAGGAGAGCACTTTTCTTTTGTAGTAATTTTAATGAATGTGTATATACATAAGTGATTGTATATAGTCTTATGCATACATTTCAGGATAAAATATAATTTGACATTGTTATTAACGTGTATACTAAAATTACTTTAAAATGTAAACACAATCAGGAAAGTATCTGATAGCGTCTGATTAATCTTCATCTTAATTGGTGAGTTTGATGATTTTCTAATGTTATTACCGGCAAATAATGATTATTTAAATATTATGGTGCTGATGAATTATCTAATCCTAACGATATATTTGATGCTTTTGTGGATGTGTTCTACAATGTTCTTGCTTCTTAATAAATACTGTAATTTTATGAATAACAATATCTTTAATATTGCGACGTCCCGAAGGTTTCTTTTTGTCTCATATCTGATTCAACTTGGACTTAATGACATTTCTAATATTTTTCCATTATATACGGCCTACTTTTACTGATTTGTAACCTTGCTTTGACGTTTCCTGTGTACCTTTCTAGAAGTGCTAAGGCAGTTGTTACACCCGCATCAACGTCGCACTAAGATAATAGCCTAAGATAAGTTACGGTATCAGGAGATCACTGTAGAGAGATGGATGAAACTGGTAAACGCAGGGCCGAGCTAACTCAAGTCGCAGACGGCGTGTCTGTTCAGATAATAAGAACAAAGAATAGAGCGTCCGTCGGCGACGACGCGAGCGACGTTGTCCGGGCACCAGGACACTATGCTACCTTATACGGTAACCTACCTGCGTCTCCTATGAGCAGCCACTGGCTGTGTCCCTCCAGCGGGTTTCCTACTGATCAGCCTGTATAGGTCGACTGCGCCAAACCTTATTCATGTGCTAGTCACAAAAATTATACAAAATATGTTGAGGTAAAATAAAAGAGAGATTACGATATGTAGAATGATATATATTAAATTGTTTGTTTTTTTTTAAAGATGTTGAAGAATGACAAATATTAAATTGATTTGTTTGAAATTTAGAAAGTTAATAACAAATTAGATTGTATATTAGAAAATGTTGAACATGATTAAACTTTCAGTGAATCTTACTATATATTTGACATAACCTCTGCGCAACGGCAGGGAATGGTCGGCAGCAGAAACGTTTCGTCGCCTCACAGGCTTTTCTACAATTGATAATATATAAAATGCCACCAACGGCGATTTTCTACGATATGTGTTTTATATTGCACAATTAAAAAAAGTTGAATTAAGATTAGCACTTTAAGTCTTTAAAGAAAAAAAAAAAAAGGTAAATCATCAAATTTACAAAACATGGTTATGATAACAAAATCAAAATTAAGAATTAATTAAAGTAACTTTTTTACATATGTTAAGTAGTTAAACGACGCTTTGCAAAAAAACAAAGGAAAATTTAGTATTTAACACAAACGAATCTACTGAGCTTACGGTATAGAATTTACATTTGCATAAATAATTTTAATTAGCTCAGAAATTAGAAAAAAACATACATGAAAAGTTAATGTTTTAACGGCAATGAATTTTCTAGAATTTTTATTAAAGTAAAAATTAAACACATCAACGAGAGCCCTAATCAACACCTACTTAGGGTCACTCTGTGTACGGAAAAACAATTTTACAATTTAACAATAATTTAATAAGGCATAAATGTGACCACGCATATGATAAAGTGGTGCAATAGGTATCTTATAACCACCCAAATAGTCTTAGAACATAAAAAGTAAAGTAAAATATCCAGCTCACTGGCACAAAATTTCGACAAATTAGTCGAATTACTCGACGAAAATTATGTACGTAGTTGTACTTATCTGGCCACGGTGCAGGGAAGACTCCCTAGCTGGTCGGAGAAGTTCCACCACAGAAGCCACAGAGAAGGATGGAAAGGTACAACTATTAGAGCAACGATGGTAGTCACTATGTTCCTCAACAGGAATGTACGGCGGCCATGTTCAGTGTATAGCTACTGAAGGCTTAGCCTCGTACCCAACAATAAAATCCTATTAAATTAGAAAAAGAAAAAAAACAGATAAAACCCCGAAGATTAACACAAGATTTACTCAACTTACCCCAGATTACTGGAGATCCGCGAAATCGACTTCACAAGTCACACAAAAGCACAAAATTTAAATTCAAAAGCCCATCAATTGGTACATCGTAAATTCGAAAAGCGGTAATACGATAAAACTTACGATAATTCACCTATACTAAGGTATCGACATTCACTACTTATTTCTTCAGAGCCGCTTAAGCGTAATATCTTCTAGACATAGTAATAAAATTACTAAACGAAAATAAGCAGTTCTGTACTATTGTTCTTTAGGCAAGATGGACTTGGAAAGTGAAGTTGAGAACGTGTTTCCCCTTGGATAATGCCCGACAACGAACACGCACGCCCCAAATATAACGTAACACGGAAATGGCTCAGAATAGAAAGCGGGAAAAATTCAAATAAAATTAACGAACACAAAACTTAATTACAAAAGAGAGCGTCAATAACGTGACCGATATAATTAAACACAAACATTCTCGCAACCTAGATGATGATAAAATTTACTGAAATACACCTACAATGCACGTAAAATTATAAAGTTAGGTAATATGAAAGGAAAGTTCACGCCTAAAAGTTGGCATTGCGCGAACCGTCAGCTACACCAGCGCATGCATGACATCTAACCAAATAGATTTGTAAACAAACGCTAATCAGCCCCATCACACATTATAAATGTCCGGAACTCAGGTAAATAGACTAAATCTGACCAAATTACGCACGCACAAGAACCGACGGGCGTAGCCCCGATCTATACGTACTTTACAGGCATAAAATAACGAACGTGGATGCGACGATTTACATCTTAAGGTTATGTACATTGGATGACACGGACAATGAAATTTCTGTGGACGGCCCCGATGTTAACGACAAGTGCATGCCCGGGAAGGAAGAAAATAAGTATGCACGAAGTCTAAAGCTATTCTCATGCCACAATATACCCTTTCTTTTTAAGCAAAGAACCGTCTATAACGCCAAAAGAGGTTATTCGATTGCCACAGTACTTGATTCAGGTGTAGTAAAATAAGCAAGGTGCTAGAAGAATATTCTAACACAGTATTTGCCTCTACAAATATGGTGACAGGAAAGCAGTAAAACTATGGTGGAGACAATCAAGTGTACACAGATGTCGGAGCCCGAGACATAAAATGTCGATGAAAATAACAAAGTTTCAGCCGAAAAAAAAAATTATAACCACGTACACAATGCAGGTAGGTCAGAGCAATATAAATGGTCTCGGAAAATAGTTATTTTAAACGTAGGTTTAAGTACACCCACACAAGAAATTAACTTTATCGGGTGAATGTCCCAAAAATTAGATTTCAATAAATTTAACCTAAGAAACAGAAATGAGTTTACACAATAGATATAAGCATGTCATACTAGTTCACCAGAAATATATCAGGCACGCTCGTAAAGTTGCGATTTAAAATATCAACCAGTGCGAAAAGCATAAGAAATGCGAAACACTAGCAAAACGTAAAAATAAAGCATAACACAGTTTTACCAATCTTTACTAGATCGCACCCCCTTTTGGTAAGAATTTAGTCTGCGGTCCTCGTGTTTTAACATACTAAAATTTTTTTTTAGAAAATAAAACAGCAGAATTACGCAATTAAATTCAAAGTGGGATATGTCTTTGTTACTTGCGCCATCTATGATTAAATAGCGAAAGCTTTTTGTTTTTCATTCGCCAGAACTTTCAGCATGGTCAAGAAAGGTTGATACAATACTAGATTTTTCTGGACTTTCTGTCATCATTCGCTCGTCTTTATATAACCAACGAAGTACTCGCTACGGCTTCATTTGTAAGTTTTGAACTGTACAATATTAAATAATTAAGTTTAATTTACTTATTATTTTGCTCAATAGGGATACATCTTTAAAAAGATCGTTAGAACCATTTACGTTCCAAATTAAGCAAGAATAAAAAGAACAGAGTATACAGTGATGAATATGTAAAATATGGGTTTGCCGTTATTTTCAATAATCGCAATGAGTAGTTTGTGGAAAAGTTTTATCAAAAAAAAAAAGTATGAAGCCATCAAAGCTACTTAAACATTTACATTCTGAAAAAAGACAAGCTTGTAAAATTCTTTGAAAAAAGTAAGTTCCATCCACAAGCAGCAAGACACCAATCATCATCAACAATTAAAGCATTACTGGTATTACAAAACCAGTAAGCCACTTAGAATTGCTGAAGATTTAATTTTACGAGCAGCTGTTAAGATGATGGAAATATAAACGAGGGAAAAGAAAGTTACAAAATGAAAAGACTATATACAATCACTTATGTATATACACATTCATTAATATTACTACAAAAGAAAAGTGCTCTCCTCAAGTTTAGTAATTATTTTGAGAACATTCTCAATTTAAGCGAAACTTAACAATCAAGCGCCAAACAATATTATGTCGGTGCAAGATTTAAAGATGGTAGAGTTATTTATTATTAGAGAGGTCAGTATGAAAAAGGTAGGCAACATGGTAGAAAGGGATTTGGCTGACCTAGAGAAACTAGCGAATTGAAATATAAGAGATTGTTTCCTCTTAGAGATCGGCATCGTACCTCAATGTCTGTGGGAAATATAAAGTAATCGTTTGATTGGGCAGATTTCGTATTTTTATTTCCAAAAGTAATAGTGCCTTACACCCATCTGCTCTTAGATTAGAATGTTATTGTAGAGACAGATTGTGATGAAGTGTAAACTACGGTTTTTTCAGACAAAACTCCTCTTATTTGTGAACTTATGATGGTCGTAGACTATATATGACCACCGCAGGCTCAGTTGAAGATGTCGTTATTCCAAAACATGTGGAATAATTAGCGCCACTCATAAGTAAAAGTCTGTCAAGCGCATGTGAGTATGAGATGATTGGTTGTTTAAAAGATAGGGAAGTAGGGTCAGAAGTCCAAAAAGAAAAAAAATCTTGAACCTCAAAAAAAAAACTTCAATTTATTACCTGACCGACAAATGTATAAGTTCATGAACACCATATACATACATTTACAAATTAGAAATGTATACATTCATGCATGAAATGGAAGCACACTCTGCCCTAGAGTCGGCATTACAGCAACAGCAAACACAGTGTTTCAGTCTACTATGACTTCGTCAGTGTGCGACATGGCCCGCTGCAATGCCGAAGAACTCTATGCTTGCATGACGATGTCTATGAGAATCTCGGCGACCTCTGTCATGCAAACGCAATGCGCCTGGGAGTTTATCATTGTTGATATAAGTTCAAACTATAATAACGAATTTGATCAATAGGAATATTCATTTAAATGATGATAGCAAGTTGAAAGAATAGGGAAAAAGCCAGTGAAATCAAGTTGTTCCCGTGAATCTATAAAAAAAACTCAAAAAGAAAAATGACGATTTTTTTGGAAAAAAGTTAACGCATGTAATTACAAAATTAATTAAATATAATAATAAATTATTTGAAAATGTTAAATTGCATTGTGAAAATCAAATGCTCGTTGAAGCAAGTAAAACAAAAGTGATAAACGTTTGCAATATTAAAAAAAAGAGGTTTAATTAAAATTTGCACAAGAAAATAATTCTGGCCGCAGCAGGCTCGTAAAACATAAGGACTGAGCCCAGAGATTACGTAGCTTGACAGAAAGGTAATCTTCCTAGGTGACGTATTCTGTATATTAAATTTGCAGGCAGGTATGAAAGAAAAATTTAAAATATTATCTTTCTTAACTAAACATTAACTACACTCCCAGTATATGAAGTCACTGGTGTGAATAGAAGAAAAATTATTTAACGTACAAAAATTAATTAAAAAATCAACGAAACCTTTGATCAAAGCTCACGTTTTGCATTAGTTATTAACAAAGTCTATGTAATACTTTTGTTTACTTGAAACAAACTCAAAATCTACGTAATAAGGAACAAAAGTATTTAAAACTTAAAAATAAATTTTCCAGCAAAGTAAATACCAGAAGGGTCTTAATTAATAATATTTACAGAGAGAGACAGATTGAAAACCTAAGTAAATGTAGCATATAAATTGTGTCAATGTACTCCTAAGTGCCGATCCCTACTTATCACATAGCGTATACCGGTTGTGTCAAATATCATTAACCATAGAGAATCTCATGCATACGTATATACGATGTATACGTCGACAACATTTAGACGGAGAGTAGGTACCGGGTTGGCATATATATATATATATACGTATATATCGTACATCCTGCTGTGACTCAAATTAATGATTGCATAAATATATATTAATTAATTTAATGATAAATAAAAGCAGAATCAAGCATATACTTTAGTTCTAGGCCTTATGATATACCAAAGTCTTATAATTTTCTGCAAAACAGTAGGTTTAGCAATTTCTCACATCACTAGCTCAGTTTTAATATTATAAAGGAAGTTTTCAGTCAGGGGCAGAAAATAATAATAATGTTCCTTCTCCAATATGAATACTCTCAAGTTGTCTCCAGGTCAGATAAAATAAATAAAAATATTTAACGTAAAATAAAACAACAAATTTGTTTATATCTTCACTATATTTATTTACAAAAATGTAAATGCTGTAACGCGTTTCGCTAACACTGTAGCTTTCTCAAACAGCGGTGGTATAATAACTACTCTACAAGTGAAATACGTATATGTTTGGCAATTGCAAGTATATATGACTCACAGAACAAAAAAGAGAAAAGAAGACAGGGGGTGGGAAAGACATACGAGGCACTTCATCACAATAGGCACACGGAAAAAACCCTAAACGAATAAGTTTAGTAATGGAGAACGGTTAATATCTAGTTGGTCATTAAGTAAATTCCCAGAATTTTTGTTTTTATTTATTTCAAGGGCTTCTAAGAGATTTAATTTATGAGATTTATTTTGTACATGTAAAATTTCAAACTCCGGATCAAACAAATGGTTTTCTGATATTAAGTGATTTGAGTAGTTAGAATCTAATTTTTTGTTATCATAACTACGTTTATGTTCTGAAATTCTAGTTTTGAAGTTTCTGAACGTTCTCCCAATATAAATTTTGTCACAATTACTACCACATTTTAATTTATATACTCCAGATTTATTAAATTTTGACGGTTTGGATTTACTGTTTTTAATGAACCTAGATAAATTGTTATCTGTTTTAAGGCATATATTTAGGTCTAAAGTTTCTAAAAATGTTTTAATTTTAACTGAGGGTTTACCTATGTATGTTAAACATTTATATTGATTATTTTTATTTTTATCCAAGGGGAATATTTCATCTAAAGTTTGTTTGTGCGTTTTCTTAGCTATGATATTATCAATTAACTTTGGGTCGTAGTTATTATTAACTGCTATTTGTTTAATAATATTTAGTTCTTTGTTATAGTTATTAGTAGTTAAGGGAGTTGTTAGAAGTCTGTGTATCATACTATTGTACGCTGCTAATTTATGGCTATGTGGGTGGGCTGAACTGTTATGAATTGTTATATCAGTGTGTGATGGTTTATGAAATATGGAAAAATCATGTTTATTATTTATTTTCGATATAGTAAGGTCTAAAAAGTTGATAGAGTTATTTTGATCTGTTTCTATGGTGAATTTGATATTACTATGGATAGTATTTATATATGTAACAAAGTTATCTAGTTGTCTAGTGGTCCCCGTGAAGCTGGCAAGAATGTCATCTACATATCTGTACCAATACACAAATTTGTTACTCATTGGGTGTTTATGAATTAATTTTTCGATATTGTGAGTTTTTATGGACAATATCGAAAAATTAATTCATAAACACCCAATGAGTAACAAATTTGTGTATTGGTACAGATATGTAGATGACATTCTTGCCAGCTTCACGGGGACCACTAGACAACTAGATAACTTTGTTACATATATAAATACTATCCATAGTAATATCAAATTCACCATAGAAACAGATCAAAATAACTCTATCAACTTTTTAGACCTTACTATATCGAAAATAAATAATAAACATGATTTTTCCATATTTCATAAACCATCACACACTGATATAACAATTCATAACAGTTCAGCCCACCCACATAGCCATAAATTAGCAGCGTACAATAGTATGATACACAGACTTCTAACAACTCCCTTAACTACTAATAACTATAACAAAGAACTAAATATTATTAAACAAATAGCAGTTAATAATAACTACGACCCAAAGTTAATTGATAATATCATAGCTAAGAAAACGCACAAACAAACTTTAGATGAAATATTCCCCTTGGATAAAAATAAAAATAATCAATATAAATGTTTAACATACATAGGTAAACCCTCAGTTAAAATTAAAACATTTTTAGAAACTTTAGACCTAAATATATGCCTTAAAACAGATAACAATTTATCTAGGTTCATTAAAAACAGTAAATCCAAACCGTCAAAATTTAATAAATCTGGAGTATATAAATTAAAATGTGGTAGTAATTGTGACAAAATTTATATTGGGAGAACGTTCAGAAACTTCAAAACTAGAATTTCAGAACATAAACGTAGTTATGATAACAAAAAATTAGATTCTAACTACTCAAATCACTTAATATCAGAAAACCATTTGTTTGATCCGGAGTTTGAAATTTTACATGTACAAAATAAATCTCATAAATTAAATCTCTTAGAAGCCCTTGAAATAAATAAAAACAAAAATTCTGGGAATTTACTTAATGACCAACTAGATATTAACCGTTCTCCATTACTAAACTTATTCGTTTAGGGTTTTTTCCGTGTGCCTATTGTGATGAAGTGCCTCGTATGTCTTTCCCACCCCCTGTCTTCTTTTCTCTTTTTTGTTCTGTGAGTCATATATACTTGCAATTGCCAAACATATACGTATTTCACTTGTAGAGTAGTTATTATACCACCGCTGTTTGAGAAAGCTACAGTGTTAGCGAAACGCGTTACAGCATTTACATTTTTGTAAATAAATATAGTGAAGATATAAACAAATTTGTTGTTTTATTTTACGTTAAGTTCAATGGATCTTCACCAAGTAAAAGCCACATCTATCCAATTTTTTAAATAAAAATACAAAATAAACCTTATAATATACTTTATTAAATTACTAATTTACAAGTAAAACCAATATATTTATAATTAACCATATCCTAAACGTTATGTTAAAATTTTGCATGTTATGATAACATAATATGATAAATATGACAATTATATTCAAAATAATATATATAAAAAAAAACTTTCAGTAAACATTCTACTAAACATTCATCATATCTTATTTATTTCTATTTAATTGTAAAAGAATCAACATATCAAAAAAAAATTATTATATGTTATGAGTTATAGTGGATTATAAATAAATAATAAAATGTTATCACTTATCGGTTTCAAATATATAAACACTAAGGTAATGGCTCTTTCTTGATTAATTCCGCTCAGTGCCTTTTCTCGCTTCCGAACGTATCACCAAATGACAGATTCACATTGGTAGGTACCCCAGGGTTCCACCCCACGAGTATGTCTTTCAACTCGTTGAACGCACCCCTAACGTACGCAACAACGTGCTCATCCCTTAATAAATATATGTCTTTAAAATTCAAATCAAATGCCTCTGTGTATTTAGAAATACTGACTCAGCCTTGATTAGTTCTGATCAGCGCCTTTGCTCGCTCCCGAAACAGTACCACCAGAAACTAATTCGTGTTTTTAGGATTAATCAAGGCTCCATGCTATCAATTAATCACCTACTTAATTCATTGCACACATCCCTGACTTATGACCCAACACGTCAAAATTTCAATACACAAACACAATAAAGTATAAAATAAATAAAGAATATATTTACATTACTAACCTCGTCTACAACTCCAGTATGAAACACCACATAAGAAAATTATGTAACACAAAATATACACTAAAACAAAATTAAATAGCACTTAATCACCTTAATTCCTCATATAATACTTCAAACTCATCCATATTCAAATTGTTTTAAAAATATTTTGTAGACAGTAAAAAAAATATTCTACAAAAAAAAAGAAAAAAAAACTTTTAATTAACCTAATACTTTTATCTGATAAATGTTTCAAAAAAAAAAAAAAAGTGTATACTTTTATTCCAATTTGATGATAAATACTTTCTCATTAAATCTTAAACTAAATCATTACAATTACTAAAAATGTTCTACCATAACGCACGGTATAATGACCCCGCGTATAAGAATAAAACATCCTAGTTTTTTAAAAAAAAAACTTAACTCGCTAAAATATTAAAATCTTATTTAAGCGAAATTGTTCTAAGTACAAATAAATATCTCTGTGAAATATCATAAATACCAATTGATGAAAAATTTTCTAAGTCAAAATAAAATTTAATTTTGTAAAATTTTTCAAGTCCCACTTTCTTCAAGATTTTTCTAAGTTCAACTAAATATTTAAGAAAAATATTACAAGTTCCAAATGATGAAAATTTTTCTAAGTTAAAATTAAATTTAATTCAGTAAAGGTATAAACAGCCGTATTATTTTATTTTAAGCGGTTCACACCTGTTTCAAAAATCATCCTTTCTCGTCATGTTCCGACTTATATTCACTTTAACTCTCACAAAAAAGTACGGTCATCCTCGGTACGATTCCGATTCCACCTCTTCAATTGCATTTCTATAGTGCTGCACCTTTCGGTCAATTGATGTATTACTAGCTTTCAAAAACGTAAACATACATCTATCTAAATATCGATTTGTTTACATCCGTGATTGTTAATCGCAAGTAGCGGAGAATATTATTTCGCCTGGCCGATTTGTCGATCGCTCTCGGTCATAATATATTTCTTGCGCTAAAGCTTGCGGGAAACACTTTGTTGTGAATATTCACTTGATATACCAGGCTTATTTTAATATTAGCTTTTTGAATAAAATTACAATAACATTCTTATATTATTTTACTTAAATTAATTTAAATTTGCCAAAATACTAACTTAATAAATATTTATATACACTGATCATGATAAAATAAATAAAATAGTAATTAACTAAATTAAATCTAGAAGTAATCTTGATTATGCTTATTTACAATTCAATCCTAGACTTAAGATCACTGCAATACGTATGCATGAGATTCCCTATGGCTAATGATATTTGACACAACCGGTATATACACACATTTCGCTCTTTTTCGTTATTACTTAATTACACCCTTACCAAATGCTATGCTAATACTTTCGAATAGTTATAACAAGTTTTAATACAACAATATACCAATATATAATCAACATAAATATGTCGTTGGTTTTATATAAATTGTAGTCATTAATGTTTCACAACACAAATGTTTTTTTAGAGGATAAAAGCTCTAAAATGTTCCCTTGTATAGAAAGGTAAAAGACGCTTTCGTCCATTGCTGAAACATACAAGATATTCGATCGTCGTGCTAGCTAGACGTCCCACTCTATGTTAGCGTTTTTACAAGTGGCCATAAAGCGAGAAAGTTTATGTCCGGTAAATTTTCGCAAGTTATCGTCACTTAGCCACCCCATCGCATCAGCACCTATTCCATTACATGGAAGAGACTGTTTCATGCAAAAGATTCAACACAAAAATCATCGTGAATGTAATTTATTACTGTAATATTTTATCAATTGCTTCTCTGCTAACGGTCTTAACGTATAAGAAATGTCTATGGACGTTTGTAATTCTTATTGTTTATGTGAGGGTGGTTTGATAAATGTAGAAAAAAGTCATTTAAACTTGACTTTCCCGGAAAAAAAGTATAATATTATTTGATTTTAAGGCGTTTACAAAGCTGAGGTAGGTAATATCACAGTATATACGATAGCTATGTAATAGAAACAGTAGTTTCTCTCGAGGGAAATAATTGTCCTCCTACCGACGACCTTGAACCGACGCGTGCGTGAAAATTTCTGAATGCGCAGTAGTCAGCCATCAGCTGTTGAGTTGGCGGGATTATTTGATGCGACTGCTGGGCATGCGATTTGTGAATGGCCGTTAATATAAGTTATGCTGTACACCAATTATACAAAATGTTTGACAAACAATTTATTATGAACACTAATTTTACAAATTAATGGGTAGTTGTACACAGATTAAACAAGGCATTTGTAAATCTAAATTATACATTCTTTTGGCATTTATAATTAACGTCAAATAAATTTATTAACACATTATTAATTTAGAATTTGTGTTTAAAATGTGTGTCAAAAATTTTTGTTTGATTATTGTGCATTTCCTTGAAACATTTCCATATAATTTAATGGATGCTGACGTACTTCCAACATTTTTGACAAACAAATTGTTTTTTATAATTAGTGTGCACGCAGCATAACGTTTTATCAATAATTGTAGTGTTTCGTTTCGCGAATACTTGGAACAAAAATGCCCCATTATTGTTGTGCACCTCGGTGCAAGAATAGTTCGAACAATTCTAAATTAAGCTTTTTCAGGTTTCCGAAAGAACCAATGCGGTAAGATCCCCAGGCGCATTAAAATGTCCTCAACTGTTAAAATGTGCATATTTTGTATTGTAGTTGTGAATAATTACTCAAACTTCATGACAAATTCACCACCACCAACGCAAAATTTAATTTTCGAAGATTGATTACCGACAACGGGAAAATATAACTGAACAAAATGCCTTCACTTATTTTATAGGTTATTTGGGACACAAATGTTTTGAAAAGCATAGTTTTCCAACAATTATACGTTTAAAACACAAGAAAAGAATGAATTTAAATTTTACACTTATTTTAAGGCATGTCATAACTTTGTGAAACAGCTTTACTAATTTGGCAACGCCCGACCATAATATATATACCTATATATAAATACCGCATTAGGAAAAAGCCTTCTGTGAATTTTTTTCTTCATTTTCCTTCGAACCAAATGTTAGCTTTAAATTAAAACAGAAGTTGGAGGAGATATCATATAAACATCCCTGCGAAAATTTTCCTACTGAATTTTTGATAAAGCTATTTATTCGTGTAAGAATTTTTTATACTTTGAAATTTTGCAATAGAAATTTCAAAGTTAGTGGCAATTCAAATAAAATAACAATTTTACAACACCATTGATGAATTGTGTCAAGAAATTTAAGTAATCTTTAGGTTAGAGGAGCCTTTTTTTGTGTTGTAAGTATAATGTATTACATTTTAAATGCGTGTGTAATATGTACTTAATAAAAAGCAGTGTTTTATCATCGTTTTTTGTATTATTGATATAGCTTTTTCATAATTTTAAAAATAGATTAACATAATTATCTCATAAACGATTTGGTTCTGCGTCACTGGCTTATTCCTGAATAGAAAATTTTACTACGCCTCTGGTTGCGCGTGCGTGAATGCGCAATACTATTTTGGGACACAAACATCAAAGGTGCCGACGGCGAGAGAAACTACTGTGTCTATACAGCTCTATACTGTGGTAATATCAAGGAAACATGATGTACTTAACGGGTGCTGACGTGAGGATTTACTGTTATTGCCATAAGGACTTGATTTTCATCATTTATTATAGATTTAATTTTACGTGGTTTTAGATACCAAACACTATCACCAGTAATAAAAGAGTCCATCCTATAAAATAGCGCAAAGTAAGATTAGTGAAAAGGCTTCCATATTCTGATATCTTATCATAATAGCACATTTAAAAGTTATGTTTTTATCTGAAAATCTATTTTCAAAACGTTAACCCTCGAAAAACAATTTACTTTTGCGGCTCTAAAGTGTCCTCCTTAAAAAATAGGCAATATTACATAAGAGCATGACAATTACTCAAAAATGGTCGCTTTTATGCTTTTGTTGTAAAATTTAATAAGCAATTCAAAAATAAAGCGGTGTAGAATGACGATTTATAATAATTCAATTTAAAAAAATGGTAATAAGTCTAAAACTATACATTTTAAGCGTATACTATCTTATTACGAAAATGTAATAAGATAAAGGATGTTTGATTTTTAAAAAAGAAACCATAATTATGACCAGTTACCAACTTATAAAACACTCTGTATAGTTTAAAATAAATTAGGAATGAACTGTTATCATAGAAGAAAAAAACATCTTCCTACCACATGACGATATTTCACCCTGTATAAATTACATGATTGCGCTTTTTTCTTAACAAGATAAATGCAAATAAGGAGATCGCAATAAAAATAAAACCGAGGACGCAAAAGCTTTCATTGTATAGATACCTTCCCAACAAAGGATGGAAGGTGGGAGAGGGAACTCTCGCATAAGAAGACCTAAAACTCCGAATTTCCTCTACAAAGTGTACAAAACTTTTAACCTAATTTATGTATTATGTACAAAGACTTGTCAAATATAACTTTACAAACTGAATTATCGAAGGAAAAAAGCGTTAGACCGGTTCAAAGTAAACGTAATATATTGTGAAGTTCTACATAAATTTTAATATATTTGTGTACCACGTTGTTTTCAGACATCCATAAAATATTTGGACTTTGCATATTTTGCAGAACTTTTAACATGCTTAACACGATCTTTTTTTTAAAATATCTTAAAGTCAGCTTTTTAAGGATATAAAAAACATACAAAAGTATATAAAAGTATAAAAAAGTAGTTTTATTGTAATGTTATTTTTTTTATATGACAATTGAATGCAACTTTGAGAGTAAAGAAACTTAATTGGAGACTGTGTCTTGATACTAAACAAAATACACTACAAAAACACCTTTACCACACCAATGAACAAAAAGCTAGATACTCGTTTCGACAACTATGTTTTCACCATCAGTATCACTGATTAATAAAAAAAAAACGTGTTATCCGTATACTGTAGCGTATACAAAACAGAACTGATTTTAATTTTACAAAAAGATGCCTTATTTATACCTAAACCTAAGCTATTACCTGATCGTTCTACTGTTTTGGGATATCGGCCCGTTTTCTGAATTCATTAATTTATTTCTATGTTTGTGTATATACAGGCTTGCGATTATGTATGTAACCGGGTTCGTTATGCTACAACGGTTTGAGCTAGAATCCTGAAATTTGAAATAGACGTAGGACTCGATTAAAACTACTTATCGTTTTTTTTATTTTTGTTTTGTTCCATAAGTGTTTGAAATACAAAGCCTACTTGTTTTTTTTTTAATGGGAACATGAGTTAAATGGAACATCGTTAAAATAGTTATTTTTCCCCGAATTAAATGGTATAATAGGTTTGGTGATTCGTTTGACAAAATTTTAGAAAAAAATTAAAACATTAAAATAAAATAAAACACGCAAATCTGTCAAACATAAAATTCTTGACAGTTAATTGTCATCAGTTAACGTTGTATTAGCAACTAACTAATAATTATGAATCACTTAACTGAAAGAGAAAGAATAGAAATTCTCATGATAATTGGGTATGGAGATAGAAAACGAAGTCACCAAGAAACATATGCAGTGTTTAACGACACCCATCCAGATAGGAATCCAATAAATAAGTCAACAGTGACAAAAACATTAAGAAGATTTATCAAACCGGTAGTGTGAAAAACCAACCTAAATTAGGACGGCCAAGAACATGCACCAACGAAGAAAATTCTTTTAATATTTTATTAGATGTCGCGGAGAACCCTAAAACGTCTGTACTACAAGTGGCTTTAAATCATGATATGTCTCGAATATCTGTTCAAAATATTTTAAAACGAGCAAAGTACCACCCATACAAAATTCATCTAGTACACGAATTCAACGAGGATGATTTTGACAGAAGATTAGAATTCTGTAAAAGAATGATGACGATGATTGGCGGCGATGAAAATGTTGTTAAAAGGATTGTTTTCTCAGACGAAGCAACGTTCCAGTTAAATGGTATTGAAAATAGGCACTATTGTAGATATTGGTCTGATAGTAATCCTCATTGGATGGCGACGGTACATACCCAATATCCACAAAAAGTCAATGTATGAGCCGGAATTATCGGCCATAATATCGTAGGCCCGTTTTTCATAGACAGAAATCTAACCACTGAAAAGTATTTACAATTATTGCGAGAAAATATTGTTCCTCAAATTATGCATCTTTTCCCAAACCACAACAATCAAATTTGGGTTCAACAGGACGGTGCTCCACCACACTATGGACATGAAGTAAGGTATTACTTAAATAATACATTTCCTCAAAGGTGGATAGGGAGGCGAGGAACTATTGAATGGCCGGCTCGATCTCCTGATCTGAATCCCCTAGACTTTTTCTTATGAGGATATTTAAAGTGCCGTGTGTACAACAACAAACCAGAATCTTTGGACGAATTAAAATTACGTATTCAGACAGAAATAAGAAATATTCTTGAAAATTGGTTAAATAATACAATAGACGGATTTATCCACAGACTTCATTATTGTCAGGAAGTAAATGAAGAACACTTTGAACATCTTTTATAATCTAAATTCTGAAGTGAAATTTTGTTTATAAATTATAAACTTCTTGTTTAAATATTAATTGAACCATTTTATTAAATTTTTGTTGCTTTGACTAGTTTTGTTTATTTAGTTTAATTGCAAGCATTTGTTGGGGTTTCAATGGGAAATGATAGAGGCAATAATGGCAATGGGACATTCTCTACTGCCATTGTTAAGTTCTTCCAATTTTTGACGAATGGGCAAAGGCTGCTTGATTTGCGTGTTTTATTTTAATTTAATTAAGTTTAATTTTTTTCTAAAATTCTATCAAAAGAATCACCAAACCTATAATACCAGTTAATTCGGGGAAAATAACCTTTTTAACCATGTTACATTTAGCTCATGTACCCATTAAAAATAAAAACAAGTAGGCTTTGTTTTTCAAAAACTTATGGATTAAAACAAAAAGAAAAACAAGTAATAAGTAGTTCTAATTGAGTCTTATGTCTGTTTAAAATTTCAGTTTCTAGCTCAGACCGTCTTAGCATAACGAGCCCGGTTCCATACATAATCGCAACCCTGTATATATTCTCATAGCTATCTAGATCTCTATAGTTATACACTTGTTTTATAAGTTTGAGGCCGCTTGTTAGAATATCATGGCGTGTGTCCAAAATATGTCGAGTCACACTAGACTTATCTGTCCTCTTAAACAGAAAATGAGCGATATGCTCTTTATAGCTAGTTGCTATCGAACGTCTAGTCTGCCCAATATATTTTTTCTCAAATTTATTACAATTAATTTCCTAAATTCCAGATTTTTTATCTACCTCAATTTCATCTAGGACTACCCAAAAGACCAATACTTTTAAAAAAAGTTGACCTAAAACTTGGCTTGTTTGCTCGTCAACGTAAACCTTAAAAACTACAAATCCCATAAGTGGTAATGATACCTAATACTTAAAATATCGAAGAGAAAAAAGATATTTTCAAAAATTAAAGTCGTCAAATTTGACAATACAGACATGTGGAAAAGTATTATAATTTTTTTGACACGATACAACATCTTCAAACTCTAACTTTTGCAGAACATCATTTTCACTGGCCATAATAGGGAGTG
Organism: Amphimallon solstitiale; assembly: GCA_963170755.1. Classification (NCBI taxonomy): domain Eukaryota; kingdom Metazoa; phylum Arthropoda; class Insecta; order Coleoptera; family Scarabaeidae; genus Amphimallon; species Amphimallon solstitiale. The sequence continues at coordinate 25,591,800 of OY720675.1, read as the reverse complement.
ATGCAAGTCTGTTTTGCACCATTTTCGACCTATGACAGTTTCTACGAATCTTCAATTTTGTGAATGATCTTTCCCCAGTAGCAGTGGTGGTCATAGTGACATATATATCTTCAATGATATTGTTACATCGGCAAAAGTATATCGCAGTTTGGTTTTAAAAATTACATTGTATTACTGCAACGCTGAAATAAATTGCTTTCCATTGAAATCTTCAAACTGGGACCTGAAGTATTTGACATGAACCATTTCGTTTCCAAATTCAGATTGGGCGTCGTTTGCTAGGTTTTGAAGAAGTCGTGAAGCACGTTCTATCATTTGAGTGTCAGTAGAAACAGCAAACACTGAGTTTACCCCTTTGTATGCTTTTATATGATGGCACAGCTTAGTACTTAGCTTATCCAAAATTGGTAGTTAAGTTTTAACCTTTCTCTTTTGTTTTTCAATCTATCTCCGACTTGCAGTTGCAGAACAACATCTTCGGCGTCAATATCGTCAAAATGACGTTTTCTCGCTCTCTTTCGTTTTCGTTTCGTTTTTACTTGATTAGTACAGCTTCTAATAAATTAATTTAAACGATAAATCTTTCTACTTGTTACTCACTACTCAATAAAATCATCTCACTCCGTTGGGCATGACCCACTATTAAAAGGAATTGCTCCTTTTATTTCTGAGCTGCTGTCACATATTATTAATCTGTCCTTTTTGGAAGAAAATTTTTCAGATAATTTAAAGCTTGCTAAAATTAAACCTTTATACGAGAAGGGGCATTCTAATGATGTCAAGAGCTATAGACCGATTAGTCTATCGTCATCATTTTTAAAAATTTTTGAGTCCATTGTTAGTGAGAGGATAATGCCGTTTTTCGTTAATAGTATTCTTTTAAACAAGAACCAACATGATTTTATAAAAAGAAAAATATGTAAACACGGCACTCTGCGAATTTATTAATTTATTTGTACGACCTCGTGACTGTGTCGATCATCAACTTCTTTTAGAAAAGTTAGAAAGATATTGGGCTAGGGGTAATGCCCTCAGCTAGTTCGAATCTTATTTGAGTAACAACTTGTCTCATTAGGTGACCAAAAATCAAGTGTACAATATACAAGTACAGGAGTTCCTCAAGGATCCTGCACTCTTCACTATTTTCATTAATGATCTTTTTAGTTATACGCCAACTCCGGGTTGTACTACAGTGTCTTACGCTGAAGACACGATGTTTCGGGTTCCTCTTTGGTACAACTTGTGCAGGGAAGCGAGAGCATTATGAATAAGATCAGTTACTGGGCTGACGATAATAGTGCGTACATAAATTTGAATACGTTTAATTGCGTTGATTTTGGCCTTGGCATGGCTGGTTTTTCTTCAATTTTTAAAGACGTAGAGATCTCGCTTTTGGATTCTACTAGATTATTGGGCCTATGGGTTGATAGTAGGTTGAAGTGGAACATTCATATTGACAGGATATCCTCTAAACTAGCAAAACTGTAGTATGCATTGAAGAATTTACAATACCACTGTAGCAGGAGTATATTAATTGATTTTTACTTCGGTTGCTTTTACCCTGTGCTAAAGTATGGAGTTATTCAGTGCGCTGTGATGCCACACGGATATTTCTGTTGCAAAAGCGTGCCGTTAGAATAACGGAAAATTTGAATCAACGCGATTCATGCAAAACATATTTTATTAAATTAAATAGTTAGACTCTGTCCTCGATATTTATCTACGAAATCTTATGTTTCGTGAAAAAAACTATAAGCTTGTTCCATCTTCATAAAAAGAGCCATCAGCATGGTACCAAAAACAAAAATCACCTCTTACCACCTGCGCACCGCTCTGCTCTTTTCCAGAAACATCTAAAATTTTTGTGATGTAGACATTTTAATCATTTACCTTCCGACATTAAAATTATAAATATTTTATTGGGCTTCAGAAAATCTTTAAAGCAGTTTCTTTTGACAAAGTACTTCTACAGCATCGACGAATATTTTACTATGCGATTTAACTTTCATTCGTCTTTTTTATTATTGTGTTTTATTTGGAAGTTCCTTTTTTTTGTGTTTTATATTTTTGTATTTATTTTGACGATTTAACTATAAATACTTTTTTTACAATAATTAATAAATTTGAATTTGAATTATATTTTATATTGTTGCGTTTTCGGGTTCGCAATAAAATAACTCGTGCAAATGTTTTAAAACTATCTGTATATTTATACACTGATTAGTTTTATCACAATATAAAAATATAAAACTAAATGTATCGCACTTAAAACTACTACGAATAAATTAACACAGGTATTTATTTCTATCACTTCTATTTATATAACACTGCAACACTATATTTATTTTGTATTGTCTGAATACTACTGAATGAATGAATGCATTCCTTATATTTATGTTTACTGCGCGACTACCATTGAAGGAATTATTTATTTATGTTTATTTATTTATCTGCACTGTTCCGCACGAGACTATTGAATGAATTCTTATTCCGGAATGACTCGTCCATCGGTTCAACTGCGTTTATATACGCATACGAAACATCTGGAACACACCAGAAAAACGCTAGTGTTCTTCTCAATAGGCCGGGAAGCATTCGAGAGACAGTCGAGACTCTTCGTCGCCTCGCAGTACATGTGATTTATTGCTTTACGACTTGTTTACCAGTCGCGCCGAATATTTGCCTTTCTTTTTTTTTGTAGACTGGTTTCGTTACAATATTTTTATCTTATATTTATACATATTGCTGTGGTCTTCTTATTAGGAATAGACTGTATATAAATATTGTCAAGACCACAACTAGATTTATGTTAATTTAATTTTATTTTACCTTTTTAGGATAGTCTTAGATTATAATTAAAGAATGCAAAATGTATGTATATAAATATTTATTGTAAAATTACTGTAGGTCAGGATTCAGTAAATTTATATCAATAATAATGTTATTTAAATTTAATTTATAAAATTAATATTTAAATAATCCCTGTATAACAGGTAAATATTGATAAAAAAATGTTTATCTGCAACTTTAGCGTGAAAAGATGTGTCACCTAAAACCATTCAATGGGTGGAATCTCATGATGGGGCCGAAGTGGGTGATGTTTCTTCCTTCGAAGCTACTCAAACACCACACGAATCATTTTGCCTGGGTAGACGCATTCCAACGACTACGGACATATTTCCTCTGTTTTCTTCGGGCAGGAAGACAAAGACAAGACAAAACAGTTATTATTTATGTTCTATATTTTGTCTTATAATTATACATTTGTATTATCTAGGTATGTTTTTGACGTTTTTGTTGTAATGCTTTTTTTACAATAGTTAATAAATTTGAATTTGAATTTGAAAGGACGCGGTTTCGGCGTGTTTTTCAGTGCCGGTTTTTTTTATTTTCTCGCCCTTTTTCCCCATTCGGCGAACATAAAAATGCTCTCTCGTAAATTTTATACATTTTTCTATCAATAGGCCAAAAATTATTAAAATTTATTAGAACGCCTTTCGAATGAGCACGGTGGCAAAAATCTTTCTAGCGAAGAGTGTATATCTAATCATCCGCTTTATATTTGAAAAGTTTCAACATTCTACTGACTCAATTCTATGATATATTTCCAGCAATGACGTCTAGAAATAATTTATCGCAGACATTGAACTAGAACCCGGCTTCTCAATAGGGTTTATTCAAATCTACATTTTAGATAATCGCGCTTATTATTTTTGGAACTTCTCCGTTCCGAATTTCGAACTTTCATAAACTTTCCGACGTTAACGCGAACATTAAACGGCCGAGTCCACAGTGCGCACAAGTTTCGCCGCCCTACATCTTCAAAACTAATAATAATTGCGGAATTAAAAGTCGTATATCACGACCAAAGGGGGGCCATTACTTCCAACTATAATGATACGCGGATGGTAGTGGTCCACCCCTTACCCTCTTCCCCGGGTGGTAGCGCGTAACGGACATTCCCTTTTGTTTTATTTCCTGGCTGACGTGGTCGTTTTCTTGTTCTTTTCGGCTCTTTGTTATTATTATAGTGCTTCCCTTTTTTGCCCTTTTGTTATGGGGGAAGGGAGAATCTCGAAAACTTACTAAATTGTTCCGGTCACGGAAAATTGTATTTTGCGCTGCAGAGGGCGCCAGTTGTTAAAAGGAACGGTTCGGAACTTTCAAAAATGTAGTATGTACTTCCGTGTTCAACGAGCACTTGTAAAATGCTTAAAGTACTTAACGAAAATGCAATACGCTTTTGTTGTATTAATGCATAACTGAAATGAGCACGAAGAATAAAAGTATTTGCGTTATGTACTCAGTATTGCCATGGATTTTGTACTTTGGCAATATAAATGAGTGAACTGACACCGTTGATAGATAAAAATACTATTTACATATATACATTTATACGCAAAACGTATATGTATTATACATGTGTTTGGGATACACACACACATCTAGTGCCATTGTCGGTAACTAGTTTAAAAATCATTACCGGCAGTCGCAGGTACACTGACGAGGCCTTAAAGGCCGAAACACGGTGTCTGTGCGATTGTCGGTAATCACACAGACACCGTGTTTCGGCCTTTAAGGCCTCGTCAGTGTACCTGCGACTGCCGGTAATGACTTTTAAACTAGTTTCGCTACTTATGTCGGCTCTGCGTGGAAAATATTGTGAAAAAACCACCTCCACCCAAAAGCCACACCGAAAGCGAGGCCATAAAGCCCGAAACACAGTGTCTGTGCATTGATTGTCGGTAATGACATTAGGTGTGTGTGTGTGTGTGTATCCCAAACACATGTATATATACATATACGTTTTGCGAATAAGGGTCATTTTCAATAACTTTTAACTTTTGACTTATATTACTTTCAAAAAATATACTTTTACCCATTATACTGTTATACTTTTTGTAGTGATATTCATATGTTTAGAAACTAATTATTAACCGGTAAATCGAAATTTTTACCATCACTTTATTATCATTACCATCACGTTTTGGCTGTTTTGCGAACGTGACGGTAATGTTTGAGCAGTAGTAAAACAGTGTTAGAGATGTTACATCTAGAAAGAAAAACTTGAGGTTAGGAAATCTTAAGAGAAAAAATACACTGCTTAAAACTTACCTTTTTTATAGAAAAAAAAAAAGTATAACGGCAGTTATTTTTGTAAAACACAGCAACATCCACTTGGCTATAGAAGATCATAAAAGTAAACAAGCGATCAATCGGGGCCATACATTGTTTAAAATTTGTACCAAAAGTTGGCGTGACAGTAATGTTAGTGTTTTTAGATATATTCAGTAAATATTTAAAAATAGAAAAAATATGCTTATCTTTGAAATTTTACATAAATATGGCGAAGAACAAGTGTTGAAAGAATGCAAAAAAAAATTACATTTGTAAGATATATACAAGATATGATAAATATATAAAGCCAAATTTGAAAAACTGAAAAAGTATAACGTGACGGTAATGTAAAATGAAATATTTAAAGTTTAAAACTAAAAGGAGATAGCAATTTTAGGTTATTTTTGTCTTTAAATTGACACACTATAAAGTAATATAACTAAAAGAAAATAGTACACCCTAATGTCATTTTAAATAAGATGATAGTTATAGGGTACATGTAAAGTTAAAGGTTATTGAAAATGACCCATAAATGTATACATGTAAATAATATTTACCTCTTGATGTTAGTTCTAGCAACTAAGTATTTAACACCTTTCATTTTCAAAAATACTTATGTTGACAAATGACAAAATCCAAAAGTTTCATTTTACAAAGTAATCAAGTTGTTGTCTTTTACACGTATTGTATTGGTAAGATTTAATCAAGAAATACAATTTTCGAAATCTATGCAATTTAAAATGTTAAATCGGTAATTTATTCTGAATATGACTAAATAAGAGCAGCGGTGATAAGTAGGTCATGAGTTCAAATCTCATCGTAGGCAAATTTTTGTGATAAAATTTCCTAATTAATTTACTCAGCGCGAAGCAGAAAAATCAATTTAGGTATTTCTACGGTGAGAAAAACAGAATTTTAAAAATAATTAAAATTCAAATGCACACATTCATTTCCAAACTGCCAGATAAAGATGTATTATTTCAATTGTTACTTGAAGAGATCAAGACGTTTAAGTAGATATGGACTGAGGCCTGCGTGGCGCAGATGGGAGCGCGTCTTACCGGTGATAAGAAGGTCATGAGTTCAAATCTCATAGTAGGTAAATTTTTGTGATAAAATTTCCTAATTAATTTACTCAGCGCGAAGCAGAAAAATCAATTTAGGTATTCCTACGCTGAGAAAAACAGAATTTTAAAAATAATTAAAATTCAAATTTACACGTTCATTTCATAACTGCCGGAGAAAGATGTATTATTTCAACTGTTACTTGAAGAGATCAATACGTTTAAGTAGATATGGACTCAGGCCTGCGTGGCGCAGATGGGAGCGCGTCTTACTGGTGATAAGAAGGTCATGAGTTCAAATCTCATCGTAGGCAACATCAATCAATTTAGATATTCTACCCTGAAAAAAACAGAATTTAAAAAATAATTAAAATTCAAATTTACACATATATAATATATATTTGACACTTTTAAATGGCAATTGACATTTAAAAGTGTCGAAGTTCATATGGAGAGGGAGTGCAGAAAGGTAAAATTTATGTATAAGTGTTACAAATACATTAAATTAAGAAAATAAAACGGTCGAATTTCGACCACTAGGCGACCACTAATAGGTATAAATAAGCCATTCCTGTAAATTTGAAAAAAGTGTTGTTCTGTAACGCTACGGTGTACCTATAGACAACGCGGTTTTTAATCAGTGCTACTGAAGATGACAACATAGTTGTGGTAAAGGTGTTTTTGTTTGTTTTCATATGTTATTTAATTTACATAATCCATATACATTAAAAAGACCGTTACCTAAGATAACATAGTAAGTACTAAGTACACATAGAGAAGCGCCAGTATTGTCCGATCCTTTGATGTTTCGTGTCTCACTTTCACGACATCGTAGTGATAAACAACCACCAAGTATATAGCGTATTTATATTTACACTGAAATAGTATTGCTTTATAATACGTGGGCAAATGTTAAAATACACATAACAAATTGTTGTAATAATTTTAAATATAATAATTAGTTAGAATTATAAAATGTAGTGTATTTCTGCACTGAAAATGTGTTTCAGTGTGTGCATGAAACGGTAAGTCATTCAAATATCTTGAAAAAGTCGGTAATTCAGACGACAAAACGGAATACAGAAAAATAAAACATCAAAGATTGTCCTATAATGTAGCATTATATTATTTAAAACCGGATTTAACAAATCGGTACGAAATATGTCAACTGACGGAGAATATTATTTACGAAATTGAGTTTGTTCGAACTAATTTGGGTCATTAATTTTTCCTCTGTACGCCGTTATATTGAGAGGTCAAAACTTTTTAATTACATAACAGGTTTTCCATTACGCAAAAAGCATTATAAATATTAATAATGCCAACGTTTTCAATTTAATAACACCAGCCATATTAGTCATTTTCATAAAAATGATTTGTGATTTTAAACTGTTTAATACTTAACTTTAGTATGGGCATTTATGTAAAAATAGCTTTCAATTTTTAGTATAATAAAAATTACAGCCAAAAGCCAAATTAAAAATAGATTAAATGACACTATAAAACCACATCACAAATGTCTGTGTAATAAATGCGCATCGTAAAACGGGAAGGGAATGAACAAGCAATTAATTAAAAATATTTGCAATTAAAAGCTCTCCAGCCGAGTAATGTTTGCCGCATGTTCACCACTAAAAGGGTTTTTCAAAACTTTTGCAAATATACCAGTCAAAAGGCAGTTCTCAGACTTTAGTAACTTAATAGAGGTTATTAAATATTTTTGCATTCCGGAAAACAGCAAATTTCTGAGTATTCTGTAATCTAGGATAGGTATGTATTTTGAGTTAATTATTTGTTTCCATGTAGTGTCATAATTTTCGTGTATTTATGTATTCTTATGCGTATTTTAGTAGTAATAACGCGTGTTGATATATTTTGGATAAATTTGTCCAAATTTTTGTTCAAATAAATATTTGCTAGATAAACCGAGTGATCCAATTAACGCATGAATAGTATCATGTTGTATATATTCATTTAAAAAATCAATTGCATAATGTTCATCACTTTCATGAATATTACCTCGATTATATTCGATATCATGCAATAACGCGAGAAAATCGTCAAAGTCTACTGGTTCACCTGCATTTAATGTATTACCCGGACCTAGGCTTAGGCGTATTCGGTTAACCTTTATACGCTGTAAAATTCTCAAAACCGGAAGGTTTTCCTCCCTCAACAGCCGTGGCGGCGCAAGGCGGGGGGCAGCAGGCAGGCGAGCAATCATGAATTAAATCGACGGCGTCATAATTTATGATTCATGATTGCCCCGCCTGCCCGCTGCCCCCGCCTTGCGCCGCCGCAGCTGTTGAGGGAGGAAAACCTTTCGGTTTTGAGAATTTTACAACGTATAAACGTTAACCGAACACGCCTTTCTAATAGTTACGTAAATGTTTATCTAGCTTTCGGTTTTCAAATTTTCATTAACAAATGTTTTTAGATTGAAAATGACTTTTATTGGTATCTTTCGGAGTAGAATAATTTATTTATACTCCGAAGCCATCCTCCAAAAGTGCAACATATATTCAGATTGGCGTCAGACGCAAACTGTGTATGAAAAACGAAAAAATATTTTGAAAGTATTGCGGCAGTTAAACAGCCACTATGAGCATTAACTAAAATTATTTTCAATTATTCAGAGTGTTCGAGAAGCGTGGTACATATTAAATTCATGTTTTGTTTTAAATAGAACAGCTTACATTTAATGACTTTTTCAATTCTACAAACGCAATTGACCAATTTTATGTATGACATTTTTAATTTTAATTTGTTATTTTATAGCCGATTGTCTTTATGATCCATAATGGGTAGAGACTGTGGCTAAAAATCTGAAATAAAATGCAAAAGGAATAATCCCTTACCACAAAAAAATATAAAAAAATCTATATACGTATTTCGGCAAGTAAGTTGCCATCTTCAGTAGAAATCTGTAGAAAAACAAAAAAGAGTGTTAAACGTAATATTTTTGCATAAGGTGTAACCTTAGAAGATATGCTCTTCACCAAATCACCCATGGGACAACACTGATTTCCTAATTTGAAATTCTTAATTTAATTGATTTATTGTTCGGTTTTTGTCTCTAAAGTTGTTTTACTAATTTTTAATTATTGTACGTCCTACAATCTCCAATTTTTAGGACGTCTTTTAATTATTCACGTATTTCCTTTGCACTTTTGGTCATTCTCTGGGGATTGGTTTGTACGCATATATTTGCAATTCAGTAGACAGTAATTGTATGGGACAAGTAGCAATGGATTAAGAAAAAAAATCACAAACATTAACTAACTTCGAATTTATCAAATATAAAAGAAAGAAATTATTCTTAAAAATGCCTGCTCATTATTGATAAATTATATTAGCTCATAAAGGAAAATCATTCAAATTAATTCCCCTGACAATTATGAAACAAGTGAATCTACCAAAAGAAGAACTTACATGATAGATTAACGAAGTGAATTTAACCTAGAAAATAAATTTTACCTGTAAACGAAATCCCGACCCAAGACCCGAGTAACAACATCCCATGTTCTCTTTATCCGGAAACGATTAATACTTTAGTATCATAAATTAGATTTTTGTATGTTCCTACAAGATAATAAAAAAAGTATTTAAATCTGCTATACATAAAATTTATTATTTTTGTAAGATATTTGTGTAGATACTCTTTCCTGTACGAAATTAATATATTAAAAAAAATTGAAATGTCTTCTATTATTTAGATTAAACTTTAAATTTAATATTAATATTATATAGAGAAATATTTAACCGCAGAAAGTTAATTCAGAGATACGTAAAGTTAATTGATAATGAGAAAAAAATTAAAAACATATATATTTTATATATATTACCATCACATATTAAAAATAACCTGAAGATATATATTTTTCCCGTTAATATACTTTATTTTATTCATAGTACAGAATCATATTAGACGTCACTGGATACAGAAAATGTTGAGTCATTACTGAAAGATATATAAAGTTTATTTGCATTGATCAAAACTTAATTTAACTTCAAGAAGTAATTTAAAAGATAATTTGCAATTTTGTTTAATAAAAGAAATCAGCCCTAAACCAAGAGTATTCTCATGAAAAGAATCACTTTATTAAATTAAAGAATTGTTATTTATAATTACATAAACAAAACAATGTCAGTATTACAAAGAGAAGTTTTATTTAAATACAAGAAAGAAGAATGTTGTTATGAAATTTAATATTATGGAATTAGTATTCTTTGTTTTAAGTAATACACATGTTTAATTAAATCATAATTTAATCTATCTATTACATATTGTAGTACATATATGAAATATACGGGGGTTTTTATTCATTTCGGTAAGTATTTTTAAGGCAACAACAAAATGGAACTTTTCTTATTATTTTGCCTAAAACTAAGGTTTTGAATAATAAATTTAATAAGATGGTAGATACAATTACAACGCAAGAAGGAAATAATAAATTGTGTCTAGCCCAACAGTGGAGCCATTTTACGGTGAGTCCATTCAACACACATTGTACTAGAATATAATATATAAAGAGTGACTAGAAATATAGAAATAAACAGCCTAGAGAACATAATATAAGAAACTACTACATGAAATAAAACGTCAACGATGCTCGGCAGAAAGTATTAAAAGATAGGGACCACTCTACTAACCCTTATCAAATTTCCAAGCTTGTTAGTATTACAGCTTGTATAACTCTTCCAATATTTTACTATGTGAGTAGAGCTTAAATTAATTTGCCTTATTTCTTTTATAAAAATGCGTGAATTAGACAAACTTTAAACAAGCTGTCATTCTATTAACCTTCAGTCAAACGTCATCAGTCAATGACATCTAACGACAGTCTGTCGAACTAAACTCGCCGTTTTTGTATTAGTAACAATTAAGTGTTGCTTCATCAATACAATTCTAGCATAAATATAAGTAAAGAGCGTTACGAAAAAGTACCAACGTTCGAGCATATACTTCAGAAATTTTGTATGTAAGTATATAATAATAGCTCATCGAGAAAATGCCCCGAAAGGGGTAGCAAAAAGGTAAATATACATAATCAAAAAGGCCCCGAGTATGAAAAAGAAGTATACACGCAGAAAAAGGTGTGTACAAGTGTTATTTTCATCAGCATATTAAATGAGGATTTAACTGCTGAATTGTCCTATAGTCTTATAACTATGGAAAAAATATTTTCACCAAACAATGTATATTTAGCAGCCTCGCTTTTGCCTCTAACCATTTCCTGCTTTATGTATTTTGTAAGCTTTAAGGAATCAACAAACCAGTCACGGCTGACTACGCTTCCATCCACCACCGCTAGTGATGTTCAACAGATAAACAAAAATGCAACCGCAAGCCAAGAGTGTTGGAAATGAATTTATAATTACCAATTATTACTCATTTAACTAAGAAGAAGCAAAGTATTCATGCATTGCATTGTGGATGATGGGGGAGTGTCGCTTAATCAGATGTTCTGGTTGTTGTTTACATTCAGAACAATGGCCTGTAAACTTAATGATCTCTTGGCAAACTGGTAACACAATGGCCTTAATGGCGTTCAAATCTGCTTCAATAAAGCAATAGACATTTCGTTGAGTTACATGAAATAGTAAATGATATTATGTACATACAAAATCTACATAACGGCTCTTAGTGTAAGAATTATAAAATGATTTGATACTGCTGTATATATGTTCATATAGCATAGCCTCATACAACTTGGCAAAGTTTGGTAGGATTGATATTGGTCTAAAATTATTAATATTGGTATTATCTCCCTTTTTGTGTATAGGACATATACAAGCTACCTTCCAGGACTGAGGAAAGACAGATGTCTGTAGAGATTAAGTATTCTGCAAAGAGGCTGAGCAAAAATAGACGCACAATCACGAAGCAGGAAGCTGGGAATATTATCATGTCCAGAGGTAAAGCTATTCTTTGATTTCTTCAGCTGTTTCAGTACACCATCATATGCAATTCTCCCAATATTCAATGACGGTAAATCTGAATGCATATCTCGAATGTCACAACTTCCAGCATCTGGCAAGAATAGACCAGAGAAAACAGACGCAAAAGCATCAACAATTCGCCGAGGGTCGTCGAATTCGATGTCGCCATTAAAGAGTTTTCCAGGAATTCTGGAGCTCCCACGTCTGGATCGTACAAATTTCCAAAAAGATTAAGGGTCACCAACGAGAGGATGCTGAATACTGTCAATATAGGTTTGATAGGCGATGGCAATATCATCTTTAAGAGATCCGCGTAATAGCTGAAATTCACGTTTGAAGAAATGATTCCCAGTCTGCTTCCATCTCCGATGATAATAAAGCTTCAAATCCAACGACCTTCTCATAGATTGTGTAAACCATGAGGGAAAATGTTGCTTATTGTTGTGGCAGGTATATGGAATGCAAGTGTCCATAATAAAGTAGACTACACAGTAAAACATATCAGTTGCCTCATTAACGTCACAAAAGGCATCAAGGCAGGTCCAATCAACAGAAAGTAATTCTGAGTAAAGCTTGTGAAATTTTACTTTTTTAATGTTATAGCGCTTGTTATTATTTATTGGAAAGGTGGTTGAAACAGTTATATATAGGCCAAACAGTCTTTTAATACTAAAATTAAAGAACACATGAGGTCCTTTCAAAATGAAAAACCAGACTCTCATTATGCTAAACATTTGCTAGAGTGTGGACACGATTTCGACGATAACTTTAAAATATTACATACACAGAATAAAAGTGTCCTTTTCAATAATCTAGAAGTTTTAGAAATCAATAATTTCAAAAACACAAACTTATTATTAAATAACCAATTAGACATATCAAACTCCTCACTTTTAAATTTATTTAAGAAACCACCCCCACCAATGTCAACAAATATATAAATTCAAATAGCTCCTACGTTTAGTTAGTATTATATACTTGATAAAGCCACAGTGTGTGCGAAACTAGTCATATTTTTGTTAATACGATTTTTGGAAATTGAAACACCTTGTTTTATTTCAAGTGTTTTTGTGCATTTTATTAAAATGGAATTCCAACAAGTAACAACCAACTCTATCACAAAATAAATTACGCCAGTCGGATTGGAACCACCTGGCATAAAGTGCATGCGGTTTGAAAAAACTCGAATTTTTGAAAACTTTTTGAACCGTAACTCTTTGAGAGGCAGACTTTAAAAAATAAAATAACCCCAAGTGGGCATAATATTTGTTATACATTTTTTGTCGGTTTTCTTTCAATCATGTGTAGACTGTTACGTAATTTACAAGCAACGAAAGCCAATTTTTTGAAAATTTATAAAAAATTTTGGAAAAAAAAGGTGGTTTACAAAATGTACCACTGCACACTTAAGACAATTTATGAACTATGAAAATTTTCAAAACAATTTTTTTCTAATCCGAGTACGACATGGCGTCCCAGACCTGCTTCAACAACATCTCCCTTTTTTACCGTACAGATATCAAACTTTAAGAAAGATCCGCTTTTATCTGCTAACATCCATAACTTGTATCCTCTTTTTATTGGTGTCTTCGGCATATATTGCTTTAACGACGATCTTCCTTTGAATCTTATCATGGATTCATCTATAGCAACATCTAGAGAAGGTAAGAAACATTCGAGAAATCTGGTCTGCAATTGTGTTATCAAGGGTCGTATTTTGTACAATTTGTAATACATTGGGTCTGTACGAGGTGGCATATACAAATTGTTGTTCAAATGAATGTTGGATAAAAGCCAGCTGAAACGTTTGACAGGCATTAGAGAAGAAATAAAGTTATCATGTAAATGTTTATCCGTAGACCAGTAATCTCTATAACTAAGTAGTCTTTTGATTCCCATCAATAAATTTATCCCTATAAAAGTTTTTATTTCTTTCTTGTTGGCTGAAAATTTGCAAATCATATCGTTGATTAGCATACAAATTCGTTTGAAATACAATTGAATCTCAAAAATATTCTGTAAAATATTGACTAAATAATTCACCAGGAGACGGATCGTTCATATCAATTTTAAATTGGGCAACACCCGAGTCTCCTATGAAAGGAATGTGTACCTGTGAGGGAACGTTTGCCTTGCTCCAAGTGATATCTGGTACTGGCTTTTGTCGCTTGTTTTTGGCAATTTTACCTTTTTTTTGAGAATTGTTTTTCCGAAAATGGCTTAGCGGTATATCCATTTCGCTGTCACTGTCCATTTGTTCTCCTATTTCTTCTTCGATATTTTCAACAACTTCTCCTTCATTATCTTCATTTTCTTGGTTTTCTTGCTCCTGATCTGAGTGATCTGGTTCTTCAACTTGTACTTCATCTGGTTCACATTCATTATCTGCCTCGTTTTCAGAATCATCACTTACAATCAACTCTGCATCAGACGGAATGATTTCATAGTCCATATCATCATTAGCATATAAAGCATCATAAAGTTCTTCTTCAGTAATGTCTACTAATTTCAGCGAAATTTCTTCTACTTTCCGAGACATTTTCTCATATCTGTTAAAAAAACGCATACTCAATTACGATTGTGCGAGGTGGTACAATTTGAAAACACTTGTAAAATTGGAAAAAAAGCGCTATCAATATTGATTGCCTTATTATATAATACTAACTAGAAGTTGGCTACAAAATAAACAATCAAAATCACTTACCGGTAACAGCCAGATTTGCGAAATAACAACAAATACTGTTGGGCAATTCACTGTTTTCAAAAACTAACCTCAAAATTAAATCGCATGAATTCAACCTACAACTGACAACAAAGTATCCAAAACTAACACTGCGCGACGTCTCATAGGAAAGAGCGCAATCTCAACTTTGGAAGGGGATAGTGGTACATGCTGAAAACCACTGCAAACCAACGCAAATGAATTTTAAAAAGGCGGTTTAATTTTTATACCACCACGCACCTTGGCCAAAATTTTTAGTGGTATGTTTTTTACCCTTCGCCCCTCAAGAGAGTTAACGTTTAAGTAAAATCTGACCTAAACAACATTTTTAAAAATGGAAAAATTTTCTTGATGGATCTTGAACCATAGAATAATCCAGTATCATGACTTCAAACTTCTATTTCAAAAATTGGCGATAAGTTATTGCATCAAAGGCGACTTTATACCACTGACGTTCTGAAAAATTTGAATAAAAGCGCTGCTAATGAAGATTTTTCAAAACGAAATAACTGTAATTTGTAGGGCATGTTGTAATATAACTATGCAAAATTCCAGCCTTCTACCGTGGAAATTGACAATTTGCTTAAAAGGGTCACCTTCATTTTATGGAAATTTTGAAGTTTTGGGACTTTGCGACGCCCCGCTTTGGTTTCGTGAACCCTAATTTGGCATACATCCTAGACTCGCCCCAGCGGTCATTTTAAAAGAAAATCAAGTGGTGTTGGGTGCTTCAATACTACATCTACATGTTACCAAACGAATGCGTTCTAAAAAAAATTTATCCCATATAAAATAAATGTCAAAAGATTGCAATTTTTTCAAAAAGATTATTATCCTAAAGTTTCTTTTCAAATGGAATTTTATTTTTTAATTGACATGAAAATAGACACTCACGAAAATCAGCTCGTTTATTCTTTAAGGTCTATTTACCGAAAAAAAAAATGGATGTAGATGGTGTTTTAGTAAGCGAAGCAAATGAGGGAAGTCGCAAAAGGATGAAAAATACAACCAAAAAGGAGAAAGCAAAGCAATTAAGGTAGGGGAGAGGGGGGCACATTCAACCGCGGGGCACATTCAACCACGCTTTATAATAATTTCATAGATTTGAATTTGCCGCAATAAAAAATCCCATAGTGCCTAGAATTACTTATGCCACCATTCAGTGAAATTTCATTCGTTTGGTTAAACGGCTATTAAAGTTTTTAATAAATTTGTGAAAATTGTGATTTTGAGGTAAGTATTTATTTTATCATTTACAGAAAGACATTTGGCATTGTTTGATTTTTCTGTGCTTCATTATTCATCTTTCTAATTAGGAATTAATATTTTCAATTTTTTATAACCTTAAAATAATTCACATTGACAAAGAATTAATTTCCATGTAAAATTTTACACGGGGCACTTTCGACCACACACTGGTGGGGCAGTTTCAACCAGTGGTTGAAACTGCCCCAAGGTATTTTATCTATTGTCTTATGGAATGTCCTACCATTTCAGATGGTTAGAAATTACAAAACAAAAACAGATCGATCACATTTAAATGAACGCAATTTCCAAGATGCAATTAGAGAAGTCTTACGGCACAACATGTCGGAGAGAGTAGCGGCAAGAACATTTAATCTGAAACGTGGCACTCTTCATTCTAGAATTCAAACTTTGAAAAAGAAACACCCCCCAGATGATTTAAATAGATTGTGTGATTATGATTCTGGGAACGAAAGTGATCACAATACTGTGAATTTAAGCTACTCTAGTAAATACACTGTAGCTCAAGTATTCACGAACGATCAGGAAGCCGAAGTAGTAAAATATATAAAGACTTGTTCCAATATGAACTATGGCATGACTTATAAGCAAATCAGGATATTAGCGTATGATTATGCAAGAATTCTTCCAAGTTGCAAGATACCTGATCAATGGGGTATCAATAAGAAAGCTGGCATTGATTGGCTGAAAGGTTTTATGAAAAGAAACCGTGATAAGATTAGCTTGAGAAAACCGGAGAATACTAGCCTGGCGAGAGCTACGGGCTTTAATAAAAAAGCTGTCTCAGAGTTTTTTGATAACTATTCTGTGGTTTTAAAAAAGTACAAATTTAAACCAGAACAGATATATAATATTGACGAAACTGGAGTGACAACGGTTTTAAAACCAGTAAAAATTGTATCAACCAAAGGAAAAAAACAAGTCAGTTTAGCAGCATCTTCAGAGCGTGGTGAATTAACCACATTTGTTGGAATAATAAATGCAGTGGGCAATGCACTACCACCAGTGTATGTGTTTCCTAGAATACGCCATCCGGAGGAATACCTTATTGATGCTCCCCCATCAAGTCTTGGATTGGGTAGCAAAAAAGGATGGATGACGTCTCATCTATTTCTGCGTGTTTTAGAGCATATTCAAAGACACACGAACTGCAGCAAAGACAATAAAATACTAGTTTTGATGGATAATCATGAAACCCACATAACTGTTGAATCTGTGAATTTCTGTCGAGATAATGGTATCGTTTTGTTAACTTTCCCTCCACACACCTCTCATAAGCTCCAGCCATTGGATGTAGGAGTGTATGGACCTTTCAAAACTTACTGCGCCACTTCTTTCAATGATTGGATGACAATGAATCCTGGGACAACCATAACCGTCAAACAAATTGCTAAGTTAACGAAGCCCGCATTTCAATCTGCATTTTCTCAGAAGAATATTGTAAAATCTTTTGAGAAACCGGGTCTGTGGCCTTTAAACAGGCTTGCTTTTAACGATGAAGAATTTGAAGCGAGTTATGCAAACCAGACCTCATCGCCTTTATCAAATATTGAAAAAACTGAAAACACTACACCACCTCTTCTTCATAAATCTGATTCCATCCAGTCTTCGCAGTTATCTACGCCTACTACATCCCACCAACTAATAGCTCGTGAAAGGAGTGCAACTCCTATTTCTGAAAATGGTAAATTTTCTATGCTGCCTATTAGTTACATATGTATAATATATTTTTTGTTATAGCAGACGTGAAGAAATGTGTTGTGACACCCGCCTCAGTTAGGCCGTTTCCTAGACCCTGTATCAAAAAACGTAGTCGAGGAATAGAAAGACGTGGAAAATCAAGAATATATACAGACACCCCAGAGAAAAATCGTCTAGAGGAAAAGGAATATGAAAAACAAAATCGAAAGAAAAAGCAAGAAGAACGCAAGCGCCAAAAATACGTGAAATACATATTTTCTGAAATTGGTCAGCAGCCCAAAGCAGTAGTCAAGAGAAAACGTCAATGCCACAGTTCGTCTAGTTCTGACACAGCTGAGTCTATACATTTGGAGTCCGATGATCTTAGTGATGACATTAGCGAGGAGGAAAATGCAGCAGCACTTTTATGTGACGACGACGAGATAAATGTAGACGAATTTTTATTGGTTAAATTTCCAACCAAAACTCACATTAAATATTATGTGGGAAAAGTGTTAGAAAAGCTAAATTTAAATGAATACCAAATAAAATTTTTACGCAGAAAGGCGGAAGGATATATATTTTCGTATCCATTAGTTGATGATATATCTACAGTGGATCGAAGTGACATAATATTAAAGTTACCCTCGCCAAACTCTGCCAAAACAGCACGAACGTCATCTCTGATGACATTTGGTATTAACCTTAAATCATACAACGTTTTTTAAAGTAAATATTATGTATTTCGAAAACATGTATTAAATAAAATTACTTTTAAATTTTTAGAATAAAATATTTGTTTTATAATCATTTTTTCTGATGCCTTAAATCCACGAATTTACTAATTATCTGCATGGTTGTATCTGCCCCTTCCATTGGCCGAATGTACCCCACCACCGGGGCACATTCAACCATTTGTAATGATTGTTAAAGTTCTATTAAATTTATAATAAATATATTTGAAACTGGTTCCAAGCATATCAGTTTTATTAAAAAAGGCCAATAGTACATAATCAAGTAATAACAACGTGTTTCTTTTTTCAAATTAGAAAGTTACCTTTGTTAATGTAAAAACTGGTTGAATGTGCCCCCCTCTCCCCTAATAGGACGAGAATTTAATTTTTAACCCTACTTTTTTATGTTATAATTATTTAAGATATTTCGATCATTTTCCGAATTTGGAAAACTTTCAACGTCCCTGTACACATAATGGGCCTACATATAAATGTTTAAAAATACGAAGACGCGATATAATTGCAGCAAGAAAAAAATTTTTGATATTTCAGATAAGCATGATCAAGACAGGAAGTTATCATATTTATGTAAGGTTTCTGATCCAAAGAGGCACAGAGAAAAATATAAAGCCAATTGCCGAAATCAACAACATGTTTTGTCAGCTAAATACCAAATGGTTAGGGCAAATGGGGTGTCTAAAAATGATTTTACAATGTTTTGGAATTTCATTAAAACGGTTGCATACAATTACAAGAAATATAGGATTTGGATATGACATAAAGGAGAGAAGAGGAGGAGACAGGCGTTCAAACAAGAACAATGAAAAAAGAAAAGAAGTTAAAAAGTTTCTTGGAAAGCTTGTGCCACAGAAAGCCATTACAATCGCAAGAAATCAAAAAGATTGTATTTGCCTGCCCATTTGAATATAAGAAAATTGTGGAAATTGTATAATTCCACTGTTGCTGAAAATCACAGGGTAAAATATGGTTTTTTTTATAAGGTCTTTTCTGTTGATTTTAATATTGGCTTCGGGTCACCGGCGTCGGATGTTTGTAGTTTCTGTTTTAAAAAGAAAAATGAACCAAAGAATTGCACTGAAACGCAAAAAGTTAATTTGATGACAGAGTTAAGACTTCATAAATTAAGAGCCAAACAATTTCACTTACTGATGAATCAAAATGAAGAAAATAGTGAATTATTTTGTTTCGACCTACAGCAGGTGCAGAATCTGCCCAATCTGCCACTCGGAGAAGCATATTACTTAAGGCAGCTTTCCTTTTATAATTTGTGTATTACGGATGTCGCAACTTCATCTCTCTTCTTTTACATCTGGACGGAAACCCAAGCCGGTAGATGAGCGAATGAAATTGGTTCTGCCATTACAAATTTCTTAAATTCGCAAAATTTTTCTGATAATTGCAAAGTGATACGTTTATTTGCAGACGGGTGTACAGGGCAAAATAAAAACTCATTTGTTATGTATGTTCTGGCCCTTTGGCTGTTAAAATGTGCTCCTGTGACATTACAACAAATTACAATTACGTCTCCGGTTAGAGGGCACTCCTTTCTGCCAGCGGATCGGGTGTTCGGACGTCTTGAAAAGAAGCTTAGAAAAATAGAAGTGATACTGAATGCTGAGGACTACATAGAAATTTATAAAGAAGTGGGAACGGTCAAAAAACTAGGAATCGATTGGACAATCAAAGATTTTAAGGCTCTTGATGGAAGTTTGAAAAAGTTAAAAGGTATAAAAGACATGAAAAGAGTTATATTAAGAAAGGATTCTAAGGGAGTTGTTAAAATAAAAATGGAACCATATTACATAAACGACGACTTATCGAAAAGTTTGGAAATTTTAACAAAAAAAGGTAAAGGTTCAAAGGAGCTGAATGTCAAAGAAAAGGTATTAAAAAACCCAATAAAGGAAGAAAAATTAAAAAATCTTAAAACATTGTTGCTATTATACGTCGAAAATTGGCAGCAAGAAGTAAAACTTATTTTTTTTAAAGAATTACTCTTGGATGAACCACACCTGCATTCCTCCACCAGCCAAGAAGAGAATGAACCTTGTGATTGCAATGAGGATGATGGTGGTGTTTGTGTGTATATAACACTTAAAATTAATATTGTTTTCTAATAATAATAAAAAATGTTTGATAATAATAAACTTATTTTGTACTATTACTATTTCCAGTCAAATTTATGTACCTACCTCTTTTGTACATAATTATTGATTATTTCAAAAAGATTTTTATCCAAAAAGGTTTTGTTCAAATAAACTTTAATTTACATTTTTTTTCCGAAAGGAATTTTATCCTAATTAATTAATCAGTTAAACAAATTTGTAAATGAACTAAATTTCTAATTTTTGCCATTTGGCTTTACAAAAATTTGTATTATCTATATCACTTTACAAATTTAATTTTCATTATTCAGTTTTTTTTTTTTGATCTAATTGGTGGATTATGCATGCAGGGTTGTTTCAATTTCTTTGTTGCTCTCCAGAGAGAGTAATCTGTTTCTGAATCATCCGTTAGGTTACTCAGATATTTGGCTACGCCTTCATTTTTGTATTTGGTGATTTCTCTACTTAAGTTTTGGGTAGCATTATTTAGTTTGTTTTTATCTTCTGGTGCTCTTGTTTGTTGCCTTTTCCTTAATTTTTTCTTTTGAACTACTAGTTCTTTAATTTCTTTGGTGTAATTATTTCCAGCTGTTAGCCTTTTGATTTCAGGGGTATTCTTCCAGGGATATTGGGCAAGAGATGATCAACAAAAAGCAGAAATATTTGCCAGCCATCTAGAACAAACCTTTCAACCAAATGTAAGTGTAAATGCAAAACAGATCGAACATATTGCCGTGAACTCGCAAAATTTGTAAAATAAGAATAGCTTTAGAGATTGATTTAAGAATTAGTTTACGCTTAGAAATAAAAATAAAAAATAACAAAAATCCTATTTAAATATTATTGAGTAAAACTATGCAACAAGAACTACATGAAGGTATACAAAGTTGCATACACATAGTCAATTTATTATTATTCCAGTAAATAATGAGAAAATACAAAATAAAGTTTATTAAATAAATATGAAACAAAAGATGTAGAATAAAAATTTATTAAACAAAAAATATGAAATAAAGACAAAATAAATATAAGTAATATATTTCTTTTGTAGAAAAGATACACAAAAAGTATGGTTTACATATCATAAAAAGGAACCTAATTTTATACAATGCGTAAACATTGCTTTAAACATTCTAAATAATGGACCGCTGTTTAAGTCAAAAAGGGAAATGAAGGCAAATAATAGAGAAAGAGTTATGTTAATGGATGGAACAATTAAGAGAATGAGTCATGTGAAAGCAATAGAGTTATATGAAAGGAATGAAATACGATATGCAAGAAATATAAATGAGTAAATTATTGTGATTTATATGCATAAAGCAGTAAAAATTTTATGAAAGAGTTTATGAACTAAATTGTATTAAAAGATAAAATTTACCTTAGCTTACAACTAGACTAAGAAAAAGGATATAAAAATATGTAAAACGTAGAAACGATCAGCAATAACATTTTTGTATTTAAAGGTAGCTGATATCATAAATAAATAAAAAAGTATCTGTGTTTATGATTTGTTCGTAACACAATGCTTCAGGGACTGGAAACAGACGTGTACGGTTTAATGACCTACAAAAAACAACAAAATATATAAAACTTGTGTAAAGTCTATTGCAGATTGACATATCACCAACAGAAAGATCTTGGATAGAGGATAGAGAGGCGGTGGAGAAACAGACGTGTTCTACAGGTACAGGCAGTGCGGGAAGAAAAATAATGGTTATCTTCAACATGTTTCCCATTTTGACAAGTCGCAATCCGGCTAAAAGAAAAGTGAAACTAACATTAATAAATGGAAAGAAAAAATATGTATCGAACAATGAACAAGGCAATAGGTTCATTGACGAATACAAAGAAGGATGGTATTAGCGACAAGAATAAACCTACCGTTGGAAATGCTGTGCGAGGCAGAGGGGACCTTTGAATTGGAAAGTTATGTTGACGTTTAAAAAATTGTGAACTGTCAGAACAATATGTGTATGTGTGCGTGTATCAAGACGGCAACATGTGGGCAGCGATTTCACGGGAAAGTGTATTCCAGTACCAACCTAAATATGGACTAGAGGGCGCAATGGTCAACATAGTTTTTTTTTGCCGGTATAAATACGAAGACAAGATTCGACAAGTGGACTTCTGATGACAATTCCGAGAAGGAAACTTCTCAGAACACTTACGAAAGGAAGATCTCTTAAAGAATAAGACGTTTTAAATTGTTACATTGTAGTTTTTCATTATTTCTTCAACACATATAGTCATAGTAGTTTATTTTATTTAATACATTTGAATTCACTTGAAGCGTTCATAATGGACATTCAAAATAGATATTTTGATAGCAAGTAAGTTTATTATTTCTTTTGAAAAGGAAGTTATACAAATTGTTGGACAGACATTGGTTTTTAAGTGAAAATGATTAATCAATGTATTGTTGGACAAAATAGATAAGTAAATAATTTATCCTGTAAGGTTTGTTTTAAATTTATATAGTTGGAATTACAACCAAATAGGATTAATGGTGTTGGTCAGTTGGAGAGATGTTACGTGCAAATGAGCATTTTCTTCATCGTATTGTCTAGACATCATTAATCTCTTTCAAATTAAGCAAATAATTGATTAAAATTTCACAAGGCAAAGATTAAGAGCTAGATACAACACGTGCAAATGGTTGTCTAAAGCAATTAATTGAAGCCAATACATAAATATAATAACATCGATAAGTATATCCATAAATGTACAATAAAAGTTTACATTTGTTTATTTACAGGATAAATATTTATTTTGTTTGGCAGAATAAATAAATAAATAAAAGATTTACATACATTACAACCGGCATTAGGTATAAATGATATGAGCATTTTTCAATTATGTATCTTGTTTAGAGCATAAAGGTGTGTATATAAAGGAAATTATTTTTTGAATCCATAAATTACAAAATAAAAAATACATGATTATGTTGAATAGACATACGGTTTTTCTTTGAACAAAACTATTACCTCTTCCCTATTATGAGCAAGAGAAAAATCATCAGCAAAGGAGAAGGAACCACATACATTGCCAGGACCCACAATAGTCATAAAGTACATGATCCAACAATATAAGATAAAAATACAAAACCAATTATAAGTTCTTGGTGTATAAAGAATAATTTTAAGAGTACAGCATGTACAAAAGACTATACCCTACGTGTGGTAATACACACAAATATATGTTGTCACAGCATATAAATTATATGGCAATAATATTATTTAAAATAAATATTTATATGCTACAGCAATATGTCGCCTGAACAGAAAATTGAAGAAGCTGTTATAAAACCAGTAACCCAGGGTGAAGTAAGTAGGGAAATCAAAAATAATATTAATTCCAAGAAAGCAGCAGGATATGACCTCATTACAGGGGAGATCTTGAAGAAACTACCGAGAAAAGCAATCATTAAACTTACTCATATAATAAATGCTGCATTCCGTCTGAAATATGTACCGGATGTCTGGAAAATGGCTGAAGTAATAATGATACCCAAACAAGGCAAACCTCCAAATGAAGCAACATCATATAGACCAATTTCGCTGCTCCCGATAATATCAAAGCTATTTGAAAAATTGTTCCTGAAAAGACTGAAACCTATCATTAAAAATAAGTCCCTAATACCTTCACATCAGTTTGGATTTCGAAATAAACATTCAACTATCGACCAAGTGCACAGAATAACAGAAAAAATTGAAAAAGCATATGAAGAGAAAAAAATTTGCTCAGCCATTTTTCTAGACATAGCCCAAGCTTTCGATAAAGTATGGCATGCAGGACTAATGAATAAAATCAAAAGCATGTTACCAGAACAGTATTCAGGTTTAATAGAATCCTACATATCCGGAAGAATGTTTCGAGTTAAACAACAAGATAAATACTCTAGCATAAGAGAAATAAAGGCAAGCGTACCCCAAGGCAGTGTCTTGGGACCAATCTTATACCTACTGTATACATGCGATATCCCTCAAACAAAAAATGTCACCATTGCGACCTTTGCTGACGACGCCGCTATTCTGGCTATCGACACAAATAGTGAAGAGGCAGCGAAAAACCTCCAACAGGCGAGCAATGATATAAATACCTGGACCAAGAAATGGGGTGTAAAAATCAATGAGAGCAAATCGGTACACGTTAACTTTGCTTATACGCAGAATACATATGTACCGGTAACAATTAATGACACAAGCATACCAAAACACTCCAAAGCAAAGTACCTTGGAATGAACTTGGATGTGGAGCTCCGGTGGGCGGAGCATGTTAAAAAAAAGAGGAAGGAATTGGACATCAAATATAAGAAAATGTACTGGCTTCTTGGAAGGAAATCCCAGTTGTCGGTACACAATAAGCTACTTCTTTATAAACAAATATTGAAACCTATATGGACCTATGGAATTCAATTATGGGGTTGTGCAGCAAGGAGTCATATCGAGAAAATTCAAACATTTCAAAACAAGGTTTTGCGAAATATCGTGGATGCGCCATGGTACTACCGGATCCAGTATCTACACAGAGACTTAAAAGTCCCAACAGTAGTGGAAGAGATCAGCAGAATTGCAGCGAAGCATGAGGAGAGACTCCATGCCCACGAGAATGCTGAGGTTCTGCAAATGCTGGATAATACTCAACTAAAACGTAGACTGAAACGAACCAAACCATTCGAGTTGGTGTAGTGTACAGCGTGTGACGTAGTGACAGTGACAAAGCAGAGCATTGTGTTAGTGCAGTGCATAACACGAGAACATCAGTGTTTTATTTGAGAACCTGAGGGAAACCACTGGGGATTTCTTAGCAGATAAGTGTTTAGTTTTAAGAACTCAAAATAAAATTGTAGGTTAGTCATATGTGACTAGCAACAATAAAATGAATAAATAAAAAAAAAATTATTAAGTTTTGCAGCAATCACAAAACAGCTCTTTTCTCCAATTCGTGACAAAGGGATAATATTCTTCTTGAAATTTTGCTCCTCATATGGGTAGACAGGATCAAGTATATAATATATTTCTGATGCGTACGTTCAAGAGAGGATATTTACCTGTAAATACGTATCCACTTCATTTAAAGTCTCCATTTATTTTTCATCAAACAAAGACTTTAGGCAACATTTTTTGTTGCGTTTCTATTACCTAAATATAACTAGAAAAACAATGGCCTCATAATGATGGATGCTATAAGTTGTTTTTGGATATATATATCAACAATATTTTTCGTACGAAAACAAGAGAACTTATATCAAACGTATTTACATTACCATCCATACTAATACCAGACGAGTGTCTGTGTTATTATTCTATACTCTCGGCATCGTTTCTTTTCCTTTCGTTCGTCGGTGTTTTTTCGTAACGAGAACCATCAGCCCAGAAACAAAAAATAACAAACAAAACGGAGAATATTATTCAGATGGAAAATCGACTGACGCACGACCGCTCGCTCTGTCTGATGGAAATACAACAGAACGGTTTTATATTTTCCAAGACGACGACGGGGATGTATTATTTATAACCTTAAAATAATGTTGCCCATTTTTCCATTACTTTATTTATTTCGCACTCCATGCTTGAAAGTAAAGCACCACACGTAATGAAGTCGAATTATATAACACACACATACACAGCGCAGGAGAGAGAGGGAGCAGAACATAAAGTAACGTGTGCGAGCCATAAAAATTTCAATTTTGTTATTTTCTCGCATTCTTACCCTCTAATGTACTTAAACATACTGCGGTTACATGAATATAAATTGAAAAAGTAGATGCGTCATAAATTTTACTTTTTCGAAAGTACCCTTACTTATAATCAAGACAAATGATTATGAATTTAAATTATCCGGCCTTATATACTTCTTTTTCTTTGAGAAGTGTTTCGTGCATATGATGCAAGATCTACAATTTATTCGTATGCTATTTGTGGCAAATACAATATTAATAATTGAAAAAGAGGAGATTTTCACAGCTAGATATCTCTACTAAATGTAGTAAATAATAATAATATTTATTAAATTATCCAAAAGGTCACCCCCAATGCAAAAAATATAACAAATTACAAAGATGATACTTACATGAAAAATTAATGACATTAAAAAATTCAGAATAATCTTATTAATAGATACTGAAAAATAAAAAACAATGAAAAACATCCAATGCAAAATTGTTAACATCCTTGGCAAAGTGAAGCATAGTGCTACCGGATCTATGTCGCACTAAGATAAAAGACTAAATTAAAGTAAAGAAACGGAGAATCACAATAGGGGTTGATTTAACTGGATAACGCAGGGCCGAGCTAACTCAGTCGCAGACGGCGTGACGGTTCAGGAAAATAAGAACACCTAAAAGTAGAGCGTCGGTCGGCAACGACGCTAGCGACGTTGTCCGGGCACCAGGACACTATGCTATCTTACAGATAACCTACCTGCGCCTCCTACGAGCTACCACTGGCTGTGTCCCTCCAGCGGGTTACCTATTGATCACCCTGTATATTCGTAGCACCCAATCTTATGTACGTGCTTGTCACAATAAAATTTGAGATATGCAGAGGTAAAAGAAATAAAAGAAAAGGTATTACGTAATGTAACAAAATTTAATTAAATCTTTACGTGTTGAATGGTTTTTTTTTAAAATTAAAAGATGAAGTTAAGTACTACAAAGAAAGATAGCAAACGTTGAGTGGAAATTAATTTAAGTAAAATGAAATGATGCTAGACAGTCTGATAAATTTTGAACAAAGCGTTAGGTAACATTTATAAAATTTTGAAAGAAAATAAAGACTTAAAAATTTAACAAAATCTCTGCGCCTCAGCAGCAGAAGGTTGGTTGCGGAAACGTTTCTTCACCTCACATGTTATTAGTACAATTGATGCCATGGACATGCCACATCGGCAAAGTTAATACAAAAGTGTAAATATATACATATAAAACGCAAGAAAATTAACATCTCAGTATAAAAGACTTAGTTTAATAATGCGAAAATTCGCTAAATAACAACGCCAGGTTTGAATACATGAACTAAATTTAATTTAAATGAAGGATATTTAATAGCAAAGTCAAATATTTAAAGTCAAAGTTTAGAAAAGAAATTTTATAAAATACAAAAAAACACTGAACTTCCCGAACCAAAATTTGCTCTTACAGAAGCGTTTATATCTCGCTCAGGAAAATTAAATGATCATCGTGAAAGTCAAATTTGCAAAAGAAATATTATCAAAAATTAGATTAAAATTCAACACATCATAAGTCAAACAATAATTTTAACGGTAAAGAAAATACTAGGTATAATACTAATTTAAATAATATCTCTCCAAGAGATGTAGTGATTTAATCATGAATTTACTAAAATTAATTACAATTAAATATTCGTCACATTATAGGGCTACAGAAATGCGGTAGTGACAAAACCAAAATTCTAGTTAAACTGAATATTACATAAAAAAAAGAAGTAACGGTAATTTAATTAGGATTAAATTGTGACCTCGCCGTAAACTAAGTGGTGCGACAGTTAATAAAGCCACTCGAAATTCTTAGGTCAAATTTTAGGCAAGATAATGTCCAGCACTCTGGCGTAAAGACGTCGAAAATCGGACGTAAATTATGACGTAAAATTACAACATTAGTTGCACTTATCTGGCAAAATGGACGCCGGAAGATCGCTGCGAGAGTCCAAAATGGCGGTGACCCCCTTGATGGAAAATTCCACTACAGCAGTCGGCCTGGATGTTAAGGTGCAACTACTGAAGCATCGATAATACCACTTCGATGGATATGCGGGGCGATAACACCAGAAATACAGCTACTGAGGGCTTTTGAGCCCGTCAAAAGAATCCTAACGGCTTCTGAGGGCTTTTGTGCCCATCAAAAGAATCCTATTAAATTTAGAGAAGAAAAGAACCAAAGATAAAATCCCGAAAATTTAACACAGAGTTTCAAACACTTACCCCAATATGTAAAAATAATGGAGATTCCACGGTAAACGACTTACAAGTCACTTCAGGGTGCAAAATTTAAATTAACAAAAGAAAACCAACACATGGCCATACGTGAACTTTTTTCAGACAACGGTACAACGATAAAATTCACGTTAATAACCCAAAATTAAGGTAACGGTAATTACTGCTTACTCCAATAAAGCCGCAATCGCGAGAATATCTTACATAGATAATGTAATTAAATTACTAAGGGGAGTTAAGCAATTTGCACACACTGTTCTTATACAAGATTCGACTATCAAGTCCCGTGGAACCGGGAAAATCTCTTCCTTTACAACTGCGCGTTCGCTACACGCATTTTTTTAAAACCATAACGACACGAAAATACCTCAAAATGGAAGGCGGGAGCATTCAAACAAAATAACAGACACAAGTCTAAGTCTGACCATAAAGGGAGTTAACACTGTGACTTATAATTAAACGCAAACATGAACATGACTTAGACGAAAAGAAAATAAGCGAAATACCCAACAATTGTATGAAGAAAAATATAAAGCCGGCAGTACGATAGGAAATTGTCGTAGTAAACAGTTGGTACACGTGTCGCGCACAATCAGCTGAACGACATAACCAAGATTTGACAGAAAGCAACAAACAAACCTCCACACGCAGTTTCCACTTTATTATACGAAAGAACAGCATTTCTGCAGGTAACTAACGAAATACCCAAGCTCTAATCAAACGCTGCAGAAGACGGTTAAAAGAACCGATCCAAAACTTATGTTTCAGAATACTAGCGACCCTTATCTTCCACTGGGGTTTCAAGGAAGAATCACAGAAGCTTCCAATACTTAGAATAACGATGATAGGGTAACAAGCGATCTGCAAACAATTAAAAGTATGCTCACCGTTCCAAGCATTTCCCCATTTTAATACCTCTTACATTTTTAGTGACATAAACACGAAGGCCGAATATAATTCAGACGTGCTAGAGGGTCTATGTCCAGGGAAACATATAAATACAGGCGGCAGTCAATACAATGAGGCCGTCTGATGTGCATGTCAAGAATGTAAAGACACACATAAATGCACTACGTAGAGAACGGAAGTAATGAATAAGTAAATATTGATAACCCTGAAACAGGTGTAAAAAGTGACTGCAAATGCAGAAAATTCGCAACTACAGGTAGGGTAAAATAAGCTAGAGATAAGAGAATTAGAATTAGTTACATAGATACAGAGGTTTTCACAAAACTAGGGTGTAATTGCCCGATAATACACAAAACCAATCTGTCAATTTCTCAGTACGTGATTTAGGGCTCTGAAGGCTCACGAGTAGGTTTAGTACACACGCAGGTATACGGCAGGCAGTCATTGCAGCCGGTGAAACAAACAATGTACAGGGTACGCCCAAAAGTCACGAGCTGAACAAAATCCACGTATTTAGACAAAGACACAAAATCTTTCGAGAACCAAAACAAAAGTAAATTTTACAGCGTAACAATAGGTAATTCCAGCATGAAAAGAAATAAAAATTATAAATTAAATATTATATAATTAAATATTGTATCTGATGTGAAAATCACTGGAGAAAATATTAAGGTGAAGAGGAAATTTACGTTTTATTTTAAGGATCTTGCAGCGCTGGATCTGCCCCGCAAACGACTTACTTCACGAATACTGACGTGAGGATGTTCTGTTCTTGCCATAAAAATTCGTAATTCTTTTTCATCATTTATCACACATTTAGGTTTCCGTGGTTTTGAATAACCAATACTACCAGTAGTAGCCTTGTTTATAAATACTATAGTTATACAACCTAGAGAAAACTGTAAATATTTCTTATGTAGTAAAGTGTCGTCCTCTGATATCTTTCAAATGGATTAATACGAATGAATGAAAGTGCTCAGCCAATGAAATATTCTCAACACCACTCCCACAATTTAATCCGGAAGTTTATAAAAAATGTAAATATATTTTGTTATTTTCTATTAAATTTTACATAAGAGTATATTTTGTTTGATTTGCTTTTCACATCGTTTGCCCTTGAATTACATATCAACATAACCTATATAGCTTAACTGTGATAAAGTAGATTTAGGTAAATGTTTTATTGAAGAATCGTAGGATTACTATTTTTTCCCTTATTATACTCACAATTACCCTTTTATAAGATAATAAAAAAAAGACATACAAAAGGCTTTTTAAAAAACGTATTCATGTTTTTTAAAGAAATAAATGAAGCGCTCGGGGCAACAACAATACAAGCCACACACTTTGCAAAACTGGGTTTGATGTGTTGCAGCAATGTGTAAGAACTACTTAAGCCACATAATAATTATTGCAAAAATATTTCAACAGATGGCAGTAGTATACCATAACACTGTTGTTGCATACGCCGAAATTATAGTCAAATCTGTAGCAAGAACCATACAAGCCACACAAATATCAAGATGGCCGACGCGCAACAAGTGTCACGCAAAAGAAAATTACCTGAAAATAGCGTTAATATGAGTGATAGTGATAAAGACTTTGACTCAGACGACAGTGTAAAGGACCCATGTTATGACCCCAAAAGCAGTGAATCCAAGGAAACATCTGATAATGATTTAGCGGTAAGTAAATAATTTTGTGGCTTATGCGGTTTTTCTCTAATTACAAGGTGGCTTACATGGTTTTAATACTAAGTATCAATACATATTTTTCTGTCAATAATTCTCTCGTTTAGTGATGATAAGCAAAATGCATAATATAAAAGCAAGTATTTAGATAACGACTATTATATTTGTACGAAATTTAAATTAGAACAAATATTTATATCTAATTAAATTAGCTATGTGGCTTATACTGTTTTTGCTTTAACTACATATTGCATTGTTTTTCATGTTTTATCACAAGTTTGCTTTATGTTGTAGGGGACGGACGAACATTCGGATGATGACAGTGTTACCGAAAATCACCAGCAAGTTTCTATGGGGAATTTAGTCACACCAGAAAAGCCTGGTCCTTCTAGATGGAGAAAAATAAACACCGATTTGAGAAAAAAAGTTAAATCAAAAACTAAAAGAAATTTTGGATACAGTTATATTAACTCAAAGGAGAAGCAAATGGAATCAAGAGCTTTAGGACCTCCATGCAACTGCAAAAAAAATTGCAGATCTTTGTTACAAGGTACTGAAAATGCAATTTTTAATTCATTTTGGGAAATGGGTACCTATGAAAAACAAAATGCTTATCTATTTGGTAGTATTAAGTCTGCATTGAAAAAACGATCGTATAAGAAAAAAACTAAAAGAACAGAATCTGCCAGAAAAGTGACCTACCAATACTTTGTCAAAGTAAATGGTGTTGACATCCAGATTTGTAAAATAGAATATCTTTCTATTCATGGGTTACAAAACTCCGCAAGTCGAATACAACATATTAGTAAACAAATTTCGGAGGGAAGATCTACTCCTAAATCCGATGGCAGAGGAAAACACCGAAACAGGGTAAATAAAGTACCAGCTGATCGCGTACAGTCAGTCCATGGCCACATTCGTGCTTTTCCTAAATATGTTAGCCACTACAGTAGAAAAAAGAATCTCAGTAGAGTGTATCTAGACCATGATATAAACATAAACAGTCTTTATAAAGATTTTTATATAGACTGGTGCAAAGAGAAAGACGTAACACCTGTAACAGCAGATAGATACCGCCGAATTTTTTGTAATGATTACAACATAGGGTTTAAACTGCCAAAGAGCGACACCTGCTCCACATGCGATTCGTTGAATATTTCCATACAAGACAAAAAAGCCAAAAATCTGGATTCCAAAGAACTAGAACTTAACCTTGAACTTCATCAAAGAAAAGCTCAAGCCATGCAGGATGATTTAAGAAAGGAAACATTATCTGCAAAGGAAAATAGTAATAAACATGTCATCTGCTTTGATTTGCAGCAAACTTTACCAACACCGTGTCTTACTGTAGGTCCAGCGTTTTATTTGAGAAAAGCTTGGACTTACAATCTGGGAATACATGATTGCGTCACTGGTAAGGGTAATATGCTCATGTGGACCGAAACAGTTGCCAAAAGAGGAAGTGATGATATTGCCAGCATTGTGCTAAAGTACATCAAGTCTAAGAATACTACTGGATCTGAAGAACTTATAATATACACCGACAACTGTGGGGGGCAAAACAAGAACTGGACGTTTATGAGTTTATGGCTTCAATTAGTGCGCGAAAAAAAGTACAAAGCAATAGAACATAGATTTCTGGTTTCAGGACATACTCATTTACCCTGCGACAGAGATTTTGCGAAAATTGAGAAACATAAGAAATATTTGAAGCAGGTGTACTCCCCAGAACAATGGTATGATGCAGTCGCTAAATGTAAGCGATTTAATCCATTTGAAGTTATAGTTATGGAACAGAACGACTTTTTTACTTTTGATTCCATACAATTTTCAAAAAAGAACGTTACAGAAGACAAGCAACCTGTTAACTTTACCAAGGCCAGATGTTTTAGATTCGAAAGCGAGCATCCAAATACGATGTTTATCAAGCACAGCCTTAATGCTAACTTCCAAAAAGTTAATGTTGGGAAACGTGGATGCAAAGTTACTACAGGCACAATCGTAACGGACACATTAAAGAGAAAATACAATGGCCCAATTACATTAAAACCAAACAAGATAGAAGATTTAAAAAAGCTACTGAAATACATTCCACCAGTTAATCAGAAGTTTTACCTTGATATTATCACAGTAACTACCACAAATGAGCTTGCTCAAAACCTAGATGACAATGATGAACCCGAAAATATAGATGGTGATGGTGAGGTAGACGCTCTATCTGACGATGAACTGGAATAAAATAACGTAATTTTTTATGAAGAAGAATTTGTCACTTTATCTATTTTTTTATTAGTATTTTTTGAATAAAACACTATAAGCCACATTTTTTTTGGTTTTATTTTATTTTTCCCTGTATTTTTGCAGATACGAGAATGAAACTTGTGAGACACTAGAATGCGTATAATATTCTGCACAAAGGGCTAATTAGATATCTGGTTACAGCAATTTCTGATTCATGATTTAATTTGAATCTT
This sequence comes from Amphimallon solstitiale, assembly GCA_963170755.1. Classification (NCBI taxonomy): domain Eukaryota; kingdom Metazoa; phylum Arthropoda; class Insecta; order Coleoptera; family Scarabaeidae; genus Amphimallon; species Amphimallon solstitiale. The sequence goes on along the minus strand of OY720675.1, from coordinate 25,558,120 downwards.
TAATGCTGCATAACTCGGAATAACGAAAAAGTGGCTTGTATTATTGTTGCCCCGAGCGCTTCAAATCTAAACAAGAAAACGGTATTAAAAAGTCAGCATTTTTATTAAATACTCACCTACATGAAATGTTGGTCTGTTTCGGGTTCAGAGATTGGGTTATTCTAATTTTTTTCTATGTGTTCAACTGGTATGTCTAAAACAGTCTTCTATATATTCGGTATGACCAGATATATTATGTAAAAGAAGAAAAAGTAATTAAAAGCTATCCGAACCACAACATTTATTAAGTTGCTTTGCATGGTTTCATCAACTTGACTGGTTTATGTGAGGCTTTCAAACCAGTAATGTAGTACGTTTTACAAAGAAAATGCATTATAAACACCACATTATTTTAAGGTTTTGGTATCTTCAGAATTTAGAAATTTAAATGGTTCACAGCCAATCATTTATCACTTAACCAGGATAAATGTGAGACAATTTATTTTACTAGTAAACATAGATCAAACATATATTCTACGAATTGAAAATTCCTTGATATTAGACTAGACACAAGATTAATATGGAAGCCGCAGATAGTTGAATTAGTCAAACACTTACATATCTTCTGCCACTTATGCAATTAGACGTATCAGATTTATAACTGATAGTCTACTGGAATAACGACATACTATGGACTATCAAATCACATATCAACAATGTTTAACCAATATGGGGTAAGTAGGCCTATGTAGAAAAGGTGTTCATCCTGCAGAAGAAGGCTGTTCGAGCAATTGTCTGTGTTTCACAAACTATTCGCTGCAAACCTCTCTTCAGAGAACTTATGATAAGTCCATTAGCCCAGACACGTATTCTGCAACAACTAAGGAGGGCTTTGAAAAAGCTGTCACACCTCATGACTAGGGGTGAGATTACAGAAGTCTCCACCCCTCATAACCATTTGCTGCACATCCCGCATTACATAGGACAACAGCCACTTCAGTACAACACGTCACTGGTAATTATTTAACAAAATCAAAGTTATGTATAGACATCTTTCAACTTTCGTATCTAAAGAGAAAATAAAGGACATTCTCCTTCAAGAAGCATTCTACAATGTCAATGACATAAATTAGCCCTGTGTTGACGTTATCATTACATTTTTGCTTGATGTGCTATTGTGTAACTGTATGCATATCTTATTATTGATTTAATAAATTTATTATTATAATAGAAACACTATCCTTCTTAATGTAGAAGTGTTATAATTAATCCTGCTTTTACACCCACAATACTTCATCTCATCAGGAAAGTCGCAGCAACTTTCATTATACATACATTTACATTCTTGGTAATTATCAATATAGTAAGTACTGCCTACACGTGGTCTGTATATGGACGTTTCTTCAATTTGTATATATTTACCTGCGATTTTAAAAATTGCTTTCAATAATAGTAATTCCTAATAATTGAAGTTACGTTGGGGTTATCAAACAAAACTAGTTTAAAATATATAACACTTTCGGCTGTTACTTTGTGAAGGTTCATGATACTGGATATAAGTAAAATAAAACACTCAATTAAATTTGAATAACTTCACTTTATTTTAATCACTATGTGACTGCAGTTTCGACATTACATGTCATTATTAAACTAGCTTACTTATATCCACCTTCTTATATTTCTACTATTTAATTTTTCTTTCACCCACGTTTAATTGCAATTGTTTGAAATCTTCATGGATTTTATTGTGTTATATATGTAGAATTTTAGCCTTCATACTGGTTGAAGTGAGGTATATCACTTCATAAAAGTGAATTAGATACACACTTAAATGTACTCGGCTTTGTCATTACTTATTTTATTATGGTTCTAGTTATTTTTATTTTATCTAGGCCTGAATAGTAACAACAACTGCCATGATACAAGTCTGAATGAATAATCATCAACTATTGTTGAGGATAGTACATACCCAACAAGTTATACAAACAAACTAATTCATAACCAAGCAAAGATTTTATTAAAGGTTAGTACTTTGAACCTTTTTCAGCTTGTACTGCAATCTTTTGTCAATTATAAGATAAAATATATAGGAAAAATGACATTTCTTCGTTACATCGTCTTGCAATATGTATTTTAGAATAACATTTAACATCCACAATCACATCATCACTTATTTTTGGAAATTGAAAAATTAGTGTCAGTAGACTTATCATATCCCTTAATTCAAAATATTTTAAGATATTTAAATCTAAAGCAAAACACCTACAAAATTGTAACAAACACGATTGGTGTAATTGGATAATTGCGTCACTTCCTTTAAGCTCCCATTGGCTTCTCTTTACTACTCCGAGAAGACTGCTTTTACTATAATAAATTTAGCGGGAGAAACATATGAATGGGCACATCCTACTGCCCAACCCCTCTGTTGGCTACGTACCCGAACTAACCTTCAGTTGTATAACTATAGTATTAATAAACAAGGCCAGTAGTAATGAAAAATCTCCATTACTCTTCAAAAGGCGTCTCTCATGTGAATTTTCTTCCAGGGTAACGCTGGCCTAATAAATAATTTCTTTGACATTCCTTCAGTACCAAACTACCATATTGAAATAGGATATAAAATTGTCAAAATTATATCAAAAAAATGACAATAACTCAGCAATGGCCATTTTTAAAGTAATAACGTCTTCTATATTTTTGGTGTAAAATGTAGCAAGCGATTTAAAAATTAAGCGATATGCATGATGTTCCACTTGAAAAATGGACTTTTAGATAAAAATGTGTCATGTAATTTTATTCCAGTTTTCTGCACACGCAATTAATTGTTGAAAATAAAAATTAGACATTCTTGCTTTAGGTTCTTTTATTATGAACAAAACTACCAAAAACTGTGGCCATCTGAGATAAGTCATTTTCGAGATATGTATATGATTTTTAAAAACATTGAATTTTTCAGAAATAAATTAACATAACTTTTTGACAAAGAATTATACAGAAAATACAAAAATTTAATAATATATAGGGTATTCCGTTTAAGAAACTATGGTCAGCCACCAGGTTATGGAATACTCTGTATAATACAAATTAAATTTAAAATATGCTCCTAATGAGTGGCTCTCTTAGGAAGAAAACCACTTCGAAATATCTTTTCTCGTAAAGTCACAATCGGCTTTCCCCGCACATATGACTTACCCTGTATATTATGAATTTATAAAACATAGCCTTAAGATGAAAAGGTTGGTTTTGCTATGATACGCAAAACTGGTTCATCAATTATTTTCTCAGAAATGTTTGAAAAAATAAAAGATAAAAGTGTTTATGATGTGAACACGATTTGATTTTTTATAAATACAAAAATTTGGAAAGTTTGTATCTTTAATCTACCGCACAGTTGCAAATTTTATTCGCTCTCATAAATTTATATTGATGTAAAAATTAATTTAGTTAAAATACTTACTAAATAGGTTGTTTGAAACATCTTACATAATCATTTTTGGATTTTACACCCCTGTAAAACAAAAGAAGAGAGCTAAAGAATTTCTCAAAAAATGTGTAAATGACATGGAATTTTGTTAAATACTTATTCAATTTAAATGAGTGAATTTTTACACGAAATATTGTGTGTATCGAATATGACAAGCAGTTTTCGTAAAATTTGATAAAAAAAAGTTCACTTCTGTGGTTTATAAAAAATGATAACACTTCTGCAATAATGGCTATAAATATTTTTATAAGAAACGTAGAATAAATAACACTGGTCAACAAAAATAAAAATTGTTTGTTTCCTGTGATTTTTTTTTGTTTCTATCTCAAATTGACGCGTTCTTTTTAAATACGGCAACAATTTTTCCCTAACAGCTTTTGTTTTTGAGTTATAGCTAACTACCCTCATTTACTATTTTTACTTAGATTTTCGATTTTTATTCGACACTTAAATATATTTTGTTGTTGTTTTAGATATGGCTTCGTCAAGAAGATGTTGTGTGCTTAATACAGATTGCTTTTGCTATATTTATGGTGAATATATATTTGAAAAGTATCGAAGACCTATATCGGATTTTGTGAATCATATCATCAATACTTTAAAATAAAATTGTGTAATCAGGACAAGCCATGGGTTCCTCATATTGTATGCCAAAAATGTGTCGTATGTCTACTGTTATGGTCCGGTGGAAAAAGAGATGCAATAATGTTCGTAACACCCATGATTTGGCGAGAACCTCAAAACCATCATCATGACGACTGCTACTTCTGCGTTGTGAAAATAACTGGAATTAACCCTGGAAATCGAAGTAAATGGTCATATCCTAACTTATCTTCTGCTCAACGACCTCTATTAAAATCACGAGAGGTGCAACCCAGAACATCTAAATCTAATAATGATCCAAATCTCTGTGAACCCGAACGAAATACATCAAGTGAAGACTCTGATCCAGACTACAAATTTAGCCTTTCAGAACCTGAACGATTTAATCAGAAAGAACTAAATGACTTAGTAATAGATCTGAACTTACCGAATGAAGCTTCTCAAATTTTAGCATCTCGTTTAAAAGAAAAAAATTTGCTTACTCCGGAAACCAACATCACATTTTATCGTACCCGAGAAAAAAAGCCTGTTAACGTATTTTGCTCAAGAGAAATATTTAGTCTTTTGTTACGATGTTGGTGGTATTTTGCAACAATTGGGTTTAAAAAAGTACCAACCTAGTTATTGGCGTCTTTTCATAGACAGCAGCAAAAGAAGTTAAAAGTGTGTTTTGCTTCATAACGGTAACAAGTACGGATCCATACCTATTGCACATTCGACGACTTTAAAAGAAGAATACGCAAATGATGCTAGGGTTATGGAAAAAATTAAGTATCAAGAACACAACTGGGTGATTTTTGTTGATCTGAAAATGGTTAACTTTCGTTTAGGTCAACAAGGGGGGTACACAAAGTTCCCTTGTTTCATGTGTCTCTGGAACAGTCGTGACAAAAAACACCATTGGCCACAAAAAGTTTGGCCAGTGCGAGAATACCTAAAAGTTGGTACAAAAAAATGTCATAAACGTGCCTTTAGTTAGCCGAGACCGCATCATACTTCCACCACTTCGTATTAAACTTGGCATGATGAAACAGTTTGTGAAGGCGCTTGATAAAAGTGGCGAATGTTTCAAATGTCTTCCATGCAAGTTTCCAGGATTAAGTACAGAAAAATTGAAAGCTGGTATTTTTGATGGGCCACAGATTAGGCAACTCGTGAATGATCCTAATTTTATCAAATCAATGACTGAAGTCGAATCCAAAGCTTGTAATTCATTTGTTTTGGTTATGAGTAATTTCCTAGACAAAAAGAAATCTGACGACCATGTCGAGCTTGTCGACTGCATGCTATCGAATTTGCAACAGCTAGGGTGCAACATGACCATAAAAATCCATTTCCTGCACTCGCATTTAGACCGATTTCCAAAAAATCTGGGTGATTTTAGTGAGGAGCAGAGTGAAAGATTTCATCAGGATCTTCAGACAATGGAAGAGCGTTATCAGGGAAGATGGGACTCACAGATGATAGCAGACTACTGCTGGAGTTTGCAACGAGATCTACCTAAAGTCGTTCATTGAAGAAAATCTTATAAAAGATCTTTGACAGTGTTCGATAGAAATTTTGTTAAAACTGTATATTTCAAAAAGTAAAGCTGTTAGCAATCTCCCAGTATCTTTTTCATAGTAAGGGCCATAGAAATACCCAATAACAGAAAAAAAAATAAAGGAAATAAGAATTGTGTTGACCAGTGTAATTGAATATTTCAAAAATACTGAAAAACAGTTATAATAACGCGTAAACAAAATAACAAGAACATGAAAAACATTCATTATTTAAACTTGAATCGAAGTTTTAATAATAAAAGTAAAACGGTTTGCAACATTATGAAAAAGTTAACAAATCCATCCTATAATGTAACGAATAAAACGCACTTCATGGGTCGGAGTAGTATCATGAATGAACCGAGCTGAAGTAGCCGAAACTTTTATTAAACATTTTACGCGTTTTGATAAACCATCATCGCCTGCTTCCACATTCAACATACCTCGCCCGGTTAATAGCTTTTATCTGTTGCCTAACAATAGTTTTGAGGTCGAGGGGATTATACAAAGCGTTGCAACAACACATTCCGCAGGAATTGACGAAGCCCGCTCGCTTTATAATAAAATACATTTAGCGTGAAATATCTGAACCGTTACCGTTTGTAATAAATGAATGTTTCACAAGTCTAACGTCCCCTTCGGTCTAAATTAAACGTTAAGCAAAACCATTCTTATTCTTAAGAAGAACCAACGAAATAAATTCGGAAAGTATGGGTTTTTAAAGCAATTCCATTCAATCGAAACTGTTTAGATGGGCAATTAACATTAATGAAGCTGTTTTTTTGTAGTACTAATTTTGTTTGGTGTTGCAAATTTAATTATATAACAATGGATTGCGAAAGATTAAAACCATCGAAACAGCTGTTTTTAAGTATACTCAAAACATATTTATAACCTTAGATAAAAACGAGCTTGCTTGTCGTATATTTCTAGACATGTCAAAAGGTTTTGATTGTATTAATTTTTCCATATTGCTATGGACACACTATGGTGTGCGAGGTATAACTTTGAAATAGATTGAGTTTTTTGTAAGTATAGGGTTTACTATCTCGATTCTACATTGTCATAGATCGATCTTAAAATCAATACAAAATGATCGAAAATCGATTCCCACTAGTATTTCTATAACGATTCATTTTATTGTCATTTTATATCAATATTTGTCTACAATATCAAAACAAAATATATCACAATTGACAGGTTTGAGCTTAACTACCGACATTTACATATTGTTAGCTCAATTATGTAAACAAATTACAGATGCTGCATAAAAATATTAGGAAAACATCGTATGTATTGTCTGTCCATCGATATTACAATTCGACCTTCTAGGATTTAAGAGGATTATCGGGGACTATCCGCTACCTCTTGCCCCAGGTATCGAGAAAACTTGTAAAAGAAGTAATGGACCGTATTAGGAGAAATCGGATGTTGTTAAATGGAGAAGTAATTATGTTTTGTGTAATATAATCCAGTATTTACAATTTCACCTTTATTATTTTAAAGGAAACAAATCTAATTTAACAGATAATATATACCTGTAACCTTAATTAAAGAACATTGTAATGGTATTTTAAATATTAACATGCTTTTAAATCAGTTAAGTAATTTATACAGACATATACAGGCTGTATTTGAAATAAGGGGACAGAGTATGATAAATGGAAAGGTGCAATTATGTAGAATATAAATCCCAAAAATTGTGAGTCAATTACGACAAGAACGCCAAAATTAAAAACCCCCGAAAAGTGTTTAATGTGCCGCCTATGAATTTAGCATGTGTCTATATGTCGTAGAGTCGCGCCAGACGTCGACGGTTCCACACAGGTTGAGGAGACGTAATAATTTCCATCCAAGTAAATAAACACGCATAGATATACGCAATAACAGCTGTAGACGTTATAAAAACCCAAATGATAGCATTGTTTACTATTTCTAAACAGGTGTTCATGCTAAGAGTTCAACAACCTTAATATGAAATTGAGATGGATTATTTAGATATTACGTTTTCTTCCGCTATTACTGTTATTATGATTAAATTCAACGACTTTTTACTTCTTATTGCTCACAAAAACAAATTTGTGTTGTAAAATTTGCCCAACTCTACTTATGAGAAACTTTTATTTTAATTGGACGCAAGTAAATTAAAAAAAAACATAATTTATTTTAGTTCGTGTGTTGTGTAAGTAATAGTCGAAACAATCGAACGAGACTGACCTCGCACGCCTTCACACTCCTACTTACTAACCCACCCTTCCATATCCTACAGTCGTATTAAAGTGCATTGGCGCGACGAATATTTTAAAAATGTCTTTGTAATTTTTTAAATTTGAATTTGCGCAAAATATTTTGGATTTGAGTCTAATAAAATTACATCTTTCCATTAATCATACTCTGTCCTCTTATTTCAAATACACCCTGTATAAGAAGATGTTGAAAGACAGTTGTCGCAAAGAGAGGACATTTAAATTTATGAAACAAAAACATGTGGAGAGCGTGGAGTACCAATGAAGATTCAAGAAATGATACAGGTTGCTATATTTCGCTAAGTGAAAGTAGTGATACCATAGAAAACGATGTTGATAATGCAAGCAATCATTGGAGTATTGAAACACAACAAATAAACAGATGAGGAAGAACTTGATGATGCAAGAGTCGGACCAGAGAATTTAGAATCAGATACTGCTGAAGATGATGCATTCAGATAATAAAATAAAGGATGATGTGAATCAAGAAATTTCTGCAAATAAATCTGGAAAAACTGAAGAAATTACTTGGTGCAAAATACCCGTTGACTATGATAGAGACGCCACTTCAAATGAAAATGAAAACATAAAATATGTACATTACCGCTGCTCTTCATGGAAAATCTGTATTTGATTTTTTCCAAGAAATATTTGATGAAATCGTTAAGCAGTTTATTATCACAAATTTCATGGAATATGCTAGCGATAAAAATGGACATCAATTTAACTTAGACCAGAGTGACTTAGATTTTTTTTTACGAATTCTGATTTTAAGTGGTTATCACAACTCTGTCACAGGTACGTAAAACTTATTGATCATCTAACGAAGATAAGGGTATTCAATATGTGAAGAATGCAAAATTCCATTTGCATTGGCACTGTTTTAAAGATTATCATAATCTTATTTCACGGTTAATCCCAATGTTGCGTTAATGTAACCTAAAAAAGACGTTTTTCTTTAAATATCTAATAGTAGTCCTAAATGGGCTAAGATTAACTGATAATAATATTTCAACATGAAAACTATATATTCCTTCTTAAACAATAATAACTAAATAATTAAGTAATTATATGTTAGTAAAATGTAGGCGCCATAAATTCTCGGCCTGATATACAAACAAGAAACTTGGAACAATATAAAAAAAAATATTTTTCAATGTAATCTCCCCTAGCTTCTATACATTTATTACAACGATTAATTAATAATTCGATACCCTTGTAAAAATAAGCTGAAGTTTTTCCGTCAAAATGTTCTATAACAGCTGCTTGCAACTCACTGTCGTCCGTAAAACTACGTCCCCTAAAGTCTTTTTTGAAATTAGAAAACAAAACAAAATCATAAGGAGGCACATCCGGACTGTACGGTAGATATTCCAATTCTTGAAAGCCGCATTCGCGGATGGCAGTTTGTGAAATGGCGGCAGTATGGACGGGAGCATTGTCGTGCAATAATCGTACACTTTTTCCACGACGTTTTGCATGAATACTGTCCCTTAATCTATGCAATAGAGACGCATAATATATGCCGTTCACACTTGTATTACGCTATTTAAGGTCAATTAGCAAAATGCCCTCACAATCCCAGAATATTGTGACCATCACTTTTTTCGTTGATTGAACGACTTTCGCCTTTCTGGGACGAGGTTCATCAGGTCGCCGCCATTCCAGGAACTCCCTTTTCGATAGAGGATCGTAAAATAGAACCATTGCGCACATTATTATCCAGTGAGATACACCTACGGATCACCCTGTATGGGTCAGATACCCCAACCTTATCCAAGTGCTAGCCACGTAATAAAATGTTGAGGTAAAATAAAAGAGAGAGAAAGATGGATGGTATGCTATATATTACTTAACATAAAAAAAGATTAACAACACACAATGATTCAAATCTATTAAGGTATTACGTAAAATTTTAAAGTTATCAAAAGAAGGTTTAATTAATATAAAGATACTTTCGAGAAATATTTTAAATTGATGAATTACCTTGAAAGATAATATGTGCGGCAAATCTTATTTTTTTAAACACTTGATCTCAAAACCCTATCAGATTAAAATATAAACAGTTAGTAAATTGACATAACCTCTGCTTTTATTGGCAGAGAAAAGGTCGGCAGCTGAAACGTTTCGTAAGCCTCACAAGCCTAATTACATGTGGTCTTAAATAAGTCGCCAACCAACGGCGATGTTACTACAATATACGTTAATTAATCTACTAAGTTATATACGAATATCCAAATTTTGAGAAAGGTTTAAACGTGAAACACAAATGCTTAGGTATACATTTGGTACTTAATTAGCACATTTAGACATATAAAAAAAAAGTATAAAAGAGAAATTATTGAAATTACTGTAAGAATTTTGTTCACGAATGATATTTAATTTAATTTATTTTACACATAGGTAAAATAGTATATATAAAAGAATTTACTGAATTTACGGTACAAAATTTATATTTACAAATGAAATCTAGTTAGCACAATTTTAGCAAAGGTAAAAAAAAATAGTATTGTAAAAGGAAATTATTGAATTCTACTGCAAAGGATTATTCCGGAAAAATTAATCTGAGAGCTCTAACAATAATCCTACTTGGGGTCACTCAGAATGCAACGATGTCAAGTTAAAATATAAGCAAAAATTGAAATAGTAGTAATTGTGACCTCACATATGAAAAGGTGGTGCAATAGAAACTTGTAAATCACCTGTTAGCTTTTTTTTTAAAACAGGTAAACTGTCCAGCTTACTGGCACAAGATATTGACAAATTAGTCGAGACACACGTCGTAAATTATGATCGGTGTTGTACTTATCTGGCATACGGTGCGAAGGAAAACTCCCTAGCTGGAGATGGTTTTACGGCGTCATTCTGGCCGGCAGGAGAAATTCCACGCTGAAGCCGCTGAGATGGATGTAAAGGTACAACTGGTAGATCGACTATTGTAGACACAGTGATCATTAACGGAAATGTACGGCCGCAATGTCGGCGTTAGTTACTGATGACTCAGCGCCGTACTACAAGTTCCTACTGATTTAGAGAAAGAGAAAAAGCAGAGATAAAAACTTGAAAGTTAACACAAAAATTTGCTCAGACTTACCCCAGGTTTCTGGAGAACAACGAAACCGACTTCAAAAGTCACCAAAAGCACAAAATAAAAAATACTTGTAGCCCACCTCGTGGAACTACAAAATTTAGGGTGACGATAACTACGATAACACCCACGAAAATACCTAACTAAGGTAGCGAAATTTCCTACTTATTCGTTGAAGCCGCCGAAGTGATAATGTCTACTTAAGACATACAAAATAATTTACTAGAAATAAGTAGTTCTGCACTAGACTTAGAAGTAAAGTCAGAAAATGTGCATCCTCCAAAACCAATGCGCTCCAGGCACTACGCAGGCTTCTAAAACAAGCGAGTCGCGGAAACAGTTTCTGTATGTAAGCGGGAAAAATTCGAAAAATCTAACGCACACAAAATTATCCTGCAAGAGAGCGCATTAGTAACGTGACCTTTATAATTAAACACAACCATCTTCTGAGCTCGAAATGATGACAAAATTCATTCGAATTACACTTACAACGTACGTAAGATTATATAGTTAGTTATAACGAGAGGAGAAATTTACGCCTAGAAAGTTGGTAATATGCGAACTGTCAAACCAGTAACCTAGCTCGGAACACGTAAACAAACGCATCCTAAGCCATACACACATTATAAACGATTGACAACCAGGTAAATAGACTAATTACTACCAGATAATGCACACAAGATAGCGACGGGATTTTTCCGATCAAAAATGAACTTGCAGGCAATGGAACCAGGCGTAGATACGGGCGATATGTTCTAAAGGTTATGTACGACGAATAGTTGGGAAAGATGAAATTCCTGTGGAAGGCCCCACTATTAACATCAAGAGCATGTCCGTGAAGGAAGAAAATAAGTATGCACAATGTCTAACTATTCTTAAGTTACATATCAACCCTTTCTTTTTAAGCAGACATAACAATCATAAAACCAAAAGAAGTTTTCGATTGCCACAATACATGATTCATTTGGACATATGTAGATAAGGTGCTGACAGAGTATCCCAGTACAATAACCCCCTTCGCAGCAAGGCTGCATGATAGCACAATAAAACTAAAAATGAATACAAACCGGAGTTCACAGATATCGTAACCCGAAAGCATAGAATGTCGATGGAAATAACAATGTGTGCATCCGATAATTAGAGCAAACGGGTAGATGCAGGTAGGGTAGTCTAGCATAAGTTTAACGAGCTCGGAAATTATTCCTTATAAACCGTAGACTTAAGTAAACCTAAACGCGTAATTACATTCATCGTGTGAATACCAAAATTAAATTCCAGTAAAGTTAGCTCAAGGAACAGAAAGGTGTTCACACAATAGATATAAGGCATGTCAAACTAGATCACAAAATATACCAGGCACGGTCGAAAAGTGAAATACATAAGTCATGCGGAACATAGGCATAAGTAAAAATAAGGCATAACAGAATTCGGTGAACACTTGTTTCGGAAATGTTTGTTATGACTGATAATTCCTTCACTTTCAAACGGCGATCTTCTAGCACTAAATGTTCAATAATTTAAATTTGTTGAGGCGTTATCACTTCAATTGGTCGACCCGACCGATCAGCATCTTTCTGGGATTCTTGTTCCAAACGGGAACATTTTCTCCACTTTTTTACAGTTATACCTCGTAGGTGCTTTCATCAGTATAATGGCTTTAGCTAATTTAATGAGAGATGTTATTGGGAAATAGACTGAGAAATTTATAGTTTCCAAAAGGTGGGGCAGTTTCACATGACAGAGGAAATTCTAGCAGTCTCCCATGTTAGGGAAAATCGTAATTATAAACTTGGTAGTACTCACCTTTCCATGTTCGTTAATGGTGAAAAACATTGTAGAAAATTAGTGTGATCATTAGAGGATTCAAGTTGTCGACTGTAAACTAGCGATTACTTGTTTAATTAATTTAGAAAGTATGCGAATCGAAAATGTAGTAAATATAATTCGGCAAATACACGGAATTAGAATGAACTAGAGTTCGACTCTAGAACTAACATCTGCAGGGATGTTAATTGAAAAAGTACAGCTTGAGACAAAAGTTTAATAACGTCAAATTTAAATTACTTCTAACAAAACATTAAAACTGTAGTCATTCGGAGAATCACATATATTTCTTGATATAAACTTTAATTTTAGAAGTACTAGCTTGAAAATTTAGGTATATAAATGTAAAATATTTATGTGCATTAAAGTTTATTCATGTTGTAACATACGTTTGAAACATATCTACAGGCGACCATAATGATTTTAATTTTGCAACATGATGACAATTGCTAGAAAACTAAGCTAAATAAAATTTATAAGATGTGGTTAATCTAAATGAAGGCTTCAAACTAACAAATATGCAATTAATACGAATTGGAAGTTGCATACTCCGGAGTTTGCATTTTAACGTCATCAATGTCGTATTGCGATAGGCATACGGCAACGAGTTATATTATTCATAAACGCTATGTATGAAAGATCTTTTACAGAATCTAGTTTATTAACTAGTAAAGTTATGTTGTTGATAAAAATAGGAAAATGCATAAACCAACGAAGAACAAACAAATAAAAAGGTTGTTGAAAGTTGAAAAGTGTTGAGGCAGTGGTGGCCGGGGAAGAGGATTGACAAATTAGTTCATATACGAGGTTTGTCTGGAAAATACGTATAAAAGTTGAATAATAACTTTATTTTACAATTATTCAGGTATTACAATATGGTCTCCTTCAAAGTACTCGCCCTGAGACGAGATACACTTCTGCCAACGCCGTTTCCACTGTTGATAACATTGCTGAAAGTCTTCAATTGTGATGCTGTTCAGTTGCCGTGTCGTTTCTGCCTTGATGGCTTCCACATCTCCCAAGTGCCGCCCCCGAAGCACCATTTTGCATTTCGGGAACAAGAAGAAGTCACAAGGGGCTAAATCGGCTGGTGGTCTGTCACGGTGATTGAGCTTCGGACCAAAAAGTCACGCACAACGAGCAACGTGTGAACGGGCGCATTGTCGTGATGAAGGATCCACCTGCCCCCTTGTGCCAAATCCGGTCGAACTCGGGCCACACGAGCTCTGAGACGTGTCAAAACTTCAACGTAAAAATTTCCGTTCACTCTCTGGCCGGGAGGGACAAATTCCTTGTGAACAATGCCCCTAGAATCAAAGAAAACAATCAACATTGTCTTCACATTGGACCTTGATTTTCGCGACTTTTTTGTTCTCGGTTCTCCTGCTAGCTTCCATTACTTGCTTTGAGATTTGAGCTGCACATCGAATTCGTAAAACCAGGACTCGTCTCCAGTGATGACTCGGTTGAGAAAGTCCCCTCTTTCCTCTGCTTTCAACCAATCCTCACAGCGCTCGACCCTCTTTGCTTTCTGTTCTGGCGTCAAGAGCTTCGGTACGATTTTCGCACACAATTTCTTCATTTCAAGTTTTTGTGTCAGAATTTCGTGAACGATTGTTTTGGGGATTGACAGCTCGTCAGCAATCATTCTGACTGTCAATCTACGGTCTTTAAGAACACAAGCCCGAATTCGTTCAACATTTTCATCAGAACTCGATGTCGACGGGCGTCCTGGGCGAGGGTCATCTTTCACTTCTTCTCGGCCTTCCCGGAACCTTTTTAACCACTTGTTCACGGTTGGTTCCTTTAGAAAATTGTCTCCGTAAACTTGTTTCAAACACTCAAAAATCTCACGGCCATTCTTGCCTAGCTTTGCAAGAAACTTGATGTTGATGCGCTGTTCCTCAATCAGAGAGAGCTCCATGCCGACGGCAGGTGAAAAAGGGTAACTTTCAACAAGCAGCCGCACACTCCTACTTACACGCAGAGCGCTCTGACTCGAACTGAGCGTTGATGGGATTGGTTACAGCAGTGTTCCACATGGCGGTGACTGCAAACTGTAAAATAAACTTATTATTCAACTTTTATACGTATTTTCCGGACAAACCTCGTATTTTCCTCCATCGCCGGCGTTCTAGTGGTTGCAAAAGCTGGCAACATTTTATTATCATTAAACGTTTACTAGTTTAATTTATGCTAATATGTTTCTAACATGTCCATGTCTCTATAATAGCAAAAGAGAATTTCAAAGGCTGTGTGTAATGTGTATATAGAAATACACTTCATTAAGTTCATTATTATCAGAAAATTATTCCATTTTTCATTTATTTACAATATACACGACGGCATGTAATTTCGAATTCAAAATTTTATAATGACTATAGTTACTTATATCGCGGAGCAATTACGGACATGGCAATTCTGGGGTCTTTTATTCGTATTGTGTGGTAACACTGAAGGCGAAGAAATCAATGTGTAATCAAACAGTCGTTTACTTTGTGGAAATAATGAACAGTAATTTGTTTTGCTATTCATGTAACAACGTCAACCGAAATAATATATTATTAATGTTGGAATTTTTGCTTTGAATAATGAGAAGGCATAAATTTTGATATGGAATTCTACGTTTATGTAATAAAAATTTATAGACAGAAAAATCGGAAGCTTGATTCGTGATTTTCGTTTGTTTTAATTTATCGTATAGATCGGCGTTTTTAATTCTTTTTTGACCAGTGGATCGGCAAAATTTGTGAAAGAATTTCGCGTGCTGGTGGTTTTTTTTAAGACTTTTTTTAGTATTATAAGTATTAAGGAACTACAACATAATTTAATTGTAAAATTTTTATTATCATTAACTTACAATAATATTAACTATAAAGATAAGTAATTATTATGTATTTATAAGTAACTAAACTTTTGACAAAAATTACAGAAAATTCAAATTAAACAACTAGCATTTATCCTTCCTCAAATTTGAAATAAAAAAGTGTTGCATTTCACACATGTATAGCAAGCATTGATACAAACAGATACCAGCAGTGCATCTTCAATAAACATCTCCATTCATTGCAGGCTAAGAAAATAATTACATATGGAAATAAAAACTGTCTTATTTATTTTTTTTAAAACGACGTTGCAATCGCTATAAATAATACGAGTTTCTCTTACAGCCCTGCCCGACTTACACTGTAACTTATTAATTGGTTACTTTTCATTGCTCATGACCGTTTATTCCTGATTATTATGATTATTATGCATTTAGGAACGTGTCTTTAGTGCCGTGATAATCATAAATTATGTCAATTTAAAATTAGTTCAAAACATTTTCTTTTTTTGTGTGTAATATTATGAATTACAATTTTATTATTTTATTTTGAATAAGAACATTTTTAACGCGGACCAGTCAAATTTGACGATTGTTATATATATCACTCCATTATCGTAGGGGAATTGCTTAAATTTTAAATTTCATTACGACCTGATACTAGTCATCAAATCATGTCTGTCTAATAGACATCAGTATGTGTTTTTTGTACTCACCGCCTGTAAAGTGACATTTGGCGCATGTGTAGCTCGACTGGGAAATACGTTCTCCCGGTTGAGGCGACTGTAAAAACTGAAAAAAACACTGGCACTTTGGCACATTTAAAAAAAATCTAACTTGGTAGTAATAAAATTTAGTCTATAAAATGCTACTTCTCTCCACTATTCTTCACTAAAAGTTGGGGAAATAGGAGTAATAATTAAAAATTCTTCCAAGAAAATTGTGGCGCCATCTATTTGATGACATTTTAAGCGACATCTTAAGCAAGATTCAAGCGCCATCTGTTTGAACCACATCGACATTCATATTGGCAGTTCGGAATTGTTTATATTTAAACCAAAAAACGCAATAAATGTACTATAAATTTATAAATATAAGAATAAATACAACTCCGCCTGGGACAGGGGATGGGTGGATCGAGTAGCCCATCGACTATCACTGCCGGTCCCAAGCCCGGACAAAGGAGGAGGGTTTCCAGGCGAGGTTAGCAACCTGCCTGGAATAAAAAACTATCTACGCTCACAGAACTGAATATGTAGCCTCGGAACACGGACGGATTAAAAAGAAGACGACTAATGCTAGGGAAAAGGCCAAACGAAAAAGGAAGCGAGACACCACCCGAATAGCGACCTGGAACATAACATCGTGGAACGGTAGAGACCAGGAAATTCTCATCGAAATGAGAAGGCACAAGATCGACGTATGTGGTATATCGGAAACAAAAAGAAAAGGCCAGGGAACATCTAAATTCGAAGACTATATTCTGCTGTATAGCGGAAAAGCGAAGCACGAAAGAGCACGATCTGGAGTGGGCATACTACTGCACGAGAAATACAAGCAGCACATCCAATACATTGAATACGTTAGCGATAGAATAATACGGGTATCCTTAACAATTAACCAAAGCATAACACATCTAATCAGTACATATGCGCCTGATGCCTCCAAAACCGTAGAGGAGTCAGAAAACTTCTACCTAGAACTACAAAACTCCATCGATAAGTTAAATAGCAAGCATAAAATCATAATTTTTGGAGACCTCAATGCTCGTATAGGGAATGAAGTAATTCCTAATATAAAACAGCAATATAATGAGCCAACTATCAACGAGAACGGCGAACTCCTAATCGACTTCTGTACTAGAAACGAGATGAGAATAAATAATACCTTCTTCCCGCATAAGGAACAACATAAATACACATTTTGCAATTCCAGAGGACAACGCTCCATGATAGATTTCATAATAACAAACAGAGCAATTATTCCCTCACAAATATTAGACGTGAGAGCCCTAACATCAGCTAACTTAGGAACCGATCACAACCTTATCTTATGCAAAATAATGATGGAACAACCTACAAAGTCTAAGAAGGTGCCGATATATGTGGAGAAATACAACTTAGAATCACTGTCACTGGATGCCACTCGAAAACTGTATGAGAGCAGGCTAGAACATAAACTGCAAAACGCTACTATAACAGGCCAAACTGATGTGGAGAGCTGCTGGCAACAAATTAAAACCTGTATAGAACAAGCCGCCTATGAAGCTATAGGTAAACGTAGAATCAATATAAATGCCACAAACCATACCAAACCATGGTTTTGTGAAGAAGTTAGAGAACTGGCAGATAGGAAAAGGAAAAGTTATTTAACCTACAAAAGCTCACCAACAGAAGATGAACGCACCAAATATCTGGAAATCAGGTACAGCGTTAACTCAAGAATCAAGACCATTAAAAGAGACCACTGGAGCAGATTTACCAGCGACATGGATCATGACCTGTACGGAGCACAAAGAAAAATATGGAAAATGCTTAAAAACAGGAAAAAGCCTGTAAATGAATACGTGCAAACAAAAGGCATCCCACCAGAAACATGGGAGGAATACTTCCGACAATTATACAGAGCGGAGGAAGCATTGGAATTGGAGGTATATGAAACAACGGAGGAGAGCACAATCAGCGAAAAAGAGCTGGAGGCAAAACTGAAGAAACTGAAAAACAGAAAATCAGCGGGTGTTGACAACATCTCTAACGAGTTATTGAAATACGGAGGCAGGACATTCCTCGCAAAACTTACAATCTTCTTCAACCTAGTCCTGAGCTCACAACAAATACCAGAGGAATGGCACAGTAGCATTACAATACCTATTTTTAAAAAGGGACAAAAGACCTGCCCCGGAAACTATAGGGGAATAACGCTCCTAAATACAACAATGAAATTATTCACATGCGTCCTCAAGCAGAAACTAGAAGCGCAGATCGAAACCCGAGAAGAACAACAAGGATTTAGAAAAAATAGATCAACGACTGACGCGCTATTCATCATCAAGCAGCTAAAAGAAAAGTCAATGGAATTCAACAAACCCCTCCCCTCTACATCTGCTTCGTCGACTTGACAAAAGCCTTTGACAAAGTACGCCTGGAAGATATAGTTAGATTACTAATTAACAAGAGAACCCCATCCAATATCGTAAAAATAATCCGACTACTAAACACGGGCAACACAACAAAAATTAAAGCAGGCGAGCACACAACTGCCAATATCCCAACGCCGAGCGGAATCAGACAGGGGGACAGCCTGAGCCCATTCTTGTTTAACCTATTAATGGACGAAATCATACGGGAGGTCGCGTCGCTGAATTTGGGCTATAGAATGAGCAGGAACAAAGTCAGTATGGTGTGCTACGCGGACGATGCAGCAATCCTAGCGGTAACAGAAGACGATCTACAGAAACAGCTCTTTAAATTTTATCAAACAAGCCAACAGCTGAACTTGAATATATCCACCGACAAAACAAAAGCCATGACAATCGCTAAAGAACCAATTAGATGTAAACTCGTGGTGGAAGATAAACCCATCGAGCAAGTCAACCAGTTCAGATACCTCGGCCTTGACATCTCCAGTGGTCATGACCCAACCAAAGACCTAAGGAACCAGATTAATAAAGCGACGTCGCTATCAGGATGTTTAAGAGAGATAGTTTGGTCGAATCAATACATGCGAACAGACAGCAAGATAAGAATCTACAAAACCTGTATAAGGCCCGTCATGACTTATGGTATAGAAACGCGCGAAGAAACAAGCAAAACCAAGAACATGCTAAGAGTTGCTGAAATGAAAACACTACGAACTATCCTTGGCAAAACCAGAAAAGACCGTATAAGAAACACCGATATCAGAGAACAGTGCGGGATAGTGGACGTGGTGAGATGGGGGAGACAGAGAAGAAGAGGATGGTACGATCACGTTAGGAGAATGGACGAGAGCAGATTGCCACGCGTAGCACTAGAGGGAAAGCCGGCAGGGGATCGAGCACCGGGAAGGCCACATAAGCGATGGAAAGACAGCTGGAAATCAACATCACAGGAAAAACCATAGCTACAAAGTCAGTAATTAACGGACCAATAGGTCTAAAACAAGAAGAAGAAGAAGAATAAATACCTCATGTTTGCCATGTGTAAGAATATAATAACTTAATTTTAGGGAAAGGTGAGTAATAGTTACGTTAATGAAATGCTTAAATTAATTAGGTAATCTATCTTAGGTTAGGTATCATACCAATGACATTAATCAATAATACTTTTTTAATTTAATATTCGGACAATAAATATCGTACAAACCACTTGCGTGAAGACATCTTCCACGCATTCGCGCAATTAAAAGCACTCACTGTCTGCAGTCGCCCGTGCTTACAATGTGCGCTCATGCGAGAAAATAGTCTTCCCGCACTTGGTTCATAAATAACTATTACAATGGTGCAACTTCCCTTCAAGAGTCTCGCAGGGATCGAACCTAGGACCACTATTTTTCAATATTTTTTATCAATGCTGGTAATCTTCAAAATTTCCGTCATGTTTGCAGTGCTAATGATTGTGTCGCTGTACACTATTATTTGAATAAGGTTGTGAATGATATGCACAGAATAATATTAATATAATTGGCCAAGAGAATCTGCTAAAACTAGTATTTCGTTTTTTACACATTAGATTCAAGTAATATATACATATAACACAGTTCCTACACTTATATAAAGAAGTAAAACATTTACATTTAAAATTTGTCAATAATATGTCATAAAATGTAAGTACTGTTATGATGTTTAATCGTGTCTCTCAAGGAGGTTATAAGTACTGACTGAACAAGCTTCCACCCAACCGGCAACCCAAACAGGTCCCACCACTACCAACCTTACTAAATCTCTGAATGAAAAGTGCCAATCCAGGCTAATTTGTTGGTTAGGTCTCCTGACAACCAGAGTGCCCAAGAAAGGGACTGAGTTATTTGTCTCAGTTTCAGCTGTGAATTTTAGTTTTGTGCGGAATTAATTGAAGGCATTCAAGATTGTGGTGATACCATCTTCGGGAACCGACGCAATCACATCATTCACATATTTGAATAGAAATGGGTCGTTAAAATGAATGAGTAATAACGATACCATTATTAATTCATCCATCACTATTTGGGCTATGATGAACTTAGCTGGCTCCCCATTGGTGTGCCTGAAATTTGACGGTAATATTTTTACGAAAGCTCAAACAGTGAAAAGAGAAAATACTAGTTTTAATAGGCTGAATACCCAGGAGATCCTGTTCCATCAACACTGATCGTATACATTTTGCAGATATTTTTGACTATTTGGAGAAAACCCAACTGATGTATGGTTCGCATATGAAATAGTAATAATAAAATCAACTTCATAGTCTAGCTAACATACACGTATACAGACTCTGTATTGAGAGAAGTTTAGCTATATCTGGTCTTAGCGTAAGGATGTGCATTTGAATTTATCATCGGACTACGACACACGGCCATGTTTTAAGAGCAATATAACACATCGAAGAAATGAAATGGTACACGCACAGAGATCATGTAATAATGAACAGACTAGAATACATAGAGAAAATCAACGGCTTACTCAGAAGTGACATAAGCAGCGTTTTAAGTCTTGAAGCCATTGTCGACAGTCTCCACGTACACTGACGAGACCTCAAAGGTCGAAACACCGGTGTCTGTGCGTTCGATTGTAGGCAATGGCACTTAATGTATGTGTGTATCTGAAACACATGCATATATGCATATACGTTTTACGTATAAATGTATATATGTAAGTCACAGTAATTATTTATAATATCAAATGATTATATGCATAATAATTTATTAAATATATATTGAAAATCAATATATATATATTTCTAGAACTTTATTTCTTATATTTTAATATATGTATACAATAAGTGTTAGTCTGATAAGAAAGTATTCATAAGATTAGTGGCGCGGTATTTACAATTTCGCACGGTATACGTGACATTTTCGTGTGAAAACCATTACTGGGATACACAGACATCCTAGAAAAAAGGGATTCGAACTATAAGAAGTGAACAACGAGATTCAAAAGAAAGAGTCGACGGAGGTCCTTTAATGAGAACAGTCACCTAGGTAAATACCTCGATATTACTGCAAAGAGATAAGGTCCTTTAGTTTAAAAGTGTGTCGACTCACATATATACAAATAGCGGTCGATAAAATATAAAATTATAGTTAAAACCTTAAAGTAAATAAATTGGTTCTTGTTTAAAAGAAATCGACCGCCAACAAAGTGTCAAAGTGTACAGTATATCACATCGTCCATTATCGACGTCATGTTCTTCAATGGGAAGGATCCAATTGAACACACCGACAATAAAAAGATCTTATTTAGTACGAGAAAAAAGAAAATTTTAAATAAGGCTTGTAGAAACTGTCGTTATATGAGAACTAAATATAATAATTCGTTCTAAGGTAGAAACGAAATAATTAAATATATTAATCTGAGAAAGATAAATATATTTAATAAACTGTTATAAATATCATAAAGCATCAGCATCTGTAAATTGTTTATCGATGCTGTATTTCAATCTATTATTTGTGTAGTAGTGTTGTATACATACATATATGTTATTCGTATCAAGCATAAGTTGTTGTTTCAAGCCTATGTAGTTATTTCGTTTCTTAGAATTGATAATATAAATAAGTCTCACTAAATATTGCCGTATTGAAAATGTATTGATGTTATTTGTTAATGTATTTGTTTTATTAAAATCAGTTTTATTGTGTAAATGTTTTCCTATGTTTGTATTAAAATATGAAAGCTATTAATTTCTAGTGTAAATATTATCTAAACTTATACAATAGCATTTTCTTGAATTATACCAAATAATGCCCTAAAAACTATTGATTATCGACATCTCTTTTATCCGGATCGACTTGAGATAAGGACTGAGCTAATCAGGTAAATAAATTAATTATTTTATTTTATTTTTTATAATTAAAAAAGGGCATTTTATATAGTTGTTCCTATACAATATGGCATCCAAGAATATAGGGCTATTATAAAGGGGTTCTATTACATTATGGTGCCCAACTTGTAGGGCTTTCACTAGTTCTTGAAAGTAGTCTTCATTGTTAATAAATTTCCTTCCTGTACATATTGGCTTCGAAAAAATGTGGTAGCCGGAGAACAATAAAAGAAATAGTAAAAGGGTTCAATTTAATCCCATTCATTTCTTTCATGTATAAATGGGCCATCCAAGGACCCAAAGACTGATTACCGTGAAGTAAAATATCAAAAGGTCCTTTCAATTTAAATTGTTTTATCTCCAAAATTCGGTCATTTATATAACGACTACATTTCTATCGATTCCTTTCGTATAATCCGGAATAAATCAGAACATAAAGCCAAGTTACGGCTCTCACATTTAGACAGACAGAAGTATTCGTATCGAATCCCTTTTAACTAAATATTACCGCAGCTCGTTATACAGCCACAAATGCGCAAGAATTTATTTTATTAACATTTCTGGACGTATTGGTTTATTGGCAATGAAGTACGTCCAAAACCTATATAAGTGGGATAACTGGCAACGAACTGCTCATAATTTAATAATAATAACCTTTTTGTTTACACTAGAACAACAATACATTTAGAACGTAAATTTAAGGCCAGCACAGGAAAACAAGTCAATAGAAAAATAATGAGTTACATCTTATTATAATTAAGGATGCAAACATCGTAAAGAAAAACATCGATGTTCGATGTATCGATGTTTAACAAAAAAAACATCGATGTCAAAAACATCGGCCCTGAAAACATCGATATATCGAAACATCGATGTTTCTTTAACTTTTTTAATATGACTATATCTAAAGATTTTAGAGTTATAATAACACCACTAAAATAGATGCGAATAATACTTGATAAACAGTTCGGATTTTCCAAAGGTTGTTAATAGAATTTTACAAAATCTCTAATGTGAGGGATAATTACTCGTACCTTTGAATACAATAAGACTGCAATGGTAAAGATTTTAGAGTTATAACACCACTAAAATAGATGCGAATAATACAGGTGCATCCAAAACAAAAGGGACAATACTAAAATTACTTGATTAAATAGCATTTCCGGCAAACCGGAACAAAAGTTTTACAGCACCAGGAATGCCACGAGCCAACGCTTACATCATTAAACTGAAAAATAAAACTCAAAATGCATTCAACCTCGTCTAACGCTAATAATCAAGAAAATATTAGTTTACTATATGATCAAAAACTTCGAGAAGTATGTATGTATATGAAATGTAAAACTTGTGAAATGATTGACACTTTTTTCTTTGCTATATTCATTATTCCCAAAACCGGTGTAAGCTGTTTGTGTTGCGAACAAAGCCACGCTACCATCTGTTAACAAATTTCTTAACTACCTAGAAAACTAAGTCATTCGGTATCGCAATTTAAAATTTACTTAGAATTTAAAATAGTTTGCCCATTGCTGTGCCACAAAAACATCGATGTAAAACATCGCTCCAAAACACATTCGATACATCGATGTTTGACGGTTCTAAACATCGATGTTTTTTGACAGAAACATCGATGTTTCAAAAACATCGATGTATCGTTTGCATCCCTAATTATAATGCTCTTCTTCTTATTAGTTCCAGTTATGTATACAAATTAAACATAGACAAATTAGCTTAATACTTTTATATTATTTTTATATCAGACTAATTTTACAGGGGACACTCTGGTCTAAGTTAAATTGCGGTTGATTTTTATCGCTCGCATATTCTATGGAATTTGTGATAATAGACTACATAACGGTTTCAACAAGTATTCCTGGGAAAAAAACATATAGAGATTTTCCATGGAGAGCCGCGGTAATGTGTTTTATGTTTTCAATTTCATTTGAAGTGGCTTCTCTATCATAGTCAACGGGTGTTTTGCACCAAGTAATTCCTTCAGTTTTTCTTGATTTATTTGCAGAAATTTCATGATTCGCATAACCCTATATTTCATTATCTGGATGCATGATCTCCAGCAACATCTCTGGTGCGATATTGCATCATCATCAAGTTCTTCGTCATCTATTAGACCGTCATCGTCCAAATGTACAATAGCAAACGTCCAGTTCTTCGTTGACATCAATGGTTTCAGCAGTTGCTTCCAGTTTTCTCAGACTCAAAGGTCTTTAAGGATAAACCTAGTATTTAACTTTACTAAGAAGTCATTGTAAATCACACGCACTTAAGTGGCGGCCCGTGATTCTTTGGGACGGGAGGGCACCGAGGGGATCTGAGTGTTTAATATCAAAAATTAAGTACAGGCAAAAAAAGAAACTCAATATGTCATTTAATTAACTTGCTTGAAAATAAAATCCATTCGCTATTCCTTACGATCAGCAAAATTATTAATAACTAATTCATTGCAGTTTGGTGTTGATGTCAGTAATTGTTTTTCAATGGAACACATTGCTAAGACACATAGTCTGCTTTCCTGCATGGTATTTTTAGAAAATGTTTTTATTCTCTTCAAAGTAGAAAAACACGGTCCACTTTCAGCTGTTGTCATCGATATAGTGCAAATTATTTTCAATAGCTTCACAGATTCGTCAAATGTAGTTGTTAAATTATTTTCATAGAAACACTGCAGTAATGTTAGAGCAGATGAAGCAGTTCCGAAATCTGGTCTATTATACAAAACTACCAATTCATGCTTAAAAGCAATTGATTCCAAATTAAAAGTCTTCATGGCCATCTGGAATTCAGTTTCGGGGAAAGAATTTTGATATGATGAAATTAAGTGTGGATGAAAAAGAAGAGCTATAGATAGGTGATCACTAAACAAAAAACGATCATCAATATTGTTAATAATAATGTCGCACAACCATTTTGTGTTTGTCTTCATAACGGAGTCTTCTGTTGCGTTGTCGGGAATGTTCCTCTTCTTTTTCATCGTTATCACTATTTTCATTGTAATAATCATAATCAGTTGAGTTCCTCACATGCTGAATTGACGATTTAAATGATAACACAAAAGACTGTATTTTAATACTGTTAATTTGACGATATTGAAATTGGTTGTAGAGAATTTCGCAATGCGGCATGATTTTATTAAAGAAATATAACCAGTAATTGAAATCATAATCATTTAAAATGTTTTTCAAGCCTACAGCTTTCCTTATTATCTGACTGGTCACTAGATTCATCATCTATGATCCGCGTCAGACATGTGATAAGATCTTTTTTATATCTGAAGACACTCACAACACATCTTGATTTAAAGTTCCATCTGCTTGGTGCAGCCCGCGGAAGTCGATTTTTCCCAACCTCATCCAGTATAGCAGTACGCTTTGGCGATCTTATAAAAAAAAGTAGAAAAACCATCTAGATTGCAAACGAAAACTTTCACTTGTTTGCCCGTTGAACAATCAGATTTAACTGATGCGCGTAACAGGAATATAATTTGCATTTTTGTAAATATCTTTAATTTTTGCCTGATCACTGTTGTTTTTACCACTCATTACTGAGGTGCCACCGTAGCTTTGGGATATTATTTTCCTAAGTTCTTCCAATAAATATTTGCTAATGCCAGTATGATTCACTGGTTACAGAAAAGACAGAAATCGTTCTTGTATATTTCCGTTCAACTCGTATCGAACTATAAAAGCTAACTGAGACAATGTAGCCGAATCTGTCGTCTCGTCTGCCTGTATAGCGATATAGTTGGCTTTGTTAATTTCGTCTAGAATCAAAGTGCGAGAAGCTTCATAGATACTGGCCAGCAATTCATTTTGAATGGTTTTTGACAAACCCATAAAAACTCTATTATTAGACTTGTTGATGTGGTCCTTGGGGGTGCTGTCAATTCCTGCCAATAAATTAACCAATCCACGAAAAATCCCCGGATTCGCACTGTCTTGTGATTCCTCATGGCCCCTTATAGCGATTTCAAACATACCATAAAACTTAATGAAGTCTATTAATTTTCCAAGAATATGTCTGTTTTTACTGACGTTTTCATTGTGCTGAATTATATGTAATCTATATGCAGTGTTCAGCTGGCACATTATATTTACCTTCCCCAAAACTAAATATTCTATCATGTGACTAAGATGTTTTTCACTTACTTTATGTCTTTTTACTTTTTCACCAAAGTGTTTTAAATCCCTAATACCCCTAGAAGTCCAGACAGGGTCGCTTTGGGGAGAATTCATAATTAAGCACACATAACAAAAAAGAAAGCATTTTGCACATTACACCCACACAACTAGTCCGATAAAATGTAAGAGCTACTGTTGAATTTTCTTGTCACGGTTTTCTTAGTTTTCAAATTGTAATCTTCTAGTTTAATCAATAAATCTGGTCTAGGTGACCTAGATTTTTGAATTCTATCTTAATGTCATAGCTCAGTGTGTTATTTTCTATCATTTCGATTATCTTACTAACGCAATTCATAGTTGTATTTGCACCGATAGAAATTACATACACTCACCGCTGTATATTACATACTGGACTTGCGTCACCGGCACCGCAGAGAAGTGCCCTCTCGCTGACATATACCCGCTCTGTACCCGCGTCACTTTTATCACTCGATTCCCAATAGAGTCGAGTGAGATGCAAATCAGAAAAATTACATACAAATTAGGTAATTATAATTCATTTATCTGTTAAAAGAAATTTGTCACGGGCGGGGGGGGGCAGTGCCCCGTTGCCCTCCCTGCAGCGGCCGCCACTGACGCACATGTATGTAATTATTGCACGCTTACAACTGCACAAAGTTTCTATAAATTTCGGAATAATAATAATAAAATATTGTATAATAAAACTACTTTTACTCTTTTTGTATTACCACAAACAAGTACATATAGATGAACCACTAAATAATAAACAGAAACGATAACGAAGATGCACAGTCACAAATATCCCCACTCCCACTCCCACTCTCTAGGTAGCATACCTTGCTTCGTCCCAATGTTGCGTTTTCGCAACGTTGTATTTCAAAGCCTCTTATAATGAAACCTTTTTCGAAAGAATCCATTTTTTTCATACAGTGTTTATTTAAAGTTTACATCTTTGAAACTGGTAAATTTAAATAAATGTCTACCATGCTGCCTTTCGACCTCATAACGGTATTTAGAGTAAGGCCGGAAATCGAATACGAATAATTCAATTATTCGAATATTCAAAACTCAAAATGAAATTATTCGTATATTTGAAATTAAGTTGTATCCAATTTCCAAATGTAACAAATAGGTATTACTTTAGACCAGTATTTTATGACGAAAGTTTTCGAGCACGAGATTTCTGTAGGTTTAAAAATTTTTATAAAAAGCATATTTCGAAATTTCTACCGGAAGTAGGTCTTTTACTCTTATCGAAAAAATAGAGTATGAAAGTGTTTAGAGATTGATTGTGAATAATTTTTGTACAAAAAAAAAATTCGAAACTTGTGCAGGAAATTAGGACTTTGAGTTTTATCTGATAAAAGCTTTTTTTGCAAATATATCGCGCAAACTATGCATTCTCTACAGATTTATCAGGAGCACAAAAGTATTCACTGTATTTAGAGCCCGAATTTTTTTTCGAAGGTCATGAATATTATCACAAACACCATGTGGCAGGTGG
This sequence comes from Amphimallon solstitiale, assembly GCA_963170755.1. Classification (NCBI taxonomy): domain Eukaryota; kingdom Metazoa; phylum Arthropoda; class Insecta; order Coleoptera; family Scarabaeidae; genus Amphimallon; species Amphimallon solstitiale. Next base: position 25,529,872 of record OY720675.1, on the reverse strand, counting down.
ACATCAGAGAACTATATCACAAGAATTGGGTAATCTAATACTTTAGCGCGGACAAATAATAAAGTTTATAATTCATATTAATATACATACTTTATAGCATTCCCAAATTTCCTTGCCCAAGCGGCAAAAAAGGAAAACATCCGTTTTGTTTCTGTATTCTAGAGAAGACAATTCTGAAGATGAATAAACGATCGTTGAAAACATTTTAAATATTGGAATCGCTACAACTTTATTGTCAGCAGAATATCAACCGATGACTTCAATGGTGATGCTCGTTTTGCAATCTTTGATGGAGAATTTCATTTCAAAAATTGATAAAGATGAACCAGAAGCGGTAAATGAAATAAATCTGTGCAAGGGTAATTTAAATCATTATTCACAAAAGTCTTTTCTAGAAATCTTTCGATTTGCGGTGCTTCATCAATTAAAATATTTGACTTTAGTACATTTCGAGATACAAAGTTTAGAAAAAAGATGCAGAATCGAAGGCTACGCCCTCCACCTCTAGTGCCTCACCCGTATTATCCCCCTCAAAGATTAGTATTTTAGTCTTTTCAATGTTAAGTACTAATTTGTTTATAGACAGCCAATATAATAGTTCTTTCAAAGTTTTTTTGATATTATGAACAAGATTATCATGATTATCCCCGGTAACAACGAGTGTTGTGTCGTCTGCATATAGTGTTATATTCCCAGATACGTACGATGGAAGGTCACTAATATACGTAAGAAAAAGTAGGGGCCCCAGAATCGAGCCCTGGGACACTCCTGCACTGGTTTCAACAATTTTGGACTGATGTGACCGTATGAATTGATCATTGTGTAGATGTTTTATTTCAATAAATTGTGTTTGCCGGTCCAAATATGACCTCAGCAGCCCATAAGCTATTCCTCTTACCCCAAGTCTATAAAGCTTGTCCATTAGAATACTGTTATCAACTAGATGAAATGCTTTTGTTAGGTCACATACAATGCAGGCAACATGTTGCTCTTGATTTAAATTGCGTAGAATTTCGTCGACAATAGTTGTTACGGCCGTATTAGTAAATTTATTATTTACGTACCCATGTTGGTGTGAGGTAATAATGTTACTGTTTGTCTGGTACGCAGTAAGTTGCCTTTTTAGAACAGTTTCAAAAACCTTGGACAATGCAGGTAATATAGAAATGGGTCTATAATTATTCGGTTGATGCTTTTCTCCCCTTTTGTATATTGGAACGATTTTTGAAGTTTTAAAAGCATTAGGAAAAGTACCCCCTGTAATGAATGCATTAATAACATCTTGAAGAGGCAAAGCAATAACATTCGCGACACATTTTAGAACGCTCACTGGGACATCATCGTTTCCAGTGGCTGGTGTATTATTTAATTTTTTGATTACCCCAATTACTTACTCGGTAGTTACTGGATTTATAAACATAGAACTTGCATAAATCGCTTTGGATATTGTGTTCCCCAATGAATAAATAAATTGTACCAAAGAAATCTATATATATTCTTGAAATGTTGTATACCCAAAAACAAATAATTCGAATATTTAAATATTTATCAAAATGAATATTTGAATGCTGAAATTTGAAAAATTCTCCACATTAACTTAGAGTTCCGTTACCTGGGAAAATAATAGGAAATTTAAATATGATTGAATTAAAACAGAAAGCACAAATTCCAAAACGTTGAATTGGCTGCAATACAAATGGTTTATCGGTAACTTAATAATATCCAACCATTACTCTGTATTTGAGAAATATTAACAGCACATTCTAAATGTAAATTCACTTGAAGTATAGTACAACAATTTCACCTAAATAATTATGTAAAATTATTAATTAATTAATGTATAGATATGTTGTGGTACACTATTCTGGCCTCGTCGTAATGCACAGTAATAGAATTAGAATCGTTAATTTTATATTAATTACGTGTAGTAAAACTCGCGTGCCGCACATAAAGGCATCTGTCAATTATTCCAAAGGCTTTCGTGCTTGAAACTTTACGAAATGCCTATTACTTAATGTTGCCATTTAATGCCAGTAAATCGATAACTACATAGTTGCGTTATAATATTATTCCTTTTAATACTGACCGCGATGATCGAAGAAGTCACTTATAGAAACGTAAACGAAAAACGAACCAACCAGTTTGATAACGCATCGAATGATTCGATCAGTACATACCTTTTAATCTGACCCACTAGTTACAGCAATAAATAACACGCAAATTCGTTAAAGAGAAATGGCAATGGCAACAAAATAAGACAGAAAGGAAGAATATGCAGCAATTTTAAATATTGAAACGTTGCACAGCATACTGCTGTGACCTTAAAATTAAATAAAATAAGAATGTTAAGAATTAGCTTAATTGTTGAAAAAGAATATTAATTTTATTTTAAAACGTTTATTTTTAAGTGTTAAGCATTAGACAAAACAGGTAACACAAGGGATAATGGGTTGCCTATATTTAAAGAGAAACTTTTGTACCTACCAAAATCAACATGATTTATTAGTATATCTTAAGTTGAATAAGTACTAATAATTAAGTACAAGACAAACACAAAACAAATCAATAGGTTTTATGCTGTCTAAAAGACACATAAATACCAGATGAATCAAAATAAAAAGAAGACGTGCTTGAACAAAATTATGCAGTCTTGAAACACAGTTTTAAGAGAATGAACGTAAATTCAGACAGGCATAATGCGACAATGTATAAGAAAGATTTTAATAATCACACGTAAAATATAGCAAATACCTTGAACTTATATCTATAAATAGTAAAAGGATATGAGTCAAAACATTTATAATACGATATATTCAATGGCAATGTTCTGTGTAAACAATAACTGTATGAATACAAAAATACATTAATGAATTCTTGTATGTGTGGCACAGGAATTTCAATAGACTATGGAAATGGTCTTGTATGGTTAGAAAACCTGCAAAGAAAAAAAATAGTGTCAATATTGTTTACAGTTATTTGCAAATTAACGTACTACCAGAGGAGAGGGCCTGGATAGAATCTGGAGACGATGTGACAGGTGCGACTGGCCTTTGTGATGCGGGATTCGTAAGAAAGATTCCAGTTATCTATAATGTGTTCCCGGTATTACCTAATCGAGGTATTTCTAATAGAAAAATAAGGATAACCTTACTCAATGGAAAAAGAAAATACTTAACAAATGATGAAAAAGGTAATACGTTTATATACAAGTACAATAAGGGACTATATTAAGAAGAAAGAAAAAAATATACCTACCGTGGATGAAACATGTTAAGTTTGTAAAAATTTTAATAATGGACAATTCAAGATGCTGACATTAGTGAATAAACTGTCAAAGACAATGTGTGCGTGTTAGTGTGGATGCGGCAACTTGAAGAAAACGAACAAGACGGATTTCATCACGGGCGTTTCAAGAAATCGATGCCAACTTAAAATTTAGTTTGAGAAGAGAAGCGCTGCAAATTGCCGATAGTCAATTGTCTTCATATATAATCGAAAAACAAGAATCGACTTGTTAGAGATGAATTTTGTACTTCGTGGTAGAAAGACGTAAAATTTTCTAAAACGATAAATTTTTGATAAAGCAAAAGTCCGAGTAGGGTTAATACACTACTTTTCCAGTCACTATTAGTTTATTTGTATTAAGATTTAGAATTGAATTTTTAGTTTAGCTTTTATTTTTAAATAACTTCCTTTCGATTAATTCTTTTGTATTGCTGTTTAATTTAAAATGGAGGATATGAATAAGGCAGAATTTGAAAAGATATATGATGAAATAAAGTAAGTTAATAAATAAATGATTTAATTTTGGAAATAATTAGTGGTGCTGTGCGTTTCTAAAAGACTCTGTGAAAATATTTGCTTTTAGTAAAACGTTGAGCATTATTAATTATTATTCTAATAGATTTTAAATTTTTTTCAGTTTTATGTTTATTATTTTTAATGTGTTTCTGTAGTGTGTTGTTTGTACGAAATGAAATTAATGTGTTTGTTCTTTTTTGTAAATATGTTTTTATTTTTATGGAATATTTTTATATTATATAAGTCACAGAGGCAAATTTTGATGAGTAAGTTTGAGGAACTATAGGATAAATCTTGGATATGATTTTTGCTTTTTATGAAGGAGATTATTTATTAATTCTTTTCAATAACCATTATTTTGGGCTATGGTGTAAATTGTATCTAATTCTTTATCAAAATTAATCTTATGCATAGGAACATGGATTAATTTATATAATATTAAGTGGAAAGCAGCAAGTTTATGACTAACCTGGTGGAAAGAGTTAGAATGCATCGTAATATCTATGTGGGTAGGTTTATGGTAAATAGCGAATTCGTGGGGTACAGTAATATGCGATATTTGAAGGTCTAGGAAATTAATGATTTTATTTTTTTCTAATTCTATCGTGAATTTAATATTAGAATGCAAACTGTTAATATGATTATGAAGTGAATTTAATTGTCTATCCGTTCCTTTAAAACACACCAAAATATCATCTACTAGTAGTAGACAATTAAATTCACTTCTGCGACTTATATAGGTACACTTTCCATAAAAATAAAAGCATATTTACAAAAAACAACAAACACATTAATTTCATTTCGTACAAACAACACACTACAGAAACACATTAAAAATAATAAAGATAAAACTGACAAAAATTTAAAATCTGGGGTCTATATAAGTTGAATTACGAAAGTTGAAAAGCGTAGATGGGAGAAACTGGTAGATCCATTTCCACACACATAAAAGAACATGAAAGAAGCTATAAATTACAAAAAACAGATTCCACATATGCAAACCACTGCATTGAACAAAAATATAAATTCAATAATAAGTTTGACATACTACATGTACAAGACAAGGGTAAAAAATTAAATTTATTAGAAAGCCTAGAAATAAATAAATTAAACAAATTAAACCTTATTTTAAACGAGCAACTAGAAGTGAATAATTCACCGTTATTAAATTTAAATATTTAAAATCAACTTCATAATTCTTAGTGTGTTTTGTCATTGATAGAAGTTATAAGAAAAATATGTACACTTACGTTAATTACTGCGAAATCCATTGAAAAATTTTTTTTTAAAAATCTATGTTTTTTGTAAATATGCGCGACGTTTGTAGGATGTACATCACAGTAAGTGTTCAAAGTTCGCACCGTTCACTTCAATACACAAATGCGCGCGTCGTAGAAGTGAATCACGCACTGCCGGTAACACATTCCGTTCGTGGATACGATTTGTTTCTCCACTGATACGCTCACGGAGTGCGTCAACGGTATCAACTTAGGTGTGATAAACTAATTGTTTTAAATGACCCCAAACGTAGAAATCTACGGGATTTAAATCAGGGGACCGAGGTGGCCAAGGCACCGGTCCACCACGTCCTATCCGTCGAGTTGGAAACATATCCGCATATCTCGCAAGTGAACTATTTTGCTGGCTGTCGCCATAAACAAGTAGCATGTCCACCAATTCTTTGTTATTAAATGTCATAACCCTACTTAACAACTATGTATAATCAACAGAAAACTAAATTATTCACTTAATATTATTCACATAGGCACAGGCGACTGGCCTACAATTGTGACAATACTTCAAATACAGATCTAAAAATGTAAACAAAAACCCAGATGTTGTGGCGCCAGAGCGCCAGACAGGTAGTTATGTCTAAATTATGGCATGTGATAAATGCAATACTGGGTCGAAATCCAAACAAACAGACGCATAGCTAGGTCAAGTTCATTCAATCATTCAATACAGTCCATCCCAAAAATATTGACTGCACTTTTCAATAATTTTTTCCGGCGTTAATTGCAAACATTGATATAAAAGAAAAATTTCCATTACTTTGTAATAATTGGGAAGTATGTCACCTCAAACTCCTATCGATCATTGACCAAACATAGTATATATTTATAAATTGTTTAATTTTATAATATCAGTAAACAATCAATTTTCAGTTTTTTAATATTCTTACTCGTATTGTTATACATTAAATATATAAGTTACTCCCGTTCTTAACGTAATGTCACAAACTCCCCCCTCTTCATTTAGGAAAAGACATAAATATGAACACTTACGTATACTTTGTATTATAATATTCGTCACCTGATGAAACTCTAGTAGAGCGAAACAATTGTAGTGAAAAAAAAAAGTGTTTCGAACTCAATCTGAATTTATTTCAATTTTTTACTTGTAAATTATGGAGTTTCGACACGTATCTCCATCGTCAATCAATCAATTCAATATACGGTTACGGTGATCAACGTCGATCTAATTTAAAACAATTGCGCACCAAAATTATTGAATTTTCGAATAATGTTACCCCGCAAATGTTGACAAACGTTCCACAAAATTATTATAATCGGCTGGATTACCGCTTAGCTCAAGAGAGGAAGTTATTTAAGCATTTAATAAAGAATTAAGTTCGTGTAGAAATTGATTTATCTTTAATAACTCCATTCTTAACTTGTCATTGTTTATGGGTTTATACTTTTTATTTAGTTTCATTAAATTTATTGTTAACTTTCAGAATTTTAGTTTATTTCCTTTTCTATTTTATAATACTAAGGAATTATTTAATTTTTATCTTAATAGGAGTTCTGCTATTGTTACGTTTTCGAATTATAAATCAGTTATGTTTCCTATCTTTGATATTTTAGGAAAAAAGTTATTGTTTTGAAGTTTTTAGAATTGATGATCTTTTCTTTTACTTACTCATACAATTTGGGAAGCTGTGACCGTTACTAAAATTATACAGGTGTCCCAGAAATAAAAAGACGGAGTAGCAGATATGTAAAGTCCGAACAGAAACAGGCCCAAATATACCGCAATAACGAAGAAATTAAAATTTTAATTTTCTATGTTGTTTTTTAGATAAAAAAAATTACATTACGGACCTGGCACAGAATGTATGTTTATAATTCACGTAAGAATGTTCATTTGTAAATAGAAACGAAGACGCATTCATAGAGAAAAATATGCTTTTATTTGCATAAAACGCGAAAAAAACGTTAAATCGTAAAAACATATTTTATGCAGGATGTGTCTCAATAACGCAGCTATGTAGTCGGTTATTGACCCAGATGGGTGACCTACTTTCTTGCAGGCAATAAAAGGTTGTTTTTATTTTTAAAATAGGAAGGTTGTTGCTCTTTAATGTGTTCGTAGTTGGAAACAGCTGATTATTAGAATATTCAATAAATCGTATTTTCCTAGCAGGTTTAAAATTAAAGTAATTAATGGTTGGATATTTATTATGAAGTATGTATCTATTCCTCCTCTTTTTTTTTAACACAAGTAATATGGTGGTTCTGAAAAGCACCGATTGTGAAAGTGAAGCAGGTGGATATTTAGTGCAGGGTCGGCGTAAGGCCAATTGAATTCTTTATTTTTTTTCTGCCGTCTGCGTACGAATAAAGACCTGATATTTTGAGGGTACGTTTTTACACAATCTAGCTTCCGATTTCTGCTACTCCGTCTTTTTATTTCTGGGACACCCTGTATAGTGAAATACTAACATTATTTAGTGCGACTACCTGATGCTCCAACAAATTTCTACTTATAATTTATCTTGGTAGTGTTTTTTTATTGTTTAATTTTATTTCCATCTTCTCTAAAGCAGTAGCCTAAATAAACTTATTCTTGGTTAAAGAATTTCAAGTTTACATGATTTTTCAGTTGCTAAAATATTAAACTGATAGTGTTGCACAAAAAAAAACAAATTCTTCAATTTGTAATAGATTTGCGTGGTTTAATAATACAATTGAAATTGACTTCGTTTCTTTTGATATTAGCACCACATACTATTACTCTTTTCACGCTTTAATACATCGGCTAAAGTGATAATGATTTTACGAATACCAACGCTTTTCCATGTTCAAATGGGACGAACAATATATATTGTACGAACTACATGAACTAAAAGCAAAATGGCAACATTAGCAAACTGTGAAACAGAATGGTAAATTAGAAAATACGCAGACACAAAATAGATAATAAAGGACATGTGAACCAAGAATATGGATACACGAAGCTCCCGATATTGTGTTTTGTCTATTGAATTACAAATACTCACGACTGGGAGAATTTATAGTGGCATTGTGATGCGGAATTTGCTGGGGTACGTGAATAGTAATTAAGGTTAACAAGTGTGGGGAATCCACTAATTGTAAGCTATTAACAATTTAGATACAAGCCATATGACGTTCGACAGCGGGTCTTCATAAACAGAATGCTTATTAAAATGTGAACGTAATGAGCACTATAACCTACAAGTGAGGTAAAATTAATTAATTACTGTTTACTATTAAAAGAAGAAGAAAAAAATGCGCACGATCAAAATAAAATAAAGTTGAAGAATGCAAAAGAAGAAATACAGCTATTTAATTTTAAAGAAACAAAATAAAAAAATATTCACTTCTAGGTAATAACATATTGAAGAAGCGGAATCTAGAATTTTAAGCATGGATAAAAGTAATAAAATAAAACGGATGTTACAAAAGGAGCTCAATAAAAAAAATGAGGTGTGGCCACCACACGACTTTCTTATACGTATGAGCGTTAAAAATTATAGGATTTTAAGAATTTTTTTATACAAAAATTATACACAATCCTATTCTAAGTACTTCTATTCTCTTAATAAATCTCGATAGAATGCATATTTTGCAAGATATTATAAAAAATGAGGTGTGGCCACCACACGACTTTCTTATACGTATGAGCATTTCAAACTATACAATTTTAAGAATTTTTTTTTTCAAAACTTATTCAAAATCCTATTCTAAATACTATCATTCTCTTAATAAATCTCTATAGAATGCATACTTTGCAAGATATTCGAAGAAAAGTGCGACTCGCTAAGAATAAAAGTGCTACTTCCGGTCCGAATTTTGAAATTTCATATATACAAAAAATATTGCAAATCCAATTCTAAATACTTTTGTACTCTTAATAAATATATATAGAATGCATAATTTACGACATATTTGCAAAAAATCGTTATTCGGTAAGAGTAAAAATGATACTTCCGGTCCGAATTTTGAAATTTTTTTTATACAAAAGATATTGAAAATTAAGTTCTAAATACTTTTATATTCGTAGCGTGCCTGTCTAAAAAGCATGACTTGCAAAATATTGGTAAAAAACTGATTTTTGATAAGAGTAAAAGATCTACTTCCGGTAGTAATTTCGAAAAACTTTTTAAATAAAATGGTTCTCAATTTTAATTTTAAGTACATATGAATTCTTTATAAATTTGTTTAAACTTAGTAGTTGACGAAATATTTGCAAAATTCGGTTTTTTCACTGAAGTAAAGTACTACTTCCGGTTAACCGATTTTACTGAAAAACTAATCAGATCTCAAGAGGCAGACTATACACGTAAATATAGAATTTGGAATTGATATCTACAGCGGTTTGACCGCTATCGTGGTCACACACACAGAGACACACACGCACACAGACACACAGACATTTTTTAAAAACCACTTTTTTGGTATCAGGGGACTTCAAAACGTGGACATCTGCAAAAATCTCGAGGTCGAAAATTTTCATCATCACAATACTTCCTTATACTATAAGAAAGTAAAAGGCTATTTTGTATGAAGAAACAATCGAAAATTTAAACACATAATGAGCAGAAAAAAATTCTAACACTGGAATCAATAACATGAAATAAATTTAAAGTTGAATTTAAAAGAAACGACAGAAATTTAAAACAAAACTTTTAAAGTAAAATAAACACGTATCGGATAATAAGAGTATTAAGGAAAATTTTGTAAAAATGGTAAAAATATTAGTAGAAGAAAATAAACCTTATCCATAATTCTAAAACATCTGTAGTTTTCATTTTGTAATACAATTACCTATTAAATATTTACAATCAATTACCACTTGTCAATCTAAAAGCCAAATGTGTTTTGCCAATAAACAGTTTACTGCAAATATCTCGCAAATTATGCACTCTATACAGATTTTTCTGAAATATAAAAGTATTTGTATTTAGAGCCCGAATTGGAACAATTTTTTTTTTATAAAAAATTTCAAAATTCTGACCGAAATTAACACTTTACTCTTATTGTATACCAGTTTTTTTTTGCGAATATCTCCCAAATTGTGCATTCTATATAGATTTATTACAAGTGCAAAAGTATTTAGAGCTCAATTTGGAAAAATTCTGTATAAAAGAAATTTTAAAATTTGGACCGGAAGTAATACTACTCTTATGAAATATGTAGGAAATTTTGCATACTATACAGATTTATTGAGAATGCAAAAGTATTTAGAGCTGCATGTGGAATAATTCTTGTACAAAAAAATATCAAAATTCGGACAGGAAGTAACACTTTACTCTTATCGAAGAGCAGTTTTTGACAAATATTTCTCAAATTATTCATTCTATGGAGATTTATTACGAGAATAAAAGTACTTTGAGCTAAATTTTGATCATTTCTGTATTAAAAAGTTTTCAAAATTCGGACCTGAATTAACACTTTTACACTTACCGAATATTATTTTTTTGAAAATACTCGAAAATTTGGTATTGTATATATGTATATATTTATCAAGAGCACAAAAGTATTAGAGCTCAATTTTGAAAAAAATTTTATAAAAGAAATTTTAAAATTTGGACCGGAAATAATACTACTCTTATCAAAATATGTAGCAGTTTTATGTAAATATCTCCCAAATTATGTATTCTATATCAAATCAAATCAAATCAAATCAAATCATAGTTTATTGTCGAGAGTTGTTACAACAACATAGGACATTGTCATTTTCAAATCAATGTAAATATGTATACACATATACAATTAAAAATATAATAAGGTATAACACGATACACTACAATACTTATATTTATAATTCTCCATGGTTCCTAAGGAACAATGAATTGTCAAATTTCCAGTTTCATAACAAGTATTATCACAATACAGTACACATACCACGACATACAATTCGGCCATCACCTATTCTCACAAAACTTGAAATACGTGAAATATTCATCTTAATCAAAAAATGCTTGTTCGACAAAAACTTTCTTTAAGGCATTCTTAAAATTACTAAAATCCAATTCTCTAATATTTTGAGGAAGAGCATTGTATAATTTTACACCCCTCTGACAATATGCCTTTTGTGTACTACTCAATCGAGTATATTCAACACAAAGATCATTCTTGTTTCTAGTATCGTACTTGTGAAAAGTGGCACAAGTATTAAAAGACGAAATATTAGCTTTCACGTACAATAAGCATTCAAGAATATACAAACTAGGAAATGTCAAGATTCTTGAATTCACAAATGCCTGGCGACAGTCAGCACGGTATGGCAACTCATTCAATACCCTCACCGCCCTACGCTGCAGACCAAAGATTCTATGCCGCGACGAACTGTGGCCCCACAACACAATGCCGTAGTACATTACCGAATGAAACAATGAGTAGTACGCTACCCTAACAATGTCCCGAGATACTGACAAAGATAGATTTCTTAAAACAAATATTACTTTCACCAGTTTATTTGCCACATGCTCGCAGTGTGGTTCCCACTTAAGTTTAGGATCCAGTACAAAACCCAAATACCTGACTTCGCCCACAACATCAATCTCGACGCCACTTCGCACGGTAAACATCATCGTAACTGTCTTACTACTATTAAGCAATAACTTATTTTGCGTAAACCAAGCTTCCGCATCTTTACGAGCCACCGTGTTCCTAGATACAACATCCGCACTATCCGCGGACTTAACCAGTAATGCAGCATCATCCGTGAAAAGTATAGTCTTGTCAGTCTTAACATTGCTTGCAAAGTCATTAATATAGATCAGAAATAAAAATGGCCCCAATATGGAACCTTGTGGCACACCTGAGTTTATTTTCAGCTAGATATAGATTTATTAAAAACACAAAAGTATTTAGAGCAGCATTTGGAATAATTCTTGTATAAAAAAATATTAAAATTTAGACCGGAAGTAACACTTTTACTCTTATCGAATAGCAGCTTTTGACAAATATATCTCAAATTATTCATTCTATAGTGAGAATTATTAAGAGAATAAAACTACTTTGAGCTAAATTTTGATCATTTCTGTATAAAAAAAATGTCAAAATTCGGACCTGAATTAACACTTTTATAAAGAGGTTTATTGTATTAAAAGATGCAGAATTTAAAACTTAATTTGGAACAACTTTTGGATACACATTTCGGGATGCACACATGTGGTATCCACACCTCATCTTTTAAATACTCTTTGGAGTGTTTTCTGATGTTTTCCTTTTCTTTTATTTTATGCATCCACATTTTCTTACAAAATAATTAGCAGGAAAGTATTTTTGTTGGTGTGGCAGAATAAGAGTTAAAGCTAACCAGGTCAGATAGAACAAACTTATGTTAATCTACCCCACCACGAAAAACTTTGATGTCATATTTAATTAACTACATGTAATTTTTGCAGCCAAGACCATGGAAATGAAAAAGAACCAATAGCTGAGAAAACAGGAATACAAAAATTAAAGAACAATACTTACACAAAAGAATCGGAAGGTGAAACAGAAGACAGATTAATTAAAAACTGAACAATTTAAAAAAAGGAGGCATATTGAAGAAAATAAAAAAAAACAAAGAGGAAAAGGTTCTATGGAGAGCAGGGTAAAATGTAAATACTTACTGGTTCATGGAATGGAGACCACGTAGTAAAAGGAGAAAAGGAAGGCTGTGATAGACCGAGGTAGATCTCGATAGTATAGGTGTTAAGAATTGGAAGTAAAATATGGGAGGCATAAGGTAATGGAGAGGTATAGGTAAGTAAAACAGTATGCGTTTGTGAAACACGGACTTATCTACCCTGTAAACAAGAGATCAAAACACATCGCTCCTGGCACTATCCCCCATCAGGAAAATATGGTGCTTTGTGAAATTTACCTACATTTCTTTTTTTTTTTGAATTTTTGTGAGTAATATTCTTGTTAAGGACGTTTATTATTATTATTTTTCTTTTATTCCTTCTTTATAAAGTAATATTCTCTGTTCTATGTAACAAGTATATATATTTAGTTTTAATCTCAATTTGCTTTATTTTACAAAGGTGCAATTAATTAGAACATGTCTATTTCTCTGTCTAAGTGCTTACAGTCATTTTATTCCTTCATAATCGTAAAATAATGTATATTTCAAATTAAATCTGGAGAGACCAAGGCAGGGATGCCAGATCTCACGATTTATCGTGAGTTCCCACGATTTTGTTGCCAATCTCACGATCTCACGATAAGAGCCATTTATCTCACAATTTTATTTAAAAAAATATAATAAGAAATTATGAAAATTTAAAAAAGTATTTGCGTCAACATGATTGAAATCTAATTCCGTCTGTGATCTTTTACCATTTCCTACATTGGCGGCATCAAATAACTGCTGCCATCTATGGTTAATTCAAAGAAGTTGCAAGCGCTCTGACTGCTGTCCTGGTGTAGGTAACTATACGGTAAGTTTAGCAAGTGCAAAGACACAGTCGGGCAAGTATTCATCTTCCAGAAAATTTTTCTCAAGAAATAAGTATTTCCCCGTATGGTAAGTATAAAAACTGAGCGTTGACAATTCCGTGTATCAGTCTTTGATTTGATGGTTTCTCTTACGGTACGATACAATTTGCAAATAAAAAGTTTGGCCTTTTTAAGTTAATTTATATTAATAAAATGTCAGAAAGTGGTGATACTGACCTAAACGCTTCGTCCATCTCAAAAGTGTTGAAGAAACAGAAGCTATCTTACAAACAATAATAAAGAGATGAATGGGAAAAAGAGTTCCTTTGGGTCGCAAAAAATAAAATAGGACCTCATTTTTTTTTTTTCAATTGTGATGTGAATATTAGTCATGGAAAAGGTGATCTGTGCAAACATGCTGGAACAATGAAACATCAACATTGTGAAAAAGCGACTATTACACAAAGATCATTGTCAGATATGTTTAGCAGTCAAAGTAAAGGAATGGATCTTGAAGCTAAAACCAAAGAGGCCGAAATTAGGATAGCAGCATTCATTGCAGAACACAATTTACCGTTCAAGTTGATGGACCACCTTCCAATCTTGATGACTTCGGTATGTTCTGATTCTGAGATTAGTAAAAAATTCGATGCGGGAGAACAAAATTAAAATCGATAACTACAAATGTAACTGGAGAATCTGAAAGCGAACGCGTTATAAATTTGATGAGATCAAACAAGTTTAGTCTTATTATAGACGAGTCAACGGATCGCTCTTGTCAAAAAATTTTATGTTTAGTTGTACGCATTAATGTAAATAACAAAAATATAAAAGATAATTTTTTGGCCTTACTTCCAATTCAAGAAGCCTCTGGCTCTGCATTATTTCAAAAAATTATATCTTACTTTGATCAATATAGAATTCCATATAAAAATAATTGCTTAGGTTTCGCGTCCGATGGCGCAAATAATATGATGGGGTCACATAATTCTGTGATCAGCAGGTTTAAAGAAATAATACCAAATATATTTGTGATGAAATGTATCTGCCATTCTTTCCATCTTTGTGCTTCGTACGCTTGCGAAAATTTGCCACAAGAAGTTGAAAAACTTACCAGGGATATATATAATTATTTTTTCAACGGTCCGAAAAGAGTAGGAGACTTGAAAGACTTTCAAGAATTTGCTAATGTTTCTCCACTAAAAATGTTGCATCCTGCGGCGACAAGATGGCTATCATTGGAAAGTGTTGCCAAAGGGCTATTAGCCCAATACAATGCTCTCATTCTATATTTTACCGATCAATCATATAAAAATGTTTTGGAAGCTACTTTGATTTTAAATATTATGCAAAAACCAACATCTAAGTTGTATTTAGAATTTTTGTCGTATATGCTTCCTTTCTTTATTCGTTTGAATCTTACTATGCAAAGTGAAAAACTTCAAATTCATCGCATATATAAAGAAGTCACAACCACAGTTAAAACTATAATGGAATGTTATATTAAACAAGATATAATAAACAATAATGTAGTTTACGACATCGATTTTAAAAATCCACGTAATTTTGTGGATTTGGAACAGATGTACTTTGGGGCAGTTATAGGCAATTGTTCTTTAAAAGGCAGTATATTGCACGACTTAAAAAGTAAATGTTTAGATTTTTATATCGACAGTATTCATCAAATTCTATCAAGATTTCCCCTGAAAGATTCGGTGTTTTCAAAATTGGGATTTCTTGACCCTAAAGTTGTTATTAATAAGAAAATTAAGACAATTGTAGATATTGCGCCACACTTTCCAGATTTGATGTTAGATATTCAAGGAATTGATAATGAGTGACGAATGCTTCGAAATTTGAATTTCCAGGAATTAGGCATAGGTTGTGATGACGATCCTATAGTATTTTGGAAAAATATATCTAATATCAAGCTGGGAAATGGAGAGCAAAAATTTTCAAAACTAACAATTCTAGTCTTTAATTTACTTTGCTTACCACATTCAAGTGCTAATGTCGATAGAATTTTCTCCCAAATCAATTTAAATAAAACGTTGGTTAGAAATAGGCTCAAATGCGAAACGTTAGAAGGGTTATTGTTGACAAAATCTTTAGTTTCCAATAGTGGCAACTGTCATTATTTCAACATAAGCACAGATTTAATTAAAAAAGTTAACAGTCAAGTACTCTACCCCTCCTAACCAGTCACCCCCGATTCAGATTCTTCTGATTCTGAGTAAGCAAACAATTTGTTTTTATTCTGTGTAGGCTTATGTAACTGGTGTATTCTATGTACTTAACCATTTTTTTAATTTTTATAGTTTTCTATTTTTTAACTATACCTATATTTACGTATGTATTCAAATTTTAATAAAACTGAATCGTATTCCACATTTTATTGCCTGTACAAATATCAACTAATATTAAAGTCGTTTTTTTATTTGCATTCATATACTCGTATATAGTGCCAAGAAAAATATGTCGGATGCTTGACTGATATAAGACAGGTAAAAGCTCCCACGTAAAACATAACCCAACTGCCGGGAATTTTTTGCTCCCCGCTGTACCTACATTCAAAAACTATCCACTTCCGATTTCTAACGATTTCTCCGATTTATTCCGACGATTCTCACGAATTCAGTTTAACACGATCTGGCACCCCTGACCAAGAGGGACATCAGTCTCCTAATGTAGTCTCTTTCTTAGAAACTTCTCTACTGTCCGTTCTATAAAATCGGTAAAATGCTTTGTCTACATTATCATTTATTTTCTTTCTTTTATTAACATCATGCCGTTGTAGTACTTAAAAATTCATAAACATTTGCCAGATTTCAGAATTATAGATATTCGGTAATTGAAGAGACCCGTATACGCACAACAGGGCATATATATTTATATTAGATAATTGTATTGCTATTTGCTCCTTGCGAGAACCTTTAATGAAACTTACAACCCATTAATGTTCGGTTTTTCCAGACAACAATAGAGGAGGTACGGTTTTGTAAACTTACCACCCCACTCTAAATACTGAAATTGTTTGTAACAGAAAATTGAAAACGGCTTATCAACGAATCTCAACTTGTTAGCATTTAGCTATCGTACGATTTAACTTGCCTAATGCAAGAAGCCTACATTTATTCGCATTGTTATTTTATTTAATTGCAAATAAAGTTGTATATAATAGTATAGTGTTATTTTATTTGTGAATGACCACGTATAACGTAAATTCAGTGAGGAGTTATTCTTTACTACTTCTAAAACAAGAAGATCCGAGTAAAAGAAAAACGATACAAGTCTTTCAAAACAGGAAAACTCGACAATTCTGAATATGTCGATTAGAGTTAACATTATGGAAGCGTGCATATTTTCCAAATGAAGTTTTACTTTACTTTTGGATTAAGTATCTTTAAAGCACTACGTTTTTTCAAAATGTGTGTTTATATGAATACGAAAAAAGGAAAAGTATACCAATACAAAACTGTCTGTTTTAATAGTTTGTGAACAACAATCTAATATTTTAGTAAGTATTTTTTTATTATTATATTGAATTAACTTTAAAGTAATTTTGGATTAAAAAAAAAGTTTACTAAAGTATTAGATTTTTGTTCACAAATTATCAAAAACAAGAAATATTCATTTTGGGTATGTTCCATACTTAATTTAAAAATTTCCCACCATTTAATTTAGTACTTGAAAACGATAAAAAATGAATCTGAACCGCTTATAATTATGGGTCGGACGTGTCAGGCCGAAATTACGACGGACAAAAGAAATAATGTATAACATCACCCAGTTACTAAATATGGTTTTCGTCGAGAGAACGGACAGCAAAAAAGTTGATTCCTTTCTTCATCGGCGTAAGTAGAAGCGGGAGGAGTTTTTAAAATTAATTCTATTTACCTTAAATTTCGTAAGATAAATAAAATACGGAGAGTTAGTTTAGTTTTTTCATTGTTTTGACTGCTTTATTACATACTTCGTAATTTTTGTGATAGTTCCTGTTTAATCCCGTTTCATTGAATCTACTTCTCCCAATTATCTTGACGTAAGTATGCATTGGATTTTGTTAAGTTTCAATAACATACGCATACATTTTTAGTTATCATTTATTTAGATCTAGAACATTGTTTATGTTACTTTTTCAGATATGATATGGAAGAACGTCGAGAATGGCATCGTGAAACAATGGCTAATTGGATTAAGGGTCATACGGATTGTATGCCCATTATCAGTGGTACCGAAATTTATTGCAAAGTGTGTAAAATATCGTTACAGAATGCCAAAAAATCGCACGTACAACGTCACTTAGCATCGCGCTAAAGCATACACAGAAATTGGACCCGTTGGAAGCTGACAATTTTAACGAAGAACTCTGTGCAACTTTAATGGCGGCTAATATCCCATTAAATAAACTTGACAATCCCACTTTGAAAACATTTCCCCAAAAATATTTTGGTCGAAATGTTCCTGATGAATCCTCCTTACGCAAATATCATGTTTCTAAGTGCTTCACGAACGCAGTATAATGCATTAGAAGACATCTTTCAAATCAGTACCTATGGATAGGTGGCGACAAAAACTGTCGATATATTGGGACGCTGTGTGATAAATGTTGTAGCTGGTGTACTACATCCAACTATTCCATATAACGCATATTATGTAATAGGATCTAAAGTTATAAATACAGTTGATGCCAACACAGTTGCTAAAACCATTGACGAAAATTTGCACAAAATGCTTGATTAGGACGACAGATACAAGGAAAAAATACTTTTATTTGTTAGTGATAGTGATATATGTTAAAAACAAGCAAACTATTAAAGGAAACAGATCCTTATATGCTGCATATTACTTGTGCAGCACATTCTTTCCACAGAATCTATGAATGTATCAGAGGCACCTATCCGGAAGTTGATAGACATGTATTCTCTTTTAAAAAAAATTTCAGAAAAGCACTATTGAGGTAGCTCTTTACAGGGGAAAACTTCCATCTTTGTTACTGCATCCCTCGCCAGTAATAACTAGATGGGGAACATGGTTGGAAACTACAAGTTTTTATTCAGAGAATTTCGATAGTTCATAAAATTTCGTTACATGTTTAAATGACGATGCTCGAAATATTTCTGAGTGCAAGGAACTAACACAAATCCCAAATTTAATAAATCAGTTGTCATTCCTTCAGGAACACTGGAGATTTACCTAAACTAATCACATGTTTTGTAAATCGAAATCTCAAATTTGGATGGATTAACCACATTAGATGTGACCATTAATAATTTCAAAAGTATTCCAAGTGACTTCGGCCAAAGTTTTTAATAGAAATCCAGATTTAATAACATTGCGGCAATTGTGTATGGGGACAATGACACAAAATCTAACTGCTAAATACGCTGAAATAAAAGAATATTTCCAGTACGCACCTATAACCAGTTGCGATGTAGAAAGGACGTTTTCTATCTACAAGGATTTACTTCATTCAAAGAGAAAAGTCTTACAGAAGAGAAAATGAACAAATAATAAGTTATTTTGTATTTTATAGATCACCAGCCACTTGTTATCCAATTATATAAATAAAATTAAAACCTGTTTAAAAATACAACATTTCAATAGTGCGCCCATGGGCGATGAGTCTTCAACAGTTCGTGTCCGCGGCCTATTTATGACTAGAAAAAAAAAAAGAAAAGTTGGGAAAAATTTGGAAATGACAATTATGAAAATGATTTTTGAGAAGAACAAAAACGTGGGTGTTAGTAAAATGAAAGAATTAAGAGAGATGAAAAATAAAGAAGATGAAAAACAGTTGACAAAAATGAGATTTTAGATATATGGAGGAAAAAAATTATGGTTTGAGGGTAAGAAGAAGCAATGAAAAAAGTGAAATTACATTGGTATATAGTAAGGATGAAAATAAGTAAGAAGGAACTTGAAAAGGGATTACCTAATATAAAAATAGGAAAACAGAAGGTTAGGACAAGGTTGAACCAGATGCTAGAATGGATGGGAGATGAAGAAAAACGATGGATGCTCAAAATATGCGAACAGGCATAGGATGAAGAATTAAAACATAAGGATTGGGAAAAGGATCTTATTCTCCCAATATATAAAAAAGGAGAACATTCTGGTTGCGGTAATTACAGTGCTATGTGTCTACTTTCGAAGTACAAAATATTCACAATATTTATAGGGATAAGATAACTGCTGAATACGCTGAAATAATAAAAGAATGTTTCCAGTATGCACCTATAACCAGTTGCGATGTAGAAAGGACGTCTTTTTTATCTACAAGGATGTACTTCAATCAAAGAGAACAAATCTTACAGAAAGGGACCTTGAGAAAGTATTGCTAGTAAATATTAATACTCCTTTACTCGACTTGAACTACAAAATGAACAAATAGTCACGTATTTTGTATTTTATAGATCACCACCCGCTTGTTATCCAATTATATAAATAAAATTAAAACCGCTTTAAAAATACAAAATTCCAATAGTGCGCCCATGGGCGATGAGTTATCGGCCGCTCCTGTCCGGTCTCTACTTATTATACATGTTACCGTTAAAGCATGTAATCCGATATTCTATGAAATAACTCCTTATTTCATAAAATACCGATCTATGGTAGTTAAAGTGTAGAATACTTTGTAATTTGATACTTTAACTAGTTAATATATAGAATAACGGCTGCACTTTATTTTAAGTGCTGTTACAATAATAATAATAAAATTATTAACCATATTTAGTGGTATTACCATGGAAGGAAGTGAAATAAAAAGGAAAATGAATGAAAAGTTTACGGACTCTATAAATAAAAAAGAAACGAAGACGAATAGTGCGTTACTACCACATGATAAATATGTGAGGTTAATGGAAGATGTGAAACGTGCAAAAGAAACTGAGAAGAAAGTTCCCCGAGATTATTGGTTGCTGGAACATTATGATGTACTTGTAGTAAAAGGCATTGAAAAATTAATTATACCGATGAAAGAAAGAGACTCTGAAGTAGTCTTTTATATTACAAGAAATGATTTGTTTGATGTCCTTTACGACACCCACCTTGCAATAGGACATGGAGGAAGAGATCGTATGGTTAATGAACTAAAAAAGAAGTACAAAAATATAACGCAGGCACAAATAAAAAGTTTTTTGGATAACTGCGAATAATGCCAGCAGAAGAGAAAGAGTGAAAAGAAAGGGGTTGTTGTAAAACCCATACTTTCTGAGCATTTAAATAGTCGCTGTCAGGTAGATTTAATTGATTTTCAATCTCACCCTGATGGCAGTTATAAATTCATCATGGTCTATCAGGACCATCTCACAAAATTTGTTGTGTTAAAGCCTCTAGAAACGTAATGACGCTAGAGAAGGTTTAAGTCAACAAGCGAAAAAGATGAAGATTACTTCAGATAAAAAAAACTCCTTGGCAGCTATTGGTTCAACAGTTCGTGTACAAGTTCCTGATGTAGACCGTGGAAGAGGAGATCTTAGGTCCGTACTTGCCATTGTACTAGATATTTCTGATGACAATTATTACAAATTGGGCACAAGGAATGGTGTAATAAAACAACTATATGCAAGATCTCAGTTTAGTGTTTGCGATGAGAAACTTATATCCGCTGAAGAAGTTGCTTCCAAAGAGATATCCTTGTGGGCAGTGGCAACTGCCCAGTCAACCGGCACAGGACAAGGCTTTAAAAAATGTTCTTGCACAAAAAAATGTGAAACAAAACAATGTTTTTGCAAAAAGAATAATGTACTGTGCAATTCCAAGTGTCATGGCAGCGGTCCGTGCACAAATAAATAGTAGTACCTAATATGTAATACAGGGTTTTCCTATTGCTTTTCACTATTTGTCAATTGTGTTCACGATTTAGCAAATGTAATTCCCACTTGGCAGCTTTGACAAGCGCTGCCAAAAGTGGGAATTACATTTGCTAAATAGTGAAACACAATAATTGACAAATAGTGAAAAGCAATAGGAAAACCCTGTAAGGCCTTATCGACAGAAAACTGTACATTTAAATGTATTTCTCTTTGTGCTAATAATATTGTTTAATTTTTTTACAATTATTTTTTTACTACTTTTGTAAAAATATTGTTCCAAAAATGTAGGAGTATCTATTATCTTTTGTGTAATGTGTTTTTTACAATTTGTTGTTTTTTTTGTAATATTAACAACTACTGAAGCTATCTAATAAATTCCTTAAGTTGTAATCTTGGTCCCGTCTATTTATTTCATACTTTCTTTTGCACGATTACGTTATTTTACAGAATAACTAGGTTATATATAGAATAACTAGTTAAAGTATTGAAAAACAAAACTATTTTATGATTTACCTACCGTGGATCGGTATTTTATGAAATAACTAGTTATTTCATAGAATACCGGAATTATTCGCTTTAACGGTAACATACATATATAGAATTTAGTTACCCATCTAAGATGTATAAGTTATCTATGCTAATAAATTGAGCTTAATTTAGGCTCGCTGTAACACAAAAATATTGTATATTGATAATCACGTGATTTTAAATGTGTTCCGAGGAATTAAATAAAAATATAGTTTTCAATATCAATTTAAAATATTTTTTAATAAATACAATTTCCTAAGAAATTGTAATCATACTCAATACCGTCGAAACAAACAGAACAGATTTACGATATCCAATCATATTAGAAAATCTCGCCTTTCTCAGTCGCATACGTATATCAATATATGTATACAAAATCCAATTTATTCACAAAGACTGTTCGTCAATACAAACATCTTCGTGTATCACCAAAAGTATTTGGCAGCTCGCTCATATTTTGCCACCAATCCCGGTCGTATATATCGGAAGGAAATCCAATATATAGCCTACAAATCGAATGGCACTGGGGGTCGATCGACACGGGAAAAAAAAGAAAGTAAAAAGGGGAAAAAGACGTAAGTTATAAGAAAGGAGGGGGTAGTACATACTTGCACGGATCCCAGACGACAATCCCCAGGCCGGGACAATCAATTTCGCTGATGAATTCGCATTCTCTTCTGTCACAAACACAAGCAGGTGCAGACAGACCACCGCACAACGCTATAAAAGTGACAAAAGCTAACAAGAAAACACTTTTCATGGTCTCACGGGTACTAACAGCTTACGCACAAAATCATTCATATGCACGCACCACTGAAAAATCACTACAATCCAAACTTAATACACTACATTACATTTGTCCAGTAAATGCACGATCAAAATTAAGTATGTTAAATTCCTAGTTAATTATAATACTTTTATTTAATAATTATTAATTTTAAAAAAATGCATATAGTTTGACGTTTTAAAACGGAGATAAATCCATATTTACACTTTTGTTTTTTCGTAATCACAGGTCACTAGACAAATTTAAAACTTTCCGCAAACTTTCGACAAACTTTTCGAATTTCCCAGATGTATTGTTTGCCTTTTAGCGGCAACCCTTTGCGGTTACCTTGTATGGCAGTTGCCCGGTGGTTTTAAACAACTGTCAGGACAACACTGGAGGATGTCTTCCTATGTGAGAATCACGTGTTTTGATGCGCGCACGATCCTACTTACATCCTTTCAGCATGGGGATAAAACGCGAATGAGATGTCGGACTACCGCACTTGGAAAACTGAAATACAGGTGCGCTTGCGCTTCGTATATATTTATATAAATGTAATATTCTATAATTTATTTATTATTTTATTAGCCGAGATTTACTAAAATTTACTTTTAGTTAATATACCGTCTGTATATAAACCTCCTAACGCATCAGTTTTCAATGGAATAGTTCCCAATTTTTACCCTTCGGAACAATGTGAATGGTAATTTTTACCGACTCCCGGCATAAATCTTGTCGATGTTTATACGGGAACCCGAACGTTGGGATGTTTTCAGCGGTGCTTTTTCCAATTTACAGTGTCGATAAGGGCTTTCTGTGATTTAAACGGCCGTTATATGTCGCGAAATAAGCAATAAATAAGAGATAACTAAGTCCGCGCGACAAAAGTAGCGGTGCACCGTCCTAAGTACAAATATCAACATTTTAACAACGAATCACTTTTTCACTTCATATTCTCTCTCTCGGTTGGTCGTTTTCCGTTCGCGAGTATTAATTCTGAAAGTCTCGAAGATAAAATTAGTTTGGCGCGTTCCCGTGGGGCACATTCTTTTCGCCTCACGCTCGTTTATCACTTGTTTCGTACGTGATATATAGAATGTTCAGTCCTTTGTGTTGGGCTGTTATCAAATATTAACGTCTTGTAATGGTTCGTGCATTAGAATCTCTGTTACGGAAGAAGCATTTAAGTTGAAACAGACAGTACTCAGTCAATGTTGGATTCAAATTTTATTTATTGGCAGAAACATTAAGGATTTTTTTTATATAATTATAATAATTTATACATTTAATAACGGCATAAACAGTACATTATATTAATAATATAACGCTTTTTGAGATCATAAAATATAATAAATATCACTACCTCACACTTGTTTCTGAAGCGAGTTACTAAACTAACATAAACATTCAACGTTTCTATCATAACTAGGGGCGGACGTCCCAGATGTAAACTACGATGGAGTTACAACGGAGCAAAGAAATAATGTAAACAACTGTGTGTTGTTTACATTATTTCTGAATAGCATTATTCACATGGTGAACTGCAACATCTGCTGTTTACTTGAAAATTTACTGAAAATGACAACAAAAAATGCCCATCAAAAAAGGAATTTATGAGTAAAATCCTTTCTTCATCGGCGTAGGTAGAAGGGTGACGAGTTTTTAAAATTTATTATATTTACCTTTTATTTGGTAAAATAAATAAAGTTATATATGTGTATACCTATTCATACTTACGGAAGTTTCGTTGTTTCATTGTTTTGACTTTAATTACGTATTTCGTAATTTTTGTAATAGTTCCTGTTTAATACCGGTTCATTGAATCTACTTCTCCCATTTATATCGACGTAAGTGTGAATTGGATTTTGTTAAGTTTCAATAACATACGCATACATTTTTAGTTATCATTTATTTAAGAACGTCGAGAATGGCATTGTAAAACAATGGCTAATTGGATTAAGGGTCATACTGATTGTCCTCCATTGTCAGTGATTTTGAAATGTATTGCATAGTCTGTAAAATATCGTTGGAGAATGCCCATCGCATCGCTAAAACATACACAGAAATTGGACCCGTTGGAAGCTGACAATTTCAACGAAGAACTCTTTGAAGCTTTAATGGCGGCTAATATCCCATTAAAGAAACTTGACAATCCCACTTTCAAAATATTTCTTCAAATTATACTGGTCGAAATGTTCCTGATGAATGCACATTACGCAAATATTATGGTTCTAAGTGCTTCACGAAAACAGTAGAATGCATTAGATGACATCTTTCAAATCAATACCTATGGATAAGTGCCGACGAAACTGTCGATATATTAGGACGCTGTGTGGTAAATGTTGTAGCTGGTATACTACATCCAACTATTCCATATAACGCATATGTAATAGTATCTAAATACAGTTGATGCGGAAACAGTTGCTAAAACCATTGACGAGAATTTGCTCAAAATGCTTCATTCGGAACGACAGGTACAGGGTAAAAATACTTTTATTTGTTAGTGACAGTGCCGCGTATATGTTAAAAACAGACAGACTATTAAAGAAAACATATCCTTATGTGCTGCATATTACTTGTGTAGCACATGCTCTCCACAGAATCTGTGAATATATCAGAGACAGGTATCCGGAAATTGATAGACTTGTATCCGCTTTTAAAAAAGTTTTTAGAAAAGCACCATCGAGAGTAGCTCTTTACAGGGAAAAGCTTCCATCTTTGTCACTGTCTCCGTCGCCAGTAATAACTAAATGGGGGACATGGTTGGAAGCTACTAGTTTTTATGCAGAAAATGTCGATAGTTTACAAAATTTCGTTACATGTTTAAATGACGATGCTCGAAGTTTTTCTGAGCGCAAGGAACTAACACAAATCCCAAATTTAAAACATCAGTTGTTATTCCTTCAGGAACACTTTGGAAATTTGCCTAAACTAATCACATATTTTGAAAATCGAAATATCAAATTAAAAGATGGATTAACCATATTAGATGTGGCTGTTAATGATTTTAAAAGTATTCCAAGTGACTTCGGATGTGGCCTTCGGCAAAAGTTAGACGCAGTTTTTAATAGAAATCCAGATTTAATAACATTGCGGCAATTGTGTATGGGGACAATGACACAAAATCTAACTGCTAAATACGCTGAAATAAAAAAATATTTCCAGCACGCACCTGTAACAAGTTGCGATGTAGAAACGACGTTTTCTATCTATAAGGATGTACTTAATTCAAAGAGAACAAATCTTACAGAAGAGAAAATGAACAAATAATAAGGTATTTTGTATTTTATAGATCACCAGCCACTTGTTATCCAATGATATAAATAAAATTAAAAACTCTTTAAAAATACAACATTTCAATAGTGCGCCCATGGGCGATGAGTCATAAACCTATCGTGTCCGCGCCCTAATCATAACCTTAGAACACGTTGATCTGATGTTTACTTCAAAGTATAAACACAATTCACAATATTTTGTTTGTTAGCATAGCTATCGAGCATGAACGACCAGCATACTACATGTATTTAAGATTTCAGTAATTGGCACATAATATATTCTTGATTATTTTTACATAAACAGCATGTAGAATACCGACGAGCATCACTGGAACTAAAGTAACAAAATACATTCAATGACAAAAAAAAGTACAAGGGAAATGGCATCGCATATAGTGCCCAAAACAAGTAATATTGTGAAAATGAAAAGTGTAAACACATGGATGTTAAAATTAACATCAAGCAGTAAATAATTACTGTGACTTACATATATGCATTTATACGTAAAACGTATATGCATGTGTTTGAGATACACACATACATTAAGTGCCATTGCCGACAATCGAACGCACAGACACCGGTGTTTCGAAATTTGAGGTGTCGTCAGTGTACGCGGAGACTGTCGACAATGGCTTCAAGACTTAAAACGCTGCCTATGTCATTTTTGCGTGTTAAATGCAGTGAGAGTATCACAGCTACATCTAACACCCAAAAGATGACACAGAAAAAAGCGATGGCTTCTGACGGCATGTTCTGCTATACAGAGGCCTGTATGTTAATAGTGTATCCCGTGTAATAGAGCCATAAGTGGCGTCACCAATCAAAACGAAAATGAAAAGTGTAAACACATGGATGTTAAAACTAACATCAAGCAGTAAATAATTACTGTGACTTACATATATACATTTATACGTCAAACGTATATGCATATATGTAAGTCGCAGTAATTAAGTAATATTGCATTTTCTTAGGTTAAGCATTTAATATCGAACGGACCTTATGATTAGTTAAATAAAAACCTCCCGAAGATGATTAAGCTAACTGAAGGTGCGTTAAAAAGTTATCCACATTTAATAACTTCTTCCCTGAAATTTCGTTCAAGCAACCCACTTGTACCTAGATTATATTGTTTACCTAAAATTCATAAATTCATTCATTCGATGAGACCTATTGTTTCAGGTATGAACTCACCTACATTCCTAATTTCGAAATGGTTATTGAACGAATTTTGAAATTTACCCGAAAAACCAGATAGTTTGGAATAGGGATGGATATCTGGGACAGGGTGGAATTTTAGTTTTATGGTTTTCCTCAGTACCGATTCCAGAAACATTGAAATATTTAGACGATTGGTTGATTAAGAATAAAATTGAACGCGTAAAAATAGATAAATACTTGAAGTTGACAACTCTTTGCGTTTCCCAGAACTGCTTTCAGTATGAAGGCAACTTCTACGAACATGAATGGGCAACAGTTTGTCTCCATTTATAGCGATTTTTTTCATGAGTCACTTTGAAACCGAATTTAAAACAAAGTCTAAGTATTTCCCTAAAGTATGTATTAGGTACGTTGATGATATTTTCGATTTTTAATACTAACTTTTGTGATTTGGATGACTTCTTATTTGAATTAAACTCGAAATTCACTACTATTAATTTCACAATAGAGAAGGAAAACAATGAATCAACTACCACTTTTAGATGTTTTGGTTATAAAAAATAGTAATAACATAGAAATAGACATCTTCTGAAAAGACACCAACATCAACAAGTTTATAACAGCAGATTCAAATCATAGTTTTCAGTAAAAGATTGCTTCTTTTAATTTTCTTATCCATCGGTTATTAAGTTTTCCGCTTACAAAAGATATATATGATAAAGAACTCTGAGGGAACACTAAATATAAAATTGAGGTAGTTCAACAACCTGGGATTTGCGAAATAACGTGTAAAGATTGTAATCTAAAATATGTTGGGCAAACTAGGCGTTCAATTTCAAGTCGTTACAAATAACACATAGCATATTTCAAATTCAACAGACTGGAAAAATCAAGCGTTGCTCGACATATTTTCTGTAAATAATTTTACAGAATTAGGTAGTTACGAAAGTATTTATATACATAGAAATAGATCTAAGTTAATGAATTGTGACAATGGACCAATAACCTATTATAGTCCAGTTTGTACGAATTATTGTAAGTTTTGATGTCCGATATTGTCCCGAATAGATTTAGGTAGTATATAAAGTGATGTTGTTTGCAATGCTGCCAATTGCGAAACGCGGGTATTTTAAACAGACTCTCGGGTAAAATAGTGGAACGGGTAAAATCGGGTATTTTCACATAAAACAATTAAAGTTGCCTTTTCTTAACTCAATCTGGTCAACATCAGATATCAATATGCATTTTTATTGTTTATCAAATCTAAACGCTAGAGAAAGATTGTCGATGCATTTATGCAGCAATTTTATCAATTTCAGTAACTTGAAAGAGAAAAATGTTTTCGCTGTTGGCCACACAAATATTCGCTTGTTTGTGCCATTTTGCAAAGTTATTTAGATATGTCTGCCACTGGATCTTTGGAAATGTTGAAAAATTATGCATCCCAAACTGAAATTGACCGATTTCTCGAAACTTGTTTAAATTTTGATGTAGTACTTGTCTCTGATATTAAAACGCGATCTGCTTTTTCTGGTCCAATTTTTAACATTTTGAGAATTTTTGAACCATAAACGGCCCAATTCTATAAAATAAATTCTCTGAAATAATTGTACAAAAATTTCCAATAAATGAAAAATTTACAAATCTTCAAATTTTGGACAAGGAATGGAAGCAGTATGATCTTTCAAATCACATGGAGTATGGTTTAGATTGTAAACTAAGTTGTGAAGTTTATTGGAAAATAGTATTTGAATTGAAAAATGCTGCAGATGTTCTTCCATTCCCCAATATGAAAGTAGTGTTTTCCTTGCTTTTTATTCTGCCTTTGTCAAACGCATTTGTTAAAAGGATTTTCAGTGATTTGAAAAATATCAAAAGAGACCAGAGAAATGCGTTAGACACCGCAACGCTAACGTCTTTAATGGCGACAAAAAGATGCATTAAAGATATGGGACGTTGTGTAAAATTGAACCAAATCGGGAAATGATTAATTTGACAGTTTGAACAAAACAGTTATTGAGGTACTAAGGGTCTGGTATTTGTAATAATATTTACTAATTTTCACTAGTCCTAGTTTGTAGTATTATTTATCAAAATTAATAGAATCTACGGTTGGTTCTTGGTGAAACATTATGAATATTAAACGAATAAAACACTTGATTATATTGTTTCACTTAAGGACAGATTTATTGCACTCTGACACGTGTTTCGACCTCTCGGTCATTAACGAAGAGTTTACAGACTTAAACTAAACTAAGAAAGTTACCAATACCTATTTATATGTGTGGGCTAGTGTCTTAAGTACAGTGTCAATAATGGGGGTGTTTATGAAGTCCAGTTGTGTGTTTGTGACATGTTTATTTGCTGTTGTAGCTTTTTTAATTTCTAGAATTTCTAATAAATCTAATTTCCTTCCTTTATAACTATTATGTAATAATGTATAATTATTGGTATCAAATACATGTACAAGGTCTATGCAATGTTCAGCAAAGCCTGTATTTTTATTATTGTTTAAAATTGACTTTTTGTGTTCATTAATGCGATCTTGTACGGGTCTGCCTGTTTGGCCAATGTAGATTGCGTCACAATCACTGCAACCTACCTCATAAACACCTGATTTGTCACACAATTTTGCTTTTTCTTTGTTATTAACTAAGATTTTTCCTAAATTTACTTTGTTCACTTGGATAATATTTAAACCTAACTTTTTTAATTCGTTAGAAACTCTGCTGCTAAGACCTGGAATATAGTTAAGAGAATGATACCGCTTGTTGTTTGTATGTTGAGTTTGTTCAATGTAAAAATTTTTTATAAGAATCTTTTTTTGTTTCTTTTCAATCATTCTGTCAATGAGTTGTGTGTTATAACCATTATTTAATGCTATAGTTTTTAAAATATCTTTTTCTTTTTTGTAGTTGTCAGTATTTAAAGGAAAGTTGAGTAATCTATGGATTAAACTGTGGAAAGCTGCCATTTTTATATTCCAAGATTGGTTTGAATTAGCGGGAATGATAGTATCTGTGGTAGTTGTTTTCCTAAATATATCAAATTTGAATTGAACAAAGATTAGAATTTGATATATTTAGGAAAACAACTACCACAGATACTATCATTCCCGCTAATTCAAACCAATCTTGGAATATAAAAATGGCAGCTTTCCACAGTTTAAT
The DNA here is from genome assembly GCA_963170755.1 of Amphimallon solstitiale. Classification (NCBI taxonomy): domain Eukaryota; kingdom Metazoa; phylum Arthropoda; class Insecta; order Coleoptera; family Scarabaeidae; genus Amphimallon; species Amphimallon solstitiale. The sequence goes on along the minus strand of OY720675.1, from coordinate 25,499,671 downwards.
CCATAGATTACTCAACTTTCCTTTAAATACTGACAACTACAAAAAAGAAAAAGATATTTTAAAAACTATAGCATTAAATAATGGTTATAACACACAACTCATTGACAGAATGATTGAAAAGAAACAAAAAAAGATTCTTATAAAAAATTTTTACATTGAACAAACTCAACATACAAACAACAAGCGGTATCATTCTCTTAACTATATTCCAGGTCTTAGCAGCAGAGTTTCTAACGAATTAAAAAAGTTAGGTTTAAATATTATCCAAGTGAACAAAGTAAATTTAGGAAAAATCTTAGTTAATAACAAAGAAAAAGTAAAATTGTGTGACAAATCAGGTGTTTATGAGGTAGGTTGCAGTGATTGTGACGCAATCTACATTGGCCAAACAGGCAGACCCGTACAAGATCGCATTAATGAACACAAAAAGTCAATTTTAAACAATAATAAAAATACAGGCTTTGCTGAACATTGCATAGACCTTGTACATGTATTTGATACCAATAATTATACATTATTACATAATAGTTATAAAGGAAGGAAATTAGATTTATTAGAAATTCTAGAAATTAAAAAAACTACAACAGCAAATAAACATGTCACAAACACACAACTGGACTTCATAAACACCCCCATTATTGACACTGTACTTAAGACACTAGCCCACACATATAAATAGGTATTGGTAACTTTCTTAGTTTAGTTTAAGTCTGTAAACTCTTCGTTAATGACCGAGAGGTCGAAACACGTGTCAGAGTGCAATAAATCTGTCCTTAAGTGAAACAATATAACCAAGTGTTTTATTCGTTTAGTATTATTTATCTGTATCCTCTTTTGCTGTTAGGCGTCGAGGCGATCTGCTTTGCAGAATTTTTTCCATCCTATCCTATCCCTAGTCATTTCTTGAGCTTCCCTCCAGGTACTTCTCCGGTCCGCCAGCAGCTGCGCTATCCCCTGATTCCATATTCTTCTTGGTCTACCTCTGTTTCTCCTCTTGTTCCAGCCGGCCTCCCATATTTCTTTTACAGGGTTTGTGTTACTCATTCGTGTAAGGTGTCCAAACCAACTAAGTTGTTTTTCCTGGATTTTTTCTATTACTGATGTTACTCCTAGTTTTTCTCGTAACTTCTCATTTCTGATTCTATCCAATCTGGTAACACCAATTATTCTCATTAAAATCCTCATTTCGGTCGCTGTTATTCTTGATTTCAGCCTCTTAGTCAATACCCATGACTCGCTGCCGTAGCATAGTGTCGGAGGAAATATTGTTTTGTAAATCTTTGTCTTGGTTTCCCTGCTGACCTCTTACTTAAAAATATGTACTTCAGTGCATGATATAAACAGTTTACAATTTTGATTCTATTATTCACATCTGCCTCTACATCTCCTTTGTGGTTGATTATGGTTCCAAGATATTTTAAGTTTTCTGTCACCTTTATTGGATAACCATCTATTGTTATATTTATTTCTTCTTCATCTTTGGAGACTGCCAATACTTCCGTTTTTCCTTTATTGATATTCATTCCAAAGTTCTTTAAAGTTTCGTGCCATATATCTATATTTCTTTGCAGGACATTTTTATTAGGAGCTGCAATTATCAAGTCGTCGGCATACAAGAATTCCTTGGCTATTATAGGTTGAAGGATTCTGGACCCTACATAAATACCCTTTGTTAGGCTATTGGCACTTCTTGCAATATCGTCCATAACAGTTATAAAGAGAAGGGGACTCAGAACTCCGCCCTGTCTCACTCCTTTAAGTGTGATAAAGCTTCTTGAATATCCGCTTTCAGTTCTTATTATGTTGCTCGTGTTGGTGTATATACTTTTGACTGCCGTTAGTAGCTCTTTTTTAATCCCTCTCTTCTCCAGCGATGGCCATATCATATGCCTCGGAAGTGTATCGAATGCTTTTTCTAGATCAATTGCACATAGGTACATTTTGCCGTTACTACCTAGAATTCTGTCCGAAATTTGCCTTAAACAGAATATCCAGTCCTGCGTGCTCCTGCCCGGCCTGAAACCTGCCTGATTTTCTTGGAGGGTCGATTCTAAGTTTGCTCTTAATCGTTTCTCTATTATTCTTTCGTATATCTTTCCAGCTACTGATAACAATGAGATAGCTCTGTAATTGGAACATGTCGTATTGTCACCTTTTTTGTGTAAGGGGATTATAATTGCTATTTTCCAGTCCTCGGGGGTTGTTTTCCTTTCCCATGCCAAGTTTATTATTCTAAGTAGTAACCGTGTAGCTTTAACTCCCATGTATTTCAGCATTTCTGGCTTTAAATTGTCAATTCCGGCTGCTTTTCCTGGTTTTAGCTTTTCCACTGCTTCTGTTAACTCGCTCAGTTGTATGTTTGATGTTGTCTCTTCAGCTTCTTCAGGCGAGAAATCCTCTGCGTCGGCCTCTCCCCCTGTTTCGGCTTCAAACAAATCGCAAAAATATTCATACCATCTATCCCTTATATCCTGTTCTGCGGTTAGAATTCGTCCTTCTTTACTTCTTATATATTGGAGGTGTGTTCCAGCTGACTTACGCAAGGTTTTCAATGTTCTATATAGCAGTTTGGAATTTCCCTTTCCTTGATCTTCCATTTTCGATCCAAAGTCTGTCCAGGATTTTTGTTTTGCTACTTTAATCAATACTTTAACTTGTGTTCTTTTCTTCCTGTATTCTTCATGGTCAGTATTGTTCATGGTCAGTATTGTTACCAGTTTTTAGATATTTTTTCCAGCATCTTTTCTTTTCTTTTACTGCACTCTTAATTTGTTCACTCCACCAAGGCGTATGTTTTCTGTTTTTTCCGTATCTTGCACTTCCGCATACTTTCTTTGCTGCGTTCACAAGTGTGTTTTTAAGAATTGTCCACAGTCCTTCCATACTTTCTATCTCCAAATGTCCTTGTTCTTTCAATTGTCTGTTTATTTCCTGCCAATATTTATATTTTATGTCGTCCTCTTGAAGTCTGTAACTTCTTATATTTTCAAATACTTTTCCAGCCCCTTCCTTCTTTATCATAACCGTAGAGTCCTTTAATCTTGCTTCGACTAGGTAGTGGTCTGAGCCTATTTCGTATCCTCTTTTCACCCTTACATCCAATACCGATTTCAAATCTTCTCGTTTAACCAGCAATAAGTCAATTATAGATTTTTCTTGTCTACTTTTGACTTCCCTGGTATATTTGTGTATATCCTTGTGTTGGAAAAATGTGTTTGTAATAACCATATCATTTGTTAAACAAAAATCTAATATCAGAGAGCCATTCATGTTCTTCTTTTGCTCCCCGTATCTCCCTATTACACCGCCCTCCTTTTCAAAGTTACACCCCACTCGCCCATTGAAGTCGCCAACCACCATAAAATTTTCTTCATTGTCCACCTGTTCCTGTAGTTCCATCCAAAAAAGCTCCTTATCCTCTTTCCTATCATTTTCATTCGGTCCGTATATTATGTAAATCATCATTCTCTTTTTTGGGTTCACTCGCCATTGTATACTCATTATCCTCTCATTAGTCAACTTCCAACTATCAACTTGATCAAAGTTGTCCCTATGTATCAAACAACCCACACCTGCCTGTGCCCAGACATTTTCTTCTACTCCGCTGTGAATAAGTATGTGCCCATTCCTCAGTTTCTTTACCCACTTTCCCTTGAATTTTGTTTCAGTGACTGCTATTAATTTCATATTGGTTTTCTCGAATTCGTCTATCAATTCTTCTTCCTTCCCATTCATTCCACGAATATTCCACGTACCCATTTTCCATTCTGAATTTTCAGGCTTGACCCGCACACTTTCCCTTTCGCCATTGGGCCGATTGTTTGTCTTGTATATATCATTAGTTGCGACTTCATTTGCCCCTTCCACATTCCAGTCCTTATTTGCTTCCTTCCATTTCTGATCCACACTTTCCTGATTCATTGCCAAAGTCGTCATCATGTTTCCATACCCTTTTGTTTTGCTTAGTTTTTTGTTTGTGGCATTTCTCTTACTGCTATTTCTAGTCCTTTTGTCTGTTTACTCCACCTGTATTCCACACCATCTCTTATCATTTTTTGATACCCTATTTTGATTCCAATTCCTTTTCCCCTTTCCTCTTTAGCAATACTCCTTATTTCTTTTTGTATAAATCTCTCTTCCATTGTTAAGTCGTTCTCAATATATATTTTCGTATTTCTGAACTTACTTTTTGCTTTCATTATTTCCAGTTTAGTTTCAAAAGACTCTAGCTCTACTTTAATCATTTGGAATTGCTCTTCCTTATTTATTTTATAGGCTTTCTTTATATTAGTGTGTACTTCTAATTTTTCCGAAAGAAATTCTCTAATATCCTCTTTTATTTGGTTTTCATTTACTTTTATACCTTTTATTATTATATTATTCTTCCTTTGCTGCTTTTCATCGTTTTCTACCTGATTTTCAAGTTTTTCTATTCTTTTAATCAGTTGTAACCTTTCCCTTTCCCACTTCTCTTCCTTCTTTCTCATTTCATGTTTTAGATGTATAATTTCTTCCTTAATCTCTTCCATATTCTGTTTAGAGTCCTTCATCATTTGCTTCATCATTTCTTTCAGTTCCTCCATTTTCTCCTCTTCTTCGTTTCTTTTTATATTTTCCGTCGTATTAAATTTTGTTCGGAATCTAAGTTTCTCTCCCGTTCTATCTTCCTCTGCTCCGGCGATCTGATCGTTTTTTTACTTTTATTAAATATATCTTTTCCTCTATCTGTGTCTTTCTCCTCTCTCTCTCTACCTCGCTTCTTGTCGTTGTTCATTCGTCCCCACCTGGCACGCCCGGGCCTTATTTGTTTATTGTATACAGATTGTCGTAGTTAAAAGTTAATATGCATCTTCAAATACACACACATAAACATGTACCTATGTATAAGACCGGTGGTGTGGGGAGATAGTGGGGAGATCGAGAGCGGGGACAACACATTCGTTCAGTAACTTTAGAGCGTGAACGTACATACAGTATCTGAGCAATCTCGCAAATATTAATACCGCTGAAGGAAATAGAGCGATTGATTTGGATGGCTTAGGAGAACAAATTCTTAACGCCATACAAATGATTACTCCTGAAATGCTATCGAATGTACGAAATGGGTTTTATAATCGTTTAGGGTACTGCTTGATGCAAGAGGGACAGACATTTGAACATCTTCAACATTAAATTTTGTATAGTTCATTTAATATTTTGTTTCGTTTTAAATGTGAGAATTTTATTTAATTTTTTTATAAGAATTTTATTTTAGTTACAAATTTTATAGAGTTTTGTTTCAGTTCAATGTTAATACATCAGTTACCAAAATATTATACAAAAGCCGTAAAGAGCGTAGCAATTCCTTAAAGCAAACGTCTACACACTAACTTTCAACGTTTTGCACTAAAGCCTCGGTACCAGCGTTGCCAACTATTTTGGAACCGATTATAGTACAGAGTGCTAAAAATTATAGTACATTCAAACAAAATATAGTACATACAAGAAATAAGACACAAAAATATGTTTAATTTTTATTTTACTTATTACAATTGAACGTAACGAACTAAACAAGACAAGATGCAATACAATTCAAATTTTCTGTGTAAAATATAAAAGTAAATTTAAAAGCCGATCCAAGTTATCGATAAAATTAAATCATTAGTCGAAATTAAGTTCTATCTGAGTATCATAGTCAGACATGTCGGAATCTTTTAGGAATGTACATGAGTTATTTCTCTCTGCAGTTTTAATCATGTTAACTTTACTAAATATTTTTTCACCCTGGGCATTAGAGTGAGATTTACCACAAATTTGGCTAAATTTTGAAATTCAAAAACTTTGAGAACATTTTTATATAGTAACAAGCGCCACCAAAAAATAGCTATTTGTTCTTCATTTTTTATTTTCTGTTGTGAAATTGAGGGTAACTTTCTCCATTCGTTATCAATTAGTTATTCTATATCAACTGTATAGGAAATAAATCAGCATTTTGAAATATTGGAAAGAAACATGTATTTTTATTTCTAAAACTATTAGAATGCGAATTTCATGGAATAAAGTAGTCCAAATTTTTTAGAAGTGGATCATTAAAACTAAATCTGCTGACATGCGGGAATCATAAATGATCTACGACTCAGAAAATGTGTAATTAAGTGAGGATTTTTTTACTTTTTCGTTCTGAAGAAGGTCCATGACATGTATGCCGAGCTATATATTTTTAATGTTTAAAAATGTTGTTTCATTTTGTAAATCCCCATTACTAATATATTCGAAATATTTGGCGTTTCATGACTTTCCCGGTTCCTGTCCAAAGAGTGGCTTTATTTATGTATATTGTAAGAAATATGAAATTATAGTATAATGTGCGTACTATATTCACTTTGAAATTTTATAGTACATCGAGTTGAAATTATAGTACAAATACTATAATTATAGTACGATTGGCAACACTGCTCGGTACCCCGGTGACCCCGGTGTCCCGATATGAACTGATCTGTACTCCCCTACTATCGTACCCCTCCAATTCATGTTTGCATGCACTTGTGTGCGTGTTTGTGTTTCCCTATATCTACTTTTATTTCAGTCAAACGGTATACACGACTTTAGAAAGCGCAGCGGTCGAAGTTCAGTTATTAGCCCACTTGAGCGAGCGACAGAATCAACCTCCCGGTCTACCCGTCGAAGAGAGGTGATCCTATCGATAAATACATACAGATTGTCGTAGTTAAAAGTTAATATGCATCTTCAAATACACACACATAAACATGTACCTATGTATGTATGTATACAACACCGGTGGTGTGGGGAGATAGTGGGGAGATCGAGAGCGCGCGCAGACATGGCATTCTTTCCGTAACTTTAGAGCGTGAACGTACATAAGTACATTGTATCTGAGCAGACTCGCAAATATTAAAATAAAATGCCCTTAACTGTCGAGGAAAAAATACAGATTGTGTTATGGTATGCCAACGATAATTCGTACAAAGACGTGCAAAATTTATTTGTTGCGGCGTATGAAAATCGTCCACCTCCCTCTGTGCCAGCTATCCATAAGATTGTGAAACAATTTCGTACAGAAGGTTGTGTTAATTCACTGCATACTAAAAGACACGTTGTGCACTAAAGCCTCGGTACCCCGGTGTCCCGATATCACGCCCGATATGAACCTGTACTCCCCTACTATCGTACCCCTCCATTTCATGTTTGCATGCACTTGTGTGCGTGTTTGTGTTTCCCTATATCTACTTTTATTTCAGTCAAACGGTATATATCGATATACTACTTGTTATCAGTGGCGGCTCGTGCTAAAAATTTTAAGGTGTTCTGCAAGTTTTACAAAAAAAATTACCTTGCACGGGCAGTAAGAGGTTGTCTCCCATCGATCTTATCGTGCTTTCTTCGCCTTCCGCACTGAAGTAATGGATTTCTGGAACGATTGTCAATTGTCACAGAAAAAAATAAGAGTCACTAAGCACTACTTTACTAACAAATTATTTCTTATAAATTAAATCTATTCTACGTTCTTTTCGATTTGCAAATTTTGTTATCACTTTGTCATTAAAATTGTCTATTTCGGAGATAAACTTTTTTTCGATAGATAGCATGGAAAGAGATGTTAAACGATCTTCGGTCATTGAATTTCTGAGAAACGTCTTAATTCGATTTAGTGTTGAAAAGCATCGTTCGGCCTCTGATGTTGTCATGGGAGTTGTTATTACAATTTCTAATAATTTTCTAGTCTCTTTCAACGTATCTCCCAGATTGTTTTTTATTAAAAATTTTAGAAGAGGTAGTGCGCCTTTTAAAGATCTACAATCAGTTCTTGAGTAAATAACAGACAATTCAGTTCGTAATCTTTCTTTATCAAGGGTGGGATAATAGGAGCATGCGGAAGTGAGTTTGTCCTCAGGAAATTTACTGCAATACTCTCCAAAGCATTCCGAAAAAAAAAGTGATGCCACTACTAGATGCTCTTTAAAATGAAATCGATCTTTTGCACAATTTAGAATAACATCACACACCTCTAAAGCCGAAATTCGATGATTAAATCTGCTGTTATTTGGACGTTTGCGTTTTTCTGGTGGTGGCTCATCGCTTATTAAATCTGATGCTTCACTTATGATGTTGTCAATATTATTTCGAACTTGGCCTATACCGCGTTCAAAATTTTCGATAGCGTCTTTTACTAGAGTGGGTTCAATTTTTCTTTGCTGCAATTGATTAAACAGGATATCTACATGGGGCATTACATGATGGTAAAAAGTCAGCCAAAAATTGAAGATCGGATCATTTAATGTACGGCGAATAGAGGCGGCTGCACTACAGACTGTGTTGTTGGAGAATTGTTCTTCTATTTCTTCCATACACTCAATGAGAGAGGCCCTATTTTCGTACACAACATTAATGGTCCTGATATTAAAATTCCAACGGGTTGTAGCGCCGTGGGGGATCCTTCTGTTTACAATCTTGTTTAACACTTCTACTCGTTGGGGTGAATTATTAAAAAAGCCGGGAATGTCTTGTAGATTTCCAAAAAATACACGTACTTGCGAATTTGCAGAAGCAGCTTTAGACATAATTAAATTTAATTGATGGGCATAGCAATGTACATAGTGCGCAAAAGGGTACTTTTTTTTAATCAATGCTTGAACGCCTGCGTGTTGTCCGCTCATCACCGCTGCTCCATCGTAACTCTGTGCAATCAGTTTGTTAGGTGAATTTTGAATTAAAGGATCTATAACACTTAAAATTGTTTTGCTAAGTGTTTCTGCATCACATTTTTCAGGAATGACGTAGTTCCAAAAACGTTCAATTGGCTCACCATCACGAACATATCTAAAAATAACTACCATTTGAGTTTTTGCAGCAACATCCGTTGTTTCGTCCGCCATGATCGCCAAAAACGGAGAATTATTAATTTCCTCAATTATTTGTTCTTGACAGACTTCAAGTATGCACTGTAACAGATCATTCTGTATTTCTTTGGAAGTGCCTTTAAATACCGAACAATTTTTTAGGTGCTCACTTAGAGTTGCATCTAATTCAGCCGAAAAATTAATAAGTCCACGAAATATCCCCGGATTCTCGGAAGTATCGCTCTCATCATGTCCCCGAAGGGCCAATTCAAAAGCTCCACAAAATTTTATACAATTAATAATTTTTGATAAAATATACCGATTCTTTGACACATTTTCATTATGTCTCTGTATATTTACCCAATAAGCAGAATCTAGTTGAGCCATAATATTAGTTGACCCTAGTAACGCAAATTCCATAGAATTATGAAGATGGCTTTTAGAATTCTCATGTCTTTTTATTTTCAAACTCAAGTGCTCTAGATCCGTGACCCCTATTTCAGTCCAAGCTTTATCACCACCAAAAAGTAAACAGGGAAAACAATATAAAGCATTTTTTTTGTTGCATCCACAAATCCATTCGTTTTTTGAATAAATATCGCTACTAAATTTACGTGTATAATTTTTCCCTCTACTTACACCAGTTTTTTCAATAGTGATATCTACTAATGGCCTGCCTCTTGCTTTTAATTCTAACTTTTCTTCGTATGAATATTTAAAGAATCTCTTCACATTAATTAAATTAAAGACCACCTCCATAATACACAGAGTTTATATAAATTGTCAACAATACACAAAAACAGAAGCACGCGCACTCTAATATTTGTTTTTATGTTAAACACGCCGCACCGACTTTTGTCGCGAAAAAATTAAATAAACCGAATCATGTGGCCGTTCTCTGTTCGCTGCATTGAGTGCAGCGAATTTGTCTGGTAAAATCAGGCATTAGTTTTAGACAGCCGCGGTGGTAGCGGGGTGGCGCGCGGGTGTCTGTATGGGCTCTGAGCGCCCGTTCGTGTGGACCAGATAAGGAACAAGTGAGCGATCGCGCGAATTAGATTGGTTATTCCACTGGTCGCCTATTGAATATTATTTGTACATTTTATGTTGGAATTTCCGAAGCGAATATCTCGGCTTCTACTGATCGGATTTTGATGATTCAGATGTCAAATTGTAGGGTTTGATGTCCTCTACAGGATGATGTAGAAAAATATGCAAATTTTTTGATATACAGGGGGAGAATTTTCACAACAATATGTTACGCTTTTATAAACATCAGAAATGTCGGAAAAATTATGTAAAAGAAAACTAGTTATAACTAATACAGGTTCGCCCGCCCAATTTTTTGGGAGCTCTGCAGCACTGCAGCGCTTATGCGCCAGCCGCCACTGCTTGTTATTATAATCCTATATGTTTCTTTATGTTTACACTCCCTTAACTCCACTTTTCACACTATTACGTAGCTACAATTGCTCGTAATAGTTCAATGAATGAATTATATTACGGAGCACGATAGCCACGTGTCACTCACACCAGTTCACAAACTCAACTCCCCTAGTTTGTAGATTTTTCTTAAAAAATATATATAAATAAAGATCTTATATTCGAATTATTTTAGACCACTTTTAAATTAGGCGCTTGCTATTTGAAATGTCAGGTAAAATCCACACAACCATCCGCTGACGTCACTGAAAGAAGGCCTAGCGGTATACCTAGCGGACTGTGGTAATACACTCCCCTATTCTATCTCTTGCGGTGTTTGTTACACTTATTTTACTATACCTAATAGAAAACAATATGTGGGATGACAAATTTTATTGTAACGTTAATATGACGATACAAGCAATATAACGTTGTTTATAAATATTCCTGAGGCCACCAGAATATCTATAACATGTTTATACAAGTGTCCACAAAAAAAACGCCCCAGCTCGTAGCATCTTTATTTGAAATCTGATTGTAACAATCGACATACCAAATTAAACGACTTAAAAAGTACTATTAGAGAAATATCAAATTTTATTTTCAGCTACTCGGTTCGTCAAGGACCGATATTCAACTTTTTTATGTTAAATGGCAACCTGCTACTTTTTTCACAGAATTTGATAGAGATTTTTTTTCTGAATTCAATGATGTAGCACAATACAGTTTTTTGTTATATTTCAATTTGTTAGAAAATAAAGAAACATTGTGTTTAAATGTACTATCACTTTCCAATAATCATCTCACCCTTAAAGAGACCGGTACTGTAACCATGACAACCATAGTATGAAGTTGTGTCAACCATAACATGTCTAAAATTAAAAGGCTTTGATGGCACCTTACATTAAATAAGAACGTTATCACATTCAAGGTATTTTCAATAAAACAACCGTTTAATAATAGAATGATTTTTTTTAAACTTTTCAATGAAATGAACTTATTTTAACAAAAAATTAATGGAAATGCTCAAAAAGGCACTGTCGACATCTGGGTATCACATCTAACGTAGCATTCGTTAAAACTTCTCGAGACATGCGTCAATTATTCGATTTCGCAAAACTTTGACTGTATCAGGAGGTGTGGTATAAACAATATCCTGCAAATAGCCCATGAAGAAAATATCCATCGGGGTCAGATCACAAGAACGACCTGGCCACAAAATAGGTCCGTATGTTCCCATCCAACGATCTCCAAATTCTCTATTCAAAAACTCTCTATTGATTATGACGTTGTATGGAGTAGCCCCTCTTGTTGAAAAACTAAATTATTTCTTTCATTTAAACTTAAATTGTCAAAAACTTCTTGTAAGTCTTCACATAAAAATTGGTAATACTTTTGCTGGGTAAGATTTCCATCGATGAAGAACCTATTATTCATTCATCTAATATACCACATCAAACATTAAGTAAAAATCTTCTTTGTGGGGGGGGCTTGTTCTACGAAAACATGTGGATTTTCTACATTCCAGTAGCGATGATTGTAGCGATTAATTTTTTTTTATTTGTAAATTGACATTCGTCGGATCATTGTATTTTTTTATATTTTTTATACACGTGCTGGATCACCTTCTTCTAATGTGTGGATCTTGCGCGGCACAAATGCTTTGTACTTATGTTTTTTCAAAACAGAACACACATTTACTCTGGAAACTTGTCGATTTGAAGCAATTTCTTATACAGATATCCAATGATTCTCCTCAACACACAGTAAAACGTTTATCTCGAAATTTCCGATTTTGTGTTCTAGGTTTTTTAAAGCATCCATACCGTCTCAACTTGATTTCCAATGGAACAAACTGACGGCGATTCGGTACTCGCCTGTCCGGGAAGCGTTCTCCATAAGATTCTACAACATTACGCACTCTTTTTGTGACACCCAAAGTCAATTTCAAGCATATCCACGAACTCGTTATTCATTATGAAATGATGACAACTGAAACAACTGAAATTGGTTTAACGACACTGACATAATATTCAACATGGTGACAATAATGTCTAAGCACTCTATTACTAATTTTTGCAATGTTTTTTTATTTTTTAACAACTTGAAATAAAACAAGAAATGGTATTGTGCTACATCATTGAATTCAGAAAAAAAATCTTTATCAAATTCTGTGAAAAAAGTAGCAGGCGGCCATTTAACATAAAAAAGTTGATTATCGTTCCTTGATGAACCGAAAGCTAAAAATAAAATTTGATATTCCTCTGATAGTACTTTTTAAGTCATTTAATTTGACATCGATAGCTACAATCAGGCTTTTAATAAAGGCGCTACGAGCTGGGGCGTTATTTTGTGGACAGCCGGTAACTATTTAATTTTTATTGCAAGTGGGCTTAGAATTCGGAGTATTTTTTAACTGTTTGACAAGACTCTTAGTGTTGGTGGACTTTGATTTATAACTAACTGTTTGACGTTTTCGGTCATTTTTTCTTTTAATAACCTCCCTAGCTTTATTAACAGTTTCAAAGGCGTTATTATTTGTAACTTTGCAATCGTTACAAATAATAACCCCTGGCACGAGATTGGAATGGGAAAGCTTTTTCAAAATGATTCCACAAGCCGTAGATCTGTGATTTTATAAGTTTAAAAAAGATTAATTTTCCAAGAGCATTTGCAAAATCACAAAAGCGTAAGTTACAATATAACACAGGTTTTTGAGGAAAACATAAACCACCCCAGTCTCTTTTAAAAATCAATCTTTGCGAAATTTCGCATGGCATTTCTCTGTCCACAGTCAAAAACTCTTTGCAGTCGTCACAATTTGTTTTTTTTTTAATACTGCAGCAACAATACCCCGAGATGTAAATCAGTACTGGGATGTCAGACTCGACTGCATTTAAATCCTGATCGGAAACGTCAATTTGTTCAAACAAGCTATCGCCTAAAACATCGGTTTCATCCAACGGTAAATTATTATTAGTAGTTTCAGTTGCATCATCTAGCTTTTTGATACTTATTCTATTGCTGGAATCCGATTTAACAGACAAATCAAAAATGCTGAGCAATCGCAACTTCTTTTCAGACTCAAAAATCTGCCTCAAAGATACATGATACTGGGATACGGATACCTGTCTGTAACGGCCAAATCTGTCCTCTAACGACCTTTGCTAGGCAACAAAAAGGTCAAATTTAGTTCCGTAATACATTACTCGGTCATTTCTAGCAAATCATACACAGTTATTTTAAAAGATTCGATTTTTTCATTGAAGTAAACTGCCACTTCGCGTATGCCGATTTTACTGAAAATCTTATCAGATCTCAAGAGGGAGATTGTACTCATAAATATAAAATTTGGAATTCATATGTTCAGCCGTTTGACCCCTATCGTGGACACACACACACACACACACACACATAGAGAGAGGGAGGGGGGGGGGGAGAGACTATTTTTAAAAAACACTTTTTCGGTATCAGGGGACATCTGCAAAAATCTCGAGGTCGAAAATTTTTCATCACAATACTTCCTTATACTAAGTGTAAGAGAGTAAAACCCAATGTAATTTCACGTGCTCTGTTATTAAATGACATTAAGAGGGGCGTTTACCTATCGAAAACTAAGGCATCGCCGTTTCGCGTTTTTTAAACTTATTTTGTAATTTTAGAATCTCAAATTTGGGTTGTGATGCAAAAGGCATACATTTATAATGTCAATGTCAGTTTTTTGTACTAATTTATTTTCTTAAAAAAGTTATGAGTTTTAGAAATAACCACAAAAATGCATGAATTTGATTAATGTCTACTAACTAAGGCTGGTACACCAAAAAAAAGAAAAAACGACCTCTACGGGCCAGCTGCACATTTGATGTACGATATAAAAAAAAAAATTATGTAATTATTTTTTAAGGTAAAAAACATTATACAGTAAACATTGCTAAACTCATTTCACAGGAGGTTCTTTGCGTCGTCTATCCCCACTTTACGGTATCTCTACCGGTCCTAGCGAAGACGAAAATCTATCGGAATCGGTCGGCTATTGCAGACTTAAATACGAGTGACAGTTTAATTACAAACTGTCACTGGCATTTAAATGTCATATATACCTATAATATTTGAGTGTATAATAATATAACAGTTATGGGCAAGCGAAAATTGGCTTATTATAAAACATCAACAGTTCCGTAAGTATACTCATTCTTTATACATTATGTTTCCCATCTATAGTATTCCTTAATCTATGAATAAAGCCGAAGCGCTGTGATGGAAACCGAATATCGTGTAGCTCCACTTACTCACACCCCCCTTGCGTCTACCCGTCCCGCGAGTAATATAAGTTGCATAAGTTTCTATTTGTGGGTAAACGCCCGTCTTAAGCTAAATATGTAGGAACCTACGAGGAAAGAATAGAACACGAGAGATAATAAAGTGGTGGGTTAATAGGTATTATTTAGACGGAAGTTACCACTTTAAGGCAGTCTGTTATTGGTCAAATTGACTTCTTTAGTGCTTTTATAATGGTGAATTGTGTGGCTTGTGGCCGTTCTAAAACGACAAAAAACAAGAATCGCACTTTTTCTCTTCATCGGTAAAGTTAATTTCAAATTGGCATTCAAATTTAAAAAGTATGTATTTTGAATAACTTGTCATATATCTGACATGTTTGATTATGTGTTCAGTGGCGTAACATACATATCCTAGGCATGTTTTGTTTTAATGTTTTCTTTAATACAGTTAGAATAAATGTTACTACATATATTAAAAATAATAGAAGGATTGAAAAAATAATGCACTCATGATATTTCTTTAATTATTTTATTGGACTAAGAACCTATTTTGAATGATTATCGAGAACATACGAAGTGTACATGTAACCTATACAAAATATTTATGCACGCCTATGCATTGCGGCGGCCATATTGAGTTACCACTTTGGACAAATATTATTTTTAACAAGACTCTCTCCTGTTCTATTCTTTCCTCGTAGGTAGGAACTTATTCGAGTATTTACATCAAGGAAGTGTAAACCTAACCTAAAACACTTACCACAAAGTGTAGAGCAATTTTTAAGTTTTCTCTATAAATTGCTTTAATCCATTGTTCTCTAAAGCTGTCATCTTTCGGAAATTTTAAAACGTGCACTTTTTCTCCGGTGGCATAATTACCGGTACCTACACCGAGAAACACAGCACTTGTTCACCATTTCTTATAAAAGTATATGCGGACTTTGTGTGTGTAGTTTCCGTTACCACTAGTTCTTATTTTATTTTTCTATTAGTGTTACGTTCATAACATGCAAAATTTAGTCTTATACCGCGCTTAAAACATATCAAGCAGAGGTTTTATCGGTTAGATTTGGTTAGACGCACTGCACGTGTTCATTAGGTGACCGGCCATTCACTTCTTCTTCTTATTGTGCTGGTCAAGTCAGGCCTTGGGCCTTTTACTTTTAGTCTGTATTATATTATCTGAATGTGACTTGGAGGGTGATGAGCTCTTTCAATGGCGAACACTCATTAGGGTTCAATTACGTTATAAAGTGTTTGTTTAACGTAATCGCCGCTTTCAACTGTATTGGAAGGTTTTAAGCTTAGCATGTGGTCCACAAAATCGCAACTAAACGATCTTGTTAAGACAAAATAGCTTTCTTGTACAGTACGGTCCAGTGCCGGATCTAGGAAATTTCTTAAGGGGGGCAGTCAGCACCATGCCGCCCTTGTAGCTATTTTCACTATATAGGTAATGCAGTAATAAATTCCATTTTGCCGCCCTCCGGAGATGCCGCCCGGGGCAATTGCCCCCTTTTGACCCCCCCTTAATCCGGTACTGACAGTACCTATACTCAAATATTACAATAAACTAACATACATGCATGTACACTTATTAAAAGAAATATAGAATATTTGCAAATGACACTGGTTAAAAAGGTAATATTCATTAAACTCTTTTTTCTGTGTATTGTACATATTTGAAGTACTTTTTTCCATTTTGGAACTATGTATTACAATTTGCTAATTTACTAACTTACAATGATGCACTCTCTGGTGCTACCTATACCAAATGCGTTAGTATTTCTATGCACACATTTCAAGACAGACCAGAATTTGCTTTATAACACTATTCAGTTTCTTGTTGGCACTTCTCAACCTTACGATGATAACAAGGAGCATTACTATTAATAATTACAGCATTTTAAAATTACTGTAACATCTTTATTTATCCAACAGCCACGAGTCTAATTACAGAACAAAAATTGACAATGTACAAATATTCATAATAAATCCACTTGTATCCTTTATAAAATTGTACTAAATCTGTCCTCAAATACCTTAGAGTTCACATATTCAGATTTAATGTTAATATTAATGACCAAATAACGTCTATAGCAAAGCTGCTTCACTTCAGCCCGGCAATTTTTCCATTAGACTTTTATACATCTACAAATTTTAAGATATAAATTTAACATAAAAATGCAAAAAATTATAGCTATTTACCAAGAATTTTCCTTGTTCTACATTTCGAATTATCAATGCTCATTTTCCGAAGTACCTACCTTGCGAATTACTTCTTGCCTTTTATCGCAGTCTATTTTGGTAAGAACTAAATGACAAAGAACAGCACGTTCTTATCCGTGAGAAAACTGGATATACATTTTTCTATTGGTACTCGACGTAATTTCCAAAATATATTATAGTAAGTATGTAGCACACATTACATAAAACGACTAAATGTGTGTAGTATTCACGTGATTTTAAAAATGCTCAGTTACCAAGCAGTTTATTGTGTTTTAGATAGATGGCGCCACATAAGATCAATATTTTGAGATTATAACAATCAGAAATTTCTCGTTATGTGACGGCCACTGACGACCTTACATCGCGCAGCGATATTAATACAGTTGGCCTTGGGTGAGTTATATCAGTAGCGCCATCCAATTGTAACTAGTGAAACTACGAAACATGGAAAATCATCTTAGAATAGTTATCTACCGTTTTTGATTGCTTTTGCGTGCTTTTGTAGTAGTGTTTCTCATATAGAGTTAAATATATTCAATAATTAGCAACATTAAATAAATATCCATATTACATCAAAACTGTAATAGTAAATGAATTGAAATTGAAAGCTTTTCATGTTCTAATGCTTTTAGGATTAACTTTATCACCATTTATCTTAATTTTCTCTCTTCAGCCACACTTCAGCCTACTGTTTTGTTTTATCAACATGCTGAACAATTGACTACTCAACAACATAAATAATTAAATAAATGTATGTCAGATATGTTACCTGCAGGTGTTGTAATACTAATTTTTCTTTTTTAGACTTACTATAAATATTTCCACAAGGAACGTTTTAAGCAAAAGATAAACATTTTCATTGGGTGAAACAATTGTAATTCTGCTTGTACGCATGTGGTGCTGCAGGTAGATGCCCTTTATTTTGTTGTTTCAAAAATAAGGTGGATCCTTTATTGTGGTGGTAGTAATTAATAGTGCCTATTACGATTACAGAGAGCAAAAACAGTTACCAATTTTAACCTCGTCCTTTGCCTTTATGGTTATTTCCTGCATAACAGTTTGCAGCAAATAAATTTACTGTAATTTAACTCAGTTCACCATTCGTTTATCACTAATTATTATTTATAAATTTACAAATATAATATGGAAAAGATGCAACTTTGGGAAGATGCGTCCAGTGTAAAACAAGAAGAATGCGAAGATGATAAAGTCCACGTCTATGAAACTACTATTATTGCACACAATTTCGAATTACAAGACCACGTACTACATGGCAAATTAAAACACTATGAGGTGTCCAGTTTGGATAATATTAAAACAGAATTTATATTATCTGAAGGACAGTATAGCATAACAGATGACAGTGTTAAAATAGAAAAACGATTCAATTCAGATGACACGAAAATTGAATTGGATAATGGGGTACTATGTAAGTGATTCCATAAGTAAGCAAATTTATCACGATTATTAAATAACCATTACAATTTATAGATGCTGTACAAAAATAATAGCAGATGACTAAGGTCGAATACACACCAGTTACACAAAACAATTTTTATTTCACCTTACATTCAATAATATGAGTGTTAGAAGGTGATACACACCAATCAAACAGAGTATTTGACAAACACTTTGAATACTTTCGGCAGATTCTTGATTATAAATTTGTTTTCATTTGCCATCAATTATTAACATCATGTTTTGTATAATTAGTAGGCTACTCAACCTTAATGAGAAGAAATAGTAATTAATATATCAATGTTCTGACTATGTTGAAAAGTTACTCATCCAAACTTTCAAAATAATGAATTATCTGATCTAATTTGAAGAGATTTTGTGTAAACATATATAGTAATAGAATATTGACAGTAAGATTACCATGAAATGATTTTTAAATTCTTTTAACTTCACTTAATAGTTTCTCTTAACTTTATTAACAAGAAATAGTAATAATGTTAATTTCAGTACTATTTCTATATAAACAGATATGTATTATATTACTTGACTATTTTGAAAAATGTCATAAAATGTGTTTCACAATTTAGTAGTTCATTTAAAACTTTTCAAGTGTGTTGTCACAGTTTTTAATCTCTATAAATTTGACCACCAGATTGTGAACACTGCAGTGCATATTACGAAGACTATTGTATCAAGTGTGGAATGCTTGTGCATATTATGAATAAAAATAATTTGAATAATGCAAATAACAATGAACGAGAAGATCTTCCGAATGATATCTTAGAAGTTCAGGAATATTTTGAACAGTTGGGAATATTTGCTTTGAAATTTATTCCTGAAGGTGTAAAATTTGGTCCTTTTATTGGTCTTTGTAAAACAGAAAGTCTTTGGAAAATAAAAGGAGGGAAATTTGTTGTTGACAAAGATAAATCAAGTTATTTGAATTGGATGAAGTACGTCAATCATGCCAGGAATATTTTTGAACGAAATCTAATTGTCTTTCAAAGTGAAGATCATTTATATTATCGAAGCACTCGTCCAATCCACCCAGGGGATGAATTACTTGTGTATTTTGGTGAGGAATATGAGAACAGCCTTAATGGAAATGTTGAAGTGGATTTCATTTTGACCACAAAACACATCATCGAGGATGCATTTGCATGTACATTCTGTTGCCTCGGTTTCAGATTAAAATCACATTTAGCTAAACATAAAACTAGCTGTCTTCGGGATACAGCAGCTGTCAACTTTTCAATTGAAGGTATGATGATAAGAATGATCAATTATTAAGCACACTCTTTTAACAATTTTTTAAAAGCTTGTGGTTTTTATTTAAAAACCCATCTCATTTGTCACATATATGCCATTATATTGACTCTGTCGTTTAATTTTTGTATTTCTAAAAGAATTATATGATTTCTCTATTAAAATTAGGTCAACTAATGAATTGAGTTTCGTTAAGATGATAAATATGCTAAGGAAGCAATTTAATAAATTATATTTTTTTGTTATAATATCCACTTCACGGTCTTTAAAATAGTTGTTGAATATTGCTGTGGATGCCAACCATAATAATGATACTTTTGGTTGTATTTCAGTAAAAGTGTTTTTTATGTGATTTTAGAACTTACACAGTGCCTATTTTGCAAAATCTACCTGTCCCAAAAGGAGTATCTCGGTTACCATTTGCCCTACTGCTACGAAAGAAATGTCAGGTACGATCGATTTTCATAACATTCTGTCAATGTACATTAGTGGCACTGAATGTTTTGCAGCGACCAATTTATTATTTGTTTGATATATGTACAGTTCTCCATCAACAAATTATATCATACCGGGTGTCCAAGCGGAGCGGTAAATCCATTATTGGTATCTAATAATGTAGATAGCGAACACTGTTGCCAACCCACTACAGACGATTCCCCCTGAATGCTCTGAATAATGCCTGAAAACCCCCTAAATTACATCACTAACCCCCTAAAAACCAGTAAATGAATTGTTATAAAAAAAATAACTCCTTTATATTATTGTGACAGTTATTTGTATAGGCAAACGCATGTTTCCAGGAAATAAAAAAAAGGTTATAAGTTTTTATCATATATTTAATCAATTTTTATTTAAACTGTCCAAAATAGTTCTCGTATATACCGTGCGAGCAAGTTGAACTGAAGAAAGTTGGCAGCACAAATTTTCTGTTAGCAACACTGAGTAGTTGGTATTGAGTAATTTGGTTACTTAATAGTAAACAAAGGTTAATGCTATCGTAACCTAACATCTTACTGTCAGATAGTAAAAATTGATGGATGCGAGAATTTAATTTTATAGTACATTTTTTAAAATGAAAGCCAGAATTGTTGTGTTATTAAAGACATCGCCCCGTAATATTTGACTACTTTTAAAGATTTATTTTTGTTGCTGCGTTTTTACAAATCCTTCATATCGTGATAACAAACTTCAGAAACCATGGAATGAAATATTCACTAGAGGAGCTAGGACATATCAAGAAAACAAATTATATATTGGAATGGTGTAATTCTGCTCTGATTTAATTTCATTTTAGTGATTGTAACACTGGTTTATTTTCAATAAAATTTTTAACTAAACACATTATAAAATACAATAGACACACATGAATCTCCACAAAACACATAGATATGAAAGCACTTATTTAAGTTGATTAGTGTACTGTGATTGACACTACAACAAATGTTCAAAATGACCCCCATCATTCTCAGTACACAGCTGTACACGTTGTTTAATATTTTCAAATACCTTCTGTAATGTATCGATACTTAGGCTATTAATCGCTTGAGAGATTGCATTTTTTAGCTCGTCTATATTTTGCAACCTTTGTTGAAAAACCTTTTGCTTCAAGTATGCAAACAAGAAAAAATCCATGTTGCAACTCATCTTCATGTAGTTCATTAACAAACACGTTAAGGATATTTTCTTGGTATCGTGCAGCATTTATTGTACCGTCGAAAAAGATTGGTCCTATTATTCGTCTTCGAGACATGGCTACCCATATTCCAATCTTTATAAGATGTAAATCATTTTCTTCGAATATATGAGGGTTCTCCGATGACCATGTACGACAATTTTGACTATTAACATAGCCGGAAAGGTGAATCCATGCTTAATTCTGAGAAAAATGTCAGGTTCAAGTCATCGTCATTGTTCAGATGATCCATAAACCATTGACAATAATGCCGCCTTTGCTCAAAATCCTGTGCATATAAATGTTGGTGTACAGTAACTTTGTAAGGGTGCATATGCAAATGCTTCTTCAAAGCAGTTCGACAGCTACCGTAAGACACACCTAGAATTATTAAATATAATACAATATTTCAAATATAATATGTATATTTATACCAGACTGAGCAGACAGCTTGCTTAAAGATTTCTTTGGACTAGCATGCATCCGTTCTGCTAAATCCTCTACAATATCTTCAGTCAAAACGTAGGGCTCGTTAGCTCGCTTTCGCTTCAAGATACTTCCTGTTTCCGTGAACCTTCTTACTAATCTACTACAATGCTGGACAAAAGTTTCATACACAATAGGCACGTCAGGGAACTGGGTAGTAAATTGATGTATACAACATTGATTGGGAAACTAAACTTGGAGTCTGTGGCTTGTAACTACACAAAAACACTAAAACACCTTACCACACTAAAGCACAAAAATGGCTAAATACGTATTTCAACAACTAAGTTGTCATCATCAGTAGCACTGATCAAAAATCGCGCTACGGTGTGTAGACAGCGCGATTTTTGATCAGTGCTACTGATGATGACAACTTAGTTGTTGAAATACGTATTTAGCCATTTTTGTGCTTTAGTGTGGTAAGGTGTTTTAGTGTTTTTGTGTAACATTGATTGGAATAGATCCATTGCCCATTCTCATCTTGAACACCACTACGAAAGTAAGCCATCAGAATGAAGGTGTCTTGTTCAATAGTGAACGGCATGTCAGCACGCACTTGCTACGTATAATTGTCTTAAGAAACACAGTTTTAGTATACTTAAACAGAACTATAAACTTGAAGCAAAAAATTCGAGATCTAACGAAACACGATAAATGACGGCTGACAGTTGTCAAAATAAACAGCAGCAGGCAGGAGTGACTAGGCAGGGTCTTAAACATTCGATCAAAAAAAAGTATCACAGCAGGGATTTTGGTGCAACCAACCTTCTTCAGTTCAACTTGCTCGCACGTATATTAAAGTATAAGTGGATAATGAAGTCATTAAAACGCGCAATTTTTCAAGCACGACGGAGTGCTTGAAATAGAGCAAGTGTTTTAATGCCTACCTAGTTATCCACGAATACTTTACATTATTTTTTTTATTTTTTTATTGTCTGAGCATCATGTATGCTTATATAAAAAATTACTGAATTAACATTTTATAATAACTTGATTTATTTAAATGTTATTAAAGGTTGCTTGCACTACTAACATTTCTTAATTGAATATTTTTTTCCACAATATTTTTTTAACTCACATGGCCTATCTAAACATTTTCATTGCACCAAATTTATTTTAGAAGTACCTAATGCAATCGCTTAGTAGAGAAATACTAGATCGAAATTTAATGATTCATTTCTTATAAAGAGTACATAAACATAGTACGAATATTCATATATGTACATATATCTTAATTTGTAAATAAGAAAATTTCCAGTTGCTGCTTATTACTTATGACTATTATAATTATAACATAATAAAAATAAACTTAAGATTTCTTATTACTTAACTATTTGTTGAAATACGGCAATTTTTCGCCTATAGTATGATAATTACAGTTATTTGTAAAATTAGAAAAAGAAGATACATAGATGGCTTATGATACGCGGTGATACGATTGCGGAAAAAGGCATGGATGAGTTCACAATTCTTCTCTTGAACTTAAAACCGACGAAATCTATTTTTTCTTCTAAATTCCAATAAATTACAATTTATACACCTATCGCTAATTTTGTTTGCAATAATGCAATACTCAAGTATAACAGGTTTCACTGTCCCCTACAAATACCCCCAAAAATACCCCTAAAAAAATAAAATCCCCCAGATTTCCCCCTTGGCTCAAAAAATAACCTAAATCTAGGGGGAAAACCCCCAAGTTGGCAACGCTGATAGCGAACAATTTTTAATACAAAAATTGTAGATAATCATAAGCTCTACAATTTAAAAATATTTTCATTTATACAGAGTGTTCGGCAATGAACCCACATAAACTTATGTTTTTTTAAACGGAATGCTATGCATTTTTTTACATTTTGTGATAGCCCTTGAAGTGCTGATTAAACTGACATCAACTCGTCTTTGTCGATTTTCAACTGTTTCTGAGATATGGCGATATTTCGTTAAAAATTGTACAACATTTGAAAAGTTGCTATGAAATAACGATTGATGATAAAATACCTATTATGGGCTCAATTATATTGTAGAGATATCTTTTCAGTACGTGAAATTGATATTTATTTCGGCATATCTACGCATATTCTTTAGAATTACATACCATTCGCTGAATTTATAAGTTCTAAAAAAAATTAAATGTAACACCCTGTATATTTATATGTTATTGAAAAGTACTTAAAATTTACTAATTAAAAATATCTACTTTCTTCCACCTGTGAGCGATATTGCAAAAGTTATAGGATATTATATCTGAATAAACCCGATTTAAAATATGAGTTGCCATGACTTGCACTACGACTATAACTAAAATTAAAGAGTTACTTCTATTTTTCTTTTACAAATAATTATTTTTTTTAAAATTTTAAAACTCATGAAAAGTTTGGAAGTTCATGAATTAGCAATAATATAAAAAAATATCGCAGACGCTGTGTGTCAAAAATTGTTTAAACGTTAAACTTAGATTTATAGCTTCAGTTTAAAGGGATGTAAGTACATGAATTTACGCGAAGTGCGACACGAAATATTTAAAATTGGAATTAATGGATATGGTCTATGTTTTGAGGGAAAGTGATTGTTTGCTGGCACAAAGATATACAACCAAAAATATCCAAATATGAGACTGCCATCGATAAATTGTTAACGATTTGAAGAAACTGTCAATATTCCGTATGAAAAAGGAGCCGTGTTACTGCTGCCGTAGAAAATGCAGATGCACAAAAGGTTCTTTTGTTATGCGAAAGTTATAGAAGTTTTCAATAACGTACATTTAAATGCTTGTATTGACGGTTTGCTTTTCAAGTGAAGTTATAAATCTAAGTATGACTTATTTAATTTTAAAGTAATTTGAGATTTAGTCTAAGTATAACGATAAACAATTTTATGACAGAGCGACTGCGTTTTTTAACTATTGTTAATTTATGAACTTCCTAACTTTTCATTTTATGAGTTTTAAAATGTTAATAAAAATTACTTATTCATAAAAAGAAAATAGTAGAAGGAACTCTTCTCGATTAATTTTAATTATGCTATGTGTAATTAACTCAAGGCAACTCATCTTTTTATATCGTAATCGGGTTTATTAAGTTATAGTACCTATAAGCTTTGCAATATCGGGCACAGGCACTAGAAGGTATATATATTTCTAATTCGTGAATTTTACGAACTTTTCGATGACATATGAATATACAAGGTGTTCCATTTATTTTTTTTTAGAATTTCTAACTTTAGCGAATGGTATTTCATCAACTTTCGTTATTTCATAGTAACTTCTCAAATGTTGTACAATTTTTAACGACAAATCGCCATATCTCAGAAACAGTTGAAAATCGACTAATACAAGTTGAAGTCAGATTAATCAGCCCTTCAAGGGCTATCATAAAATGTAAAGAAACGCATAGCATTTAAAGAAACATAAGTTTGTGTTGGTTCGTCGTTGTCGAACACTGTATAAATGAAAATATTTTTAAGTTGTAGAGCTTATGATTATCTACAATTTTTATATTAAAAATTATTCGGTAGCTACATTATTAGCACAATGGACTTTACCGCACAGTAACGCTGCTTCTATATACGTAAAACAAAAGTTGATTCCTTATTTGCCATTAATATTAAAAAGTTAATAATTGATAATAAAAAAATAAAGAAAGCAACTATTTATGTCGCATTGTTTTAGTATCTACGGATCTCAATTAGAGTGTGATGGTATTTTATGTTAGAAAATTAAACTTAATGTTATGTATAAGACAAGATTAAAAATGTTTGTTATTTCAGAAAGTGCATTCCGTCCACATCGACCTCTGAATGTGTAAAAGAACATGGACCTAAGAAACGATATCAAATATTTAAATGTGACCAATGTAACTACAGAACGAAGTACAAAGCAGATATCAAGAAGCACACCAACAACCAGCATTACAAAGTGAAGACGTATAAAAGTGGGATTTGCAATAGACTATTTAAGACAAAAGGATCCCTCAGGCTGGACGTGGAAAACATACATATTTATGCCAGCAAAAAGGAAGACCAATCACATGGGCTTAGTAAATATATGAGTGCAAATATTAAACTAGAAGCAGCAAACTCTCAATTGAAAAAAAATAGATGTTTTCTATGTGACTTCCACACAAAATACAAACATTGTTTAAGAAATCATATAAAAACAAGACATCTTAAAGAATTTGACTATAAATGTGACAAATGTGAGTTTAGAACAAACCGCAAACATCATTTAAATACACATACAAAAACAAAACATTTAAATGAAATTGACTATAGATGTGATAAATGTGAGTTTAAAACACGCTCCACAAATAGTTTAAAGGCACATATAAAAACAGCCCATTTAAATGTATTTGACTATAAGTGTGAGTCATGTGAATTTAGAACAAATAGGAAGAATCATTTGAAACACCATATAAAAACAATACATTTAAAGGAATTAGATTATAAATGTGACACATGTGAGTATAGGACAAGTGGCAAGAGTAATTTAGAATGTCATAGAAAAGCAAAACATCTTAAAGAATTTGACTATAAGTGTGAGAAATGTGAACTTAGAACAAACCACAAGTTAAATTTTGAAATACATGTAAAAACAAAACATTTAAATGAGTTTGATTATAAATGTGGCAAATGTGAATTTAGAACAAATCGCAAAAAATACTTTGAAGAACATACAAAAACAAAACATTTAAAAGAATTTGATTACAATTGTGACAAATGTGAGTTAAGAACAAATCGCAAAAAATACTATGAAGAACATACAAAAACGAAACATTTAAAAGAATTTGATTATAAATGTGAGTCCTGTGAATTTCAAACAAATATCAAGGTTACATTCAAAAGACATATTAGAAGAGAACATTTAATTGAATGCGATTATAAATGTGACTTGTGCGAATTTAGAACACATAATAACAATGATTTGGAAGATCATATTAAAACCAAACATCTCAAAGAATTTGATTATAATTGTGATAAATGTGAATTTAGAACAAATGTCAAGAGTAAATTAGTATATCATATAAAAGTGAGACATTTAAAGCAATTTGATTATGAATGTGACGAATGTGAGTTTAAAACATGCTACAAATGTCTTTTAGAAAGACATATAAAAACAAAACATTTAAATGAATTCGATTATAAATGTGACTCGTGTAAATATAAAACGAATACCAAGGCTAATTTAAAAAAGCATATAAAAACAAAACATTTAAATGAATTTGATTATAAATGTGACAAATGTGAATTTAAAACAAACGTCAAGAGTAAATTAGTATATCATATGAAATCAAGACATCTTTGAAGGAATTTGTTTATGGGTTTGACTTATCCGAAAATAAAACAAACTGCAAAAGGTATTTAAAAAAAAATTCATAATAATTTGTTCAATGTGGCATTGTAAAATTTAATACCACAAAATGTAGTAACTACAAAGGAAATTGTTTTTGAAATAGATAATTACCATTTTGCATGTTTAGCTTGAAATTGGAAAGATTTTAATATTTGTCTTTGAATTCAAATGGAAAAATTGCCGAACTGATGCAAAGCATAAGTGTGAAATTGGTTTAGTACAGTATAAAGAAGTTACAGAAAAGAAGTAGGTATTTTATTGATCATGTCAAAATTATCAATTTGTTCCTGTTATAGCTTATATCTGTTAGACAAATAAAAATATACTGTTATTATTTACTAAAATGCTGTAATTATTATCAGTAATGCACCTTGTTATTACCTAAAGTTGAAATAGTGCCAACACAAAATGCTTAACTATCTAGTGTCAAAGTATAGTATATTAAAATTAAAATACAATTAATTAGATTAATTTTATTGTTTTGAAATTGTTCCGTCCGATCGAAATATGTAGTGGTATTGAATCGTCGTCTTTAGTTCGTACTTTGGCCGTGTCGGTTGCCAAAACGACTCGACTATATCTTAATGAACATCATTAAAGGACAGGTCCAGTATATCTAATAATACAATTAAAGTATGAGAGTAGAATAGTGTATTAAAATACAAGTAACAGAAGACCTTTCATTCCAGCTTGATTTCCACATTCGGACACGAGCGCAGTTGCCCGAAGGAACGAATGCTGGAATGGCTTTCTGTTACGAGTGTTCCACACTATTTTCTCTGTTTCGAATTGTATTTACATTATTTATTTATAGAAAAATTGTTAAAAATATACATTAAGGAAAATGTTGATAATGTGACGTAGTCTCTGGGTAGCACTGATTTATATTTGACAGTTGACTTTTGTAAGAATTATTTGAATTAAAAATTTTGCTTAAATTAGAAAAAATTATCTGTGGACGGAATGTCAGACGAAGAACTTCAATCTATGCCACCAGAAATCGACAAGCAATAGGCGAAAATCAGTCAAGTGGCAACCCTCTGTCGGCCGCTTTACTAACTACTGAAATAGGGAAAATATTCAGTTTGCGATTGAAACGTGTGGGATAGGTGTAATACTAATAAGTTGAAATTAGAGGTAATTCAATCAAACCCATTATTTAATTACGAATGGAGTACAAGAAGCAAACAGACAGAATGTTTTCCCGATTTCGTTAATATTTGAGAGCCATCTAGCGGCCACTGATTTTCTCCTATTATGAAAAAGAATATGAAAAATTTATGGTCACCAACCTACTTCAACTAAAATAGAAAGTTACCAAAAATCGTTTAAAAATGGAGGCCATTCTTAACGAAAATGGGTGCGAGAATAACATTGTTCTAATAGCGAA
The DNA here is from genome assembly GCA_963170755.1 of Amphimallon solstitiale. Taxonomy (NCBI): domain Eukaryota; kingdom Metazoa; phylum Arthropoda; class Insecta; order Coleoptera; family Scarabaeidae; genus Amphimallon; species Amphimallon solstitiale. Next base: position 25,471,284 of record OY720675.1, on the reverse strand, counting down.
ACAGAGAAAATCACATTTATGCACACATATGAAGGTAGAGCAATATTTTCTGTTTCGGTATTAGAACAACGTTTTTCTCGCACCCATTTTCGTGTAAGACTCCATTCTTAAACGATTGAAGCTAGTTGAAGTAGGTGCCATAAATTTTTCATATTCTTTTTCACAAATGCTTTTCGATTTACCTGGTAGTAGGTAAATTATTTATGGCGTTGGAGGCGACGTCCCGCAATTCTGGTGGCGTAGATTGAAGCTCTTCGTTTGACATTCCGCCCACAGATAAAGAGTTTTTTTTCTAATTATGCAAAATTTTCAAATCAAATAATTCTTACAAAAGTCAACTGTCAAATATAAATCAGTGCTAGCCACTGATCTGTATAATATAAATGGATAAGCAATAAATAGCATGTTAAAAATTGTGATCAAATACGAACTGCGCACGGGGCTGACTCACATGCGCAATAACATAAAATAAAGGCGCTAATTTGAAATGCCTAAAATCTTTGAAAAGTATTTAACAGAACATGAACTTTAAAATTAAAATCTGCATCTGAAGATAATGAAATACTTATTTATTAAGGGAAATTTGAAAAAACACTCAAAATAAATAATACATTCCTTTTGAAATATTTACTGGTTATAAAAAAGTGTTAATTAAAAGAGAAACTTGACTTTCATGTAAAATAGATGAATCAAACATATGTGTATCTAAGGATACAAAGTACTTATTTTCTACTAACAAGGTATATGAACGTACAAATAGCCCAAAAAACACTGCCTCTACAGGAAGTTTTGCACAAGAATATGGTGTACTTGGACATCTTGTGAAGGACGTATTAAAAAACCACGATTTTTTCTATTCAAAAGATGAAAACTAGCATTATCGACAGATGTTTGTGAGATTTCTTCTAGTACGGACACACATTTAGCACACTTAACAATGCGCTTCAATTGTTAGACAACAAAACCAGAAATAACGACATTTTGGGATAACTATGATGGTATGTCGGGAATTATATAATTATATAATTGATCGCGTAAAATCTCCCAGTATATGGCCAGGCGGGGTGAAATTAAATAGATATTTTTTTCATGCCCGTCCCACTCAAAAAGAGAAGATCTAATTACAGAGGGATTTAATATTAATATTAAAGATAGAGTGGACCCTTCTAAATCAAAATTAAAAGTATTACTAAAGTATAGCAACGAACTTTTTTTTATGCATGTTAATGTACAATCCATTTTAAATAAGTCGCACCAGCTAGAATTATTAGTACTTGAGAAAAGGCCTAGTTTTTTATGCATAACAGAGCACTGGGCGGGGTCTGACGCGATTGAGTCCCTAGCTTTACCAGGATATTATATTCCAACCAAACCACTTATTTCAGTCAACCAACATGGTTTTATTGCTGGAAGGTCAACTACGACAAATTTAGTTGAAATCACTCAATTTATAAGTGAGGCTTTAGATGCTCGTCAGCAAGTGGACGTCATTTATATCGACTTTACTAAAGCGTTCGACACAATCGATCACACTCTGCTATCTGCTAAACTACAATCCTTAGGTGCTTCCACAAGAACTCTTGCTTTCTTAAACTCATATCTGCGGAATCGCTTGTTCTATGTAGCTTACAATGGATATATATCCAATACTTTTACAGCCTTCAACGGTGTTCCGCAGGGATCTAATTTGGGCCCGCTATTGTTTAATGTATACATCAACGATCTCCTGATGTTGCTTGATTGTAAGGTTCTTGCATATGCGGATGACTTAAAAAATTTTAATGTGATATCTACTCCTTCGGATTGTTTAGTGCTGCAAAGAAATCTTACATTAATTAATGAATGGTGCAACAATAATAGAGTTTGTTTAAATGTGGACAAGTGTGCAACTCTCTCCTACTCTAAATGTTCTAACGTTCTGTCGTACCCTTATGAAGTCTCTCAGAACTGTGTTTCTAGAGTTTTGCAGTTCAGAGATCTTGGTGTGCTATTCGACAACCAACTGTCCTTTGGTCCGCATATCAGCGACTTACGTGCTTCTGCCTCCAAGTCCCTGGGGTTCCTTATTCGCTCATGCAGAGCGTTTAACAACTTGGAAACGTTATCTATTTTATTTTACTCCTTTGTGCGTTCCAAATTGGAGTATGCATCCCTGGTCTGGTTTCCGCATTATGTATACCACCGTCTCATGCTTGAACGTGTACAGAAACGTTTTCTGAAGTATGTCGTTCAAAATCGATGGTGCTTACCCACAACGCGGCATTGATTATGGTTATCTCCTGAACAGACACGGTTTTAGTTCTTTGAGTGAAAGACGGGACAGGGCGAGCTGCAGCTTCATTGTGAAACTGGTCAACAATCGCATTGACTCACCTGCACTTCTGTCTCAGGTGAACTTCTTAGTGCCCAGGTACGCTGCTAGGTCGACGGGTACTTTCTATGTCCCGACAGCTCGGACAAATGTATTTCTCAAATCCTCGCTCTATCATATGTGCACAAATGCCAACCTTTTGTGCGCTGACCCATTCTTGGGGAGGTGATGATACATTGATATATTTATGCTTTTTTTTTTTTTGTTTTTTCTTAATGTATTCTGTATTTTTGTATGCCGTATTGTGTTCTGTTCTTAATTATTATCTGTGCATCGTATTGTGAACTATTATTTTAAGTCACTGTTAATTTTTGTATATATTACCCTGTAAATAGATGTATCTGTTGGGTATTAAATGATTAAATAAATAAATAAAATTCCGTCGTTTTTCTGTCGCACCAATTTCAGACACGGCGGTTCCTTAATTTATGTTAGCAATGATATTAGAGTCAAAAACTTGGACTTGACGTCCTTCAGTGAAGAACTAGCCTTCGAATGTTGTGGGTTAACGTTCACGACAGACGGCAGGAGATACGTACTGGTATGCATTTATAGATCGCCGAGTGGTTCGCTGGACCAGTTTGTGATTAGATTATCATCTTTATTAAATCATATATTTAACAGTGAATCTTTTCTTGTTGTTTGCGGCGACTTCAATATTGACCTGAATGCTACGAGTATACAGACTTCAGTTGTCCGTGATTTGTTGGATTCATATGGTTTGAGCGGTGAATTTGGAAAACCGACTCGGATATCTTAAAAAGCAAACGCACTCTACGAGTTTTCAGTACAGACTATTTATTGAAGTATACACAAAAGTACATGTAATGAGTAGAGGGCGCTATTCAAAATTTAAAATTTGACATCATTCTAACACCCCCACTATGTCAAACATTACAAATTTGAGTTAAACCTAACATTCTTAAAAACTTACAATGTTTAACAGAGTTTAAACCTTTCGTTAGTAGATCAGCCGGCATCTCAGTAGTTGATAAATATAAAATTTTTACAAGTTCTTTTGCAACAGCTTCTCTTACAAAGTGATGACGAACATCAATGTGCTTAGATCTTTTGTGATACAATGGATTAACAGTTAATTTCTGAGCACTTTGATTGTCATTGAATAAAATAACAGTATTCAAATTCCCTGTCAATTCAAATAATAAATTCCTTAAATATATGGCTTCTTTGGAAGCTTCAGATAGTGCCATGTACTCTGCTTCGGTACTAGACAAAGCAACCGTTTTTTGCTTAACACTTTCCCAGGAAACTGTAGAATCAGAAAGCCTAAACATAAAGCCTGTATAAGACCTTCTATCGTGAGTATTACTTGCCCAATCAGCATCTACAAAACCCTCTAATTCTACTTTCCCTTTTTTAAATTCTAAACAATAATTTTTAGTTCCCTGTAAATATTTCAATATTCTCTTAGCACATTTCCAATGACTATCATTATAGCAGTTATTGAATTGGCTTAAGAAACTTACACTAAATGCTATATCTGGCCTAGTTAAAACTGATAAGTACATAAGGCTTCCAATTAATTGTTGATAAGGTTTATTACTAACACATTTATCATTATCATCAAGACTTAAATTAGTTTCTAATGGAGTACTGATTGGTTTACAATTTACCATATTAAACTTTTGTAATAACTGATTTATGTAATTTTCTTGGTCCAAAGTTATAATTCCTTTATCTTTATCTCTATTTATTCGCATTCCAAGACATTGCTTTGCTTCCCCTAAATCTTTAATTTTAAAGTTCAAACTTAATTTATCTTTCAAGAAATTTGTTTCATTTACATTATTTGAAAAAATAAAAAAGTCATCTACATACAGGGCAATTACAGTTATCTTATTGTCTTTATTTTTTATATATAAACAATGTTCTAATTCTGACCTTTGATAACCCAAATCTGATAAAATTGTATCCACTCTATTATACCAAGCTCTGGAGGATTGCTTGAGTCCATAAATTGCCTTTTTCAACTTACAAACCTTATTTTCATTATTTTCAACAATAAAACCCTTAGGTTGCATCATAAAAACATTTTCCTTTAAAATGCCATTTAAAAAGGCTGTTCTTACGTCGAGGTGAGTTATGTTCAAATCTAAGTTAACTGATAATGCAATTAATAGTCTCAATGTTGAGTGCCTGACCACTGGTGAAAAAGTATCGTCATAATCAATTCCACGCTTTTGTGTAAAACCTTTTGCAACTAATCTTGCTCTGTATCTAACACAATTATCACTTCCGAACTTTCTCTTGAACACCCACTTACACTGCACTATAGTTCCCTTTTCTGGAGTGTCCACTAAATCCCATGCCTCATTCTCTTGAAAGGACTGGATTTCCTCCATCATCGCCTGCTTCCACCTCTCTCTATATGGTCTCGACAGTGCCTCTTCGAAAGTAACTGGATCGCTTTCCAAGTCTATGCAGTCTGTAGTACACATGTAAGTTACATATTCATTGAACAATTTTGGTTTCGGTTTTCTTTCTGATTTTCGTGTCACAGGTTCTTCTTGAATGTCCCTCGATTCATCTATACATTCTGTATCGACTTCCAATTCCTTCTGTTTAACTTCCCCCACTGAATTCACTATGCCTTCATCTTCTTCTTCAGTGTTTAATACAATCTCTATTTGTTCTGATGCATCTTCTATAATCGTGACGTCTCTACTGGTAATAACAACATCTTTGTCTGGATTGTATAATCGGTAACCTTTAGTATTTTCACTAAATCCCATAAGAATCATTTTTTTTGCTTTCTTATCCCATTTTGTTCTCTTTGCTTTAGGTATCTGCACCATAACTGTGCTGCCAAAAATTCTTAAATTATTAATATTTGGTTTCTTACCTGTCCATATTTCAAAAGGGGTTTTGTTTTCCAAGCCTGAAGCAACTGATCTATTTCTTAGATATACTGCAGTATTTGCAGCTTCTGCCCAAAATCTTTTTTTCAGTTTTGCATCAAACATTAAACACTTTGCTCGTTCCACTATCGTACGGTTCATTCTTTCCGATAGTCCATTCTGCTCTGGTGTGTAGGGGTTTGTCTTTTGGTGGATAATTCCATTCCGTCGTAGATACTTCTCAAATTCATCATTACAAAATTCTTTGCCATTGTCCGTTCTTAAAGTTTTTATTTTACAGTCCTGATTCTCAACCATGCCTTTGAATTCCTTGAAAAAACCAAACACTTCATCTTTTGTTTTTAAAAAATATACAAAAACAAATCGACTAAAGTCATCTTCAAAAATCAAAAAATATTTTGAACCACCTATAGATTTAACCTCCATTGGTCCACAAACATCAGCATGTATAATTTCTAATAAATTTGTTGCTCTCGTACCTTTATGTTGGAATGGTAATCTGGTTTGTTTCCCCTGAAAATTTTTTGCTTAAAATGGAATCCTATCAAATTCGTCTATTTGTGATCACATGTCTCAAAATAACCAATAAACTCATCATTTAACTGATAACAACCCTAGGGTAGTTTTCACTTCTGTCATCAAGAGGTTGCTACGCAATGGTTTTGTTAAAAATTACAGGCCACAACAATGCAAATTCTATAAAACCTTATTTAAATATCGATCAAGAACATCACAATAGAATAATCAATAGTATGCGTGGAAACACATCTTCAGTAACCGAAGCGAATACATCATCATCGAAATATAATTTTTCGAATTGTTCTTTCAATAATTGGTGTTTTTAATAAATAATTTTCATTGAATCGCAAAAAATTTTCTTACCGAATATCCCGCGAGCATTGATAAATACTCATAATTTTATCACAACTTCTCAAGCACGTTACTTTAGGTTAACAGCCCTCCGCCTACGGCGTCGGGCTGTTACCAAGTAACGTGCTTTCAAAAACTGTGATAAAATTATTTCGTACTGTTATCAATGCTCTTGGGATATTATAGCTGACAACACACAATACAGTTTTTTCTTTCAATGTCTGTCACATTTTTGCATGACATTCCATCTACGATGCCATTTTGCATTTTATTCAAATCATTGAAATTAATATGACCAAGTCTACGATGCCATATATCATTAGATACTATTGCTGTTGCTGCCAATAAACAATCCTGTGATTTTTCTACATTCAATCTGTAAACGTTTTCTACTAAATCAGCTATGCCTACTAAGACATTTTCCCTATTGAAAATTTTACAACCATTTGTCTCAAATTTCACAGTATTTCCAGTTTTAATTAACTGACTAACCGATAATAAATTTGTTGTCAATTCAGGAACACATAAAACATCCTTAACTATAACATCATACCTTTTATTGTGTACAACAGGGGTAATATTTACATCACCAATACCAGTCACTGGTGTTTTCATTTCATTCGCCAGCATAATTTCTTGTAAATTTGTCTGCACAGAAATATTTTCTATCCATTCTTTATTTACCGTCATATGTACACTAGCTCCAGAATCTATGTACCAGTCGTTTTTGTTGAATTTACCACCCATAAATACTACACTAAAAGCATTTGAAACTTTTCGTTTCGAAGCACTATTCTCAGGTCTATTTGGACATTTATTTTTAAAATGACCAAATTGTTTACACTGATAACATTTGACATTCCTAACAGTTTCTTCTCGATTTGCAGTACTACCAACTTTATTATTAGATTTACTATGCAAGTTTCTTGTTTTACCGATAAAAGCACTACCTGCTTTATCAACATTAACTTCCATATCTAATAATTTTGTTTTAATGCGATCGGTCGTTATGTCAATGCTTTCATTCAGCAGGCGGATCGGGAACCGATCCCGCTCCAACCGTTCACTTCACAACAGTTGAGTCTTCGGTGGACAGGACCGCTCACCTTTATGTCATCGTCTGTCATCTGGTACTTTTCATTGCTGCCATATGTTAAAATTTTACAAATTAAACCGAATAAGCAATAATAATAAATTGTTTTTCTGCATTAAGTTTTGGCGTAGTTTTTAGTGTAAGAGCTGGTTTTTCCAACCCCGAATAAAATACTGGGTGAACTCCAATATTATAATACATTTATTTCTGCACAATACCTTTAATTTGTTGTATCTTACTTTTCTAGTAACTTTCTTCAAAATTATGTATTAGGTTGGTCTTGGAATGCATCAATGGCGCATGCGTACAGGATACGCTCACTAAGTGAGCATAGAATTTTTCCGCTCACAAAAATGGCGACCGCTCCTGAACATGTTCAGAGTGAGCGCTCGTTTACTGCACATGATCACTGAACAGTTGCGCAACTGTTGGGTCTGCTGAATGAAAGCAATGCCAGAATGTTCAATTGCCATTATCATAGGTGCAAATTTTTCAGGTAATCCTGCTAAAAGCAATGAGCCAACCCATTCATCGTCTATCTTAAAGCCGGTTCCTCTTAGCTTTTGAGCCGTTTCTACGATCTGGTTTACGTATGACGCCATTGTGTCACAATCTTCGAGGCGCGTAGAAATTAAGGCGCGAAGTAAATTAATTTTTCTGGAAAAACCAGAATCATCGAATAATGACTTTAGCTTTTTCCACAATTCACCTGCATCCTTAGCCTCCTTTATGTGAACGTATAAAGGTGCGTCTATTGTTAAAATTAACTTCGCTTTTGCTTTAGCTACCTTTTCAGCGTCCGTTTCGGTTCCCGTGATGCAGCCATTTAGACCATCCAGTACGAGAAAATGTTCAACAGCAAACGCCCAATCACTGTAATTTTCTCTTCCCCTGAGTTTAGGTACATTCGAAATATAATTCACAGCCATTCTTGTACAACTCGTTATTAACCAGCACTAATTAAAACTACCTGGTTCCGCTGGGCCAATAACCTCTTAAAAAGCAAACGCACTCTACGAGTTTTCAGTACAGACTATTTATTGAAGTATACACAAAAGTACATGTAATGAGTAGAGGGCGCTATTCAAAATTTAAAATTTGACATCATTCTAACAGGATAGTTACCCGTAGTGACGGTGTTCATTCTGAGTCTGTGCTCGATTATGTGCTCACAAGTGTGTCGGATGATTGTTGCGTCTCTGATGTTCATATTGCGGATCATTTTGCTGTGTCTCTGCGGGTGCTTTGTTCTGCGGCGAATGACGACACAGGCAATACTGCGACTGCATCGCGGAGGGATATTTCAATTAAAACTTTGCGGGAACTCTACAATCAGATTGAATCAGTTGATTGGTGTAAAATCTTTGACCATGTTTTTAATGTTAGTGACTGTTTTGAAAAATTTTTATCAACTTTTAATTTTTACTACGATCTTTGTTGCCCTCGAATTGAATTGTATAGAACAAATAAGATATCCGATAGAACATGGATAACACCGGAAATTGTAGTCAAGAGTCGTCAGTTGCGGGATTTATTTTGGTTTGCGCGGGATTGCAGTGTTCCTGATCTTCGCGCGGACTATGTTCAAAAGAAGCGTGAATATAAATCATTATTGAAACAAGCAAAATATTCTTACTATGAGGAGCGCTTCAGCCGCAGTGCTAGTAGTGCTCGAGCTGTTTGGCGATGCGTTAATGGGGAATTGGGTCGTGGAGTTGGAACCGGTGTTATTGTCTTGGATATAGACGGCGAAAGTGTCGAGGATCAGGGCGCTGTTTGTAATTACTTCTTGCAACACTTCGTGGATGCGTCGGGTGACAATGTGTTAGCGCCTTCTGATGTGACTCTGTCTTGTACTGTTGGTCAGGGATTACTGAACAGTATGATTTTTTTCGATGTTTTGCCGGAGGAGGTGCTTGAGGCAATCTGTATATTAAAGAATACTGCATCGGCAGGCTTTGATGATGTCCGGGTGTGCGCGGTTAAGCGGTGTTGCAGAACTGAAATCTGTGCCTTTGGCTAGGATTCTTAATATGTCGGTTTCACTGGGTGAGTACCCACGTGATCTCAAACTGGCTCGTGTTGTACCTATATACAAGAAGTTAAGTCATACAAATATTAATAACTATAGGCCTATATCTGTATTAAGTGTGTTTTCGAAAATTTTTGAGAGTGTGGTTTCCAGTAGAATCCTATGTTACTTGAACAAATATAGTATTCTTTCCGATTCACAACATGGTTATCGGAAGGATCGCTCCACTGCAACCGCATCTATTCAATTTATGCAGTACATATGGGATAACCTTGATGCGGGGAAGTATGTGGCCGGGTTGTTTTTCGATTTGTCACGTGCATTTGACAGCCTTCATATTGGGTATATCGTAGACAAATTGTGGGCAATTGGTATACGGGACCCGTTGTCATCGTGGCTTGAATCTTTTTTAAGGGATAGACGGATGTCTGTGGCCCTATCTGGTTATAGATCTGATGAGGGCCATGTCGGAGCAGGGGTGCCTCAGGGGTCTGTGTTGGGCCCATTGCTATTCTTGTTGTTTATCAACGATTTGCCATCGTATTTGACTGAGGCGGGACTGACGGTGTTATTTGCAGATGACACGTCTGTGGCTGTCTGTGCGGATAGTCCAGAATCATTGCAGCGGTCTGTAACCCTTGTTGTACGTCAGTTCTCCACTTGGTGTGGTGCAAATCGTCTGAGCATCAACTTTGATAAATCATGCTATATTTATTTCCATCAGAGGCGACCATTGAATTTCCCGATGGACATGGGGATACCCAGGGGGCAATCTGTGAAGTTCCTCGGTACATATTTAGACGCTAATCTAAATTTTAATGATCAGTTTGATGATATCTGAACTAAACTCAATAAATCCTTTTACGCAATTCTAAAACTAAGACCCACTCTTTCACGAAGAAATTTGCTTAGCGTTTACTACGCCTTGGTACATTCTGTCCTGAGTTATAACGTGTTGGTCTGGGGGCGGGGAGTCAACTGGGAGCGGGTGTTTGTTGGGCAAAAACGGATTATTCGTTTGATTTTTGGCATGGGGCCGAGGGATTCGTGTAGAGACGTTTTCAAGACGAATAAAATACTCACGTTTCCATGTATTTACATTTATAACATGGTAGTATTTGTGAAGGAAAGTCCTGATTTATTTGTTCGGCCCGATTCCCCTGGTACACGCAGAACGAAGTTCTATCGCCTTGCCAAAGCATAAAACAACACTATTTGAAAAATCTCCGTACTATTCCGGCGCTAAGCTGTTCAATAAATTACCGTGCGAGGTCAGGAACGTTGGGTCTGTCGCGTCATTTAAAAGTAAAGTTAAGGACTTCCTAAGCGAGCATACGTTCTATGCAATTCAGGATTTTTTAAATTTAAATTAGGGTTTGTTTAATTTTAAAACATTATATTTGACCCCTTTACAGTCAATTTGAGTCCTGTTTATTTATTTATTTTAGTTCTGGGTTGTTCATAGTTTTTGTATCTTGTTGTTTGTATTTTGCATGTGTATTTTATATGTATATTTTGACAATGTAAATATCTGTTAATCAGATCTATTACAATAAAGGATATTATTATTATTATAATCCTTTTCAATGCCTAATACTCCAAAAATATAAACAAAAAGCTAGTACCCCTAGTAGCAAAATCACTATATGCACACTTGTTCTACATTAGGAAATATATATTTTCATCCTTCTCTAAAATTGTGATTTTGCTACTTGGGACGTCTATTGAAATCGGCGTTCGGAACTTTAGTGATTTCACGTTCGAATGTCAAAAGACAACTGTCAAATATAAATCAGTGCTACCCAGAGACTACGTCACATTATCAACATTTTCCTTAATGTATATTTTTAACAATTTTTCTATAAATAAATAATGTAAATACAATCCGAAACAGAGAAAATAGTGTAAACACTCGTAACAGAAAGGCATTCCAGCATTCGTTCCTTTGGGCAACCGCGCTATACGCTCGTGTGCAAATGGGGAATCATACTGGAATGAAAGGCCTTCTGTTACTTGTATTGTAATATACTATTCTACTCCCATACCTTAATTGTATTATTAGATATACTGGATCTGTACTTTAATGATGTTCATTAAGATATAGTCGAGTCGTTTTGGCAACCGACGGCCAAAGTACGAACAAAAGGCGACGATTCAATACCACTACCACTACAAATTTCGATCGGCCGGAACAATTTCAAAACAATAAAATTAAACTAATTAATTAATATTTCAAGATATATATACCTGTCCATACTAAAATACTATTACATGAAAGCCAGTTACAAATGAAGTATTATAAATGAAGCTATTAAATATTATATAACATTGGCGGCTGTACTGTTTAGGAGACAAGCATTGTTGACAAATTTAAAATATTCAGATGACAATTCTAAGAAACGTCAAATAGTTATTTACGAACCAAGTGCGTGAAATCAAATTTCGCGAATGAGTGACCAGTTTAAAGCGCGAGCCGAAAGGCGAGCGTTTTATGGACACGAATTCGCGAAATGTTTCACGCACGAAGTTTGTACAATATTTTTTGTACGAGAACTATAATAATAATACATATTGTTAAATACGTTATCGTTTATGACACACTACTAATCTCTTGATATTAATTAAAAAAAATTGAGTTGGCAGTATTGATTATTTGAAGTGACATTTAATTTAAAATTATCAAATTCAAAAAATTCCATACAAAATAAAAACCTCACCAACAACATGAATTCTGATAATGAAATGCAATGTACACCGCCTGAAATTCGCGAAGCTGCCAATATTGCAGTGGATAATTTATTACCCATAAAATCAAAAAACGTATACAAAAACACTTATACTAAATTCGTAACTTGGGCTAGATCTAAAAATATACAAAAATACTCCGAAAATTGTTTGTTAGTTTATTTTCAAAATTTACAATCAAATAAATCATTATGGTCCACTTATTCTATGTTAAAATCATGCTTAATAATATATGATAATACGGATATATCTAAATATGCAAAACTCATAGCGTATTTAAAACAGACAACCAAGCAACATCAGCCTAAAAAATCAGCAGTATTAACCGAAGAACAAATTACTAAATTTATTGTTGAAGCACCAAATTCTTTGTTCCTACTAATGAAGGTAAAGTCATTTCCGTATATTTAAATTCCATACAACACTATATATATGTATTTATAGGCTGTATTAATATTGGGTATTTCTGGAGCGTGTCGACGTGAAGAACTTTGCAAAATGTCATTGCGAGACATAGAATTTAAATCGAATTTAATTATCGTAACAATTCCAGAAACTAAAACAGGTAACAGCCGTACATTTGCTATCATTAAGCCCGAATGGATTACATTAATTCGGCAATATGCAAATTTAAGACCGGACAACCAGCATCGATTCTTTTTAACATATCGCAATGGCAAGTGTGTTTGTTCACCTGTTGGTCTTAATACAATTGGCAAAATTCCAATGCGAATAGCTGAGTACCTTCAGCTTGATAGCGCAAGTAACTTCACAGGTCACTGTTTCCGAAGGAGTTCAGCGACATTGTTGGCAAATCAAGGAGGTGACTTGCTTACAATTAAAAGGCATGGTGGATGGAAATCATCTACGGTTGCAGAAGGATATATCGAAAATTCTCTGCATAGTAGAATTCAATTAGCTAAAACAATGACCCCGTTAGAGATATCGACTCCGCCTGCAACTTGTTCGACATCTGAAATACAAGATATATGTAATAATACAATCAACGTTACTCTACCTTCGCAATCAAGATCAATTCAAACAAACCAGTTAATCCCTGGGGTATCAATCTCTGGTTGTCAAAATTGCCCAATCAAAATTTTTAATAATTGTTCCGTTTCAATTTCTGAAAAGAATGAATAATGGTAATTTATATAATATTTGTTACTGTTCTGACATTGAATTACATACCTTCCAAATATAACAATTTCTATTTCATTTCCTTTTATTTTCATAGAAAAACAACGAACTGGGTAGCATATTATTAAGGTTAGGGATTTATGATTTTAAAATGTGACTAAATTAATTAAGTTCTGGGTAGTACCAACTTTACTTTTACGCACTCGTGTTTAAAGTGACTTTTTACGCACGCAAATCGAATCGTGAAATGACAGGTTTTGATAAGCGAGTACAAAAAGATAATTATGACAAATGTCAAAAGGTGTATGTATATTATTATTTATGACAGTGCTGAAATGCCTTTGTAGGTTATAATATTACTTGACAAGTAAAATTTTGCAACATCTCAAATCTGACGCCATTTTAATTTAGTGGCGCATGTCGGTTGCGAGAGCGACTCAACTATACAAATTTACATCTAAGGAATGTGACATCCCAATATTCCATATGGTCATTGGCCATGACTACCTATCTGGCAGATCTAAAAAAATTTGGTAGTTCTCTGCAATTTATTTGTAAGTAGTTAAAATTTGTGTTTTTTGAAAATATAAAAAGTAAAAATGGGCGGTAGTGATAGTGAAATGGAAAATTTGACTTGTGGAACAATTTATTACCAGCGAAATCGACAAAAACATACGAACAATTTTACTCTCAATTTATGAATTAGAGAAACGACAAGAATGTTAGCAGCTTTTCCGAAAACATTTTAATTGTTTTTTTTTTTTTTTTGATAAGTAATCTAAATAATTAAAATCCGCAAGTTTATGGACACACTATTCAATTTTGAAATCTACCTTATCCATTAAATATAAAATGGACAGATCCAAGTACTGTCGGCTACATGCGTTACTAAAAAGGAAATCTGAAGGATATAAACCCAAAAAATCGAAAACATTTTCTACAAATTAAATAAAGCAATTTATCACAGAAGCCCCAGACGTTAAGTATTTATTGTCCAAAGTAAGTAAATCTTGTTTTTTTTAATGTTAAAATGCACATGCAAAAAGGTGTTTTTTTAATAGGTGGCATGTATCTTTGCCATCATGGGAGCTTGCAGGCGGAATGAGCTCCATAAATTAGAATTAAATGATGTAAATGATTTTACATCAACTATGGTATGTACAAAAACAAGAAAATTTACAGTTATAGAAAAATATTAAATTTGTAAAAAGAACACGAATCTTCGTCTTTTTTATCAATTACATACATACACGGAAAATGCACCGTACAAAACGTAGGAATAAAGAAATTTGGAAACATGAGGAAGGTAATTGCTACATACTTAAATCTTCCAAGTGCAAATGTATACACCCTGTCCAGTTTAAAATGCAGTACATGGGGATATTGGAAACCATTGGAGATACAACGTCGGTTAAATGGGAGAAAAGTTGCGTATTCATTTGTCCATGAATAATCCGACATCAGATTTTGAAATTTTTGTTTCATTGGGCAGATACAGGGTGAAAAAGAAAAAAATGCATTTTTGAAAATCTTCCATATTTTGTTTCCTAGAAGAGATAAATTTACAAAAGTTGTAAGCTAGGGATAACAAGTCATGAGGATTTTAAAAATGATTAAAAAAAAATCTAGGTCTACTAGATTTTGCTTGACAATAATCAACTTTTGTTTTTCTTATGGCAGCCATATTGGATTTTGACATATTTAATTTCTTCAAAAAAAATGCTATTCAATGATGTATAACATGTTTATGTTCAAGATAGTGGAAGCATGAAAAATAGAGAAAGTAAGATTTTAACATAGTAGGCCGTGATAATAAATGTGACATTTGTATTAAACAACTCTCAAAGCTGTGAAGTTTATTCTGAACTGTCAGTAATCTTATTGTTAATCTGGTATTGTTATAAGTATCTGTACTGTGCAAATATAAGATGGATCGTTTTACAAATAGTGACATATATCAAATGCTAGAGTGTTTTATTTTGTGTGGAAGAAATGATGAATTGGCTGCCTGAAAGGCGGCAGCCAGAAAAAAGCATTTTTCGCCGATTGCGTGATAATTTGATAATGCATGGAAGTTTTGTCAAACCCCAAAAGAGGCAAAACAATGAAAGTAATGAAAATATTGTTCTTCAAGCAGTAGTTGAAAATCCCCGTACGTCTTTACGGGTAATTGAAAATACACTTGGCGTCGCTAGGTCAACAGCTGGTACCATTTTAAAGCGTGCCAAATTCAAACCTTATCGTGAAAGAGCCAGTCAAGGGCTTCAAAATGGTGACGAAATACGGAAAGCACAATTCTGTCATTGGTTCATCGAAAAACAATGAAAATCCAAACTTTTTTGCGAAAATTTTATGGTCTGATGAGAGTCGATTTACTAACTCTGGAATGTTTAATCGTAAAAATACTATCTTTTGGCCCGATGAAAATCCACACCTAGTTCGTGGCATTAGACAGCGCAAGTCAGATGGGGAGTTAATGTCTGGATCGGCGTTATTGATACCCATGTTATCGGTCCATTCTTTTTCAATGAGAATTTAAATTCTGAAAGGTATTTAGAACTTTTGCGCACACATGTTGCTGAACGAATTGAAGAACTTCCACTTGCCACGTTGCAAAATATGTATTTTCACAATTCCTTGTTGGTTACAAATTATTTAAATAATCAATATTACAATAACTGGATTGGTAACCGAGGACCAATAGGGTGGCCTGCTAGGTCCCCGGACCTCACACCTCTTGATTTTTTTGTATGGGGCTATCTGAAAAACAAGGTGTATTCGAGATCGTATGAAAATATGGAAAAATTACGTCAAGCAGTTGAAGAAACAGTGAGTGGAATGACACCGAACATGGTTAGACAATCTTGTGAGGTAGTACTAACACGATGTAGATTGTGCATACGAATGAACGGTGGCTTATTTGAACAGTTGTTACATTAATGATTCAGCTACCTAACCACCTTTATTTAATGAATACTAATAAATAAAATGTTAAAGATATTTTAACAGTACTTGGAGACTTGTTATTTTTTGTTTTTTTATCAGTATAGGTACACTTAAGATATCCACAGTTCCATGGCCTACTATGTTAAAATCTTATTTCTCTATTTTTCATGTTTTTACTATCTTGAACATAAACATGTTATACATCATTGAATAGCATTTTTTTTGAAGATATTAAAAATGTCAAAATCCAATATGGCTGCCATAAGAAAAACAAAAGTTGATTATTGTCACACAAAATCTAGTAGACCTAGATTTTTTTTAATCATTTTTAAAATCCTCATGACTTGTTATCCCTAGCTTACAACTTTTGTAAATTTATCTCTTCTAGGAAACAAAATATGGAAGATTTTCAAAAATGCATTTTTTTCTTTTTCACCCTGTATCTGCCCAATGAAACAAAAATTTCAAAATCTGATGTCGGATTATTCATGGACAAATGAATACGCAACTTTTCTCCCATTTAACCGACGTTGTATCTCCAACGGTTTCCAATATCCCCATGTACTGCATTTTAAACTGGACACCCGGTATACCGGACATTGCTTACGCCGCACTTCTGCGACAATATTAGTTGATGCTGGTAGTGATTTCACTTCACTAAAACGAAACGGAGGATGGAAATCCACGGCAGTAGCCGAAAACTATATTGATGAATTAATTCAAAATAAAGTTAATGCAGCCAATAAAATTTTCAATTCGATTGAGTACAACTACAGCAACAATTCAATAGTAATTGTATTATACAAAACATAAATAAGAATAGCTATATTTCTTTTTTTGATAAATCTCAATATTTTATTGCATGTCTTAATTGTATATAATTGTTTTTGATTGTAACTGTTAATGTTACTATCAATTAAATAAATGTTCAAAAAATAATGTTTTATTATCTGGTCCTAGGAAAAATAGTGTATGACACACGAGCCGCAGGCATTTTGTCTTAATAGCCATCATTAAATGCTCAATGCATAATATGTATACTATTTACTTATTAAGCAACTCGAAATAGTTATTAAATGCGGTAGTAAATTGTAATAGTGCAAAATGCACATTAATTATGTCTAAAGTTGAATCGCTTTGGCAACCGACATGTGTCAATAAATCAAAATTGCGTCAAATTTGATGTGTTGCAAAATTGGGGGCGATCTCGGTCTAAAAATTGTCGATGAATTGAAATGTTGTGGGTTGCGTACAAATGCAGGACATTAAATATTGTCACATTTCTTAGTCTTGAAAACTAGTTCAAGATAAATTTGGACGAATTACCCCTATTATAGTGTGATGGAAGTTTTGGTTGATTGTCTATTAATTCGTGTAAGAATTGCAAATGGGGTGTTCACTTTGATACAGGAACGTTCCTCTTAGAAATACGTTGCGGATCACTGGGTAGCAGTGAGGGTACAGCTCACAGACTGAGGGCTGACCGGTCAGATGCCCCTCCCACAAGATGCGCAGTGGATTCTTATAATATTAGGATAAGCACGATCAATGTGGAAAAACTTTCAAGCGTTAGACATCGAAGTGCAATATGTTTCCTATATATGTATCTCTTTTCAGTATATTACAATTTCTTATCTGCATTTACTCCTTCATCCGGCTAATGTATACGATTCTTCTTTTTTCTGAATACTTTCTCTGACTCAGACTAACCTATAAGTCGCGCAGCGAGGACTCCTCCCAACGGTCAGCACTCGGTCTGCGTACTGTACGTGTCTGAGCTTGCCCATGATTGTACCGTAACCGAGCCTAACGCTAATGTTTATAGAAACATTTCTTGCATACTGGGACCATTTAATGGCAAAGAGTAGGTTAGTGTTCCCCTGCCCCCACGAGTTCGCACCATGTTTTTTCTTGGTAAGAGTTCTCATGACGGGCGACGCAACAAATACTTTTCGTTATTAGTTTCTTTCCTAAAATAGTGAAACTGTTCTTGCCGCTGATATTTTGTAAAGCTGCCTTATTTGCGCATCTCTGATTTTTTACCCATTTTGGATAAACACAATATTCCTAGTTTCAGTTCTTCACTCATTTTTATGCTCTACTTTTCTTGTCTTTTCTCGTGGGTCCTAAATAGGCTTTCCCTTCAATACGATTTTTTCTTGCTTTGGTTCTTTTCCAACAATATCCGTCTTCCACGAGGTTTTTTCTTCCTTCCTGTACAATACCATACTCAACAGTGTCGTCGGTTGGTTGCAAACCATCACTATTTGCATCATTTGGTGGAGCAATGTTCTTTTCGCCAATCAAAGGATCTTGAGTTATCTCCAAGAATAGAAAGTTTGATTCATCACTTGTGCCTAATTTTTCATCTCTTTGATTCCATGCATTCTCACTTGGGTTTGATCGAGGGTTTATTTGTTTCAAACGCTAAGCTACGTTATATAATATGGATTCTGCATTAACTTAGTTCCTTCGAGTCTCTTGGATGCGAGTAGATGTGTAGACATTGCTGTATCGCTGTCCATTACCCCAACCAAAACATTTGCAATATTGCGTCCTTTGACGTCAGGGGTTTCATCTACTGGCGGACCAAATGTTTATTTTCTGTCATTGGACGCATTCAACAGACACAACAGTTGCAATGATGTACGCTCACCCTGAACATGTGGTACGGTCACCATTTTAGTGAGCGGAAAAATTCTATACTCACATAGTGAAAGCATTATGATCCACAAGCGCATTAACTTATTTCAACACCAAAATAAACACAATATTGTGAGAAAGTTATTATAAAAGTAAGATAAGCAAACTGAAGGTATTGTACAGAAATAAATTTATTATAAAATTGGACACTAATGGTGGCAGTGAAAAGTACCAGGTGACAGATGATGACAAAAATACTGGCGTTAAGTTGAACATACTTTATGGAGCGCAGGAAGAATTAGCGTTCTTCTCAAGTTGACTTTGTTCTCTGCTCAAAATTAGTATGTAATGTTGAGAAATAGCATTTTCCAAAAATTACTTTTCATTAATATAGTTACTGTAGACAATAAAATAGGTTTATTTAACTAAAAAAATAAAACAAATATTTTATGCAATACTTAACATTTATTATATTATACTTTTAATATTTATATTACAATGAAAACTTTCTACATACAATTTCTACAAATAAGACACAGATTTCTAAAGAATTATGTACAATTTTCACAGATACAATCTCTTAATTTTTTTTTAATTTTCGAGTTGTATGTACATAAAAATATCACACTCATAGATTTGTTTAATTGCACTTTACTTGGCAATCCTAGACCGTACATAATTCTAGATAAACCTGAATATTATATATTATATAAATATATATATGTATATAATATATAAAAAATGCAAATAAACCTCAGTGGAGTAATAAAACCCTGTTAGTTGAGTTTACATCAGATTAATAATTTGTTTTACCAACTAATACCAAAAAAAAAGAACTACCATCGATAATGTATTAAGCATACAGAATTGTAGGAAAAAGATAAATGAATAAAAATCCTATGAACGTTGTGAAGATTCGGGAAACGTAAATAATTTAGATAAATTAAAAAAAAACAAATTAATGCCGGACAAGTACATTTTTAATAATTGCTGACGAATAAAGAACATACATGTGTTTAAAATTCCATAATTATTTGGTTCAGTTTACTAATTTACATTTAAAATCTTATTTTTAATCATTAAAATGGTTTATTTTTAAAATAATGCGTTGCCAAATCTCTATCTAATTTTAAATGCTTAAAATGCTTTAAAGTTTCACGAGACAACAAGTAAAGTTAGTTTCTACCAACACAGCATAAGTTTGATCATATTATGAAGTACTTTTTCACAATAAAACTTGTGACATTAAAGAAATAGTAGGTAATATTATAATAACATTATACAATTTTCAAATTGAATTAATTAAGTAAATGTTTTCGTGGAAAATTTGAGAATAATCAAATAAAACAGGAAATTATAATTTAAAAACAGCAAACTTGGTGGCAACATGAGAAATTTGAAAACTGGATTAATAGCATAAAATTATGTTGTAATTACTAGAAGAGAGGCACATATATAAAATGCTATGAATTGTAACAATATAATCAGAATAATACCAACCATGTTCTAATAACTTGATATTATGATCTTATGCCGTCATATACCATGTGTCATTAGGCATAGGGAATCAATGTATACGTATGTATGTATGTACGATGTATAGATATCGCGCTGCCACCTATTACATACATCGTACATATACACTGATTCCCTATGCCTGATATTTGACACGTGCGGTATAATTGAAAGACATTGCATAATCACAAACGCATATTCTTCTTCATGGAAGAAGTAAAATCTATCTTGATTTCTAAAACAATATGTAACTAGTTACACTAAACAGATTGTATGGAATTGATCACACTTGTTGATATATAAGTAATATATAATTATAATTAAGAGATCACTATGTAGAATTGTGGTCTAGGAACTGGTCAACTATTGCTTTATTTTTTTTTTAATTAAAGTTCACATGAAATAATAACGAATGTTTGCTTCGGTTAAATTAGCATGAGAAAAACTTAAGTTAAAACTTAGACAGATATAAAATGGACTTCATAGAGAAATAGTATATCTTCAAAAACATTTGGCTATTACATTACCGATTATTCTTTTTCACTAAAGTTGTAAAATCATTAAAAAAAGACTAGCATAATAGAAAAAACCTAACGTATATTTTCCGATTTAAGTATATAAAACTTGTTGTCTCTAAAATATTAAAATTAAATTATTTATAGCACGTTCTAAAATATATGAATAATTTATTTGATAAAATAATTTATCACCGGAATGAAAAATGTACAAGTACAATTCTGTATTTAATACAAGAAACGTTATACGAATACCATTACCTTAAACGAAAAAAAAAAAAACCTTAAAGTAAGTTCTAAGACATTGCAAAATCGTCATAAGTTTGGACCACATGTATACAATAATTATTATTATATATATTTTTTAATTATTATTTAATTATTCCATTAATATGTTTACAGACTTTTAGTTGCAAAATAGAAATTTGCAATTAAAAATTAAAATTAGAATCAGTGAAACATAAGGGTTAATAGTTTTTAATGATATGCACTTTCTTACTGAGCGAAAATTAAATTCAAAATAAAAGCAACAGCAACTGTAAACGAAAAGTACGAACATAAAATAGTAGAAGAGGAAAAAAAAATTAGACCTAATCAATTAATGAACAAGTAGAATTTAAAAACGAGCAATTAAAATTATCAATAACAAAACAAAAAAAATATTCGTACAGTTCCAGAACACAAATTCATCAAGTAAACTGGTGATAAATAGTACGAAGAAAAAAGATCCATTGAATAAACACCTATTCTAATTTGTATGTGCAGGTTTTCCATGGTTAACGATAGATGAATATTTTACGTAAACAATGTCAAATTGGCAGTTAATTTTTTTGCACGCTTTTTTTCAATTACCTCTTCGGAGAGAACAATTTGTTGCATTCTCTGCTAGATGTAGAAAAAATCAACTAGGAAAGAATAATTCGTGCACTAAAATTTACACAATTAAAAATACATAAATGACTATATAATATATACAACTCACATCGGGAAGAATGCAACAGATCGTTGTGTCAGTGTGTGATATGTAAAATTAATGTTAAGAAAATACTGTCGAGTTAGTTATTAATTTCTTTTTTAAATATATTTCGTAAGAAATGCACATTTGGACGAAATACTTTGTACTTAAAACGATCTTCAAACTATAAGCAATCTGAAAGAATATGGTATGTACAAAAAAAATTATTACATTTCGTTTCTATACTTCTTTGTATACAACTAGTTTACAAAAATTCAGTCACATGCTAAGCAATCACACTGTTACAATCAACACAGTTTATTTTTTAAAGCTAGTCGTTCACCTATCTTAAATTGTTTTGTATGACAAAACATTAATAAGAAAAATTAATACATTCGATACATTCCGTGATCAAGTCATCGACAATAACAAAAAAAAGAAAACAAAAGAACGATGTTCTTGGTTAGACTTTGACAATTAAGAAAGGAACATAGGCAATGTACAATTAATCTTTATTACATGTTAAATTAGGAGAAGCTGAACAAAATAAAATTATTAAAGTTTAACCAGTAACATCCGTTTTAAAACACGTTTGTACGTTTCTTCCAGAGAAAATGCTAATAGAAATTTAAATATACAAAATTATCATCGCTACATGATAAGAAGTGGACTATTTGTTTGTAGGGACGAGTGGGGGAGGAGGGGGTGGCATAAGGCAACTATTAATTAAAAAATGGCCGTACAATTAATTACATTGTCATGAGAGTATACTATCACAGTAAATTCAATAACTTAAACATATCTAAAATATCTAAACAAAACAAAATGCACTAACTTTGAAAGAACATTTTTTTTTGTTATAATATATAATCGCTTATAGTTTGACAGAATTATGAAAAGTCCTTAATAGTACGAGTGCGGTAAATTTTGTATTTTATCATAATAGTTCATCTTAATTTCTTTTAAACTATACATAATATATAATATACTATCAGATATATTCATTTTTTTTTTATTGACTACAACAATGAAGGCACCTAAAATTTGCACAATACACTTTGCTTTTTTTTCCTCAATTTCCAAATCAGAGAGAAACAACAACAAATATTCAGACAGATGCGACGCCTAACTATATTAAATCGGGAGAGGGGGCAACATCAAATTAGAAACGATACACCTAACAACAATACAATTATACATTGTTACATGACATTTCTGTGTGGCCA
The DNA here is from genome assembly GCA_963170755.1 of Amphimallon solstitiale. NCBI lineage: Eukaryota > Metazoa > Arthropoda > Insecta > Coleoptera > Scarabaeidae > Amphimallon > Amphimallon solstitiale. The sequence goes on along the minus strand of OY720675.1, from coordinate 25,448,354 downwards.
TACAATTTGTACTGATTATAATAATGACTTATTAAGAAAATGAGAAAGACATAATTATTTTTAAAATTAAGAATTTACAACAAATGGGAAAAAAAGGGAAATGAAATCCTGTGTTAATTCAGTAAATAAAGAAACACGTATATTTTTTTAAATAATAATCATTTTAAATAATTATTTGTAAATGTAAAAAGCGAACTCTGACATAAGTTATTTACGAGTAACAACCATCTACCGTTAATCCTAGTGAGTTGCATCTACACTTTCACTATATTTTTGTAGTTTCTTGTATTGTAGTTCATGTTCCTGTGCATCGCTGGCGGTATCGGGTACGGGGGGCCGTCACAGCGGAGCATCGGTCTGTATTGATACGAATTATAACTCAGCTAGAAAGAAAAAAAACAATTATTATTTGTTTGTAATCTATAATAATAATAATATTTATGATATACCATATGTGAAAAAATATCAAAAACATTAAAATATAAACAACTAATGAATAACATCTACAGCAAGGTTATTAAAATTCTTAGCAGAATGCACCATAGGAGCCCTCAGCAAAATATTCGTTCTGGCAGTGGGAAGCAGCAGCGCTTCGAAGCAATCGAAAATTAACTTTTTAACATTACAATTGATGGACGTTATTAAATCAATTAACAAATATGTTAAATAATAAGGGTCCAAGTTTGGACCCCTGCGGCACTCCAGAGATGTGGAAACATACATCTTTGATTTCTAGCCATTATAGTATTCGAAGTTACTTCTTTCAGCAAGGTAAGAACCAAGAAGTGTTAATTAACAGTGAGTTGCTGAAACCAAACAAACCCATCTTTGTAAGGAGAGCCGGCCGGCACGCTCAATAGTGTCAAAGACAGTGTAAATAACATCCATCTGCTCCCCATTGCCCAGCGTTACACATAAAGCCTGAGATAATGTGGCGAGATTCGAAGTGGTAGACCTTTTGGCCATAAAACCATCTATACTTATAAAAGGAAGTGTTTGTTACGTGCGTGTTTACGATGATGTCCAGACGAATCTATCGCACTTACTCGAAGCCCGAATTTTAAAATATAATCTAGGAAATTTTTTATTTAATGGTTTGCGTCATTTTGAGTAGTCCGAGAACAGACACAGTAATAAATATGTCACGGGCAACGCCGGTACTACTAGACATTAATAAAGTTGAATGCATAAAATTTGTTACTAATTTTAAAAGTGACAGAAATATACTAGTGTACCAGCGAAGGGGCAAAGTTCATTACTATAAGATAGCGAAAATTGTATAATACAAAAAATGTAGATAATTATGGACTGTATATCATTAAAATATTTTCATTTATACAGTGTTCGAAGAAAGACAGACGAACCAGTTCAAATTTATAATTTTTGAATGTAATTGTTCACGTCGATAACTTTTAAAATCATTGCCAAAAAACCTTTAAACTGCCCTTATGAAATTATAATATTAAATTTGATAATTATCTTGAATTCAAGCACGGGCAGAAATTTTAAAACATAAATTTCACTAAAATGCAATTGGCCGATGTAATTCATTTAGTACAAGCTTTATTTTCTATTTACAAAAAGTAATTTTCCAAAATTTTAAAATGTATCAAGCGGCAAGCTTGAAAATTCATGAATTGGCAATAATTTGATATCGCAGAAGCTGTGTTGTGTGTCAAAAAACATATCAAATTTACATTTGCAACTTTAGTTGATAGAGAAGGTCATCATGAATGAATTATCAAGCTTAACACTTCGTAAGTTTTAAAAATGTAATGAACATTTCTTATTTTATAATAAAAAATATTTTAAGTAACTTTTTTCAACTAACTTCAGTTGTTATATGTGTAATGCATGTCATGGTAATTCATATTTTGAAATGTTATACACGCATTTGTCCAGATATGATATTCTATAACATTTACAAAACGGGCAGATGCAATAGATTAGGTATTTTTAAATAGTAAATATTTAGTACTTTTCACTGTCATATAAATATAGGTATTCATTTTTTTTTATAGAATATTGAAGTACAGCGAATGTATGTATGTAGTTCAATAGAATATATGTTTGTCACAATGTCAAAACGAACGTTAAATTCAAGAAGTGGAATCATACCTTTACTCATTGAGCCAATAACATTTCATTCAACGTTCCTATAGGAAGTTTTCAAAAGTCGTACAATTTTCGATGGAATATTACCATATCTCAGAAACTGATAAAAATCGGCGAATACAAATTGTTAATTCTTGTTCTCGAACACTTTGTATAAATGAAAATATTTTTATATTACTTTATGAAAACATTGTTGCTGATATATAAATGTGGTCGACAATAGATATTAGAAAAAAGTAGATAACTAATGAATAAGAACAGACTTAATTGTATATAGACTGGGATATAAAGAATAATAATATAAAGATAATACTAATCAAAGCACAGTTGTTTACGAGTGAGTAATAGAAACTGCTCGATATTCCAGTTTGTGCGTTTTGATACGTGACAAGACAAACTGGCAGATATTAAAACTAATACTGCTGCAATTGTTTTATAAATTGTTAAAGTCGTTACCAAGGCATGTATGGTAATAAAACACTATAATAAAAAATTATATTAAAATTGAAAAATGTCTAGTCCGGGAATATAAAAACGAGGCCTCGTATATTGATGAAAAGGCTTGTATACTAAAATTTAAAACTATTTATCTCAAAAAAAACTTTTTAAAATTGTTGATAATAGAATTTTTAATTAGTAGTGCTTTGTTTTTTATAAATGATTTAATTACAGATATCGTGAAAGTTAAAACTATGATAGCAAGGAAATTATTCTTTAATATAATATATATTCTGCAGGTTCTAACTAGCATATTTCAGTTTTATGAAATTTACTTGTTCAGCATTAAGGGATCATCACAGTTTAAAATTTTCAAATTTTCGAATTATTTTTTTGTATTATTGTAACGAAACCAGCAGACATTCGAAATGAGTTTACATTAAATAAAAGAAGCAGACCTCTCGGCGCGATAAAAACGAAATTGTCACACGCACAAAAAGAGACCATAAATCATCTCGGCCCGACGTATAAAAACGCTCTTATTTACACACCACCATAAATCAATCTCCACGCTGTACGGCATAGTCCAGCGGAGACAGAATGTCTAGGAATATTCTACAGACATTCGAGAGGGAGATAGAGTTTACGAGAATGCTTCGAGATGTTTTCACATACGTATATAAGGCGGCATGATTCATTACGGGATTCATTGCGGGGTTCAGTCTCGAGTGCGTGGTAGCCAAAGAAATAAATAAGTAGTGCCGTCTTATATAAATAGAAGTGTTACATAAATACGGACAAAGATATTAGTAATAGAACTAAATAAATACAAGTGTTAATTTTAATTTATTAATAGCAGTTTAAGTGTGATACGTTAGTTTTATATTTTTATATTGTTATATAACTTTAAGTATATAAATATACAGACTGTTTTAAATAAATAATTGCACGAGTTGTTTATTGGAACCCGTTACAGTATATAGATGGTTATAAACATGCTGTTAAAATTTTGGGGTGAAATTCGAATTATTTTGGTCACTAGAGCCTTTCTTATCAAGCAGCTAAATTCTGCACTCGAAACTTTGAACGCGTTTTTCTCGAAATGTAGTATTTCAAAACGATGTACACTCTCAAAGGAAGAGTTCTCAAGCTAACGATCTCAAATTTTAACTCAACATTCTTTACGTTACTCTTTATCTTGCTATGGAAGCTTTTTCTATTTTTCGAAATCTTTCTATTTTTCATAACGAAAAAACTGCCAGAAAAATAGGTTGAATTCGATACTTTTTTTTCAAATCGCCGCCATTTTGTCACTTTTGATGATAAAAAAACCTCCATAGCAAGCAAGATAACTGTTTTCATACTGATAATAACCTTTTTCTAGATTTCGTTTCAGATGAGATTTGCGGCTACGATCGTGTACACCGTGAAGACTCATGTTTTTCGAAGAAAATGTTATCAAAATAGTGAATAAACGTTTGAAAATTTATTTCCTGTTCTTCGTGAGTGTTTTGATACGACACAAAAAAAAATCAGATTGATTAGCATATTTTAATCGTCAAAAATAAAATCGCAAAAATAAGTTATTTTTCGACCCGTCACACTGTGATGATCCCTTAAGTTGTCATGATAACATGACGATATTCTCCAAAGAATCAATATGCCTTTCTGAGAGATACTTTCCGACCATGTTGTTACTGTTTTGTTTCCTTCTTGATAAGATATAAAACTGAACCGCAAATGTAACCTACTTAGATAACTAAAAATAAGCAATAAATAAGATATAATGGGTTTAATTTTCACAGCATATTATCTACAAATCGTACGATTTCAATTTCTTTACGAGGATTTTAAAAGAAAAATATTAGCAATATTATCAAAATAAATAATAACTGTGTACCCTAATCATTCATCAATGAAATAATGCTGGAGTTATAGGAATTAGAAAAAAATAATTTAAAAGAAAAATACTAAACGAACATATTTCTATTGAACAGATTCATGCGTTGTTATACAATTTTGGCAGAATATTTTTAAAATAGAAATTTTTCATGCAAAGTACGTTCACCTTTTGTTTTTATACAAACGTTTTAAATTTAACTGTACTTTCTAAAACTGTTAAATGAATTGAAATCGGTTCTTTACCTTGTGGAATTATATGTAACTTAGTGCTTTAACTACTGTACCACTACTTCTTGTTGCAGGTTATGATTATTTATTTAAAGAAAATGTTCATTAAAGATTTTAATTATTTAGCGTAATATAATTTTATTCCAAACTACCGCGCGATCATTTAAATTCTAAATTAGAGCAGTTTGTGAAATTTAAATTAAGTTGGTATATAAGTACTAATTTACAATTTGAATTGTCAAAGTGACGTTTCAAAATGTTTGATTTAGAACATAAGATTTTTCTTACTGAAAGTTACTTTAAAAACGCCGAACGACAAGAGAATGGTGAATGAACATATTCAGTACCGCACTGCATCAATGATTTTCAAAATGCCTTCCCTAATTTTCCTGCGGATTATCAAAAATTAGTCCAAGAAATTTACACATGTGTGGCGAAATTTCGTAATGTTGGAACTGTAGGTAGGAAAGCTGGTAGTGGCGCGCCCAAAAAAAGGACTCCTGAGATTGTGGCAGATGTTGCAGAAAGAATGGAACAGTCTCCCAAAAAATCTCTTCGCAGATTAGCCCAAGAAATAAACCTTTCATATGGAACTTGTCAAAAAATTTTAAAAGAAAATTTAAATCTTATCCCTATAAGATTAACGTCGTTCAAGAGCTATTCCCTCGAAATTTTCCTGTACGAATAGAATACTGTCAGTGGTTTTTGAATAATTTAAATAACAACAACACTTTGTATTTAACATTTTTTTCTGACGAAGCATGGTTTCACCTATCCGGCTATATAAACAAACAAAATATGCGTATTTGGTCTTCGGAGAAACCTCATGAGTTTATTCAATCGCCTCTCCATCCGCAGAAAATTGGTGTTTGGCTAGCGGTTTCTAGAAGGCATATATTTGGACCTGTGTTTTTTGAAGGAACGATAAATGCTGAGAGATATCGAAATAATTTACTTGAACCGTTTTTACAAAATCTTCATGATGACGAACTTTTACATGGGTATTTCCAAAAGGACAATGCAACAGCTCACAAAACATGGGAAAGTATGGCTCGAATTCGCGAGTTTTATGATAATCGAGTCATTGAATTTCCGCCTCGCAGTCCGGACTTAACGATTGATTATTTCATTTATCCGTATCTGAAAAACACAGTTTACAAAAATAACCTACACAATCTTGAAGAACTACAAGAGGCAATTTCTAATGCATATAACACTATAACCGTTCAGATGTTGGCAAATGCTTTTGAAAATATGAAACGGAGGGTTAATAGTTGCATTGCAACAGGGGGAGAACACTTTGAACACCTTTTGTAATTCACAATAAAACTAATTTATCTTGTAATGCTTTCATTTCCATTAAATTTAAATAGATTACACATAAGATTCACAAATGTCACAAAGTATAACATAACCGCAAATTTCAATTAATCAATAATTGACATTCTGGACAACCTAATAAAAAAAATCCCGCTTGCTATAATTTAGAATGTAAATGATCGCGTGGTATCTGTGCGTTATATTTGTGTGTATTTTCAAAATGTTAAAAATTTACCTCTCTAGTCACTGGTTTAAACCTAACCGCTGCTACATTCATGTTGTAGTTACTTCGGTGCTTCGCCGCACCATCCATATACGATGTCCTAATCGTTTTATTCGACATCCGCCTCTGTTTCTCCTGCATTGGAGTCGTTGGTGGTGAGGGTGAAGGCGTGGAACTTTCCGATGAAGAAGATGACGTGGAGGATGAAAAGGACGAATAGGACAATGAGGCGGACGAGGGTAATGATGATGACAAGGAGGACGATGATACAAGAGATGATGAAGACGATATATCCGATGGGAACGTTGCTAGTGTGCAATACGAACCTTCCGATTCGCCGAGCCTAAAAAAAAGAAAGAAAATTAGTTAATATTAAAAATATACATTTGAAAAACGGTAATAAAAATTTCTTTGTTTATTGTATTTTGTTGAATAATGAAAAGCTATAGTATTAAAATGATTATTTTCTGTTTTAACTGTATAATAGGAATTAGTTAATTAAAGGTTATCTATTGGACATATCAGTCTTATTCGTCTTATACATTTTATAATATCAGTAACAAATACTAACACCTTTTGCATTAAGGCTGGACGCCCGCTTCAAGCTGAGTTCGATTTGAAATGGGTGTACCACTGCTTTTCGTGCAAATGTAAATAAAAGACAAATGTTTAAGGGTCCGCGTGCTCTGTCTTATGCTGAGGAAAAAGATAGAGAAAAGAACTTGTCACCTAATCTAATCTGCCTGTAATTTATGGCTGCGTTATGGTCTCAGATAATCGCCGGTTGGCCCACATGTTTGGCAATCGGGAAGCAACCGCCCCTAAATTATACAATCTATATTTTCTCAAACACACAAAAAAAGTGAAGCTGGATATGTAAAATCACCTGCCGGATTCAAATTTTGAGTTGGAAAATAAAATCGAAATCGCAAAAAGGTCGAAAAATCGTTTTTTGTGTAAATTTTAAAATTTTCATTTTCTTCAATTATTAATACTTATCTCGTGATATCTCAGCAATGCAGAGAGCTAGGGATCTGTTTTTTTTAAGGTTATACCCTAAAGTATTTAGATGATACTAGTGTTTTCGATTTTTCTTTATGGTGTGTAAATTTTATAAAAACAAAAAGTTTTAGTAGACCACCAATTTGTGTAAGATATTTTTCAGCTATCGAGTAACTAATCTTATTTTTCAGAATTTACCCATATATGTATATGTGAAACAAAATAAAGCCAACATTCCAAAATTATTTTTTGTGCAAGAAATAAATTTCTAGATCGTTTCAGAAGCAAATTATTGCGAGTCAAATATAATAATTATACCTACTCCCTGCCCGCAAGCCGTGTGAGTCCTAGCATGCGCTTCTAGCAGGTATAGCGTTAGAGACGGGAAGAGATATTGCTTTTACTTTCTGATACGTAGTATAAGGACGTATTGTGACGCTGACACTGTATATGTACACTATATTGTAAAGAAAATATCAACGGTTTCGATAAAATAATGTCCGAGTAACGATTACTTTCTTAACATACACCGATCTCAGAAGTATTTTACAAACTGCGTAGAAACTGCCCGAAATGGTAGGCGGAGCTACCTCTCGACACAATGTGCGAGCGTACCACATACTCTATTTGATTTCAGTGAATTTCGCCCAAATTTCAAAATTTTGTTTTCCGTTTCGTGACCTTATTTTTAAAAATTAAGAAAAAATAAAATTTATGTATTGCTGTTGAGTGTTACATAATTTTAAATAAAGGCTTGTTTTTTGAAATTTCTTACATTTTTATTTTTATTTAGGGCCCTTTGGACAATTTCGAAGAAATTACGATTTATCCATTGAAAGGCATTGTTTTCTTAAATTAGCGTGTAAATTCGGTGAGGTTTTCATGAAAAATACGATTAGGAAATGGGAAAAACGATTTCGAGGCCGGGCGTATAGCCTTAAGCCTTTCTTCTACAATACATAGTACCCCCGGACCTAGCGCACTAAACCAACCCAACACATTACCTGAAAAACTTTTAGAGTTACATTGTTGAGTATATTTTTCTTCAAAACGTGTGTTTCTGGGTCTATAGACTTTTACTCTACCGTCTTTATTAGATTTGGAAGTTTCTTCATCAGAAAATACTAGCTTATTCCAAGACATTTTCTCTTTCAAGAAATTCTAAAGCAAATCCTACACCCTGTTCTTTATGGAAATCGGTAAGGAAAGATTTCATGGCTGCATAATAGTTGTTCAATTCAGTAGAACGAATTCGTCGAGATGGGGACAAAGTTGGTTTTCCTCATCCGCTGAATAGAAACAGGCCAGGCAAACAGGGGATGTACCCTAGCTAAAAGAAGAAGAAGAAGAAGAAGAAGAAGAAGCTAAGGGTTATATTTAAATTTAAAATAAAGAAAAGTTTTAATCATCAAGGGTAGGATATTTGTTAATTGCGTTTTTTTCTAAATTTTTGTTTTATTTAAGTCAAGTTTAGTGTCAGGTTATGTTAACTTGCTGGCTACTTTATTTACTGGACACAATTACATTTTTTTGCTGTTTAAAGGGTGTTTCAAAAGAGCTGTATTTATAATATTTGATGCTGCCTCAATATACGAGGGTTCGTCATATAGTTGTGTTTGTTTTCTTTGGGTTTACAAAGGGTATTGGGGGCGTTGTCGCTTTCCGATGTTTCTTTGAGTTCTGCAGTAGTATCCATAGAGGGTAAGTGTTGTCCAGTCTCGCTGAAATTCTAGGTTTGGAAATAAGGTACCAGTAAAAAGTCAAATTAAAATTCGGAAGGGATGAACGGAATTTCCTTGTTTTGTAAGAGACTTGATAACGGCGCGACAGTGAATTTTTCCATATTTCTTCCACATTAAATTGCTTGGTCGACAATATCTTAAGGACTACTGACGCGATTGTGTTAAAATTTTCTATTTGTAGTACTAATGAGTCACTGAACAGGTCACGACAAAAGAAAGATCTCTTCCACTACCATCCAATCCATCCAATTCGCAAACTTAAAAACGCTTCCTCGTAGGTGAAATTTCCAGTCACATTAACAAGAGTACTATTGAACTAGAAATCTGAATGTCAACCATACACTTCACATGCATACTTTAACAGCAAAAAAAATGTAAATAAAACTTTTTTAACAGATTCGATGTTTAAAGCTGTATAACATTTCTTATAGAATTGGAGCGCTACAATGTAAATGAATATTTATCTAGGAAGGGTAAAAGGCACAAGTTGTTTTCTTCTTTGACAATTATCATTTTGTCTTTGTAGTATGTACTTTTTGTGTACATAAAACATTATGAAATAAATAAAATTAATAACATAAATAAATTGTTTTGTTTATGTTTTGTTTGAAATTGTTCCGGTTGGTGTCAATTTGTAGTGGCATTGAATGATACTATAACATAAAGCGTATTTACAATTGCCCTCAAACAACTTCATATAAATGTATCATTTATACAACAGAAATTGCATAGGGAATAAGTATAATGTCTTCTGATGTGTAATTGTTTGAAAACTATGGACTTGATTCAACTTTTATTTGACGTATTATTTAATAATTCCAGTAATAACAGAGAAATTGCAAACAGCCTGTATTCTGGTATGAATTTTATAAATACGGTAATCAGTTATTGCAATAGAAAGGTCATACACAATCATAAACGGTACACATAGACGTATTGAATGTACGCTGTTTTTAACATTATTTTGCCATCACTTTAATCGTAATTTGTCGTTATTCGTTATTAAAGTGCGGAAACTTTGACGTGAAAATTATGTTAATTGTATCACTTTTAGTAATCCTTTGTTGTTTTAAAACTGTCACAATGGAACATGAGCCTGGAGAAATATTGGACACCTGCAAGAATACATATGTTTTTACCGTTGCAATAGGAGTTAGTTCGGTTTCTGTGGAGAAGGAGAGATCTGTAAAAGGTTGCCTAACAGATCGGTATTATTCCAATATATTTGTGAAATCAAATATAGACATTTTAGAAGCAAATACGTTTGTCAATATGTATAATTTGAAAGTACTGAATATATCTTCAAATGCAATTCGTGAACTTAGGCCTGGATTTGTGAGGAATACTCCGAAACTGAAAACGATTTACGCTTCATCTAATCTCATCACATCTATCGAAAAGGGTGTATTTAACGATTTTAACTTGGACACTTTAGATCTAAAGAAAAATAATATCATCACTATACACGCAGGAGCTTTAGCGTATATTAATTGTGCGTACTTAGGTTTGGTGGGGAACAAACTAACAGAAGTTAAGAGTAATTGGTTCCATCAATCCAGCATAGAAATACTCGATCTCGGTTCTAATCACATAAGAATTTTATATAAAGATGCATTTAGAGGACTGATAAACACCAAGTACATATTATTATATAAGAACAAATTACACTTGATAGAGAACAAGACATTTAGTGCTCCCCTAAAACTCGAAGGTTTGACTTTATCCGGAAACTTTTTGAACAGGATTGACTTTCTCGATGACACAAATATTCTGAAGTTGGATATAAGTTTTAATCTGATTAATAGTATCAATATGAAGAAATCCATGAACATTAGTGAAATTGCAATTTTTCCAAATCCATGGAATTGCAAATGTTTATTCAAATTTTTGAGATATACCTGGAAATATGGAATAATACGAGTATATCACGGTTACTCCAACGATTTTCAAAACCGTACTGACCTTTCTAAGTTACCGGTTTGTATAGACAGTCCTAAGTGTTATAAGTATAGTGATGATCCAAAAGTATCCCTTAAGTATTTTGAAATTGTTAAGTACAATAACTTTCTTGTTTTATTTCCCGATTGTCGTAAAGATGCCGAATGTTATGAAAAATAATTATTACATAATGAATGCCATAATGTTTTTTTATTATATTATTGTTTCATAATTATTTTAATAAATAAATAGCTTATTTGTTATTATCTGGTCATTTTTCGTTTTCAGGTTAGATTGACAGTCAATCGAGCAGTGCTTTGTGATGCTGGAAAATTCGTTAGATTAATTGTTTCTACAGCAGTGGCCATAGGCCTTTCTCTCAAAAAATTAACTAAGTCCTCATCTTCTTGATAATTTGTAGTTTTAGGCCGACCCGAACCCCCACCTTTCGTTTCACAGTCCTCTCGTTTTCCCATTTTCTTTTAATTCTCCAGATACTGCTTCTTCCCACTCCAAAATCTACCACTAAATTCATAATTGTCCCTACCATTTTCCAGGTGAGAGACAATTCTGGTTCTATCTACTACATTTAAATGAGGCATTGCACAAGTTGTTATAAATTTAATGACATTGATTTAAATATTTTTGACAGGTATTGTCAAGTAGGCAATTGACAAATAGAACCCAATTTAAAATAGGATAAATGTCATTTCCCGATTTTTTTGGCTTTAGCTGTATATCTCATTTTTTTTGAAAATGTGTTACTTAAAATGTTACGAGGGTGGTCTGAAAAGTGTGGTAAGTAATAACAGGCACCACAATTCACACATGCGTGTCATTTATGAAATATGATCGCCGATGAAGGTGCGTGTGATAGCCGACACTCTTGGCATATCAAAGAACGTGTCGGTCATATCTTACATGAACAGTTGCGTATGAGAAAACTGTCGGCAAGATGTTGTGTGCCGCGTATACTGACTGAGGGCCAGCAACGGATTCGTGTAACCACTTCAGAGTACTGGTTAAGCCTTTTTAAGGGTAATTGCACTGAATTTTTGCGTCAATTTTTTTACGGTTGACGAAACTTGGTTACACCACTACACAGCCGAAATAAAAATTCAATCAAAACAATGGATAGAAGCCGGTTGCAGTACACCGAAGAAAGCGAAAGTGACTCCATTAGGTAACAAGGTTATGGCCATTGTGTTTTGGGATGTTCCATCTTTATAGATTATCTTCAAAAAGGAAAAACGATCACAGGAGTGTACTACGTCTCGCTTTTGGACCAGCTGAATGGAAAATTAAAGGAAACACGGCCGCATTTGACCAGATTTTTTTTTTCATCACAATAATACACCCGCTCACTCATCGGCAATTGCAACGGCAAAATTAGGTGAATTAGGATTCGAAATTCTTCCACATGCAAGGCTGGGTGGAAAAAGATTTTCTTCAAATGAAGAAGTGATTGCAGAAATAAGCTATTGTTTTGATGCATATGATTCGTCATATTATAGTGATGGGATTAAGCGTTTTGAATATAGTTGGAACAAATGTATCGTACTAAAGGAGACTATGTCGAAAAGTAAAGTGAAAAAACAATCTCACTCTATGTTAGTTACCACACTTTACAGATTACCCTCGTGAAGTGTTAACCATGTTATGAGAACAATTTTAAAAGAAAGACTGCAGTTATTGGATTTGAATTTTATTAAAAATTGTGCTGTTAATTAACTTAATTATACCTAAAAAATATTACTAACATTTTTAGTCTGATTTGGAGTTAATATTGAGTTTAAAAACATTGATGTACAGAGTTCCAAGAGACAACCTCCCACTTAATCAAATTAGATTCTTTATTTTTGTTTAACAGTTGCCCTAATTAAAGTTTTTACAGATCTGATGAAGGAATAAATTATATTCCGAAACGTTTTATGGCCAAAGAGTGTATTTCATTTATCCTATCTTGTCCAGAATTCTGTTTTTATTAAAGTAGTGAGTATTTGCTACTAATATAATTGGTTGTTCATATCTAAAAAAACAAGCGTAATGTTTTGAATGATTGTAATGTTGGAGCATATTTCACCATAAAAGTGGCGTGGAATGTAAATGATAGCCTAGATATCCATACTGATTCGATTTATGTTATTTAAATAGGGACTATACATGATTTCTACTGTTTTTATTTAAGAAATCTACATTCAAAGGCAGAATTTTTAGTTTTAACAAACGACCACTAGGTCGCGCTACTGAGATGTAAAATTTGATAGTGGCACCTTAGAAATTGGCTAAGCAGTTTGTTAATAGTGAATATTAAAACAGCAAATTTGTGAAAAATCTTTTGAACTAATGGTCACAAGCTTCTCTGGGAACAAAAGAGATATAAACTACAAATCTCTGGTAGAAGAAATAATATAATACGAGTTTAAAAGTAGGTGCATTTTCTCCATCCATACTTGTACTATTTTCCTGAAAATTTAGATCCATAGCGAGAAGCAAGATGAAAGATTCCACAAAGATATAATGGAAATGGAAAGGCTGTGTTAAAGAAGATGGAATATCTCCGTAATGGCCGGCTGCTGCTGAAAGCTGAAGGGAGACAATCTTCGGCAACTCCACAAGAAAAAAAGCAGTAAAAGAAATACTGAGATAAAGAAATTACGCTTCTTTAAAGGGATCCTAACATTTCGCAAGAAATCATTTTTCATCATCAATCATGACTAAAACTAGGATATAATTTAAAGTGACTATTTCTGAACTACTAAACTAAACATAAGAATGGCAAAATGTTATGGTTTTCAGTTCCTTCCAATTGTTTTGTAAAAAATTAAAAGACATTTTTGCAATTAGAACTGAATATAAAATAAAAGACAAAAGTTATCAAAACTGAAACAAGTTTCGAAAAGTATTTCTTGTAATCCTGCATAATTTAATCTTTGCTGAGTTGCGTGGTCAACAAACAATTAAAGAAATAAGAAGTTAGAATGTGCTGATAACATTAAATAAGTCTGACTTGTTTATATATTCAATTTGTACAATGACCTTTTGAAATAAAACAAAACTGTCCAAGTAGTAAGTACTGCTTATGAGATATTTACTGAAGAAGTTTTGGCGTTGTATTAGCCAACACTTTGTTGCGACGCAAATGCAATTTTATGGCAAATTTTCGTTTCAGTGCAGAACTTAAGAACTGATCTATCCTTCTCTAGAGTTCAAAGGCCAGTGTTTTCAACAATATGCTTATTTCGTATTACGCTCACAACATAACGAATTGATAATATAATAATTAATATTAATCTTGCAATTACAGACAATTACGCAAAAAGATATATACATGCATACACTGCCATTATTTTATATTAAAATATCCAAAGTGTTCGTTCTTTATTCTATTTTTTAACGAAATTTGACACAAACATATTGACACTGTCGTAGCTCTCTATCAATTTGTTTATATTTAAAATATATTTTCTTCGCGCTTATCAAATAGTAAATACATAACTACAAGCAGTGGCGGCTGCTGCAGGGAGGGCAACGGGGCACTGCCCCCCGTGACAAATTTCTTTTAACAGATAAATTAATTATAAATACCTAATTTGTATGTTATTTTTCTGATTTGTTTGATGACAAATAATATGTTTTCGAAAGTAACAGTTCGTCTTTTCAGCGCGTTTAAAAATCGCGGTCTGACGTAGGCTCCGGGGCATCTCGCGCGACTGCCCCGTCTGTACTGGAAATCGAGCGATGAAACTGGCGCGGGTAGCGCGCGTATATATGTAGGCGGCGGGGCACTACTCTATGGTGCCGGGTCCGGGTGGCGGTCCAGTATGTAATATACAGCGGTGAGTGTATGTTGTAATTTTTATCGGTGCAAATGCAACTATGAATTGCGTTAGTAACATTAAGACAGAATTAAAAAATCTAGGTCTCTGGTTGTGTGGGTGTATGTGCAAAATGCTTTTGTCTATATCGGTGCTATAAAGTTCACTTTACGACATCCGTTTTGGTTGCAAAAGTATTTCTTTATCGCACGCTAATTTTGTTGTTTTGACGTTGGTAACAAAAAAAATGGAACCAAATTATATTTAAATGTCAAAATGTAAGCTTTTAATGTAACAAACATGTGCAATAGAAGTTGTACAAAGAATAAAAAGCACACATGCTAACATTTTATTTACTAATTAACAATAAATTGTTAAGCAGAGTTGGATGATAAGTTTTCTGATGCTACTATTGCAATTTACTTCCAAGGTTGAATAGTACAACTGTTATAAAAGTTTGTTATTGATAAAATGTCGAGACTATGTTGGCGAAAGATTTTGTAAATTGTCTTCTGCTATTTTGCGAATCTCTGGAGGCGTGCAAAATAGAAAAAATCAAGTGAACGGTGTTTTTCTACTGTGAAGAGAATAAAAACATTTTCTAGAAATACCATGCGTGAAAGCAGACTACTGTGCCTTAGCAATGTGTTCCATTGAAAAATAATTACTGACATCAACACCAAACTTCAATGAATGAGTTATTAATCATTCTGCTGATCGTAAGGAACGGCGGATGGATTTTATTTTCAAACAAGTTAATTAAATAGCATATTGAGTTTATTTTTTGTCTGTACTTAATTTTTGATATTAAACACTCAGACCCCCGGTGCCCTCCCGTCCCAAAAAATCACGGGCCGCCACTGACTACAAGTAGAAAATAACTAATGGCTTCGATTTATAATTTGACCTTCTCGAATACCTTCTTTTCCACTGGGAAATCGTAATTAAAGATAATGGAATTACCTATTAATTCAGGAATATGAAACGCATTTGGGAAAATCCAACTCGCATCAGGCAAAAACAAAAATGCCAATACATTATACACTTGTTTGTGACGAAAAGAATGCTGGTGTGTTAATAATTCTGATGAGTTCTGTGATTATTTGCGAAGTGTATGATCAAAATGATGGAAGGAAAGTAAATTAATATAATTATTTGATACTAGTTGGAAAAACATGCATAAAAAATGCTTAAAAATTGAGGTTTCAAATTTCCTCACTTCCGTCTAACAGTTTCCTGTACATTTTAAAATAATAAATTAAGTTATGGTAACGAGAAGAAGTAAAAACCTAAAAATGTTTTTTGTTCATAAATATTTTTTTCTATTCCGGTGCTATAAATTTCACTTTACGACACCCGTTTTGGTTGCATAAAGTATTACTTTATGGGATTCTAATTTTATTTTTTTGAAGTTGGTAACAAAAAAAAAATGGAACCAAATCATATTTAAATGTCAAAATACAAGTCTTTAATCTAACAAACATGTGTAATAAGTTGTACAGAGAATAAAAAACACAGTTACAAACATTTTATTTAAGTTTTTTGATGCTTCTATTGAAATTTACTTCCCATGTTGAATAGTACAACTGTTATAAACGTTTACTGTAACACTCGAAGATTTGTGTGCATTAATAGAGATTCCAGGCAGATTTTGGGAACACACCATGTTTTGTGTACATTCCTGTTGATTCATATTGACTGACACATTACTGCCAATTGTATCAGAAGTCGATGGATTGTGAATGATTTTAGTGGATGTATTAGGTACACTAGACAGTATTTGAGCAACCTCAACTTTTTCATGGTGGAATTATCAATGTAACTTTCGGCCACTGCTGAGGATTTCCATCCTCCATGATGGCGCTTAATTGTTATTAAGTCACCTCCACTATTAGCCAAGTGTGTCAACACACACTGGAACGTCTAAAGCAATGTCCAGTGAAGAGCTCAGGATTAGGTAAATTTAAGTAAGTAGCAATATTTTTTGGTACTTTTCCTATGGTATTAATACCAATTGGACTATTCACGCAAGGTCCATTTCTATATTGCAGGAAGAAGCGTTTATGTGTAACATGGCTGGGACGAAGTGAATAATATTTTTTAACCAATTCAATCCATAATCTTTGTGTTATAATAAATTGTCTTAGTTGTTTTAGTTTTTGGCACTGCAACCATTATGACATCATTTTTAAACTGTATATCATCTAAAGTCATGTTCGTTATTTCTTCACGACGACAAGCTCCATTATAGCCCATTATAAGGATAATCTAACAGAATATTAATGTGACTATTATAACAAAATAATGTAGAAAATTAGTAAAATACAACTACAATGATGTTCTTATTACTTACTTTCATCGCTAAATATGTTTCATCATCGGCTTCTATTATAAACTGGTTAATATGATCTATTTCTAAAATCTTGGATTTCTTAGGCTCGTAGCCTTCAGATATTCTTTTTAAAAATGCAAGAAGTCTAGAAAATGTTGAGATATCTATACTTTTATAAATATTTAAACAACAATGTAACATTGAATATGTAGACCACAAGGACGATGCCTTTTTTTATCTTTCTTTCTTTGTCAAAATAAGCAATTACTACATTTTCCGTAACATTCACAATATTATTTTCTTTACACCAACTTAAAAAGAGGTGGTATTGCTTTTCATAAATATGTCGAGACTTTGTTGGCAAAAGATTTTCTAAATTGTCTTTTGCTATTTTGCGAATATCTGGAGGCGTGCAGTTATTTATTTCTTCCATTTTGTTGATAATTTGAAATAATTTATTGCATAAATCAGACTTAATTTTAAACAAAATGACAAGTCCGCCGATATTCAAATATTTAAATTCTTTTATTTAAAAATCAGAGTAACCAACTTCAAAAAAACAAAATTTCTAAAATGTTGGAACAAATCTCTCATTAATCTTTTTTGAACTTTCAATAACCGAAATAGAAAAAATAGTATAAAATACAAGTTTCATAAGACATTTTTGCGCACTTGTTCTTTAGAAAACGAGCCGCACAAAAATCGTATCTTATGAAACTTGTATCTTAATATACTGTATGTAGGTGACAAACATAAGTTTCCAGTCCATTACCACATTTTCTTACCACGAAAAGCAGTGAACTTGAATGAGCCACAAGTGATTAAAAAAATCCTGTAGTTTGCAATATTATATTATAGATTAGGCTAATTTCTTAGTAGAGTGTAGATCTTTTAATAAAATCAAGTTATTCATTCAAAAATGTACTAATAAACTTAATTTTTTAATTACACTACTCTCACCTCAACGGACATTTTTGAAAAAAACAATGTTGCAACAGAAAAAAAATATTGAACAACACATAAATCTAATAGTTATTAATATACCTTAGCTTATTAATAATATGTTTTTATTACCCAATAGATAAACTAACTCCATTTACATATGATTAACAATAAAAAAACTGAATAAACTAAATACGAAATAGTGTATTACTAAATTCAAGCAGCGTCCATGAAACTGTTATTAAGTTATAAATCGTGACTATAATAATGCTAGATGTAAGGGTTCAGATAAATGATCATAATATTTGACATCATGTGCGTAAGCATCTAAACCCTAGCCAAAACTAAAGAATCAAATGTTAGCCTGATTTGCGACTGGATTGGGAAATCTACAGTAAATAACAAAACGGGTTTCATTGTTAATTTGTTCTTGGTTAAAAGCTGTAAAAAAATGTCTCTCAAGAAGAATAACATAGGGCTCAATATTCAATACATAAGAGACTAACTGAAGTTGTGATATTTAACAGTATTGACAAGTATACAAAAGCAGTTTCAGTTCAGTTCAAATTTGTAACGTGAGCGCAAGCATTGCCATCGCTACCTGGAACGCGCCATCAATTATAATTATTAAACTAATAGAATTCAAAAAACGCCTTTCCTTTCTTTCCAAGACTATTTCTTGGTATACGAGGGGGATACCCAAAAGAAACCGAATTGATGTTGTGGTCGACGGAGTTTTTGTAGTACCGCGTGTTGTCACAAGGGGCATATAGGGCTACCATTCCCGAGTCAGTAAGTCAAGCGTCGTAGTTAAAGAAAGTTCCGTTCGGTTTGTATGATTTCTTTGTGACAGTTGTTTTGTGTGCTACGCGTTTTGGTCGACTCTTCTGAACAGAGCGCGGCCATAAAGTTTTTCTTCTTGCTATGTAAAAACGGCCTACAAGGATGATGCTACTGGGAAAACTCAAGTGTTTGATTGGTTTTTCCCGTTTCAAAAGAGGTAAAATATCAATTGATGTCTTCGCTCTGGCCCGAACAGATGAATATGTTGAAAAAATTCCCGAAATCATCCTAGATTAACGACGGACACTTTTTTCAAGTTCAAATTTTCCGTTGAAATTCGCGGATGAAAAGGGTGGCTGCCAAATTCGTGCCTCGATTGCTGACCGCTGAACAAAAACAAGGTCGCGTGGAAGCATGCTATGCTCTGCAGAGTTCCGAAATGATCCTTTTTTTCCGATATATATACGTATTGAGCTTGTGATATTTGACAGTATTCACAAGTGTATAAAAGCAGTTCCATTTAATTAAATAAGCGCGAGCGCTGCGATCGTTATATGGAATGCGACATTAGTCGGTGATTATAGAAGAATATACTTGAAGGAGACTATTGCTTGATATAAATATAAATAGTGCGGATACCATATGATAGCATCGCATTTTAGTCTACTTCTAACAACAGCGTAATTAATCGACCTCACAGGTTTATTGAAATATCTACAGGAAAACATCAGAAAAAGCAGGATTTAGGTGGTGACGACTTCCAAATCTTTGAAATGCATGTGTTTGGATATTGTAATTTACAAGATAAGCAAAGGCGATAAGGTTGGAGAATTTAGGGTACATAACTGTGGCACATTTATCAACATTTAAGAATACTTTTTTATGTAGAGATCTCAATAATAAACTATCTGCAAATTGATCCACAGTAAAAGAGAGTTTTCGACATGTCTGATTCCCATATGTTAATACACAACAGCCGAGGGAATTTAAAATATCGTTAATAGATATACTGAACAGCATAAGACCCAGGTTATTTTTTATTGCATTGCGGACATTGTCCATGCAGCCAGGCCCTAACTCATAAAGGAATAACTTTGAAGATGACACACGGATTGGACAAAGACTTTTCAAGGCTACTTCTTTATAACACAAACAAAAATGAGCCGTGGATGGACAGAATTTAAAAACAGAGTTATTACAAATATAGGATCGAAACTTAATTGTTTCTCCTGAATTAAAAAAAAAATAATTAGGCAGTCTAATACATCTTCTCTCTTCAGGGTTAGAACATGCTGCATATTAAATGGCCTTTCTACATTTAGTGCAGCTATATGATCGTAGACTTCCCGGCAAGCTTAATACTGTTTCTTACAATCAAAAATGATATGGTCCAGGATGCCTTTGGTGTTGCAGGCAGCATACTTATTGTCATCAATAATTTTCAGTTTTGCTAAAGCACTAAACATTTATTTCTTTTATAAATATTTTCCAAACAAAATGTATCAGTGACAAACAAGAAATATATTTTTAAATAATATCTTTCACATTAAGAAAATAATTATTTTAAATTACATGAAACATATTTATCAAGTACTGTTCGTTTCAAGAAATATGAGCGACTTGTATAAGGTGATAATCCGGATTAAAGAGAAACCCTTTCCTCGAGCTGCAGCGGGTAATTAAGAAGCACTTGAAAAATATCAGGTACGGTCTACAGATAATTAGAAAGCAGCTCGAGGAAAGGGTTTCTCTTTAATCCGGATTATCACCTTATACAAGTCGCTCATATTTCTTGAAACGAACTATATGTATTTTTATTTTTCAGGATTTCTTCTATTTTATTGAAAACAACTGTAAAATAAATACATTAAAAGAAACAATTATAAATATTTTTTTAGTATATCTGACAAATTTTATAGTTTATGCCATAACTCAGTAAAAGAATGATACTTTCGACTTAGAAGCGTTATAGCTTCTCTATGATTTACGCTAAAAAATTGTCTAAAGAAAAAAAATTCAGAAGTATGCAATATTTTGTTTCTGCCTTACACAATGAAAATTAATTAGTGTACAAATTCGTAATATGTCATGGAAATCGGTATAATTATAAATAAAATTAATTTATAATAAGATGTATCTAATTATTTAAAAAAATATTATTTGACATTATACGCTAAAATAATTGCCCATTGTTGAATATATACTTATTGATTATTTTAGTGTCTTATTAAAAGCATTTGACGTGACTGAACAAGCAACGCTTCCTTCGTTTCGATTAACTTTAGATATTTATAGTTTCATAATTAATATTTCATTAGTATGGGCAAAGATTAGTAATGGTGTGGACAGTCATTTTAAAAGTGACTTGTCGTACTGGACTGGTATTTATTCATGCAGGGTCATTGTCCACTGTACTGTTCCATTTGTTTCATTTATCGGGTGATGTATTTGTTTTGATGTGAGTATGTGTATTGTACAGAACACGGCACGTTTCTAAATACCTGACAGCAGTTAAAAATAAAATTTAAAAAGCTACTGTAAACAAACTTTGCGTTTTACTTCAGGGAGAGTAAGCAGCAAAACTTTCCACGAGAATATACATTTTTGATTTTAATTGGTAGTATGACACAAACAAAATTAATTTAAATGAATATTTTCAATTGTTAAGTGAAATAAAACTGATTTTTTCTATTCAAACGAATTCATTTCATTGTGTTCAATGCTAGCAGTGTATCCCTCCCTAATACGTGGAAAAAAGTATTATGCTTCGACAGACAAACTTATAATTCCAGGGAGAATGAATGAACGGAGATTGAATGTTCTGGGCCTTTCTACCTGAGCATTATGCGACAAACAAACCATAAGCTATTGCTTTTATAGATTTATTATTTAACATAATTATTGATAAGATCATCATCTATCTATATCTGAATAAACCGATTACGACTTATTAAATTATCATGATATACCATGTCTTAAAGTAGTCAAAAACGGTTGATTATATTTTCTATTTACCTATACGAGGGAGGGTTTCTTAATTCGCGGACTGGGACAATATATTCACCTGTAACCCTAACACATTTTTAAGATCTTTCAATTAGCTTGAGTATACCTTCCTAAGAAAATATTTTGTCTTTGTCTGAAAAATAGGCCGAAATTATGTCCCTTGCTCGTAAATTTCTTCTCACGCAGCTTTATTTTCCTCCTCTTTTTTTTAACGACTTCTTGTAAGCGGTCCAATCCAGCCTAGTATTCTCCAGTTATGGATTGTTATCTTTGTAATCAATTAACACGATTCATTCTGTGTCCCAAAAAACAGAAGCCATGAGTTTTCCGGCCGACAGTAACCCATTAAAACTTCCTGGATGAGATGGTGGGCCTTTTGTATGCCACTGCATGGAGACTTCCATGGATTGAGGTGATGATGAGCCCACGTTTCATTCCTAGTAACAATTCGATTCAATAAACGATCCCTGCGCCATTATTACAGAGGTTCAGAAACGCAATCCACGTTGTTTCTACGGCGGCGAGAGCATCCCGGCACCCATCTTATCATGCCAAGATGATCATAAAGAATTTTAAAAGTGGTTCTTTCAGATACTCCAGTCATTACTGCGAGTTGTGTCTTCTTTAGCCGAGCATCTTCCATTAGTAATTTTTCGAATTTTTTCTGGAATGGCCACTACGATAAGCCCCAGCGGCCGTGAATCGTCTTAAGTGATTCCCTAGCTTGCTTAAAGCGACGGTGCCACTTAAAAACTATATTTTTTCTCGGGCAAAAATCCCCATAACCAGCCGTTATTTCGGCTAGTATGTCTTCTCCATATTTCAGACTGTTTCCCGATTAAGTTGCTTGCATAACGATAGCTTCAAGGTTACAATCGCGATTGTGTTAAAACTTCATTTATCCTAATGAGACACACGTTACAACACACAAGAGCTCTCCCACTAGCATCCAACCCCCTCAGTTCACGAATTTAAAAACGCTCCCTCGTATGTCATTTCCTGATAATTTTATGCATATGTAAAAAAAACCATAAGTCTGAATTGTTTTGTAACTTTGACTGCGATAAAAGTTTACTTTATCTTTTATATCAGCAAAAACGTTGTTTACCTTTGATTGGTCTGACAACAACTTGTGTTTTCTCGGTGTCATAAAATAACGAACTCACTGTCAAAAGGAAATGTCCAATTTCGACGCAACCTATGCATACTATCTTTGGTTGACCCGACTTCAATTTGCTTACTTTATCATTATAGTGTTCGTTGTGAAGTACCGCGCGATCATTTAAATTTTAAATTAGAGCAGTTTATGAAATTTAAATTAAGTTGGTATATAAGTACTAATTTACAATTTGAATTGTCAAAGTGACGTTTCAAAATGTTTGATTTAGAACATAAGATTTTTCTTACTGAAAGTTATTTTAAAAACGCCGAACGACAAGAGAATGGTGAATGGACATATTCATCAATGATTTTCAAACTGCCTTCCCTAATTTTCCTGCGGATTATCAAAAATTAGTCCAAGAAATTTACACATGTGTGGCGAAATTTCGTAATGTTGGAACTGTAGGTAGGAGAGCTGGTAGTGGCGCGCCCAAAAAAAGGACTCCTGAGATTGTGGCAGATATTGCAGAAAGAATGGAACAGTCTCCCAAAAAATCTCTTCGTAGATTAGCCCAAGAAATAAACCTTTCATATGGAACTTGTCAAAAAATTTTAAAAGAAAATTTAAATCTTTATCCCTATAAGATTAACGTCGTTCAAGAGCTATTCCCTCGAGATTTTCCTGTAAGAATAGAATACTGTCAGTGGTTTTTGAATAATTTAAATAACAACAACACTTTGGATTTAACATTTTTTTCTGACGAAGCATGGTTTCACCTATCCGGCTATATAAACAAACAAAATATGCGTATTTGGTCTTCGGAGAATCCTCATTAGTTTATTCAATCGCCTCTCCATCCGCAGAAAATTGGTGTTTGGCTAGCGGTTTCTAGAAGGCGTATATTTGGACCTGTGTTTTTTGAAGGAACGATAAATGCTGAGAGATATCGAAATAATTGACTTGAACCGTTTTTACAAAATCTTCATGATGACGAACTTTTACATGGGTATTTCCAACAGGACAATGCAACAGCTCACAAAACATGGGAAAGTATGGCTCGAATTCACGAGTTTTATGATAATCGAGTCATTGAATTTCCGCCTCGCAGTCCGGACTTAACGATTCTTGATTATTTCATTTATCCGTATCTGAAAAACACAGTTATCAAAAATAACCCACAAAATCTTGAAGAACTACAAGAGGCAATTTCTAATGCATGTAACGCTATAACCGTTCAGATGTTGGCAAATGCTTTTGAAAATGAAACGGAGGGTTAACAGTTGCATTGCAACAGGGGGAGAACACTTTGAGCACCTTTTTGTAATTCACAATAAAACTAATTTATCTTGTAATGCTTTCATTTCCATTAAATTTAAATCGATTACACATAAGATTCACAAATGTCACAAAGTATAACATAACCGCAAATTTCAATTAACCAATAATTGACATTCTGGACAACCTAATAAAAAAAATCCCGCCACAAAATGTATAAGAACTGTGTTTTTAGTAGCAGTATTTTTAAATAATATGATTACTATGTAAGACATTTTTCAGTAATAAAATTGTTTACACATTTAGTAAATTATCGTACCGAATTACATTCGAGCTTCCTTTTTGTTTCCGAATAAATTTTCCATTTTTAAACTCAAATTTAGTTGCTAAATGGTAACTGAACTCAACAAATTGCCTCTTCTATAAAACGACTCGTCCTTCGGATTCATCTTTTTATCAGGCAATTTGTTTCGTACAGTTACCTAGCAACAAACATTTTCATTAAAAGCTGAAAATTTATCAGGAAAAAAGAAAGCTCTCGTGTTATTATAAGCGAAAATAGTAACGCGTAATTGTGAATAGTTATACTGACGGTTTTGCATTTTCAACTCAAGTGACAAAAGTAAATTTGATGTTTTGACACTTTTTGATACAATGTAACTGATATTTTCAAACTATTCACAATTCCTGAATTTTCAAGTTTGTTACTTCAAAAGTTTATTGAAAATTACTTATTTGTAAGAAGAAAATGATGCCTCTACTAACTGACGCCATAATAAGCCTTTCACAATTATTCGTTATTTTATAGCAATTTTTCAAAGGTTGTACAATTTTTGACAAAAAAATCGCCAAATCTCAGAAACAGTTGAAAATCGACTAATACTAATTGATGTCAGTTTAATCAACTCACAAAAGTCTAAGCGGCAGTACCTTTAAAAACTATGCAAGTTTGTATCAGTTGGTCGTTGTCGAACACTCTGTATAAACGAAAACATGTTTAATTTGTAGAGCTCATTATTACCTACAATTTTTGTATTACAAAGGATTCTTGATTTACTTTATTAGGTACCACTTTGCCCCTTCGTTGCGTCATATCTTATGGTTATGCCCTATTAAATGACATTCATACGGAAACAGTATGTGTTTTACTTACTTTCGAAATACATACGGAATTTATGTGAGTAAATTATACTCAAATTGTAGCACCATCTATTCGTTTCTTAAACTGAATTAAGTACATATAGTCAATGTTGCCAACATAAAAAATTAGGTCACGTAACGTCGAATGAGATGTATCAGTTTATAATAACAAAATCAAGACATATCTAAATAATGCCATCATGTTTGTTTAACAACGTAGACGAGAAATGTAGGATTGGACATTTTCTTTAGCATATTATAATTTTACTAGTAGAAGCAAGAAGTGTCAATATTTCTATTTATCGTAATAAAATTAAATTTGTGTGTAACATATAGAAAATTATTATATGATATGCATGTTTACATCGCTTAAATTACACTTCGTATGTGTGACTTAGGTGTTTATACATTCTATTTATCAGGCGAATTAGAACTTCATTGTAACTAGTGCTTCATAGGTAATACAGAAAAAAAGAAAACAAACTATCCTAACATATCTTTCCCTTCTAAAATCATTTTTTAACTGCATACATAGATATGTAGGTATCATATTATCTGGAAGTATTATAGTGTTTACAATATTGCGGCGTAAATAAGAAAGTAATTAAAACAGATCAAATAAACAATAACACGTCTAATATACACAACTAGTGATTTATAACTATTAACACTATAATTAATTGGATATATACGTGTTGGATATGCCTATTAATTAAATGTAGTCATTGTACAGATTCTTAATAAATTTTCTATTGACTTATAGATTTTAAACATAATAAAAGAGAAAGAACAACAATATGTGCTTATATCGTTACTGGTCGCTCATATTCTAGATCTTACCCAGTGAATTATGTTCTATATACATATCTGCTTTACCTTCGAGTTATCAGGCATGTGATGGTCACTTTAATCGTATCTGTCCGCATAATAAAAAAGGATGAAGTAGTCAAGGTGCATCAATGCAATCTTAAACATTATTCACAAACAGTCGCGTTGATAAAACAAAAAATGTCAATGATTTTTCAGACGTTCGTCCCACTCAAGGATTATTTCTAACAAACAAACACATCCTGATTTGATACTACATATACAGGGTGTAGATAAAGTCTGGAACAAAATTAATATTTCTGTTATCTTCGGTTTGATGGAAAAACCCTGAAACAGGTCGATTTTGTTTTTATCCCGTGCACTTTATAACATGGTGAATTTAATTCTGTCGTCATCTGGTTGCGCACGGTCGTGACGTCATTAGTTTTTTCAAATGGTAACCCGCCACATTTATTACCCCTTGTCGTTAGGTATTCCATTGTGCATGCAACGGTATCAAAAGTTTGGTACCTTACATAACAATTTTTGGGAGAAAAATGCTTTCGAATTTCAAAAAATTAAAATTTTATTTCTAATGAAAAACTAATCAAAAATTATTTTAAAAAATCAGATAAATTATAATCCGAGGTTTATCTTGGATTGTCGTCAAACAAGACACCAAAAAAATGTCAACGGAAGTGTTCAAATTGTCCGCCATTAGCCATTTGACACTGGTCGAGACGGACGTACACGCTTTCTACGACACGTCGTATTGTCTCTGCACCAATATTTCGCATTTCCTCGCGGATACGATGTTTCAGATCATCCAAGTTATTTGGCTTATTGGTGTACACCTTTGATTTCACATGACCCCATAGAAAAAAATCAAGTGGTGTGAGATCTGGCGAACGGGCGGGCAGGCCATTCAATTGTTCCCCTTCGTCCGATCCATCTCCCGGGGAAAATTTCGTCGAGGTAACTCCGAACACGCCAGCCAAAATGTGGAGGTGCTCCATCTTGTTGAAACCAGATTCTGGGGTGAGGCTTGTCGGGGGTGTTTTCATCCGGAAATAATTCTACAAATGTTGGCACTAGCGTAAATCTTAGGAAATGTAAGTATGTTTCAGCGTTTAAATTTCTGTCCAGAAAGAAAGACCCCACAATGCGATCTCCCACTATTCCCGCCCATACATTAACTTTTTGCCGGTGTTGGGTGTGCTCCTCTCGAACCCATCGAGGATTTTCGCCCGACCAGTACCTACAATTGTGGCGATTCACTTCACCTTTCAAGGTAAAAGTTGCTTCGTCACTAAAAACCACATTGTCGACAAATCCGGGATTCTCATCGCACCGTAGCATGATTTGTTCACAGAACTCGAGTCGGCGGTCGAAGTCATCTTCATTCAGTTCCTGAACCCGATTGATTTTGTACGGATGAAGTTTTTCCTTTTTCAGCAATTTGGCTACTGTTGTAAAATCGACTGCATGATCCCTGGCAATGTTCCTTGTTGAAGTGTGGGGGTTGTCCTGAAGTTCCAAGAGAATATTGACCCTTCTATCTTCCTCAATTCTTGGTCGACCTTGACGAGCCCTGTCTTTTACACTACCAGTTTCAGCAAATTTTGCGACAATTTTGGTCACCGTTGACCGCGAAATCGGTGCGCGGTTTGGATTTTCTGCATTGAAAAACTGACAGGCTTCTTCATGACTACGTATTTTATCACCACAACCAACAATAATGAGAATTTGAACCCGCTCTTTTTCTCTCAAATTCGCCATTTTCGCAATGCACGTTCAACACTACCAATGGAGCAAGTATTGTGAATGGATAAGTTCAAACACCAAGTAATGAACTGTCAATATGACGTGTCGTAGAAAGCGTGTACGTCCGTCTCGGCCAGTGTCAAATGGCCAATGGCGGACAATTTGAACACTTCCGTTGACATTTTTTTGGTGTCTTGTTTGACGACAATCCAAGATAAACCTCGGATTATATTTTATCTGATTTTTTAAAATAATTTTTAATTAGTTTTTCATTAGAAATAAAATTTTAATTTTTTGAAATTCGAAAGCATTTTTCTCCCAAAAATTGTTATGTAAGGTACCAAACTTTTTATACCGTTGCATGCACAATGGAATACCTAACGACAAGGGGTAATAAATGTGGCGGGTTACCATTTGAAAAAACTAATGACGTCACGCCCGCACGCAACCAGATGACGACAGAATTAAATTCACCATGTTATAAAGTGCACGGGATAAAAACAAAATCGACCTGTTTCAGGGTTTTTCCATCAAACTGAAGATAACATAAATATTAATTTTGTTCCAGACTTTATCTACACCCTGTATGCTTGGTCTGCATTAACTTATATAGTATTAGAGCAGTTCTTGTCTGAGCTACAAATATCTATGCTTTGTTTGAAGATTGGATATTCTAAATGCTCTACTTCTTCATCTAGAAAATTAAAACACCTAGGTATATGTATCACAATCACAAAGTATATTATTACACATATAATCACATCTTATTTAACATTTTAGAAAGGTAAGTAGTATTCTATAGCCATTGGAAATCGGTAATTGCAATAGATTATTTTAACTGGCGCTAAAATGACTGTTCATGTATACAGCACGCGTCAAAAGTAAGGCGTAATTTCATTTACAGCCTATATAGGGGATTTACAGAAAAATCCTGCGAGGTGTATAGGGATTTTGTGAAAAAGCAATCATTTGACGATAAAGATTTTCTTTTGCGATTTCATGGTCAACTTTTTTTTTAATGACATACCACATATTAATGGCATATTCGGATAGATCAACAAATTCTCTTTTTATCGACATATCATGTTATGGGGGGGTTTGTAAAGAAATTTTAATTATTTCGTCATCGGTAACTTTTCTCCGACCAGATTTTGGTGCATCTTTCACAAACCCCGTTTCTCTAAACATTCTTTCAATTCTGCTCACAGTGGATTGTGTTATCGGTGGCAGTTCAGGATGATCTTGATTAAAAATGTCATTTTTTACATTTCACCTGAAAATTTTCAAACGTGGTTTGACTATCGTATTATTTCCGTAGTTTGACAGATTCCAGTTAAATAAAACAAGTTAGGGTTGTTTATACAGGGTGTCCAGAAACTCTCCTGACAAACGAAGACCGGAGATTCCTCAGATAATTTTAAGACAATTTAACCCAATTCACCCTAGTCCGAAAATGCTTAACGCATAACTTTTTTGTCTTTAACTTTTAAGCATTTGTGACACTAGATTATTAAATTTTCAGGTATTCTAGTACTAAAAGGTACTCTTACTTTAAGTCGGTAGGATACACCGTTTTCTAGAAAAATCGATTTGAAAATTTTTCGTTTTTTCGTCATTAAAATTCAATTTATTATTTTTTGCACTAGTTCTCTCTGAACTGCCAACAGAAATAAAACCTACGTTTTTAATTGTCAAATTGTTGTCAGTTCGCGAAGTTGAAATGACGAAAAAACGAAACATTTTCAAATCAATTTTTCTAGAAAACGGTGTATCCTACCGACTTAAAGTAAGAGTACCTTTTAGTACTAGAATACCTGAAAATTTAATAATCTAGTGTCACAAATGCTTAAAAGTTAAAGACAAAAAAGTTATGCGTTAAAATAACCGTTTACCTACAAAAAACGGACGCCTGTGACCGGTACTAGAAATTCGCAATTGATGGAATCGATTCATCTCTGGAGGATAAATAAGCATACCAGTTTTTGGTGTTTCTAAATAGAAGAGTTCGGGAGATATTAAAAAAAAACTAATTACAAGGCGTCATCTTCAAAGAGCTCTAGCTCCCTTAGGAAGCATTTTCGGACTAGGGTGAATTGTCTTAAAATTATATGAGGAATCTCCGGTCTTCGTTTGTCAGGAGAGTTTCTGAACACCCTGTATATCTTCGATTTCCTTTTACTACTACAGAGCATGTAGTTCGCATTTCATACGCTAAATAGACAAATGTTTTTAATTTGTTAAAGTTATATGAAATGGGATAAGCAATGTTTGTATACTATACAGTACGTCTCCGGATCGACTTTAAAAGACGAAAAAAAAAATTATTTTCGATTTCTCAGAAAATTTCACTCTTGATGATTTACTCTGCTTGTTTTCAAACCCCCAAAACACAAATAACTTTTTATTTAACTCGAACGGTTCTCGAGATAATATCATTTTTCTTCAAAATTTGGACTTAAAAGTTTTTATTCGAAAATTTTAGAAGTAACTAGTAGGCGGATTTCATTGAAAAATACAACTGACAGCAGTTGACAGATCTAATAAGTTAGTATAACTGCAAATTAAATCCTCGCTAATTTGAACAGTATTTATGCTATAATGATGACTTTACAACAAAAAATGTATCCGTAACATTGAATTAGATAAATTTTTTGGTGTAAAGTCAACATTATAGCATAAATACTGTTCAAACTAGCGAAGATTTAATATGCGGTTATACTAATTTATTAGATTTGTCAACTGCTGTCAGTTGTATTTTCAATGAAATCCGCCTACTTGAAAGTTTTTATTTGTAAATTTTAGAAGTAACTCTTCTAAAATTTACAAATAAAAACTTTCAAGTCCAAATTTTGAAGAAAAATGATATTATCTCGAGAACCGTTCGAGTTAAATAAAAAACAAGCAGAGTAAATCATCAAGAGTGAAATTTTTTGAGAACATACAGTAATGTCCGGTTATTACGAACCCGGTTATAGCAAACTTTCGGTTATAACGAACCAGTTTGAAAAGTACGAACCAAGGTTCCATAAGAAACGTGTTAATTGTTTTCGCATATAACGAACCCGCTTATAACAAACTTTCGGATATAACGAACCTTATTTTCCATTTTGTATGTAAAAAGTTTTCGGTTATAACGAACTTATATTTAGAAAACAAGGGACTTCCCCGAGTATCTCGCCAAAAATGCAGTAGTCGATTCTAGCAGTTTGTGCAAGCAGTCGACGACGAGTCATCAATCTGTGCTTACGCTGATTCTCAAACGTGATTTTAAGACCATGAGTGACGCAGTTGCGAAGAAAAAACGTAAATCTTTTACATTGAAAAGTAAACATGATATTGTGAAACGATTGCAACGAGGTGTCAAACAAAGCGAAATTTGTACTGAAATGGGACTAAGTAAATCAACGGTAATAAAAAACTAAATTCAGGATAATGCATGTATGTATTAAACAAAAACTTCATTGTAGGTTGCTACAATTTGGAAGCAAAGGCAAACCATATTGAAGAGTTTCGAACAAGTACGAAACTCAAATGTGAAAAAAATCAAAAAACCTACTAAGCACGAAGTTGATCAAGGACTTTTGAAATGGTTTTCTCAGCAAAGAAGTAAAAATGTAACTATAAGCGGTGCCGTGTTGCAATCTAAAGCTGAAGATCTTGGGAGTAAATTGTTGGAAGATCCTGAATTAAAATTTAGTAGAAGTTGGATCGAAAGGTTTAAACGAAGACACAACATCAGCAGCGGAAAAATTGTTGGAGAGGCAGCCTCAGTTAATATGGATGTTGTGAATGACTGGTTGGAAAATAAGTGGCCAATAATTAGAGAAAACTTTGGAGATGAGGACATTTTTAACGGCGATGAAACGGGGTTGTTTTATAAGCTCACACCAGACAAGACATTAAGATTCAAAGGGGAGACCTGTACAGGCGGAAAGTTATCTAGAGAAAGAATTACCGTCTTGGTTGTTGCAAATTTATTGGGGACAGAGAAAAGAAAATTATTGGTGATCGGAAAGGCCAAAAACCCCCGATGTTTCAAAAATGTGGTACGATTACCAGTCAATTATAAATGTAACAGAAGAGCTTGGATGACCTCCGAAATTTTTACAAACGAACTACGAGAATGGGATGATGAATTACGTCGTAAGAAACGAAAAATCTTATTACTAGTGGACAATTGCCCGGCTCATCCGGATGTAAAAAATTTGGAGTGCATTAAGTTGGTGTTTATGCCTGCGAATACAAGTTCGAAATTGCAGCCCATGGACCAGGGTGTTATCCATAGCTTAAAAAGCAATTACCGACGGTTCCTACTCTCGAAAACTATAAATTCTATTGATAATAATCAAACTAACTTCACTGTGAGTCTCTTGGATGCAATTAACTTCATCCATATGGCATGGCAAAAAGTGTCAAAGCAGACAATCGCTAATTGTTTTCGACACGGCGGATTTATCAGGCGTGAGGATGAATTTGACTCAGATGACAATCTACCATTAGTCGAATGGCTCACAAAAAATCAAGAAGAAAGTGTTAACGATGTTCAAGATGAACTCACTCTTG
Source organism: Amphimallon solstitiale (assembly GCA_963170755.1). Lineage (NCBI taxonomy): Eukaryota > Metazoa > Arthropoda > Insecta > Coleoptera > Scarabaeidae > Amphimallon > Amphimallon solstitiale. The sequence goes on along the minus strand of OY720675.1, from coordinate 25,415,914 downwards.
GTGAATATGATTTTAATGAATACGTTCACGTTGATGACAACCTTGTAAATGTGGAATTTTTGGATGATGATACCATTGTAGCTTCTGTGTCTTCTGCAGCTAATCAGACTGACCATGAGAACGAAGAAGATGAGAACGAAGAGGAGGAAACCAAAAATAACGAAGTACCACTAGTTCCAACCACTTCAAATGCAATCCAAAATATTGAAGTCGTTCGTCATTTTCTTCAAACGCGGAATACTCCGCAACATATTCTTAATAAGCTAAGCGAAGTGGAAGTGCACATCAGAGAGATTAATCTTGCCAAAAAAAAACAAACTAAAATAAATACGTTTTTTTAGTACATAATTAATATTTTCAAGTTGTTTCAGACATGTAATGTTTGTAATGTATTTTGTTATATGAAAAAAGAATAAAAATTGACTCCCTCAAAATAGTGGTGTTTTTTCAAAATCATCACTTATAATGAACTTCGGTTATAACGAACCTTTTTTGCCGGTCCCTTGGAGTTCGCTATAACCGGACATTACTGTAATTATTTTTCCCTCTTAAAGTCGATCCGGGGACATACTGTAGTTACATAAATTAACGGAATGGAATTATGTAAAATTTAAACTATTGCTTAATTGGTAAAGTCTTAATGATTAACTTAGAGATATTACTGTTGAACAATATCATTTTCCGCCTCGGACAGAAAAAATAATTTAACGTATCCCATTTAACTTTCTTATTTTAAAAAGCATAGTGATGATGAAAATTTTGAAGAGATTTTTGCTTATGACCACGTTTTGAAGTCTCTTGATAACGAAACGGTGGTTTTTGCAGACAGGTCTGTGTATCTGGCTGTGATGACGATAGCGGCCAAACAGCTAAAGCTATCAATAGAAAACATTATATGTATTTAAGAGTATAATCTTTCTCTCAAGATCTGAACAGAACTTTAGTCAAATCGTAGAAGAGAAGTAGTAGTGAACTTCAGTAAAAAAAAAAATAAGTTTAGCAACTTCTCAACTACAAAGATTATATATACAAATTCATAAAGAATAGAAAAGTACTTGAAGTGATTTTGAGAACAATTTTCTATAAATGAAGGTATGTCTTTTCCTCTTACAGAAAAACAGTTTTATGCAAGTTATGCATTCTTGACAGGATATATTAAACTATATAACAGTTTGGAACAATTTTTTATTTAAAAAAATAAATTTGAGCCAGAAGTAAAACTTTTATTCGTATGGAAAAGCAGTTTTTTTCTTTTACAAATATCTCGCAAATTTTCTATTTTATACAGATCTACTAACAGTATAGTACTCTTAGCCTGTAGTGTACGTAAATTCTTACTTTACAGTAGTTTATATTTTTAATATAAACTTGGTGATGTTGAAAGTGAAGATGTTCGACGTCGTACGGAAAACTCACCTATGAAAACCATTGCGAAACTGTCACACGAAGTTCACTTATCAGATGACTCATCCCACGCTATTCATAAAAAGAGACAATTACATTCATATAATATTTCAAGTATCCACGAACAAAGTTCCGGTGATTATTATAAAAAAAAAAAAAGTGAGTATTGCTAGTGATTTTTAAATAACTCGAATAATGACAACGTTCTTGATAAGTATTTCTTTTCTGCGAGAGCTCGTTTCATATTTCTGGATTTTAAACAAGCAAAATATGAACATACCTTCGTCAGAAACTGCTCTTGAATTTGTGTAGATATTATTACGTACCTAAAAATTGGTGTGTGGCTGGTAGTGTCAAGGAAGTTCGTCATTGGACCCATATCTTTTGACAGAACAATAACTTCCGAAAGATACCAAAATGGGTTACTAAAACCCTTGACTAATCAGCTGCACGATACTCAACTTACAAAAGGACGTTTGCAAAAATGCAGTGATCTAGCACATATGGCTCAACAAAGACGTGTTCATTCGGAACAATTTTTTTGATGATCAAGCAATTAATTTTTCTGTAATATAACAGATCTCACACATATGCATTTTCGATGCTCTATATACGAAGAACACAATTTTTAGAACCACAAAATCAAGGAACTTGTTCGTAGTAGATTTGTCATATTTTTTTTATAAGTCCGTTTTTTGGGAAAGGGATTAATCAATTAGTTTGATGTTCATTATAGTGTTACAGTTTTTATTTTTAAATTATAGGAACATTAATGTGAAACAAAATATATTATAAAGAAAACAAAAATATTAATGTGGCAAATTGCACTTTATAAATATGAACTTAAATATTCATAATACGCTAAAACGGCTAAGGATTGTCACTACTTTATACCAATAAACACTATAAATAAAAACGCGACTTTTTAAGCTTCTTCAGTTGCCAGCTTATTTCTAAACTTTGAATGTACTTAAACCAAACGCAGAAAATATTATTTTACGGTCCATTTTTTGACCTTTCCAACATTCATAAGCAGTCTTTAGTAACCACAGATGTGTTTATATTTATGATTCCGTGAATGGAGAAGCTTTGACTTGAACCGTGATTATTAAGAGGAAAATGAAAGTGAAAGAAGCCTCGAACTTAAAATTTCTTCTGTGCCTATAGATTTTGCCATGGTTTTACTTACCCCTCGGAAAATGCAAAGAGGCACTAACTTAAGTCGTACCACAGGCGCGTATAATAATAATTTATGCTTGCAAAAATTCCTGTAACTAGCATTCAGAAATGTTGAGATATGAATTATTATTATTATTATTATTACAAAAATCATCACGATTCTCTAATAATTGTTGAATGCAACATGCTTTACTTAATTAAATAATTAGTAAATTAATTAAAACCAATTTGGTTTAATCTAAGAAAAAACAAGTGGTTTAACTCGCCAATCCTGAGTATTAGGGAAGTTCACCTTATAATAATTTCTTAACAAAAAAGAAAACATAAACAATAAAAATATTCTAGCATTAAACTAAAAACTCCCATTTATTTTACACATTTTACTCCAACAAAAATTCAACTGTAACACAACAAAGAACAACTGCCAAATTTAACCACAAAAATATCAATGTAACCAACTCTGTATCAAAACCGTAAGATACTCCACATAAGATTTCATTCAAGGCACGGTATGTTTCGACATAATGTTTTTAGGGTAATTTCGTGATAAGTACATAAAAAAATACCCCCTTTTATGGTTTATTTGGAAGTATTTTCTCCAACTACATCACCAGTAGATATCTTGCCTGACAATTAGCAATTTCAATGTGCTTTTAATGATATCACAGATTACTACATTTAAAATGATTTTAAAATTCCTCCCGATCGCTAGTCAGGTGCCCTAACCTTCGGACCTCCGAGGATGATGCAAGTTTGAGTCATTTAAATCATACTCATCATATCAAGTAACAAATGTTAAGATGTCTGCGTCAGGTTTATTTACTGAATTTTAAATGGTTTTAAAATTAGTTTTTCTCGATGTTTAAACAGAAAGATGTACAGTACAGGTTATCTACCTGAATTATGCACGTTTTTCTTAAAATATAATATACACAAAAAACTGTTTGCTCAGTGAAAATTGTATTTATTTGAAATTAGCGATTTTATATATAATTTTAGAGGAAACAGGCAACTAGTAGGAAAAAAGACAGGCGATATTATTGTTATTTAATTATAATCCTGTGATGTTGCCTTGGTAACAGCACTGAATGCAATTCTTGCTCCGGGAATATTGCATTTTGATCGATAGACGCGAGAATGTGTAACTAAATGAAGCGATACGATTGAACGACAAAGACGTAAAGAAATAGGAGCAGCTATACTAGCTGAAAAACAACGGACACACTGCTATGTATGAAATATAATACCGTTAATTTAGATTGTGATCTGATACGGAAAACAAAAAACAAAAAATCACACCTGTATGTTTAAGATAACTAATATCGACACCTTACACAGTTATTTAAAATGACGCACGATCTTGTGTTTAGAAATAATTTAATTAATAATAAAAACAAATAACAGATTTTCATTTACAATATAAAAGTCTCCGTTTAAATTATGTAGCCATTAAACTATGAAAATTTATTTAAAGAAAATAAATATATTTGTTTTTTGGAATAACTGCCTTATCTTATTGCATCTCCCTGCCTTAAATCATACACTCTTGATTGAATTCTTTTGCAAATTTGCAGAAATCCTCGTTTGAGATAATCGGTTTAATACGATAACATATTTTCAAGGTAATTTTAAATTTAAATAATTATAAAAGTCCTAATTTCGAGACTAAGATGATTATATTAAGTGCTATGGACTTGGCAAAGCTTAAGAAACATTTTATTTTCAATTATCCTGCACTAGATCAATCTATTTAAGAGTCTTTCAAGCCATGTTTACCCAAATTGTCTTCAACTAAATAAGTTCATATATGTACAAGTATTCTCGGTATCTAGGTAATAAACTATGTAATTAAGTGAGTAATTTTATAAGTATATTAAATAATTACATTATCTGAAGATATAAATATGTAGTAATACTCGGTGAAAGACGACTGCAATTATACATGGGCGAGATAGGGGAAGTGGATCCGATTTCGCTCAGACTAGACCGACTCGTGTTTTGTCGGTTCTCGGGTACCGTATTACCTACCAGTTTCCCAGAGAGCCGACAAAACACGAGTCGGTCTAGTCTGAGTGAAATCGGTTCCACATCCACTATCTGGCCCATGTATAATTGCAATCTATCACTTACATGAATCCTCTGAAAGAGTACCTAACCACCGAGTCACATTAAGATTGCTCCAACTCCAGACTAAAAGTAAAAGGCCACAAGACCTGACTTGTACCTGACCATAAGAAGAAGAAGAAGAAGAAGAAGAAGAAGTAGAAGTAGAAGAAGAAGCAGAAGACGATTGCAATGACTGACGCGACAATATTGAAGAAAATCGAAAACTCCACTGTCATTAAATTTTACAAAACAAGAAGAGTCAATAATTCATTCACGAAGAGATGGTGACTGTTTACCACGTTTCTGCATCAGAGTTCCAAAAGTGCTCAAGTGAATTCAAAAGGGACAAGAAGAGCAATTAAGATGACTCTCGCTCGCGCGGACCCGTTATGCCGCTATAAAAGAAAATCTGGAACATGTTGAGAAACTTGTACTGGAGGTTGCCCAAATAAAGGTTAAAAAATATTAGCAAATAACACACACTATTCTTCATGACCATCTCAACCTCTCGAAAGTTCTTGCAAGATGGATGCCGTGAATGATCCCGGCACCTCAGAAACAAGTGCGAGTCGAGTGTTGGAGAGCGATTTTGGATCTCAGCGGTGAAGATTCTACGAGTATTTTCGCGCCGCATTGTTACTGGAAATAAAACATAGGTTTATCACTATGACCCTGAACGTATGCAGTGACAAGAGGGTGCAGATCATCTTAAGGGAAAAAAATCACTGCATCTACCGGGAAAGTCATAGCCACAATGTTTTGGGACTCTAAAAAAATTTTGCTGATCGAGTACATGGGAAAAGGTACAACCATAAACGCAACGCAGCATCTTATGCCGCCTCTACACATCGCCGAATGTATTCGCCAAAGATTCGTATACGAATGTTTCGTCAAATAATTCGTGCACAAATATGAACGAATTGTTTATCCACACACACATCGTATTTTCGCAATATTCGCGCTGAAAAGAAGATAGAATTATGGAAGATAAGCAAGTTGCTGCTGCACTATACTATATGAGTACATGCAATTATTATTTAAACATTTATGGTAACAGATTGTAGTATTGTACGTGGAATTATAGTCACAAACGGATCCTCAAAAGGCCTTCATGATTTCATAAGCAAACCATGAGTGTTTGTATATTTCATCAGAACTAGCACCATGATTTAAAAGATTTTCTTTTTCCTGTGATGGCGAAAAGCTACCATTAATGAATATTTTTTCTTTTTTAACTCTACTACTTCAAATTCGACACTGAGGCCACGTTTCATTCTGACCTAGGTATCGTTCTCAATCAATCAACCACCGATCCTATAGCGCCGATCTGGCCCCTAGTGATTATTATTTGTTCCCAAGTTTAAAAAAAAAATTGTCGAAAATTAATACACATTTTTCGAATAAGGAAGAAAGTTATTTTTTACAAGGTACTGAAACATTTAATTCCAAGGTATAATAAACGTATTGAGGTTATGGGAAATTACATTAAAAGATTAATTAAAATTTATTTGAAATGTTTTCATACTCATATCGACAATACACTGAAAGCCCCACGTATATGTAGAATATATACGTCTCCAGATACGAGGGACACTATTTATGTATTGAGAATTGGCAACACTGGTATTGCCAGGTGAAATTTGAAATTGTCATCGTAAAGTTTGACATTTTTGACGTTATAGGTAGTGAGAAAGTTTTGACGTGCGCAATATTTGTGTTTTTTGCAGTGTTTAAAATTTCATCTCGGCCAAAATATGGAATTAACTCGCAAAAATTTTCGAGCTATGATTTATTATGACTTTCGACGTGGTCTAACTCAAGAACAATGCATTAATCAACTGAATTCAACTTTTGGTGATGAAGCGCCATCCACACCCACTGTATATCGCTGGTACATTGAATTCAAACGTGGACGTAGTTCGCTCACGGACGAAGTTAAGGAAGGTCGTCCAAAATCGGTCGTTGTGCCGGAAAATATCGATGCTGTGCGAAAACTAATTGAAGAAGATCGTCATGTGACATATCAAGAAATCGAGAGATATTTAAGCATTAGTATGACCAGCATACATAAGATTTTGCACGAACATTTGTGTGTTCGGAAGCTGTGTGCGCGTTGGATTCCACATTTGTTGAAAGATGCTCAAAAAAATGCTTGTGTCGATTGGTGCCGTAAAATGATTTCAAAATACAACTGTGGTGCATCCAAAGCGGTATACAACATCGTCACGTGACGAGTCGTGGATTTATTCTTATGAGCCAGAAAGAAAAGGCCAGTCGGCAGTTTGGGTGTTTCAATGTGAAGCAAAGCCAACAAAAGTTGTTTGTTCTCGCAGCGTTAGGAAGCAAATGGTGGCGTTTTTCTTCACAAAAACTGGTCCCGTGGCAACTGTGGCTCTCGAAAATCAAAAAACCGTTAATTCAGCGTGGTATACGACCATTTGTTTGCCTGAAGTTTTCGATAAATTGAGAGAAACCAACCCAAAACGACGAATCATTTTGCATCATGACAATGCGAGCTCACACACATCAGATGCAACAAACGAGTATTTGGACACACAAAAGATCGAATTGATGGGTCATCCGCCTTACAGCCCCGACTTGGTACCCAATGACTTCTTCTTGTTTCCAGTAATTAAAGATAAACTGCGTGGACAATGATTTCATCGCCCGAAGAAGCGGCTGAGGCCTTCAAAACGCATGTTTTAGAGCTACCATCTTCTGACTGGACAAAGTGCTTTGAAGGGTGGTTCAATCGCATGCAAAAGTGTATAGATCTTAAAGGCGATTATTTTGAAAAGCAATAAAGGTATTTTTCATCAAATTCATTTGTTTATTCTTTCTATTCTCAATACATAAATAGTGTCCCTCGTAATTATGTTTTTAGAATGTTTTTAAATCTGCATAATAAAATATCAATTTTGGTAGGAGAGATGTCAACAAATGTTGGTGTTAAATTAGTATACACTGAAATAATATCACAAATACAATTAGTTAATTTTTGCTGTTTGTCACTGTAATACCAATATAGCCAAAAAAAAAAAAAAATAGTAATAAGACTGTTGCTGGAAAGTAAGCTAATGAAAATAATCTTAATTCCTTCAAACACTATTTATGAAATAAATACTATTTTTCTTTCCTTTCCGCTCATCAAGAATAAATTTAATTTTAAAAAAATCGCCGGGGGGCGTTATTTTAACAGAGAACCTACATTGCCCAGATGTGCGCTTTGTCATTTGAGCTTCTGATTATATCTGTTCCATAATGATCTCAGAACGTTTAAAGACTTGACCAAACAATCACTTCGGTAGCTCAATTTTTCATTTAGACAATGCAATTTGGATGTTCATCTTTCACCCCTCGCGAAATTTTTATATAAAATGCAATTTATCAGTGATAATTCATTAATAATAATAATTTTCTGCAATTTTAGAGTCAGATGATTTTTCTAAAATAATCTTCTTCAATCTGCTTTAAACTGTGGGTAAAAATTTTTTTAATGTATTTCTACATACTGTTCCTATTTTCCTTTTTATCTGTATATTCACTAAAACAGTACTTAGGAAAAAAATATATTTAAAAATATCAAAGTCTTTCTTAATCAGTGTAATTTTAAAGTCATGATTTAATCATTATCAAAAATTCCTTAGAAACCAATTCAAGAGCTTGGATTTTGACCAAACTGACTCAATTTTGAGATAAAATTCTGCCCCTAGTAGTAAATATTGCTTTATCTGCAAAAGCTATTTAATTAGTGCATGTGTAATAATTTTATTTATTTTAAAAAAAATTTGCAAGTGAGGTTTGCTCAGATTGTTGTTGAGTCTTCAAACTATCTATCACAATTTCTATAAATAAAGAATCTACAATATGATCATTTTACTCCAATATAACAAAAGTTTCGCGTTTGTAGTCATTGTGATTAATACTTAGAGTTATGACAAAGTAATTTTTAAGAGAATGAGAGACATGGTGTTACGTTATCTGTGTATATACCGTAGTCGACATATTTTAATTTCTGATACGAAAGTAGAAAGAAAGAGGAAAAGAGCGCGACGAAATAAACTAAAGATAAACATAAGCGAGGCTGCCAAGACTCGACAAACGTTTCCTATGAAATGTAAGGCGTGAGGGTCCCCCGCCACTGCGTTGCTCTCCCACCACTGTTAGCAAGCAGGCATCGCTGCATATTATAAGTTCATCTTCTGCATGGGATACAAGTGTAAACCGAAATTAAAATTTGACGATTATAGTATACGATTTATTCAGAAATAGGGTTGCAATAGTATTAGGCATACCATGCCACTTAGAATCTAAAATATTTAAATACGAATGTTCTGTTCATACATATATATAAATATATAAATACAAATAAACAGAATGTCTGGATTGTTAACGTTTCTATATCTCATGCCTCCTGTTATGTATTTTTGTCATACAGTGAAAATACTGTACATATAAAAACATTTAAACGAGAGTTTATATCATCTTAAAAATGGTAATAAATGTTTCGTATCTATTTTACTCCTCATACAAAGTTGGAAAAGGTTATTTTTGAATGTATCTTATTATTTTTCAATAACATGATAAGATGATTTATCATATTTTACTAGGTTATAATATAGGAAGAAATTGCTTACCTATAGCAAACTTCGTTTGGATCTACCCATACCGTTAATTCGGCAGGCAGACGCAGGTCGCTGTAGCTAAGACCGCATTTGGTCGCAGCCCTTTGTAATGTTATGTCCACGGGGGTCAGACCATTAACCCTTATACAACGGTAACCCTGCCCCTTGGCCGGCACCTCTGGAAACCAGTGCTTATCAAACCTGAAAGTAAAATAAAATAATTTGAATATAAAGTCGGAATTTTTATGTGGACTTAATATCTAATATTACGAGAACAAATAAATGCCCACCCAGTATCATTCTATACTAAAATTCGCTTCAAGTACAATTTAATAAAAAAACAATAAAAGGTATTATTATATATGTGTGTGAATATTGTAATGAGTCATGGTGAGACGTAGCTTGCTTATCACGCGATATTAAATCGCGACCTAAACGAGTTATATCTTTTGAAATACGTAAGCAGTTTTGTTTTAATGTTTATTGTATTTTGTTTCGCAACAAAATTGACTTTTTACCAAAATTACACAAGGACTTCATAGGCACGTCCTGCAGTGTAATAATATGTAATAATCATTATGATCTTTCATTAAAAATATTTTCAAATATATTGTTTTAATAAGTTCTTTTTGTCATCACCTGTTCTGATTAGTTTTCGTAACTGCATATTATATACATTGTATAAGTATGCATATTATACATTTGTTAGGCCGGGTGCACACCAATTATACAAAACAATTTATCTGTCAAATAAAATGTTTGAAGTATGTCAGCGTTCATTGAATTATATGGGATTGTTTGAAGGAGATGCACATCAATCAAACAAAATGTTTGACAGCATTTTAATTACATTTTGGCAAATTCTTAATTAATATAATGTGTTAATAAATGTCTAATTTCGTTTTACATATGCTTTTACTTTCTTATACGTAGTATAAGGAAGTATTGTGATGATGAAAATTTTCGACCTCGAGATTTTTGCAGATGTCCACGTTTTGAAGTCCCCTGATACCGAAAAAGTGGTTTTTAAAAAATGTCTGTCTGTCTGTCTGTGTGTGTGTGACCACGATAGCGGCCAAACCGCTGTAGATATCAATTCCAAATTTTATATTTACGTGTGTAATCTGCCTCTTGAGAACTGATTAGATTTTCAGCAAAATCGGCAGACCGGAAGTAGTAGTTTACTTCAGTGAAAAAATCGAAATTTGCAAATATTTCGTCAATTACTAAGTTTAAACAAATTTATAAAGAATTCATATGTACTTAGAATTAAGTTTGAAACAAATTGTCTTAAAAAAGTTTTTCGAAATTCCTACCGGAAGTAGGTCTTTTACTCTTATCGAAAATCAGTTTTTTGCGCATATCTCGCAAGTCATGCTTTTAAGACAAGTACATTACGAGTATAAAAGTATTTAAAACATAATTTTCAATATCTTTTATATAAAAAAATTTCAAAATTCAGACCGGAAGTATCACTTTTACTCCTATCGAATAGCGATTTTTTGCAAATATGTCGTAAGTTATGCATCCATTCTATATATATTTATCAAGAGTACAAAAGTATTTAGAGTTGGATATAAAATATTTTTTGTGTAAATGAAATTTCAAAATTCGGACCGGAAGTAACACTTTCATACGTATAAGAAAGTCGTGTGGTGGCCACACCTCATTTTTTAATTTGTGTACAACTTAATTTGTCAAATATGTGTGCATAATGGGTTCAAATAAATTGTTTGTCAAACATTTTGTGTAACCGTTGTGCACCCAGCCTTAGATAACAAAATGTAATAGGTAATATTTGAATGTAAGCACAAGGGCCTTTGAATCAAACCTATCTAATTCGTACATACATGCATGCGTAGACAAAAACGCACGTATGTGTTTCAGCCAGCATAAGCCTCATCAGCGTAGTACGTGTTTTCAGAATAGCTCTTTAAATTTTAGACCATGTATGTATAGATTGAGTTGATCGTTTATTAGATGTCTCAAAAGAAATATTATTCAATTGCATATAAAACATGAATTCCAATTTAATCGACCAAAAAGTAAATTTAAAAGTATCTTTTCTATCGCTTACATAACAAGAATTAATTTTAGTAATTTGTAAAAATATAACCAGCTTTCCAAATAACCGTATCTGCATGTAAAAGAACATTTCATAAATGCAATCATATGCATTAATAACGATTATCAATATTATTACTACAGTAGAACCACAAACTAGAAATCACTCTTGCAGATCAGTTTCTCCTTTTATTTAAAATTACTATACTAGCGTGAAAGTAATCAGAATAATCTTGAATCTATTTATTCGTTTTATTGTTTACAAAATTAATATATTCCAAATTTATTTAATATAGAATATATAAGCTAGCGAACTAATTGAAAGGAATAAGGAAAGTAATTCTATGAAAAAATTTGCTAATTTTACGTTAAACAACGTAACGTACTTTCTAATAAAGAAACAAACGAAGATGTGGACATAAGTATATGGATTTTGAGTAGCATTTGTATATTAACTACCAAGAATGAAATTTCCTCCAATTCGTGTGACATACAGAGGTATGTATTAAAATATGTACGCATTTCAATTCTAATACATACAACGCTATTTTACACAAAATTATACAGATCTTGTAATAAGGATTCTTTTAATAAAGGACAAATTAGCTAGCACAAATAAAAAAAAATATTAGTGATGTTTTATTGTTTGATAACGTTTAAAGGTATTGCGTATTGTATTGTATTTATGTTCACTAAGAGAAAACGAATATTTTCAAACACTTCATTTATTGATTTGTTTAGAAACAACGCAATATAATAAAGTGAAGCAGATATATTTGCGATGTTGAATGTATGTTAGATTGTGGCACAAGAAGATCCTGCCAAATATATTTTGGTATTATACACATGATTTAATGCATTTATAGCATTAAATCATAAAACTAATGAAAATTTCTATAAGTAATAAAATTGTTTTAATTTTCATATGATTTGCATGCATTCTATTGCATTATTTCATTTGTAATTTCCGTAAATGTCACTCATAGTAGTGAAAATGTCTATATATACACAGTTGACTAATTAAATAATAAAATGATTTCGGAATGGATCTAGTGTTGAAAGTTATCGAAGAGTTTACATTTTACTTCGAGAATAGAACCGTTCTGACGATATCTACTGCGTATACATCATTTTTGAAAGATTTAATTATTAACTTTTCTTTGTTTTAGAATTACATTCATTTTTGATAATATTAAATTTATTATTTCCATGTGCCCACTACTTCAATCAGTTTCTTCCAAACGCTGACTTTATTTTTTTAAGTATTTAAACAATTATTTTTTACATTAGTAAAAACATAAAAAGAAATATGATAGCGTGGTCCTTTTTCCGAAAATATATGTAGAAAAAAAATTAAAAAATCAAATTGGCAAAATATGCGAAAATTAACGACACTATCATAACTTAAAATATATTCTGACTACATCCTTGAAATAGTCGGAAAAAAAATTCACAATTAAACCTGTGATTCGGGAAATAAAATAAATATTGCAAGACTAATTGTTGGAGAAAGTTTAAAGCGAAACATGGTACAGTTTCGGCTGGCGGGCGGAGTTTCGCCATACGAGATTTAGCGGTTCTGAGAACTAACAGAGACACATAGATAAACGTTTTACGATCTAGTGTCATTCAATAAATCAAACTTACGGTGCACGCATAAATCAGAGTGCCTTACCGCTGCAACTTAACATGAATGTTCCATCTTTTTCACACCATCTGCGTTTAGCATCACCGTCCAAAACGTATGTCGGTGTATAAAAATCGGAGAAATACAGGACGCGCCTTAAAAAATATATAACCACAATTACCAAACAGCGTTCATTAAACCAATAAAAACAATATAATATATTTCGACTGCTCATTTAATGCATGCTTCTGCAATACAATAATCAGTATGCTTCACCCCACCAATCAGTAGTAAACCTGTTTAAACTTCTTTTAACTTTCCAAATAATAGTGAAGAAAATTTCTGTGTGGTCTGATCCTCATCGGCCCAGAAGTCAACTGGCTTTGAATGATATCATATCTGCAAAGTCGCTAGATCCTAAGTGCATAAAGCATGGCATGGGACATGTTCGTTAAAGCAGTAATGAACCCATCAACTTCCGCTGCCAACTTAAACGCCCCATGAAGAATTTTTCCGGATTTGTTATTTAATCAGGAGAATACAGGAAGATTTCAAGCAGTGATCGCAAATAGAAACAAAGCGAAGTTACTAATTTTGTTGAACACAAAATTTCTTTTATTTAGTTTTTATCCATACCCCACTGAAGCTTATTTGTTTGATTTTTATTGAACATGGTCATAAATTGTTTCAATTTCAATTAAAATTTGCTTCGCAGACAGACAGGTTTTTATTTTAATTGATTCCTATTCAAGTTTTACCACAAGCAAATCAAATTAAAAAGTTACATGAATATGGGATGTTTATACAGATTTATACAAATTATAATGTTATATGTATATGCACTTATATAAGCCTGACCTACGCGTAAATATAACTTACACAACCGTAATATCAATATAAAAAGCTATTTTGCTTGACTCCAGCTAAATATATAATAGTCAAGTTGTTATTCCTTCAATTTTATGGAAAATATGCATGAACGCACATAAGTAACAAGGTATATAAATTCAATGTCAACATGTATGTAATGTATTCTATGTTATGTATATGCTGGAATTATTTTTATTTTTATTTTTTACTTTTTTTATGGAAAAACATTTTTACATGCTTGCGAAGTAACATACATACATATTTAATATAAATTTTAATTACACTATTGTTCTCGACAATAACAATTGATCGGGTAAGACTGAGTCAGGAATTCTATCGATTCTGAATCGTTAAGAAAAAAATAATGTAGAATCGTACGTTAATTATAGATTTTACAAATCAATAGTCTTACTATAATGGCACAATCGCTGACGTTATCACATGATTCTATAAAATATTTAATAGGCAATAAAACATTCATTTTATTCTTTTAACAGATTTCTTTTGATACAAACAATCGAAGTCAACAGGTAATATGGAAGTAGGCTTTTTGTGTTTACCACGAATAAATCATAATAGTTACTGCAAAAATAATTTTCAAATAAATATATATTTTATTTTTAGCATAAGAAAAACAATATTGAAAAGACGTAGGTAAAAAGAAAAAATCACATAAAGAATAACTTTACATCAAAGATAAGAATTAATCTGGCCTTGGCGCAATTTACGATTTCATCAATGCTATTGATAGACGTGGCTTAAATTGTACCACTGATAAAGAACCCGTAATTATGTGGAAGTTCATAAGATAACAACACACACTCACAATAAGAAAGGGGATTTTTGTATGAAGGAAATTTATAATAAACTGCACATATAGCTAAAATGTGTGCAGCTGACGTCTAAACGACTTGCAAGCTGACTTGATCAATTTCTTGAACAAGTACTTATCGACTTAGTTCATGTTATATTTTTCTTCTACAACTTGATCAAGTGTTTAGTAACTGCAAACGTACGTTCTGCCCTTTCAGGTAGGTGGCGTGATGAGTTTGAATTGGTTAAAGTCCCTAGATAATAAAGTACCGCAATTATCTCCATTTTGGCGGTACTTATTTTGGCGGCAAATTTAAAAATCTGTCGCGTTTTCTTAACTTTACAAATTTAATTTCGATTAAATTGAAATTTAGAATAAATACGGGAAATATTGTATTTTTATTTTCTGAAAAATTCTTGTCCCCGTGCGGATGCGATCCCGAGCCGACCGCGTGTGAAACGGGCATCTTACCATTAGACCAGCGCGGGTACTTGTATGTGAGTTGTCTTACCGTCTATTTGTATATATGCGTACGAATTACTAAATAACTACTAAAAGTCACCAAATCAACGCCATTTTGGCGGCGTTATCATGGGACAAACCAATTGCGGTACTTTATTATCTAGGGACTTTAGAATTGGTTAAAGTCTCTGTATAAGAAAGTCTGGACAGAAGAGGTATGAGTCATGTAGTCCATAAATATAGAATTTGTTAATAACTTGACTTCAGCGGCACCTATTGACTGTTTTGATATCCTATTTTACACGCACTGACGATATAATTATGGTCTGAGAATATCAAGAAGATTGGTTAAGTCATTAAAAATTTAACTGAATAACGAACAGACCGCACCAACGATTGTATATATAAAGATAGATCGCCCAGCTACAAACTAAAAACTAGTTTCGAACTAGTTTATTCACTTCAGACAAAAAAATGGTTATTAAAATTTCGCTTTTATTAACAATTTTTAAATAGAAACTATGTATTTTACAAATATTACTGACACTGATAAAATAATTAAATACGTTTAGTATGATAAACATTTTTAATACCATTTGATAGGTTTATATAAAGTTTACCAAATTAGTACGATTCTATAACCTTGATTTAAAATCATTGTTATTATAGAAACACATCTAAAACTCTAGTAAAGTACTGCAAAAAGTAAAACACAATAGGATTTCTTAAACTTGACATTTAATAATGAGGCTAGTAATTGTAGGCGTAAGACGACGTAAGTTAGCATATACCCTAAAAACATCAGAAACAGAACTACATTCTAAGTGTCCTCCTTAAACATAAAATTGCGAGAATGATCTTGATTTTAAATACAACTCGAACTTTAGGTTCATGGCCTAAGTGAAATATATATATATTATATATTCCATAACAATTTATTGAGTAGGATTTGTAAAAATTGTAGGTGGATCCTTACTTATATCAATCTGGCTACGCATATGACGCATAAATACCAGTAAAATTGCAAACGTATTAACGTAAGAAATACTCAAATTGTTTTTCTTTTGTATTTAATACAAATAACTACTTTGTCTATGAACAGAGTTCGCAGATTCTTATATCAGGATGTTCATTGTAATTATTAGCTAGTTTTTTTGTGTTATGAAACAGATAATTAAACATTTATTTTCTTCCAAAGCAGTCTATTTGTATACTTATGCAAACATCCGCTAAGTATTTTGAAAAGAATTGCTGTTATTGATTTATTTCATTAGTGATCAGATTAAATAAACTAATAGAATGGGATAATAGGTATATAAACATCTCCTATTGGTGGTATCTACTAAGCAGTGGAGAAGTAGAGTATTAGAAAACTGTATTAGTATAATGTTAGTTTATCTAACATTTTAACAAACATTTATAGTTTCAAAGCACTTCTTTCTAATTTTAACGTTTTTAGGAACATTTAGAAATAATTTACCGAAAGCTGAACAAGTGTTTGATATTTTGATAGGAAGAACTCAATAAAAAATAAATATATAAGAATGACATTGTAACAAAATAAACAGAAAACTATAAATTATTAACGATAATAGAATAAGCCCCAACGGCACTAATAAGAGCATAAATGACAAATATACAGTAAAGTAGTAGCCCTAATTTAGTTGGATTATTATAGGTTACTAATTCAAAGTGGATTACGTAACTTCTGGTGCTTTTCTGAAATCTTTCAAGGCATAGTTTAAGTTTAGAAAGCTTTAACATTTTTTATACAAGTAACGTGTGTGTGCAATTGCTTTACTGATCGGGCAAGTGCATTTTAGTGCATTTATGTTTCATAATTTCTGCTCTTGCTGATTTCAACATAATTGCCAAATTTTACATTATATTTATTTAATAAATAGAGTAATGCTAATAAACTTTACGATATCTAATATGACTCTAGAATTACAGATTACTATGGCTATTTCATCATCTTAGCAATGTTATATAGTTGCATGTAGGCATGATCATAAGATTATAGAATTATGTTTATTTTGTAAATTAAATATTTAGACACGACCATGGCGGTAAACAAATTAAAGCAGACGTTTGCACGTTGCCAATTGAATAACATAAATATTTCTAAATCGCAATGGACAAATCAATTACAGACACACATTACATTATGTTAAAGGTATTAGAAAACAAAAAATATGTAAATTGTTTAATTATTGGCAACTCTTAAAGAGAAATAAAACAAACTACTATTTTCGTCCGTTGGGGTAATTGGGTTTCTATTGATATTATAAAATGGATTTCAATCAAACTCGCTTTGTTAACTAGTATATTATACAAAATACCAAATGTATTACTTCAAATTCTTTTCATGCAGTTTTTCCCTTCGTTAAATAAAAACGCCACTCAAATTTTAACTTTAAGAAATAATTCCGTTTTACATAAGAACATTCATAGACAACTACAATATCTTGAGCGAAAATATATTACATGACCATTATATATAATATCACAACGAAGTAACAAAGGCACTTCGCATATCTTAGGCAAATTCGAAACAAAAAACTTCCTTATGCATTGTTGAATGGGAACTTTCTTTTGGTAATTAAGACTACTGATACCAGACAAATATGAATTTATTGTAATTAAATTTCGTAGCAGCCAGGTGGAACCTTCGTACGAAAAAAAAGGAGAGTTGGGGTACAGCTACACCATGCAGAAAGAACTTACGAGTGAAGTGCACGTACACACAAATAAAACATTAAGGTGGCCGTTTAATAGAAAGAGAATCGTCACATTGCTCTATCCTTTTCTAACCATTAGGCGTGTATTATGTGTTGCATACGTGACTGCATTTATATTAGCCATCTAGTTGAAAGTAGCAGCGATATAATTTGTAAAATAAATTTATTAGATAAAAGATGATGCTACTAACGCGCAACGTATGTCTTACATTGAACCAAATTATATAGAGACTGATAGACCAGACCGTTTTTTTTTGTATGAGAGAAAAAAGAGAGTTTTTGTCTCATACATACACGATTTAATAGAATATGTGTCTATTTTGAAATCCTTGATATTTACCCTAAATTGTAAAAATGCAAATAACGTCCTTACAAGAATAATAGGAACATACTGTTACATATAATGTTTGTTTTGTAAATACCTATGTAGTTCTATGTCCTTTACCTATTTGATTTAGATAATAAACAGGTACTTTTAGTGATTATTGCATTTCTGAAACAGGAATATATAGGCTGATTCAATTTTGACGGTCACCATGTATTTATTCAAATTCGTTTTTGACCATTAATAATAAAAAGAACAGAACTCTTTGCTCAAGAAAACCCGTAAGTAGTGAACCTGTCAGTGTAAGAAACACAAGGCCTATAATGTGTGTAAAAGTAAGAAAAAGAGAAACAATCAATATATATCACATACCTACAACAGTCTAATTAAATAAGTTAAATATACATGTGTGCTCAGACAGTTGTCTTGGATATTATAAAATGCCTTCCTTGTCATCAAGTGTTTTATTAAGTTCTGATACCGTATCAACTATTAGAATGACCAATTCAATTGGAAAAAAATTTCAAAGACCGCCATGAAATTTATCCGACAGTGTGCATTTCGCACGTTAATAATAAATTACTAAATATAATTAAAAACAAGATCTGAAGAATATTAAAAAAATTAAATTTCTTACATGCCTATGTAAGTAATTTTTATTACAGAATTAAAGAAAATAGTTTAAAAATTTTGTATAAGTACCTAAATAACTTGCCTAATAATTAATACCAGTGGCCGAAATTCGACTTTAATTCATTAAATTTTTAAGTTTGAGTTATTCAGGTTCTTTTCTCAAAAAGTATACTTCTATAACCGTTGCATATAATTTTTTTGAATTTTCTATTACGTTAGCTGCGAACGTGTAGAAATACGTCGTTATCCATTAATTTTCGAGTTAATTAATTGATGTATTTATTTGTAACACATATTATACATAAATTTTATCTTTCTGCACTCCTTATTCATATGAACTTTAACTATCTATGCCAGAGTACAAAGCTTTTTCGTCATGTATTAATATATACCTAGACAGTTGTATTATTTATTCATTTCAATTTTATTAGGGTTTCACAAAAATGAAATAGTATGCTAGTTTTCATATACAAACTAAAGAATATATTTTGTCATATTAAGATGGCTACCTCACCAATCTCAATTACATTGCAAACATTCTGCTAACATATCGCACCACAATCCGGCTTAATCCGCAAACTTATCTCCAACTGAAGTTTGTCCGAATAATATTATTATGGGAAAAATTGTTAAAAAACAGGAAGTTTTTGTACTAAAAATGTGCTTACTTCGAATATATAAATACTTGTAAGATATTAGTAGCTTAGCCTATAGAAAAATAAATTCTCTTTCTTTTGATGCTTGATCCAAAGCAATTAAGGGTATTCCTTAGCTGCCTTTTACATCTAAGTGTCTCCACCCAGCATTCTGATTTAACAAGGAATGGTTTTAGCAGAAAATTAGATTCTGCCCCTCACATTCTGAATAATTCCGCTAGTGTACGATATAATATAAAAAATAACTCCTGTGATCTCACTATTTCCTCTAATTTAATTCTATAGGAAAAGGTAATCAAAGAATTTCCAAATTTTTCGAATTTTTATTAAGGAAACGCTAAGAAAAAAATAATGAAAAATTATCATTACACCTCTGTCAGAACATTCTGTAAACCACAACAATATACAGATCAGGGCATAAATTTACAAAATACATATATACATGCACAACAAATATTAAAAAAAAATTATAAATGAGATACACTTTAACATGTATTCGCAAATTTAACCCAAAATTGTCTATACTTATTTTAGGTAATTTTTATTTCATAAATAAAATTCCTTTTTGACTTTCTTATACCTACGTAGTAAAAGGAAGTATTTTGATGACAAAAATTCTTGACCTCGAGATTTTGCAGATTTCCACCTTTACAAAAAGTATCTCGCGCGTTCTCTCTCTCTCTCTCTCTCTCTCTCTCTCTCTCTCTCTCTCTCTCTCTCTCTCCCTCTCTATGTGACCACGATTGCGGCCAACCGGTAAAGTCCATCAATACCGAACTGTATATTTAGGAATATAATCTCTCTCGGAAATCTAATTAGATTTTCAGTGAAATCGATAAATCGGGAGTAGTACTTTATTTCAGTGAAGAAATCAAATAATAGCAATATCTCGTCAACTACTAATTTTAGAATGTAAAGTATACCAAAGCGATCAAGACTAAATTAGAAAACAATTTAAAAAAAAAAAATTTTGAAATTCCTACTGGTACATACTCTTATCGTAAAACAGGTTTTTGCGAATATATCGCAAGTCATGCATTCTAGATAGATATATCACGGGTATGGACATATTTAAAGCTCGATTTTGAATAATTTTTGTATAAAAAAATTTCCAATATTCGGACTGAGATAAATAATAAAATTCCTTTTACCTCTTTATACGTAGTATAAGGAAGGATAGTGATGATGAAAATTTTCGTCCTCGAGATTTTTGTAGATGTCCACGTTTTGAAGTCCCCTGATACCGAAAAAGTGGTTTTTAAAAAATGTCTGTGTGTGTCAGTGTGAGTCTGGCTGTGTGTGATCACGATAGCGGTCAAACCGCTACAACGATCAATTCCAAATTTTGTATTTACGTGTATAATCTGCCTCTTGAGATCTGATTAGATTTTCAGTAAAATCGGCAGACCGAAAGTAATAGTTTACTTCAGTAAAAAGATTTAGGCAATTTAGGCAATATTTCGTCAACTACTAAGTTTAAACAATTTTAAAAAGAATTCATATGTACTCAAAATAAAATTTGAAAAGAATTTTATTAAAAAAGTTCCACCGCAAATGCGTGAAACTTAATTTTTTTAAGTAACTGATCCTATATATTTTTGGATTTTCTAGTACTGCTTTAAATGATCTGTTCAACTGTTTTTTCTTTTTCAAAATTGAGCCAATAGTTTTTGAGTTATTTATTTTTTTTGAAAATATTTGACCAAAACACTTGTTTAGAAGTAGAACTTGTACAGTATGCGAATCTGGAAATACTTTCTCATTTAGTTTCCATAGATTTGCATTTAATTTGAAATATAAGTCGAAAATCTGTTGCAATATATGTACATTAGGGTGACCATTATGTGTTAGGAAAAATTGTTTTTTCAGCATTCTCTTTGGCTACTAATGTTTTGTCGAAAGACGAATGACAAAAGCAATATATTCTACAAGTAGTTAGTCAATACCGTAAAGAATTTCCGGACGCATACAAATCGACTGTTGTTAGGACAACTACTGAGCCATAGCTAAACCTAAGGCTGGGAATTTGTCAAACGTTTTACTCATTAGCTATTGCTATTCTAGAAAAAATCAAGGTATGTACTTTTTTACATTGAATTTCAAATCTATCTATTCATGTATAATAAGTTGCACTTTAATTCAACAGAAGAAAAAGCGAAAAAGTTGATTTTTTCCAGAATGGGGGAGGGAACATTAACCCCTCTGCGGTACCCCTTAATGTGAATCAAATAAGTAGACATTTTATGTGGTATATTTTTACATTTAACGAAAAAAAAATAGGGAGGTACCCGAAAGAAATCTCAAATTTGAAAAATAACGACCACCCTAATGTAATGTTCCAAATTATTTGCCAATTAAATGAGAACATATTTTCAGATTTGCATTTAATTTGAAACATAGTGTTACGCTGTGTTTCAAAGTAAATGCGAATCTGAAAATGTTTTCTCATTTCATTTTTATTTAATTTACACATAATTTGCAACATAGTGTAGATATGTTACAAATTAAATGGAAATTAAATCCAAAAGTATTTTCAGATTCGCTTTAATTTGTAAGACTCTGTGTATGATCACTTTGATCACCAAAACATAAATACTTTTTGTAAAATACTCTGTGGGCTAGATATTTTCGGTAGATATATTACTAAATAAGAATACGAGATGCATCAGTTCTATTTTCGGCTTTTTGTACGAATAGTATTATATCAGTTCAATTTAATGTTATTTGTATATATGCGATTGCGATTTCTTTCTTTAAACGTTACTCTTTTGGTGTCTGACAGAAAGACATATATAACGTCATTGTATGACTGAGTAAGATATACAATAAGTTTGTCTGCTCTTAGTGCGGACACTATATTTCCAGAATAATTTTAAAAACTAATATTATTGTCGACAGCGCCCTCTGTTTAAGAATTACTGCACCCATCACTCTGATTATGATATATGGAATCTACTTTTCTTAATAAAGAATGTCCAGATATGTCCGAATCAATCCGAATGCCGCGTAAAAACAATTAAAAGCACAAGACAGCTATAAAATACGCTTAATTGCTTTGTATCAAGCATCAAAAGAAAGAGAATTTATTTCTCTAGGGGGTAAGCTACCTAATATCTGGCAATTATCTATATATTCCAAGTAAATACGAAACAAACTAGCAGATTTTTGGTATAAAAACTTCCTGTTTTTTAACATTTTTTTCCACATTAATCGAACAAACTTCCGTTATTAAAATTACCCAGTCCCCTGGAGATAAGTTTGTAGATTATGCTCGTATTTTTTAATTTTTAATTTATTGCGTACTAACGGTTTCTGGTGCGATATGTTCGCAACATGTTTGCAATGTAATTGAGATGGGCGAGATGGCCACCTTAAAAAAGGAAAGTATCTATTTATTGCAATCTGATATAAAGTGAATTGTAAACTAATTCAATACTGTATTAAAGTAAATTGTTTTTCGATTGAAAGTTTATGCAAAAAAGCATGTATGAAGTTAATAAAATTTTAATATTGTATTATTGAGACGACGTTTAAATAGGATGGTAGAAATATGAAAAACTGATATACCGGGTCCTGCAACACATGTTCACAATAAAAAAAAAATAAGGATACCTCAGAGATTAGAACGAGATATGAAAAACCATTACCCCACCTATGTCTATGCCAATCAGCCAGTACATTATTAGTATGTTTCAATTGTATATCGAGTAACTATTTTAAATGTAAATATGTAATTAAGTAATAATTATCTATTTAAAAAAAATGGTATGTGTACATACACCTATTTTTACAAAAGATACATAAGATATATGTCATTATTATATGAAGAAGTCCTTAAGGAAAAAAAAACTAATGTAGGAATAGATCCAGATAATCCCTCAATAAGTTATTAAGTACAGTAACGACAGTAATACTGTATGTGTTAAGGTGATTAATGGCAAACTCTTATTTTACTAGAGAATTACTGAAATAAATCTCGACTGTTTAGTTTAGTTTTTCATGAGCATATCATCATACCAGGTATCACATACTTATGATTACTTACGCGAAAGTAATCGTAAGTAATTCAATTGATAGTTTAAAATGAAAATATATCTATATTTTGTAAAAATTGGCAGACATTAGAGAGGAGTATGACAGGGCTTCACGCAGAAACATGACAAACCCATCATCACCACTAATGGTGCTTATAATGAGTTTTTGGTTCCTTGGAAGTAGTATTTCGTATTTTAATTAATCCAACGCGCTTAACAATTATTCATGATCACAATATATTGCACCACTGGCACAACAATAATAAATCTAAGTGTCTCTTACAGCTGATGAAATCTTGCAAACAAAAAACAAAGACTTGAACGTGCTGAACTGTTGTTAACTGCATAATGTTACGTAGCTTTTTTTCTCTATAACGACTCTAAATTCTTCACCAATGGAATTTCTTTCTCGATTAAACTTCTCAAGAGTAGCTATCAATACAGTCTGTATACTAAATCGATTTTGCAGCAACATTTACTTCTAAAAGATCAACGCTAAAAAAATATATCATTAAGATATGGATGATTTTAAAATATACGATTTCCTAGCATCGTGACTGCACAAATCATTCATAAATCTAATAGAAAGTCAGTGGCTGACGAAAAAAAGACTTTTGAAGAATTGCAATATCCAAAATAAACAAGTTCAAAACAGAGGATTAGTTATTCAACATTAACTCACTTAATGCTTAAAATATGGGAATTTATTATTTTCTATTATATATTCAAACTTAATTGATAATTAACATGCTTTTCTTTTTAATTCAAAATGTTTTGTTCACAATAGATTTTATTAAGAAGATAAACATTATGTCAGCAGGAAGAAACAAATTACCAACGCACATAAATAAAAAAAAAATAAATAAAAAGAGTATTTAATAAAAACTACACATATTACTTCTTTTTTAGTGATGAAGCAAAGTTATTGCAACGAAAAGAAAGTATCGAAATACTTAATAAGTAATAGGTAGTTATGCAAACCCATCATCACCACTAAAGGTGCTTATAATGAGTTTTTAGTTCCTTGGAAATAGTATTTGGTATTTTAATTAATCCAACGCGCTTAACAATTATTCATGATCACAATATATTGCACCACTGGCACAACAATAATAAACCTAAGTGCCTCTTACAGCTGATGAAATCTTGCAAACAAAAAACAAAGACTTGAACGTGCTGGACTGTTGTTAACTGCATAATGTTACGTAGCTTTTTTTCTCTATAACGACTCTAAATTCTTCACCAATGGAATTTCTTTCTCGATTAAACTTCTCAAGAGTTACAATTATTTTAAACAAAACATATATGTCTTCAATATTATAGTTAAGTAGTTAATAAACTCAACGTAAATTGAATTTAGAAAAATAATGAAATTTGTCAATTAATCACTTAATATGTTACCAATCATGTTGTAATTACAAGTTTCGATCTGTATTATGCAGAGAGCTATTAACATATCGTTCGCTGTACCGGGCTTCAGTAACTGTCAAAGATTCAAACACTAAAGCATTTCTTTTCGCACGTAAGTTTACTTATATTTTTCCAAATCAATGAACTATAACTGCGAAAGCAAGTCTTCAAAAACAAAGCATCATCAACTATTCAGATTTCGTTGGAAGGTGAAACTGGTGCAGTTTTGTCGGACTGCCATTGTTGAGAAAATTAAAGTAATATAATTTTGTTTCTTAAAGAATTCATTCAATTCCTTTTTTTACCACAGGAGTTACTCAACTTTTGTATATGGTAAAGTTGACAATGTGTTTTCAACTGTGAATCATCATTTCATCATCGGTAGGTACATTTTTATCTATTCCAAAATAAGATTTTTCAACCTTAAAAAACTATACTCTTCAATTATACAAAAGTTGAATAAATTGATATTGTTCAATCAGCAATAAAAATTTTGCACTAATTTGGGTTTTATATTTTAAATATATACTTTATGATTAATTTGCTTTTAGTCTTCAAAATTGCCGTTCTTGATCAATCTTCAAAATGTTCCTAATGACCAGCGGTCCTTAGGTTCCTTAAGACTATTGACTGTGTGTATTTATAAATTTAAATTTCTGCGACAGGCATACAGGTAGCATTAAATGTTTAATCTTGAAAATAATATCATTGCTCGACAAATAATTCTTTACTGAACACTAATAAAGCATGATACATACAACATAGGGTTAATGTTGAATGTATCATTCAATTGTTACACATTAAAAGTGAACCTTCTTTTAAATCACCCGAATATGATTGTGCAAAGTAAAAAATTTATTATTGCAAATCATTTTGATTTAAATTAAACAGAAAAAAGAAAAAGTAACCGATAGCTATCTATACAGGGTGAGTCATTAGTAGCCGCTTCCTCGATTGCTCCTTTGTATTCTAAATAAGAGAAAAAGCAATAGGCGGAAGAGTTATGGTTGCTTGGGGCGCATAATTTAAAAATACTTGCAGCTCTGACGCACTTCCGGTTTCACCGGATATGCATTAGGATTATTTTTTTTAAATGACACCCTATATATTTTTGGATTTTCTAGTACTGTTTTAAATTGTCTATTTAACTGTTTTTTCTTTTTCAAAATTGAACTAACAATTTTTGAGTTATTAATTTCTTTTGGAAATTTTTGTCCAAAACACGTGTTCGGAAAAAAAATCATATTTGCATGGTTTTTAAGTGTAAAAGCATTAATTCAAGTGGTACGTGTAGCCAAGAAAATTCTGCATCTTTTGATATAAGTTGCATTCGACAATACCTCAAGAAACTTTGTTTTTTCAAGGCCTACTTCTGGAAATTTTCACATACCAAAAACTTATTTTTTTTAAATGGAACATCCTGTATTTTATTACGGCATTTTGTTCCTTTTCTTATTCTCTTTCATTTTTGTTAACTATGTACTATACCTATCTTGTGTAATTTCTGAGATAATCACTATAGGAGTAATCAGCGGTCAAATAATGAACTACGAGCGTTGTTCTATGCACCCCAAATATTCGTTTAACCAATGGGAAGGCCCGACTGCCTGTGTCAACTGTCAAACAAAGTAATGATTAAACGTCATATACCTATCTTGTGTAATTTCTGAGATAATCATTATAAGAGCCAACAGCGGTTAAAAGAGCGCTGTTGTTGGTTGAACGAATATTTGTGTGCAATATTCGTTCAATCAATGGGAAAGCCCGACTCCCTGAATTACCTGTCAAACAAATTCGGTAAACGTTTATGTCAAATTTATGGATGCATTTCTATTTGTTATCATCAAAATGAATTATTTTCATGAAGAGTTAATAGAAATGATTTACATTTTGGTGGGTGAATTTGAAAGAAATTCTTTCCTAGCATCCAGGCTCTATGCACAGCGATACCCTGATAGAAGGCATCCGAAGCCAGAGGCCTTTGAAAGTGTAAAGGAACGGTTCGAGAGGACTGGAAGCATAAAATATGAAAAAAAAGAGCGGACAAAACCAATAACTGGTGAGGAAAATGAGATTATAGTACTTACGAGTATAGTCGAAGACTCCCATACTAGTACTAGGAAAGTTAGTCGTCAGTTAGATATAAGTCAAACTTCACTATCCCGAGTGATTAGGAAACATAAATTTCATCCATATCATATTAAATTAGCACAGGAGTTAGATAAAGGAGATTTTCAGAATCGGTTAAATTTTTGTCAGTGGGCAGTAGATAAATCAGCAGAACAGCCTGAATTTCTCAATTTTTTGTTGTTTACCGACGACGCCACTTTTCATAAAAATGGATATGTTAATGGTCACAATTTTCAGTCTTATGACACACAAAACCCCCACTTTATTCGACCTGCAAACTTTCAGAATCATTGGTCATTAAATGTTTGGGGGAGGGGGAGGGGGAGGGGATAGTAGGTAGTTGCATACTTGGATCTTATTTCTTTGACGGAAATGTTAATGGAGAAGAATATCTTCGTTTTCTAAGAAGGGATTTTCAAAACTTTTTGGAAAATATTCCTCTAAATATTATTGGTCGTATGTGGTTTCAATTAGACGGAGCCCCAGCTCACTATAGCCATCAAGTTCGTGAATACCTAGATCAGGATCATCAATTTCAGAACAAGTGGATTGGGCGGGGTGGTCCTGTACCATGGTCCGCAAGATCACCGGAATTAACCAAATTAGACTTCTTTTTGTGGGGTTACGTAAAAGATCTAGTTTATCAAACAGTGCCCACACCAAAGAGGACATGAAAATTAGAATTAGAAATGCGTTTACAAGAATCAGTTAAGACGTTTTACGTAACGTTAGTACTTCTTTGGAAAACAGAATACGCACGTGCATTGTAAGAATGGTGGTTATATTGAACATATTTGAAGAAATTTGTTTGTCTGTAATTATTAATTGATTAATAATTATTTAGGTTATTTAAATTGCGTTTTTATATTTGTTTTGTTTTGCATTATCAATTTATAATTTCGAAAAGCTACAGCCATCTATTCTGAAGAGCATTAACTAAATAAAGGAATACGAGCAATCAGGCAAAGTAAATTTTAAAAAAAATATTGGTACTGAACATTGCTGGAATTACAAAAAAATTAACTGAAAGTGTAATAGTGTGTAAAATTATGACTCTTAGAATAGTTAGGTTTAATCTTTACTTTGTTTGACAGTTGACACAGGCAGTCGGGCCTTCCCATTGGTTAAACGAATATTTGGGGTGCATAGAAGAACGCTCGTAGTTCGTTATTTGACCGCTGATTACTCCTATAGTGATTATCTTAGAAATTACACAAGATAGGTATAGTACATAGCTAACAAAAATGAAAGAGAATAAAAAAAGGAACAAAACCCCATAATAAAATACAGGCTGTTCCATTTAAAAAAAATAAGTTTTTGGTATATGAAAATTTCCAAAAGTAGGCCTTGAAAAAACAAAGTTTCTTGAGGTATTGTCGAATGCAACTTATATCAAATAATGCAGAATTTTCTTGGCTACATGCACCACTAAAATTAACGCTTTTATACTTAAAAACCATGCAAATATGATTTTTTTTCTGAACACGTGTTTCGGACAAAAATGTCCATAAAAATTAATAACTCAAAAACTGTTTATTCAATTTTGAAAAAGAAAAAACAGTTAAATAGACAATTTAAAACAGTACTACAAAATCCAAAAATATATAGGGTGCGTCATTTAAAAAAAATAATCCTAATGCATATCCGGTGAAACCGGAAGTGCGTCAGAGCTGCAAGTATTTTTAGAATAAGGGCCTCAAGAAACCATAACTCTTCCGCCTATTGCTTTTTCTCTTATTTAGAATACAAAGGCGCAATCGAGGAAGCGGCTACTAATGACTCACCCTGTACAGTCTGTATACTAAATCGATTTTGCAGCAACTTTTACTTCTAAAAGATCAACGCTAAAAAATTATATCATTAAGAATTGGATGATTTTAAAATATACGATTTCCTAGCATCGTGACTGCAATCATACATAAATCTAATAGAAAGTCGGTGGACTGACGAAAAAAGACCATTGAAGAATTGCAAGTCTTGAGAAATATTTAATAAAACACTAATGTTATATTAATTATTCAACATTTAACTCACTTAATGCTTAAAATATGGGAATTTATTATTTTCTATTATATATTCAAACTTAATTGATAATTAACGTGCTTTTTTTTGTAATTCAAAATGTTTTGTTCACAATAGTTTTTATTAAGAAGATAAACATTATATCAGGAGGAAGAAACAAATTAGCAACGCACAAAAAAAAAAAGAGTATTCAATAAAAACTACACATATTACTTTTTTTTAGTGATGAAGCAAAGTTATAGCAACGAAAAGAAAGTATCGAAATACTTAATAAGTAATAGTTATGCATTTATTTGACGTAACCGATTGAAAATTAGGTAAAGTAATTAACTTTTTTTTGAGTATCCAATTAATAAGAAATTGATAAATAGTCCACGCGATATCGACTAATTTAAAAGTGCAATATGTTCAACAACTATCTTCTAGATCTAAATACATTAGAAATTATGTGTTATACACCTCTTCCGTATGTCACGCATACACGAAGTTTGAAGCATTCTTAATAAAATTGCGTACTTCCGGAACAGTGAGAAATAGCATAGTCGGTACACTTTCTTTTAAAAATTAAACGACTCACATATATAATAATAAGGAAAAATTTCGAAAGCACCATTATTACATGAGATATCACTTCACTACCAAATAAATGCTTATTCCCTCTGGATACCATAAAAATGTTGGTATTAAAACGCATTAAATTAAATCCTTATATTGAACGTTGCTTTTTCTTCATAATATTTTAGTATATTCGTAAACAATGATTCGTCTATATGAAAATTTTAATATTCCTAATTAACAATTAAAATATTAACACTGAAAATGTATTCAAATAATTATTTCACGCTGAGAAAATCATGACGTAACGCGCCTGCAATGTGTAAAGTTACATTTGCCATGTTGTGGTCTGATATAATACAAGATATTTAAAAAAAATCGTATGTATAATTCCCCTACGTAGCTTAATAGTAACAGCACCTGTGTCTGTGCTTTCGAATCGTACTGGAAGCGAAATTTTAATACATAATTATATTTTACTAATTCATAGTAATTTCATCAAATGCTTCATGTAATTAATATGAGGTGTGGGCACCATACGACTTTCTTAGAATGTTGTATATAAAAGTTGTGCCAAAGTACATTTATCTTCTACAAAAATTACTCCAACTCTAAATACTTTTATATTCTTAATAAATTTGTATACAATGCATAATTTGCAAAAAAAAACTGCTATTCGATAGGAGTAAAAAGCTACATCGGTCTGAATTTTAAAATTGTCTTTATACAAAAACTGTACATTATTATTTTCCTTAAATACATTAGACTCTATGCATCAAATTCATTAATGAATATTACAGTAGAACTAGCTGTTATTGTTATAAAGAAGGGAAAAATTAAGTATTTCATTTATAATATTGACATCTAATTGTTATCTAAAAATAAATTGTGTAAATTCTCCTTAATTCCCGATTGTATTTAAAATAATAAAAACAATAAAAGATAAAGAAAACAAAAATAAATAACTTTCCACAACACGCGAGATTATTTGTACTGCAAACAAACGGCAGATTAGATTTCGACATTAGTAAACACTGTATATAACAAAGTTATGAAGCGGGCTCGTTTCGTATCTAATCTACTAAAAATTGAACACCACAACTATAAAATAATAAATAATATTAACTTAAAATGTTTAATTTTAATTTATTACAAAACAAATAGAGGCGCGAGAAAATATGGTATTACAGAGAATAGGACCATTATTTTTTCCTTTACAATTTCCTACGTATGCTGTGTGACTTTTTAGGTCGATTTCTTCAATATTATTATTCCGTCACATCATAATTTTGAGAAAGTATCAATAATAATCTGCCTAAAATATGTACGTATATAAATGTATAAATATCTGATAATATAAAAAAGTAAATTATCGAGAAGATCCGTAAGTTGCACCCGTAGGCGTGTGTTACGGACTCGTTGGTCATCGTTAGTACGGTTTAGCTAAGGAATAAGATAGGGTATTCGGAAATGGAAACAACAATAAACGGAAGACCATCCAAATCCTACGATTTTTTAACAAAAGCTTTAAATTGCAGTCTCGTCTCAGTGGTATTCCGGGGGGCCCGAGCCCAGATACACCTATTTGTAGGATACACCAAGATAATAATTGGTTAGGTTGAGCTGGATGTTGCGGGGGGGGGGGGGGGGCAAAATTTGTAGTTACGCCACTACCAATTATCAATAATTAGAATATATTAACCTAGTATATGTAACAGTGATTGATTTTCTTCACATCAGTCTTTGCTCTTGCTTTAATTTTATATGTCGTAAGTATAAATTCAGTACTTTTATTATGTTGTATATAGGTAGGCTTCCCAGAAGTTTTGCTTTTCAGACAAAATCGCGGTGTCCCGGCCGGTTCTCTTCACGTCCCGGTAAAAATTAAATTTGATTTTATAGATGACCAAAAAAGTCTAAACATAATTAACTGTGAAGAATTATTTAGGATAATTACTTTGTCTTTATTTCTGTAGGTACTGTACGAAGAGTGAAAACTATAGAAGAGTGATGGTCTGCTAATAAATAATAATGTCATGGTATCGTCTTGTATCGCTACTCGTGACCATGCGCAATGCTCTTCGGGCGAATCCAATATTAGGCACTGAGGGGTGTAGCTTTAGCGCCAGAAGAGATTATGCGGTTGTGTTAGTGAGCTAGCGTTGTTTTATTTATGTTTTAAGTTAAAGCTTATGCCTTCTCTGTTAAAATGCCAAAACGGTCGTGTAAATTCACCGAGGATTTACAGAATAAATTCCCTTTTTTGAAGAAGGTATGCATCAAACAGAAAGGATATAAAACTTGTGCCACTTGTTGTGCGCTACTTTAATCCTAATTCAGGTGTGCAAGTAAAGCTGTTAGATTTCAAATCTGTGGTAGGTGAAACGTCTGAAATTCTTACAAATCACTTATCCTCTGTCCTGTTGCAAAACGATTTGAACAACAAAATAGTCGGCTTTTGTAGAGATAACTGCAACACTAACTTCGGTAGTGTCAAAAGAGCAGGGAAATGTTTTCCATCGACTCAAGAATAGCCTAGGACGGGAAATCAAAACAAACTGCAGTAGATGGTCACCCAATCGATATTGAGGCCTTAATGGTGAAGATTTAGAAATACTTCCACATATACACAGTCCGTGTAACTAAACTAAAAGAATTTTGTCAATATGCCGAGATACAGTACCGTAAACTCATTCAACACGGGAACAACCGGTTTCTATCAATGATGCCCGCGCTGGAAAGAATTTTACAGATTTTTGAAGGTCTGAAAGCGTTTTTTTTAGACCAAGAAATGTGCCCATCAACAATAAAAAAATTACTGATTTAACGGGCGAGCTCTACTTGTGGTTTGTCCACGGACAGCTTGCACTGTTTAACAAGGCCATCCTGGTAATGGAAAACACTACAGCTTTTGAGGTTGCTGAAGCTCATAAAGCTCTCAAAAGAAACCTGACATAAAGAAAGGCTTCAAACTTTATCCCCATGGACGCAAAGAATATCTACAGGAATCTAGATGAGAAAGACCGTAACAGTGTGAAAAAAGAATTGATGGCTCTTATGAAAGATGCATTGCATACTTGAACCTCTGGGAAAATAGTTTTGGAAACGCTGAACAGTTTTCATTGGTCAATCTCACCAAAACAAATGCTGTTGATTGGGAAAACGCCGAAACTTCTGCTGAAATTATTAATAGCAGTCTTCTTGATGTACCCGATATAAAAATAAACAATGATCAGCTGTTTGACGAAGTTGTGCTTGCTAAGGAGTTTTTGCAGTCAAATTGGGAAAAGTGGAAGCAAGAAGAGACTACTAGAAATGTGATTATTTCAAGTAAAGAAAAATGGCTTTGGCTGTTTGGTCACTTCAAGGAGAATCACATAGCAGTCCCCAATCTGGTCAAGATTGTTGAGTATGCCTTCTGCTTACCTGGGACAGCAGCACCAGTTGAGAGAGTATTTTCTTTGACGAACAACGCATGGACTGATGATAGGAGTTTGATGAAGGAATCTACAGTTAAAGGCTTGATGATATGTAAAATTAATATCAGATTAGCTTGTGTAGATTTTTACAACAAGATTAAAAACGAAAAAGACTTTCTAAAAAAAAGCCCAGTGAAAAGTACATGTAAATATTGTTAAAAATTTTATTCCTTATTCAAAGTATTTGTTTTTACTTAAGTAACTTAATAAAATGTTTAAATTTATATGCTTATGTGATTTACTATTACCCCTTGTTTAGGTTCCTAATCAGTAACTATTTATTCATAACATTGAGAATAAACTACCCTCTAAAACACTTTAAAAAGCCGCCAAGGGTGTGTACACTTGAATACCCGCGACGCAGGGAGCATTCAGGTGTTCCGGTTGAACATTTCAGAAATCTGGCAAGCCTATATATAGGGAAGGGTGCAGAGAAAGGGGATAATTATATTATCTCTTGGTATATTTAGCATTAAATGCGTTCATAAAAATAATTTATAATGACTGAACAGTTTCAAAATAAATTTCATGCACATACTTATTATTATTGAAAATAAAATATATTTTCCTCACATTTACGTAAATAATAACATCATATAAAATAGCAAAATTTATAATATACATTAAAGCTCAAGCTACATCATACGGCAAAAACTAAAGGAATATACCTACATTTTACAACACTGATTTGTCATAGATATTATTATTATTATTATTAGTACTTGTGAAACAGTGAATACTGTATGAACATAAAAAATAAAACATCATGGAAAGAGATATCAATTTCGCAGAATTAACGAGATACATATAACCACATCCTGACGCTTGCTACTTACATGTAGCGGATAACATTTCAAAATAGTATGTAGGTATATTTCAATATTGCAACTTAATAATGGCTGTCCGCAATATTTTTTTGTGAAATCATTTCACTGAATTAACATATTAATATTATGTTTTAGTCATCTATAATTGTAAAAGATAATTGATTCAGTAGAAGAATTAGTTAGTATATGTTTCACGTCGAGATAAACGTTCTAGAATATAAAATCTAGCACTCATAAATGAAACAATGTTCTTTGTAATTTAGAGGACATAATGAGTCAACACGAAACCATGAAGCGTAAGGTTTTCGTTAATAGTAATCCTATCTAAATGTCTAAGCAACTCGAGCGACGACCTTACATCGTAGATATTGATATGAATCAGTATAATGAATTACGATATGTTTGTTAAGTTTATAGTTTTATTCATTCTGTTCAAGTCACACGGAACTAAGAAAGTGTACATGTAATTCGCAGAAAGTTAAATATTTGTGATGCATTGCATTTATCCAGAACTTTAAAAGTCTCATAGTATTTTTAAAAAATAGCTACAATTGAGAATCTAATGTGTCAATAGGAAATATATTGCAAAATCTAACATTTTTGTCATGTAAAGAATGAAAGCATTTTAATGCCACACACAAGTTGTTACAATACATTTTTGTTTGATACTACATGCCACAACATTTTTTAGTCATAATAATATTTGTCTTATATAAACATTTACCTGTTTAATATCACAATGGATATTGCAATTTCTCCGTCTTATATATTTCATACTTACATTGCAGCATTTCTATGAAACGCATGTTTTTTTTTTGTTTTTTTCTTCCGAAAAATTGGAGTAAGCATTCATAATCAATAAACATTCCGTTTCCTTTGAAAACTACCGAACAAAGAGAATGCAATTATTGGCGGTACTTTTACATAAAGTCTTACGTAACTCATATTTCACAATGTTTTTTAAAACGAGTACTCTTAGAAGTGAATTTATAATTTATTCAATTGCAGTATACGTGTATATTGCGCATAGAAAATAAGAACGGAAACTAAAAATTATACGGCGAGTTTTTAAACAATCTAATTTAATATTGATTTAGTACATGAATCGACGGTTTTTTCTCGATTTTGTGGCATGGTTGCCCTTCTGGCAAGCAACTACTGTGGATTCAAATCCCATTGAGAGCGAAATGTAGTGGTATAAAATACATAATTGTCATAATGTAGAAAAATGGTATTTTAAATTTTAGTTAAAGTTAAAACCCACCCTGTTAAATATTGCGGTACAAAGGGCCCAACCCTCAATTTGTTATTCGTTACGTGAAATTTATGATGAATTGTAAGATAAATAATTCGTAATAAATTAATCGGTTTAATTTACGTGTGCTTACTGGCTGATGACGAGAGAAGAGTGTCAATTTGATTCAAAAGCACTTCGCAAGAGGTAAGAAGAAATTAAGTGATACTGATTTAGAGCTCGTATGGTATTCGATTAGGTTAGGTACTTTACGTAACACAAAATGAAATATATAAAAAAAATGTATGCTTGTCTGTGCTAAAATAGTAACTAAAAAAACACCATACAAATCCATAAAATCCATATCGTAATTTTGGCAAAGAAGTCACCTTTAATGACAAAGCTTTAAATTAATAAAACGGTTTCGTAAACAATTAATATTGACAGTCTAAGACAGGGGCATCCAATGTGCGTCCCGTTGCCCAAATGCGTCCTGCAAATCCTACAAATGTCCGATTACACTGGTCAACAGTGAAATTGCTTCTTAGGTGAAAGTACCCAATCCTGAATGAATTCAACGTGCTGAACACGAATATCACATTGAAAAAAGTTGATTGGCTCACGTTCAAGAGATATTGACGTTTTGTCCATTGTATAGATGCTATTGCATAGTGTAATGCAATTTAGTGAGAAATTACGAAATTTTGCGTCATATTGCATCACCCCTTCATGCAAAGAAGTTAATGCAGCATTTACTGTAAGTTTCCATTGAGAGTGTTGCGAAATTGATTGCGCAATATCAAGCAATAGCTAATTATAGTTTATTTATAAATGGCCGACGTGACAGTTAACTCGTGCAATGTCCGTTCATTCGCGCATATTTTTCGAAGCTCTAGCATACATAAGTGATTGCTATAGTGTAAAGTAACTAAACAGTAGCAATGCCTCGTAACTGTGTTAATAGTGCAAATAACTTCTGTTATATTTGCGGAGAAGTGACATTTGCTGCACAGAAAAAGAACATCAGTGCAACAGTTAAGAAAGCGTATCATTTGTATTTTGGTTGCAAGATAGGCGACCAGGACAAAGACTGGGCCCCACACGTATGCTGCCGCACTTGTGACGTAAATCTTTCACAGTGGCTTAATGGCAAAAGAAAGGCAATGCCATTTGCTGTGCCCATGATTTGGAGGGAGCCCACCAATCACGTTGACGACTGTTATTTCTGTATGGTAAGACCAGCTTCTGGAGGCATCACCAAGAAGAAGAAGTGGACAGTTGAATACCCTAACATACCATCTGCTCTGCGACCTGTCTCTCATGGCGAAGGACTCCCAATTCCAGAACCTCCTACAGATTTTTCTATCAGTTCAGACGATGAGGATGGCCATGTGTCGGCGAGTTCGCCTCAACGTGGCAGTAAGGATGATGACTTTTCGTGCTTTGACGAAACATCTGCACCACATAAAATTACCCAGAATGAAATGAACGATCTTGTTCGCGATTTGGATCTGTCGAAAAGCAAAGCGGAGATACTGGCCTCAAGACTTCGACAGTGGAATCTTCTGGAACAGAATGTCCGAGTAACTTCATTTCGCACTCGCCATCAGCTCTTCGAATCTTTCTTTAAGAAAGAAGAAAGCCTTGTGTTCTGCTGCGATATTGATGGTCTACTACAAGCTCTCGGTATTGCACATGATCCCCACGAATGGCGGCTGTTTATAGACGCTTCAAAACTGAGCCTAAAGGCGGTTTTGTTGAATAATGGGAACCAGCTTCCATCCATACCTATTGCACATGTGGTCTACATGAAGGAGACTTACGGCAATCTAAAGCAGCTACTGGAGACGATTAACTACAGCAAGTATGGCTGGCAGATATGTTCTGACCTGAAGGTAGTATCTCTGTTGATGGGTTTGCAGCAGGGATATACAAAGTACTGCTGTTTTCTTTGTCTGTGGGACAGCAGAGCAATCGATTTGCACTACATCAAGAAAGACTGGCCTCCGAGAGCATTTTTTAAGCCTGGAGAATCGAATGTACAGCACCCACCATTGGCACAGCCACACAAAATCATCATTCCTCCTTTACACATCAAACTCGGTCTTGTCAAAAACTTGGTAAAAGCCATGGATAAGAATGGACCAGCATTCAAGTACCTGCATGCCAAATTCCCTCGACTCAGTGAAGCCAAAATTAAAGAGGGCATCTTTGTGGGGCCTCAAATTAGACAGCTCTTCCGAGACCCCAAGTTTGAGGAACTTCTTCAAGGTAAAGAAAAACAGGTTTGGGATGCATTCTATCAAGTGGCAGCAAACTTCCTGGGGAATGACAAGGCAGAAAATTACAAGTGTCTGGTTGAGGATATGTTGG
This sequence comes from Amphimallon solstitiale, assembly GCA_963170755.1. Classification (NCBI taxonomy): domain Eukaryota; kingdom Metazoa; phylum Arthropoda; class Insecta; order Coleoptera; family Scarabaeidae; genus Amphimallon; species Amphimallon solstitiale. The sequence continues at coordinate 25,378,344 of OY720675.1, read as the reverse complement.
CTTTGTTTCATGAATTCGGCTGCAATATGTCCTTAAAGATCCACTTTCTTGATTCCCACTTAGATTCCTTTCCTAATAACTGCGGGCAGGTCAGCGATGAGCACGGCGAACGCTTTCATCAGGACATTGCCACCATGGAGCAACGGTACCAAGGCAAATGGTCTACGTCAATGCTAGCTGACTATTGTTGGACAATCAGTAGAGATGCTCCACAAGTCCACTACAAACGGCAGGTCAAAAGAAGTCGAAAGCCGGAAGCAGACTAATGTTTTCTTACCATGTATTATAATATTGACATAAGTACACTTTTTCTGAAATATGCGTACATATTACAGAAAACCCGTAGCCAATTCAGCTTTTTCTTAGTCATTTTCGTGTTCAGCACATTGAATTCATTAAGAAATGACTATTTTCAGCTTGGAAGCATGAACTTTTCGAAAATTTGTTGCCCAGTGTTATCCGAAGTGGATTATTACAAGAACAACAAATTGGAAACTTACCTGATTTTGAATAGAGTAGAATATTAGGAAGACAAAATGCTCATGAATAAGCTATTCTTCAGTCAAGAAAACATTACAAAATTATACACAAGTTTTGGATTGGTGTTTGGGCTACTCCCATCGGTGGTTGGATTTTGAAGACCAGACGTTTCGACAGACATTTTTCGGTCATCTTCTTTTATTTTTCCTCTAATGCCATGTTCTTCGTTCTCAAAATTAAAACATCATTCGTTGATTTGTTTTGATTTGATGATGTGCTTCAGAAGCGTCAGAAGGCAGATTAAAGAAGCCGTCATATATGTTCACAGCAGCTAATCCTATAAGTACACCAAGCCTGGAGATCATTAATACTGCACAACACGGGACAAGATGAAATTCAAGTATGACATAATTCGTCACTTTGACATTTTAAAAGTCATATTAACACACCGCAAGTTTTAATTAATTTTTTGGCTAGAAGATAAAAGAAGACGGCAGAAGAATGTCTGCCGAAACATGGGATCTTGAAAATCTAATCAACGATGGAAGCTGCCAACTCAAATTATATACGCCATCATAAATAATTACAACTCATGAGTAATACAGAACTTTTGAGAAATTCTGATTAACGTTTTAATGATTTGGACAAAAGTGAGGAAAAATTACATTTTCGTAGGATCCGAAGATATTCAATTTGAACTGGTCGAATTCAGGAATATATCGACACCAGGAATTCTTCTCCCAACCATTCTTTAAATGGATTTTTATAAAGGATTATCTTTACATGATTTTCCAAAACTTGTGTTCTACAAATGTTACCTTTATTAGAAAATGTTTTGCGGATATACAACCGCAAACACTTTCTCAACCATTAATATTAATAAATACAAATTAATAACGAAATTAAATGTTGAAATGCTGTTAAGAGTTCATTCAACTGACTTGTGACCATGGTTCAATGATATTATTAAAAGAAAATAACACTGGAGTAGATTAATTAATGTAATTTTGTTTTAGTATCTGAAATTATTTGGTTTTTTTTAATGAATATTTTTGAAATGTTTTAAGAAACAAAATATTATTATCATGGCATACGTAAAAAACAATTATTAAATTTTAATTTTACCACATAATTTATTAGTAATTATTTTCATTAAATTCTATCGGGTTTAAACGTATTTTTTGCGCCTCCCGCCCACTCAAAAAATTTTGAAATTTACAAATTTGGCCCACCTAGGCAAAACTTTGACAGCCCGTGATCTCGGCAAAAAGTATCTACAGAAAGTTTGATGCAAGCCACAATTGTATTTAGAGTTCGAACATATTTTTGAAATAGTCCATTACAACATGTCAATTTAATATTTTATTTAACATTCACTTAATTATTGTTCATAGCCAATATTAGTATAATAATAACAGAATAAGGTACATAAAAATACAATTTGTTTGGTTTCCTTGTTTAAAATAAATGTTGAATACATCGTATATGAAAGAAACAAATTTAATTATTTTCAAACAACAGTTTGCTACAACAACTGAATTGAGGCATTACAACTCAGAAAAGGAAAATGAAAGAAGACAACTGGCAGAATATTTAAATACTATAGGATAAAGTGCAATCTAAAATGAAATAAACTCGCTCCTAATTTTTCCTATAACTCTTGAGGTAGAAGAAGTTTTAAAAATTAACTCTTATTATAGGAATGTATGTAATTGTAGCTCATATAAATAAAATAATTATTATTTCATGCTGCAAATGCTATCTGAGACATGCTGCAATATGGACTTCCACTTTTCACTTTTGGATAACATTGTATATCAGCAATTAGTTTTATGCGCAGTAATTTAATTGTGCAATACACATTTGACGAACACACACACATTATGTACAAGTAAAGACAACAATTATAATTTAAACAATTAGAAATGACATAAATTCTCAATGTTAAATACGTCATTCCAAAAGTTGCAACACGGAAACATTATTTACAAAAAAGACACGTATTTGTTTCTTCGCTGAATTTGTTCCAATAGTTTTGAATAAATAAGTACTACCTATTTTGAATATGAACAACCCCAGTTAGTAATAAAACGCAAGTGCAGCAAACTGTTTTAGGAGAGTCTGCAATATCTAAATACTCATTTACCGATAAGATACAAGCGGAAGTGCGATTAATCAGACACTTCGTGAACAATACCACCCGATATAAGTACCTACGCTAAAAAAAGGAAGCTTGCATATTCATAAGGCTTTTTTTAAACAACAAATGGGGTGAACTAATAGCTACTATTAAGGCATGTTCTGGCAAACAGGCCAGCAAAATAAGCATACAAACAGCTGAACATGTTCCGCGCTGAAGTTACATAAAGTTACACCACCATAACAGGCTGCATGCACTCCCTTGAGCAGAGCCGCCGTTTCCTGTTTCCGGTGGTGTTGCTCGCCGCGACGCGGTCTGTTTGTCTCATCGACGGCAAATTCAACACTAAGACTTGTCTGCAGCCGAGATAAATTAAATTTTTATACTAAACGTGTTCCCGACATTCAGCGAAATCTGTGATTACATGAATAAAAATCGTTACATCAATTTAACACACGCGGATTTGTACTTTGTTTCTAAATTTGCGTCTAAGCGAAACAAGGTTACAGTGTTACTGTTTTTCTTCGTACTAAGTAAGGAGCGGTCTTTGAATTACTAATAAATTTGCTAATAGTTATTCGACAAAATACATTAGGAATATTAATTTGTCCAATAAATATTGGCGCATTAGAGCGAGAAAGCAATACATGATAAATAACGTGTTTGAGATTTCTATTAAAAAGTACATGTCAAAACGACAATTCAAACTTTTATATTTTTTAAATTATTCAGTTTTATCATGTTTTACAATTAAACAGTTAATTGTAAGAAGTGTAGGTGTAAAAAAAAAATATTTCAGCACTTTATATTCACACAAAAACATTTATTTAAGCACCGTATGCGCATTGGGGCAACAAAGCTGCCGTCTTCTAGCGGTAGAACACAGTTTTCGGCAACCGCTTGAAAGCAGCTGCATTCAATTTCTGTCTATTAAACGGCAAAACTGTTCTAAATGTTGGGTTTTTAATTATGGCAAATTAAGCAAAAGAACTAACCTGTATACAACCTACAAAAGTAAATCGTTTTTCTAATTAAACCTGTTATAATTATACATGGGCGAGGTAGGGGAAGTGAAACCGATTTCAATCAGACTAGACCGACTCGTGTTTTGTCGGCTCTCGGGTACCGTATTACCTACTGGTTTCTCCGAGAGCCGACAAAACACAAGTCGGTCTAGTCTGAGTAAAATCGGATCCACTTCCCCTATCTCGCCTATGTATAGTTATAATAGTATATTGACATCTTTGACAGTGTACAATAGTCTGGCTTCTTATAATAACAATTATGAAAATATTGGGTGTGGTTACCTCACAACTTTCTTATACGTATGTGCAGTCACAATTATTGTTATCTAAAAGTAGTTCCAATTAGATTTAAAATAGTTTTACGTGCTTTTTTCACTGAAGTAAAATACTACTTCCGGTCTATATATCTGAATAAAAATCTAATCAGATCTTGAGATATAGAGGTTTAATAGTAATAGCTTCTTGAACGCTATCGTGGTCACACAGAGACAAACAGATACCTCTGCAAGAGCCACTTCTTCGGTATCAAGATTGAAGTCTCTTGATACCGAAAAAGCGGGACATCTGCAACATCGTATAATAAGACAAAAAATGTGTATCTGTGGTCCTCATTTTGATGATGTAAAATTTCAAATATAAATCGAAGGAAAGGTAATAAAAAATACCACAGCTAAATAATAATATTCAATTTATATACAATCCCCGGTGGACTGAAAAATAGGGGGGAAATTATTTGGGCTTTACGCAAAAACGTCATTCTTTATAAAAAAAAATCCTGTCTCAAAACCGCCAATTCTGAAACAATAATTTAAATATTATTTCTAGCAGCTAATTACAAAAACACACTTGAATTAAAGAAATTTTTATTTATTTTATTCAACGTGGTATCCTCACACACTTTTCAACTCTACGTACAAATTCTTTATAAACTTTGTGGATCATATCTAGAGTTACAGACCTGACCGCTTTCGTAATTTTTTGTTTTAAAATTTCCATATTTATCTAGTATTATAAACATGCTGTTTATCCCCATAAAAAGAAATCCAATGGGCTTAAATCAGGGGAACGAGCCGACCAATTAACTAACAGGTCCGTCACGACCTATCCATCTGTTTTCAAAATGTTCTTGCAGATAATTTCTAACCAGCACTGTTGAGTGAGCAGATCTTGTAGAAGAAATACACTTTCCACGTTAGCTTCATCTCTTATTGCAGGCATTAAAAAATTTTGAAGCAACTTCAAATACGTATGTTGATTCACATTTTCATTAAAAAAATACGGACCGATGATTTTTCGATACATAACACCACACCGCACATTAACATTTTTGTAATAGTGACTTCTAGTTGTAATTTTGAAATTTGGAGTTTATCTCGACCAAAATCTATAGTTTTGCTTTGGAAGTATCCCATTGGTGGTAATTGTCGATTCGTTCGAAAAAAATAATGTTTCTGCAGAAATTACGATTTACAAAATGATTTCCTCCTACCCATCAGCAAAAGTCTAAACGCAATGCATGATCACCATTTCTCAATTCATGTACAAAAATCGGTATATAAGATTTAATTTTGTTTTGTTTAAAAATTCTATGTAAATGTGATTTGCCAATTAAATGATAATTTCGGATATGTTTCTACAAAATCTAGAGCCAGTATTGTATCTTCTTAATGGTGTATCCTTTTTCTTTTCTTGATGTCATGTACACTAACCTGTTTTTTGAAATGTTTTTTGAAATTATGGAATTGCAAAGTTATAAGAAACCTCACCAGTTCCATAACATTGAACGAGGTTAACTCTTTGTTCTAAAGTTAGCATTACTATTAAGTAAGTCACATTAAAGATTCACAAATACGTAATGAAAATGACAGATGCCAAGTAACTTAACTTACATATTAGGTTGTCATGGAAGATACCAAGATAATATGATTAAACCAAAAACATGAAACTTTATTGCTTAAATTTTTGTGTTATTGTAATTTTCTCAGCTTCTAAAAATAATATTTAGATTATCTTTTCAGAATTGGTGATTTTGATACCGGCAAACATTTTATAAAGAATGACATTTTTGCGTAAAGACCCAAATAAAAAAAAATCCCTATTGTTCAGTCCATCCGTGGACAGACTGTATATAAAACAAAATATTCTATTCGTGTAGCACAAAACAGCAACATCTCATGTGTTGAAGTACAAGTTTATATTCCAGCCTAAAATTATGTTGAAAGAACATGTTTTACATCTTATATGTAAATTGGGCTAGGTTACCAGAGTCAAAAAATGCGGTATTGGCATCACACGACTTTCCTGCAGGTCTGTGTTCCGTATTTTTTTATATAAAAATTGTTCCAAATTAAGTTTTAAATGCTTTTTATCTTCTTAATGAAATAAATTTGTGTTATTTCGTCACCGAATTTTGAAACTCTTTTACAAAGAAATTATTCCAAATCCTATTCAAAATACTATACTGTTCTAAATAAAGCTCCAAATGTTTATGTGCTCTCGGTAAATATGTACTGAAATCATAATTTGCGAGATATGTGTAAAATACCACATTTCGATAATAGTAAAAGTGTGACTTCCGGTCCGAATTTTGAAATGTTTTAGTTTACAAAAATTATTCGAAATTCATTTTTATATACAGAGTGGTTGGATGTTCATTGTACACTCAATATTTTCATTGAGAGTATAATATTTAAAAAAAAACAAAACGTGTCTGATACTATTTTTTGCCCTCTTTCTAATCCTGTGAAATAGGATAATGTCGTTTGAAAAACAAAAGATAATCTATTTTTTTTTTTTAATTGAACACCCTGTATATTATTGGATATTTTGATAGCTTATTCAATTCTGAATATAATATCATTTATTTTTTTTTTCGTTGGGCAATGAATAACGCCATAATAACAAAAAATAAAAAAACACATTATGTATTGGTTAAAAAAAAAACAATGGAAAAAAATAAAACAAAAAAGCAAATATCCTATTGAAGAAATTGTTCAAAATGGCCACCATTTTGGTTGATACATATCTGAGCTCGGTGCAATAAATTATTTTTGGATTTTCTTAACATATCCGGGGTAATTTCCTGTGCTGCCAATTGTATTTTATTTTTCAGTTCTTCTAGGGTATTCGACAGAGTGCAATATACCTTATTTTTTATAAATCCCCAGACAAAAAAAATCTAATATTGAGAGATCAGGTGATCTCGGAGGCCATAAATGTGGCTCTTTATTCCCAATCCACCTATTTTCAAATTCTAATTGTAGAAAATTCGTCACTGATTGTGCATTATGCGGTGGTGCGCCGTCATGTTGGAACCACATTTGTGTCCGGATAGCTAAAGGCAGATTGTCTAAATATTCTTGAAATTCAGTTTCAAGAAAGTTTAAATATCGGTTTTGAGTAAGTGTGCCGTTATAAAAATAGGGTCCTAATAGCTGATCCTCTATCACACCTATCCAGACGTTTGTAGAAAAACGTATTTGGCATCGAGTTTGCTGAATCCTACGAGGATTCACGTCATCTCAAAAATGACAATTGTGTTTATTAAACACACCATTCCTATGGAAATTTGCCTCGTCCGTCCATAAAATGTGTGACAAGTACTGCCTTCCAGCATTTAATACCCAATTACAAAAATTCATCCGTTTTCGCAGATCAAGCGGTTGTAAATTTTGCACTAAACGAATTTTATAGAGTTTCATTTTGTGTTTTTTAAGGACTTTCATGATTTTATACCTGTTGATGTCAAGCTCTTGTACAGCAATTCTAGTTGAAGAAGTGAGGTATGCTGTAAAATACGCCAAAATATTTACTTCATCATCTCCTTCTGCATCGTTTTGATTTATATTTCTATTTCTTACATTTCTTATTTTTTTAAAACTTCCGTACCTCACTAATGAAGTGTGTAAATTTAGAAATGTATTCCAATGCGGTTGCCTTCGATCAGGGTATTGATTAACAATTAACATACATACTTGCAGCTTGACGGCAGTTATCATTGGATAAATAAAAGCATCGTAACATATCTGCATTCTCTGCATTAGTAAATTCCATTTTTAATAAATAATCTAGAGAAACTATCACTAAGGATTCACTAATCACTAAACTGTGTCACCTCATCAACTGGTATGCGAACTGACATTTAAATAATATTTTGTTTTTTACCTGGCCATATTTTCAAAGCATACTTTTTCTTTTTTATTTTTTGTTATTATGGCGTTATTCATTGCCCAACGAAAAAAAAAATAAATGATATTATATTCAGAATTGAATAAGCTATCAAAATATCCAATAATATACAGGGTGTTCAATTTAAAAAAAAATTACATTATCTTTTGTTTTTCAAACGACATTATCCTATTTCACAGGATTAGAAAGAGGGCAAAAAATAGTATCAGACACGTTTTGATTTTTTTTAAATATGATACTCGCAATGAAAATATTGAGTGTACAATGAAAATCCAACCACTCTGTATACATACTTTCAATCTCTTACTATATGTATGTAGGTATATTATATGTCACTTTTGAGTATATTTGTATTCTTTTGTGAAGGGGGGGGGGGGATAGAGACGTTTATCAAAAACCGCTTTTCCAGAGCCTGGGGACTTCAAAACGTGACATCTACAAAAATCTGGAGGTTGAAAAATGATCACAATACTTCCTTAACTACGTGAAATGTACCGTCCATGTAAATGTTTTTGATATTATTAAAACAAAAATTTTCTAACCGAACAATGTAATAATTTTGTTTCCTGTGCGACTTGCCAATAGAAATTAATGGGTTGGCGCAATTTACAACCACCTCTAAAACACTTCCGTGCGTGACTGTAGATTATGCAGATAAACTGGCCCAACTCACATTTTCCGAACAATTTATTTCAACATTACACTAGTTATAACTGCATATTTTAAAAAAATTATTATTAAAGTTAATAATGTGGGATGACCAGTTCAATCTCGAAATTTGGTTTAAATCTGAAACCATTACGAATTTCGAGGAGTTTTGCGAATAAAATTAAACACGGAACTTCACTATCTCTTGGCAGAGCGCCCCACGATTTCCCAGAACGACAATTTAAGATTTATAATTAAAAAATTACTTATCTTGAATACATACAAAGTACCTGTACACACAGTTATTTTACATTACTGCAAAACAAAAAATATCTATTGCTAAATATTTGCTTCGGACACCATCCGGTCGGCCTTCCTATGATAATCAAAAAACTAAACAGAACATAGATATATAAATACACAACAAATACAACAGCAGTCGGAGGATACAAGTTGATGAAATAAATAAATGGTATATATTATATTACCTGGTTGATATTTATAGGCTCCGATTAATCACACTAATCAATAAATTGAAAGTAAATTGGATGTATGCAAATCCCTAAACGAATGGTTTGTGCTCATAAAAAAAGGAATTCTAAATTCCCTTGAAAGCAAACATAGTCAATATTAATTGTTTATTACGAACATGGAAAAAGATACGTTATTATTTATCATTAAAATGTCAGTAATAGATTAATTTTATTACAACAAATTACTTGTAACAATTCTAATTTTCTTATATAATAAAGCATTGAAGATCTGGTATGATGTGCTTTTTGATCCTTGAAGGATTTCTGGTAAAATTCAATACAGAGATATTATACACTATAAATCGAGGATGATCGTAAATAACCATTTCCGTCTCGCTTTTTCAACAATGACGTTCATTGTTCGTGTTGTTAAACACATACGACGGTAATGCTCTAATTAACAAAACCGCTCGTAAATGAAATTTGAGTGTTTATTTTACGATGAGGCACATGATGCATGAAAAAACATAAGGTGGTAAGAGCGATACACCTAAAATCTCTGCATTTCGTTGCTTTGTGTTAAATCGGTGTGAATATTAATAAAACACACAATAGGAATGCAAAAAAATCTGAAAGTTGAATAATTATTTTTGTATAGGAATCTGCGCGAAATTTCTTTATATAACACGTAAAGGTATTCGCGCTAATATGCTCTTTTTTTTCTTCAGTGTCAAATTATAAAATAAGTTACATGAACAATTTTCAGATTTCTTGTGGAAATAATATTACCATCTAATAGTAAATATATAGTAAATTTCAAGATATTCATTATGACTAAATATTAGAAAGAAGTTTTATGGAATCCTGTGGTAGCAGGTATACTAACGTATTATATATTGTTTATGTTAAATCCAAAAATACTCCAACTTTTCATAGATCCTTTTCTAAAACAAGGTTTCATTTCGATAATTTACAGAAATTATTTATGAACAGTGTCAGTGGAGGAAGACAAAAAGAATTATGGAAATGAGAATGAAGTGGTGGTTCGATTTAACGATTTATAATTTTTGGCCCATATTTCAGGAGAAGTCAACTATTTAATAGTCTGAAAAATTTCGCCATATACACAGTAGCCGTAGCTATTGAATTTTCCGTCATCAAACTTTAGTTAAATGAAAGCAACATCCTGCAGAGTAAAAAATCATGGAGAATTTAGAGACCGTGGGTAAAATATTTCATTAATCTTCCTGTCAGATCAGTACTACATGTATTATTACTAAAGTGCTACCGAAAACAAATAACTATCGTTGTAATAAAGACTTAATAATGTTTGATATCTCCAGTCAATAGATCCTTCCTACTTCCTATCAAGATAAACGAGATGAAAGAAGTTCTCCTAATAACAGATACATGCCCTCCATGAAACAAAACTTTCGGCAGTTTGTTTCAATCTGCTCTTCTTAAATTCATATACTATTCCATGTGTCAGAGAGGACTTCCAGTTGTTTCCGCATCTATCCATTTCCTCCACTTGCCCTCTACATCTTACCACTATTCTCATTTCTTACGAAACTTTCTGCGTCTTTTTTAGATTTTTTCTTCTTAAATAAAAAAGAAGCAATTGATTTGGTATGGACATATAACTAGAATAAAGGCAGATGGATTTACGAAAAGGAGTTCCGGTTCTGCTACCATTTCTAGCAATTTCCACCACTTCTCTATCTCCCGTCAATAGAAGACCAATATCAAGAAATTGAGTCGCTGGTGGTGGGGAGGCAATGTTGCAGGAATCGAAAATAATGACACTTCTCAAGTTCCCTCTTTGTCTTTACTTGTATTTCCGGTTTCCATTATCCCTTTGTAATTCCATCTGTCATCATTCTATCTATATGATCATTTTTCTTACAATCAAATCTTGTTCTGTTATTTATCTAATGGCGTCATTTCTAATGATGTTCGGTTTTGTATTGTCCAGTTTCACATGCATACTGGTATTGGTATCCCATCGTGTATCGTAGTCTTCATTTCCATGCCAATATCTTTGTGACACAGTATTGTCTTGTTCATTAAGTAATATTGTGTGGTCGATTTATTAGCTGTTTATTTTTCCAACCAGAAATATATGTATTACATACCTGCTCTTTGCAATATTCTATCCACACATTTAATTTGTTATTTTGGTTAACTTGTTTTTCATTTATGATCATTACTTTAGTTATATTTATATTCACCTTCGTTTTCATAATCTCTACTTTCTTTGTCCATAACGTTCATTAGCTTTTGCATTTTCATTTTGGTCACGGCCACATCGCCTGTGTATAGTAAACTACTGATTCTCATTGGTTCTGGATTTCTATGCCCCATCACTGTATACAGTTGTTTGTTCTGTGATTTTATTCGTTTTACTATCGTATCCATAACTAGTACAGAAAAAGCAATGACTCAAACTGTTCTGTTTTAGTCTTTTTTCTAATATTACACTATTTAGATTGTTGTCCTCCTATATGCATTTTGGTCACCCGATAGCCTTCAACTAAATGTCGGGTACTTCCCATTCCTCCTATATGTTCCTCACCTCTGTTATAGCGGCTGTGCCAAATTTTAATCAATAAATGTCAAAGAACATATCTTCTATTTGTTGCTCTATTAAATTTCTCATTAGAAATAATGTATTATATGATATAATTTCGGTGGACAGCTGTATGTATGGAAACGTCAACTGAGGAATCAGGAAATACAATTTAAAGAATTACTTCTATAAACGTCTACTATACTAGTTTGTTTCTTTACTAATAAAAAAATGAGGTGTGGCCACCACACGACTTTCTTATACGTATGAACGTTTCAAACTATGTATACAATTTTAAGAATTTTTTTTTTTAAATTATTCAAAACCCTATTTTAAGTACTTCCATACTCTTGATAAATCGCTATAGAATGCATACTTTGCAGGATATTTGAAAAAAAAGTGTTACTTCCGGTCTGAATTTTGAAATTTCATGTATACAAAAAATATTGCAAATCTAGTTCTAAATACTTTTGTACTCTTGATAAATATATATAGAATGCATAACTTACGACATATTTGCAAAAAATCGCTATTCGATAAGAGTAAAAGTGGTACTTCCGGTCTGAATTTAAATTTTTTTTTATAGAAAAGGTGTTGAAAATTAAGTTCTAAATACTTTTATACCATTGTGAAAAAAACTTTTTAAATAAAGTTGTTCTCAATTTTAATTTGAAGTACATATGAATTCTCTATAAATTTATTTAAACTTATTAGTTAGCGAAATATTGGCAAAATTCGATTTTTTCACTGAAGTAAACTACTACTTCCGGTTTACCGATTTTACTGAAAAACTAATCAGATCTCAAGAGGGAGATTGTACACGTAAATACTAAATTTGGAATTGATATCTACAGCGATTTGACCGCTATCGTGGTCACACACACACACACACACACACACACACACACACACACACACACACACACACACACACACACACACACACACACACACACACACACACACACACACACACACGCACACACACGCACACACACGCACACACGCGCGCACACGCGCGCACACGCGCGCACACGCGCGCACACGCGCACACACACGCGCACACACACGCGCACACACACACGCACACACACACGCACACACACACGCACACACACGCGCACACACACGCGCACACACACGCGCACACACACGCGCACACACACGCGCACACACACACACACACACACACACACACGCACACGCGCACACGCACACGCACACACACACGCACACGCACACACACACGCACACGCACACGCACACGCACACGCACACGCACACGCACACGCACACGCACACGCACACGCACACGCACACGCACACGCACACGCACACGCGCACGCCCACGCGCACGCGCACGCGCACGCGCACGCGCACGCGCACGCGCACGCGCACGCGCACGCGCACGCGCACGCGCACGCGCACGCGCACGCGCACGCGCACGCGCACGCGCACGCGCACGCGCACGCGCACGCGCACACGCACACGCACACGCACACGCACACGCACACGCACACGCACACGCACACGCACACGCACACGCACACGCACACGCACACGCACACGCACACGCACACGCACACGCACACGCACACGCACACGCACACGCACACGCACACGCACACGCACACGCACACGCACACGCACACGCACACGCACACGCACACGCACACGCACACGCACACGCACACGCACACGCACACGCACACGCACACGCACACGCACACGCACACGCACACGCACACGCACACGCACACGCACACGCACACGCACACGCACACGCACACGCACACCACACACACACACACACACACACACACACACACACACACACACACACACACACACACACACACACACACACACACACACACACACACACACACACACACACACACACACACACACACACACACACACACACACACACACACACACACACACACACACACACACACACACACACACACACACACACACACACACACACACACACACACACACACACACACACACACACACACACACACACACACACACACACACACACACACACACACACACACACACACACACACACACACACACACACACACACACACACACACACACACACACACACACACACACACACACACACACACACACACACACACACACACACACACACACACACACACACACACACACACACACACACACACACACACACACACACACACACACACACACACACACACACACACACACACACACACACACACACACACACACACACACACACACACACACACACACACACACACACACACACACACACACACACACACACACACACACACACACACACACACACACACACACACACACACACACACACACACACACACACACACACACACACACACACACACACACACACACACACACACACACACACACACACACACACACACACACACACACACACACACACACACACACACACACACACACACACACACACACACACACACACACACACACACACACACACACACACACACACACACACACACACACACACACACACACACACACACACACACACACACACACACACACACACACACACACACACACACACACACACACACACACACACACACACACACACACACACACACACACACACACACACACACACACACACACACACACACACACACACACACACACACACACACACACACACACACACACACACACACACACACACACACACACACACACACACACACACACACACACACACACACACACACACACACACACACACACTGACATACACAGAGAGAGAGAGAGAGACATTTTTTAAAAACCACTTTTTCGGTATCAGGGGTCTTCAAAACGTGGACATCTGCAAAAATCTCGAGGTCGAAAATTTTCATGATCACAATACTTCCTTATATTACGTATAAGAAAGTAAAAAGTTGCAAAAAATATGGAAATACACAGGAACCAGTTTAGAATAATTTAACGCGCAACTGTACTTTTTCTGTTAGCGAAAAAAAGTAAACAGTTTATTATTATGATATAATTTCTTTAAAAAAAAGTTACATAAAAGCAATAACAAAAAAGCAAACAAAACCCACTAGTACTGACGTAAATGTTAAAGAGATATACATAATGTCATACCAGTTCTATCTGCGACCTATTTTTTTTTATCCTTCTTATTATTGAAATAAATACCTGCAAATGCATTCAACTCAATTTTAATTGTAAAGGCACAATTAGTTACACTTAAGCCATATGATTATTTTTAGTGTATTAGTCATGTTAAAAGTTACCTAACTGCATCATGAAACGTATTTGTTCCAAAATAACGAAATAAAAATGTATGTATACAATATATTAACATACGCGTATGTAATCATAAATTATCCCGCATAGAGAGCTGCTATCGGCAGATAATTATTGCTGGCATATCATACATAGTTGTTTATGTGTAAATATCTATAGAACGTTAATGTATTTGTTTAGAAATGCATCCATGAAAGCTGTTATTAGATATTTTTTTCATCATCTAGAGATCTAGAGACGATGGAAATGGTCCTAATGAAAGCTTAAATAATACACCATAGTCAATAACAATATCTCATCATCAATGCATCCATCCTTGGTCGAATACTAATAACCCCAAATTATCATATATCAGATAATGATACAAATTATGTACGGTTATTAAGTCCTGCAATTTCTACTTTAACTGTTAAGTGTTATTGAAATAATTAATAATGTTCATGGAATATTACAAGTACTTATACTTGATAAATGCGTTTTATTATATCTAATCAAAATCTAATTAAATATTGTAAATGCATTCATAAATAACGAAGAATAGTATCTTTTTTCTTTACATAATTGCAATCAGTAAAATGTTGGAAAGTGGAACGGGAACGTTTGGATATAATGTTAATATTGTTGAAAAATGAAATTTAAAGGGCTCACATAGGAGGACATGTAATATCTCGGGGAATTAAATAGCAATGGAATAACTATTTGTTTTGATTAGAAAGATATATGCTGCATGACATGGAAAGTGCAACACCAAGAATGGGTGCGAATTTTTTGACCAAACTTGGTAGAAACGTATAACTAGTCAAAAGCAATAATTGATTAAAATTTTGTTGCCATAGATCAAGTGGTCATGACACATCGGACACTTCATTCAGTTTTCGCTGACATTAATGTGTGGTGTATTAATTGTTTGTTTGAAATTAATTTCAACGGTTTTGTCTTATTATACCTTTGTTTAACGTGTTTAAAGAGTTTTATTATGCCTAGAGTGCGGCAACGTGGAAATTATCGCCAATTAAGCGAATTCGACAGAGGTCGAATTGTTGGTTTGCGAGAAGGTGGTTTTTCATACAGGGAAATTGCAAATCGCCTTAACCGGAACCAATCCACCATTATGCGCTGTTATCAATCATGGACTAGGGAAGGTCAGGAAAGACGCCAAAGAGGAACCGGAGGCCGAAGAAGAACTAATGAGATACAGGACCGCCGCCTTCGCTTAAAGGCACTAAGAGACAGGTTTTCCAGTACCAGATCAATTGCTGACGTGTGGTTAGGTAATATTGGTCGTCCTGTAACCCTTCGAACCGTTTATCGTCGAATTAGGGGTTTCGGCTTACAATCTTATCGTCCACATCTTGTGTTACCACTTACGGCTCAACACCGACAGCAACGTTTGGAGTGGTGTAGATTGCGACTGCACAGGAACGTGGAGTGGCACAGGGTGATATTCAGTGATGAATCTCGATTTTGTCTAGGGATGCATGATGGCCGTATGAGGGTCAGACGAAGACGTGGGGAACGTCGTGATATTCAGTTTTCCGTTGAAAGGCATGTGCATCGAGCAGTGGGTGTTATGGTATGGGGTGCTATAGCATATGGGAGTAGGTCTCAATTGGTGTTCATCCAAACCACCATGAACGCCCAGCGTTACATTGATGAGGTGGTAGAACCCCATATTCTACCATATCTTCAAACGCTCGAAGACCCACTTTTCCAGCAGGATAATGCCCCTCCCCACGTAGCGAGAATTTCTATAAATCGCTTGGAAGAGGCTCATGTCAATATCTTGCCATGGCCACCCAAATCCCCCGACCTCTCGCCAATAGAACATGTGCGGGAGACATTATGGGACGAAAACTTATGAATTTAGCCAATCCCCCGCAGACACTAATAGCTCTCCGGCATGAATTACAGGTTGCTTGGGACACCATACCCCAAGAGGATATCGACCACCTAGTCGAATCAATGCCACGAAGAGTGAGGGAGTGTGACACTAATAGGGGCGGTTCAACACATTATTAATAAAAATTATGTTAAATTGTGTTAGTCTTTTGTTTTTTTTCTTTGAAATTTTAATCAATTATTGCCTTTGACTAGTTATACGTTTCTACCAAGTTTGGTCAAAAAATCCGCACCCCTTCTTGGTGTTGCAGTTTCCATGTCATACAGTATATTAACTGAAGTATAAAATACTTATGCTGCACGTATTCAGAATTAAGTATGAATAGCATAACACCATACTAAACAAAACAATAAGATTAAAAGGATTAGATAAACATCACAAAATATTAGGGGAAAAAATTAAACCTACGACTTTTCGAAATTTGCAACTGAATATGTAAACATAATTCTAATTTTGTAATAAATCAAAATCATTGAAATATAGTAACTGATGCTTTAAATCCATTGATTATATTTATTAAAAAGTTGGACTGTTTCTGCGAATTTAACGAATTTATTGGAAGGCTGCTATTATAGAACGTAGGTAAGGTTTTTTTTTGTTAAAAAAAAAACAATATATGCCATAAATAACGACGATGGTATTCAAAAAATCTGTCATATTAATCATTTAGACATTAGCGCATAATATAGAACAGAATTACTGTGAACGTTCGAATTTTTCCATGCGTCTCTGTGATTCGAATCGTCCGAGTGAAAGATTAAATAAAAATCCTTTCGCTCGGAGATCGTACCTCTCCCACACACATACCCCGTCGCTTCTGGGTATACAATTTAAAAGTTTTCCACGTACAAATAACGGCGTGGTGTCGAAGTAAGAAAGCCATTACACACGCAAGTGTAATGTACACTGTTGCGATTACCTGAAACTCTGTCATATAATAGCAGCAGTAGAAGCTCTGATAATATCCCTTAAGATAGTGGACAAAACGTCGGCAGTAGTAGAAGCAGAGAAGACAGAAACGAAGAAGGTATCAACGACAACTGTGGAAGCTTACAACTTAGATTTTGTCATGGACTACTTACTTAGCAGTGTGGGAAGGGCCTGTGTCCTGCTGAAACTATATTCTTCAATGTCGACATCAACATTATAAATTAGTTGTTCAAAGTTACGCAATATATATACCCTCACGTCATTTTGCTCAAAGAAGAAAGGCCCAAAAATTCCAAAAACGGATAGAGCACACCACACAGTAACTTTTCGCGATGAAGCGGCAATTCGTGGAATTGCCGTGGGGTTTCCGTCGCCCAGTAACAAAAGTTCTGTTTGTTAACATAACCGGACAAATAAAAATGAGCTTCAATTAACATCAGCAAGCAATTAACGAAGCAAGTAGTCCCTCGAAATGTTCACAAAAATCAAGGCGTGGTTTTATATCTTGAGACAGAAATTTTTGTACACCTTCAATTTTGTAAGGATGGAAGTTTAAGTCTTGCGGAAGTAGCGATTATTACAGTTCGAAATATTGTATGCTAATGCTTGTCGTTCAGCAGATCGTTTTGGACTTCGTCACATAGCTGCTTTACGTTTTTCTCTGGCACAAGAAGCAGTGTCGCGAAACCTTTCTCTCCATTTTTTAATTGTTATTCGATAAGGAACTGGATCCCGTGCATTTAAATCCGAAATAAACGCTGGGTGATCACAACAAAATAGTTATTTGTAAAATAAACTTCAACCATAAAGGAAAGTTGAACATTTGACCAACGCTCCATATTTTCAATTAAAATGACATTTGTCGCAAACGCTATGACAACTATCTTAATCGCGAGAGCATGGCCGCGTGATTTCAATTTATATTTCTTTGAAAATGGATACCTCATTCTATCGGACCCTGTATATCCCGTCTTTTCTAAATACTTCTGTGCGATAAAATAAAGCACCCAAAAATGCAGTATACTTTAAAAGCGTTTGAAATAAATATAATATCAAAGCAAACATATAGATCCCAAAATGGAATTTTTCATTTCGTACTATATTGAAAATACCACGAGGAAAATGGAAAAACGGCAAATGTGTTAAAATAGTGCAATAGCATCAGACGCAAATAATGCTTTCTTTGAATTGAGTTAATTAAGTTATGGCAATTTAACATTTGATAATCAGAAACTACAAAATCCAAAGTTTGAGAAGTACTAAAATCTAATTCTAAAGTATTTATAGATTAATTATAACACGGAAATTCATTGTAAAATGGTAGCAAAAATTACATACGATTATCGAGGAATGATATCAGTCTTCCGCTGACCAAATATATACAAACAGCTAATCACTGTTACAATAATAAATAAATTTCAAGCTCTAAGGGTGTCCAGAAAATTAACCGAAAATGAAACAAGTTTATTACTAGGGCGCGGACACGAACGGTTGATGACTCATCGCCCATGGGCGCACTATTGAAATGTTGTATTTTTAAAGAGGTTTTAATTTTATTTATATAATTGGATAATAAGTGGCTGGTGATCTATAAAATACAAAATACCTTATTATTTGTTCATTTTATCTTCTGTAAGATTTGTTCTCTTAGAATTAAGTACATCCTTGTAGATAGAAAACGTCCTTTCTACATCGCAAGGCCACATCCGAAGTCGCTTGGAATACTTTTGAAATCATTAATAGCCACATCTAATGTGGTTCATCCATTTTTAAATTTGAGATTCGATTTTCAAAATGTGATTAGTTTAGGCAAATTTTCAAAGTGTTCTTGAAGAAATAACAACTGATTTTTTTAAATTTGGGATTTGTGTTAGGTCCCGCACTCAGAAATACTTCAAGCATCGTCATTTAAACATGTAACGAAATTTTGTAAACTATCGAAATTCTCTGCATAAAAACTATTTCTGTGTATGTTTTAGCAAAGCTAAATGACGAACGTGCGATATTTTGGCATTCTGTAACGATATTTTACAGACTTTGTAATAAATTTCGGAATCACTGACAATTCATTTTGATATCAGAAAAAGTAGCATAAACAACGTTCTAGATGTAAATAAATGATAACTAAAAATGTACGCGTATGTTATTGAAACTAAACGAAATCCAATGCACACTTACGTCTAGATAATTGGGAGAAGTCGATTCAATAAACCGGTATTAAACAGACTATTACAAAAATTACGGAAGTACGTTATTAACAGTCAAAACAATGCCGATGAAAAAAGGATTTTACTCATAAATTCCTTATTTTATGGGATTTTTTGCTCTCATTCTCGGGCGTAAACAGATGTTGCAGTTCACCATATGAATTAGTGCTATTCAGTATGCGTGTGTTGTTTACATTATTTCTTTGCTCCGTTGTAACTTCGTTGTAGTTTAAACCGGTCATGTCCGCGCCCTACTTATTACATATTAACTTTATATACTCAATCGACAAACTTTGTCTCTTTTTCATTATGTCATTTGTTATATCGCATGCCCATTAAAAAAAAAGTATGAATTGGGAATGCCTGGGAAGAAAAACAGAGAAACAAAAAAAAAGGAATGGGATGGGAAGAAATCAAATAATTAACACAAAGAAAAATGTGGTGTGGGCATCCTTCGATTTTCTTCCGATTTTTTATATAATGAAGTTGTTCCCAATTAAGTTTTAAATACTTTTTGTACTCTTCATAATCTGTGAAGTGGTACTTCCGGTCCTAATTTTTAAATTTCCTTTTATACCTACCAAAATTATTCAAAATCTAACTTTCATACTTTTAAAATAACTGTTTAGAAAGTATGTACTGCGAGGTATTCGCAAAAAAACAATTTCTCGAGACATGAAAAATAATATGACTCTTTCGTTGTCGAAGGACCTGTATTCATTACAATTAAGGTAGATAGAACAACAGTTCTTCCAAGTTGCAAAACCTCGGGATTAAAACTAAATCATTGTATTGGAAGCACGGGTATATTATTAATAACATATCTTAGTAAATAAAAACTAACAAAACCAGTTCTATTACGTATATATACGTACTTTCCGACATTTGAGTAATGTCAGGAAAGCGATTAGATTTTTTACAGGACGATAAGGAAAGATTTGATTATATTGTTTATACATACCTACTAATTATGATAATAATAATTAGCAATTCGAACGAATTCATTTGCGTATATTTCATATTAGATTAGGGCGGAAATGCTTAACAGTACAAGTACTACTGAAAATAGTAAACAGAGCATATACAGAAGAATTAATGCCGAAAGATGGAGAAATAGGACTATTACTATCAATATTCAAGAAAAAGGACAATAAATATAGCAATAAGAATAGGGCAATAGGGCTATTAAGTATTGTTGTAAAAAGATAGGAGCAAATACTAAATTAAAAACTTTACAAATGAAGGAACATTAGCAGAGGCACCATAAGCGGTTTTCGAAAAGGAAGAAGTTTTAAAAACCTTATATTCACTATTAACAAACTATAGAAAGTACACTACTCCAGATAAGAAAGCATTTTTAGCTTTTATAGATTTACATACAACACTGAAAGGTGGTGGTGTGTTTCAGGTAATTGCCGTAGAAACAACAGCGCTACAGATGTCCCTTAGCATAGAAATAAAAAAGTAATGAACGAGTTTGTGGAAATGCAAAATTTATACAGGAATATGAAATCTCCACTTCTAAACTCCCTAGATAATAAAGTACCGCAATTGGTTTGTCCCATTATAACGGCGCCAAAATGGCGGTGATTTGGTGACTTTTGCGGACTTTAGTGATTGAGTTGGTAGTTTCTGGACACGCGGAACAATCAGCTGATGGCTGTTGACATAATGACATAAAAAGTAAGTTTATTGCGTTATTACGTGCGTTGGAACCATGCCCAGTTGTTGTTTGAGTGGATGTCGAAACCGTGGCGAGAACGGATTTCGATTTTTCCGAATACCAACAACAAATAATGATGATCGGTGTAAAGCATGGAATTTTGGGTGAAACAAATTCTTGGTTGTTAGGTGACTCTGGATATCCTCTACAACCGTATTTGATAACAACTCTGCTAGGTGCTCTACCAAATTCACCTGAAGAAAGGTACTATATACTAGAGCTCACAGTTCATCTAGAACAGTGCACATACTGGTATTTGCAGGATATACGCGGCCAAAATTATTTTTATGCTTAATTGGTATCTAAACAACGCAAATAAGAAAAAATATTTATTTTTTAAAAAAAAATCATAAAACTTTAGGTAGGTACGTAGATTAAAGAAAAAAATGCTTAATTAATCTCTAAACAACGCAAGTAAGTAAAAATACTTATTTTTACAAAAAAATATATTCATTAAACTTTAGGTAGGTAACACGAAAGGAAAAAAAATGCTAACTTTCTTCTTCATCACTCTCTAATGAATTTTGAATTATATTTGGTTCTGCAGATACGAACATGGCCAAGGTTTCAGGCAAAAATTTGTTTGCTTTCCTATTATTTACTGCTCGCATGCTACTTAGCAAAGGATCTGAACTAAGAAGAAGACGGTTAAAAATGTCTTGATTGCAATTTTCTCTGGAAAATTTCCTTGCAAAATCTTGGCGGTAACGTCTAAAATGTTTGTTGCGAGCCTCAGCTGCCTCCTCCGAAAGCTGTCCGATTGGTAATAATGCCTTTTCGATGATGACTGCGCCATGGACTAAAACCTTGTGCATTGTTGGCGTCATATGTTGCCAATCATATAGGTTAACATAAACACGAGTAGTTTCTGAAGCATATCTTTCATATTTTACAGGATCAATTTGGTACCCACTTGAAATTGCTTCCAATATGACTTTTAGCCTGTAAATTAGATCATAACTAATTCCTGTTATTTGTGAAGCTAATGTCGGGTTCTTAAAACACCTTCTGCTGGTATTTCCATCGTTTGTATTCCCGAAATTGGATTTAGGCATATCTAGTATTAGACCTGTTTCAGTGCGGAATCTCTCTTGTGTGTATCTTTTGTTCGTTCTTCTTGGTCTTTTTCGTCTTGCGTTTTTCTTTCCCTGTATTTCTTTACTTGCAATTTGTAGGCGATATGTAGGTAAGATACTTTCAAATATACGAATTCTGGCGTGTAACACTGATATGCCGAAATCAAGGGCTGCAAAATTAACTTCTCTTGTGTATTCCAATTTATTAAAATCCTTTGATGTTGCTCCACAAATGTAGCACTTATTTGTAGAGTTTGTGCTTGTGGCTACATTGCAGATCTTTCCGTCTACCATTGTCATTATAAATTTGTGCTTAATAAAGAACTTTTTCCCTGCTAGGTCGACCTCTGTTGGGACTAAAGAGCTAATAGCGCTTTTAACATGTCTTATTTCCTCTTCAGTGACAACATTATTTTCTTTGATAAAACGGAACCTTATAGGTCTACAAACTCGCGGTGAAGAGGGCGTTGGATTTTTCCATAAAACCTTTTCATTATTATCTCCACAAACTAATTGAAGAGGCACAAAGCAGCTTTGAAAAATGTTTGCATCGGAATCGGTATAACTTTCAAGTTTTTGTTTAAATTGTGATTGTTGGGACCCATCGCAGCCCCATTTACTAATTAAAGTTAAGTATTCACGCTCTTGCTCCTTTAAAGTTATCAATACCTCTTCTAGGTACTCTGATAAACGCCTAACGGTAACATCCATTAGAGGTTGTAATTGAGCTTCAGCACTGGTACTCGTTACCGTACATGATTTTTGAGGTGGGTAACATTTCTTCTTGGCTTTTTGTAAGGCACTGTAGCACGGAAAAAACTTCTTATTGGTCTTTCGTATAATTTCGTACTGTCCTTGTGTCAAATCGGCATCCACAAACATTTGCAACGCTTGCATAGGTGTCAAGGGGGGTTCCTCTTGACTTGATTTCGTACGATAAAATGCCTTTTTATATTTAGTTGTGCAGGTCGGAGAACTGGTGATATCTTTAAGGACATTTGATGCATCCCTTTTACCAGATTTGCCCAGCTCAACTTGCGCAGCATGTATTATGATCTCCTTTTCGAAGGCAGAACGAAGATGTTCACTTTTTCGCCTTTTGCTCCTCTCACTTGCCTCATCAAACAATTTTGGCGGTCGACCTGGCCGTTTTTGTGAAGTGTCAACAACAGGGATTTCAAACGTACCCTCCAGCCACTACCGATTGTATTTCAGAAAATTGTCTTCCTTATAGTGTGCTTTGACCCACCTTTGTTTGATTTCCGATTTGAGATGAGCAAAACCACGTTTCAAATTAACAATTTGGTCTTCATTGTAATCTTAACATGATAAAAGTTGATCTTTTAGATGATTTAATTTTGTATCTAAATTAGGCAAATTTTGTTCCTTCATGCGGTGAAACAAGTATTGTCGGGTCACAATCCTTACTCCTGACGCACCCTGTGAAGCTAAAACAAACGTACACCATGTAAAACAAAAATCATATTTTATACATTTTATTGCTAAATATCTTCAGTCCCTCAAAACTGAATTTATCCGGACGTTTCCGGAGATGTTTTTGATAGTAGTTAAAAGAAAAATATTCAAATAATAACCTATAATTATAAAAATAGCCCGATCTATCCCGATACACAAACAAAAACACTAGTAAAGAAATTTTTTTTAAATAAATCACAGTATAGAAACGAGTTCTTTTATTATTAAAAATAAATCGTTGTTTATTAGTTGATTGTAACTTTATTATTGTTGATTGTAAGTCTCTTACCTGCTCTATCAGAATCCATCACTTTCAATTCGTAAGATGAACTTGAAAACATAAAAAAACACTTTCGAAAATTAAGGTTTAAAAAAGCGCCGAGAACAGATACGTACACTAGGTGAAACGGTCTAATTCCGACTGACGCTACGGATGCTGGGTGCTCGATGGCAGATACATCCAGCGTGGGTATTGTTCTCAGGTTCGTACTCTGTTGGTGGAACTCGTTTTTATGAATGTTTTTGTTATTTGGATTTCGGGACTTTTGGCCGCGTAGATCGTGCAAATACCAGTGTGTGCAGTGGTTCCCAAACTTATTTTGCCTACTGCCCACTTTGAGAATAAATTATTTTTTAGCGCCCCCATTTTTTCACCTACTCAAAAACCACTATAACTTCAAATTAAATTAATTATTGTGAGCTATATTAGCGGAGATTAAACATTCATTCTAAACGAGACTTTTACTATGGGTTATAGTAAAAGTCTCGTTTAGAATGAATGAGTTAACTTGAGACCTGAGCGTAGTAGGTAGTACACAACGGCGCTCAGGTCTCAAGTTAACTTTTACGGGCTACACCTGCCAATGAGAATGATTATTGAAACGCAACTTTATAGTATTCAGACAAAGTATCTTTTATTCAAAATTCAAAATAAAACAAACATAATCGATTCTAATATAAAAACTAATGTGAAGGATGAATCTGATGCTGTTTAATAAGTTTGTTGATATCAGGTTCCAATTTACTCAAGAACAGCCGCAAGTCACCACGTTCGGTAACATGCAAACGATTTCTCTTTTTAGTAAGCAGCGTTGCTACAGCACTAAATCCACGTTCACACAAATATGACGATGGGAATGCTATCAAGAATCGTTGAATGATTGACCACAATCCAGGGTACAATTGCGGGATCGGTTTTTGTAGCCAAAATTCTTGGTAGCCATTTTTGAACTTGATTTTTATTTCCTCGTTCGTTGTCAATTCTATAAGTTCTTCTTCCAGATGTGGTGATATTGCTGTGTTGACATTTGAAAACGGATCCAACACCCAGTCTGGTATTTCCAAGTTCAAAATATCCTGGTATCGTTCGGTGAAGTCAATGTGGAGCTTTTCCAAATGTTGGCAGTAGGCAAACAAGTCGTCGTTACTGCAGGATACTGATAAATTCGGAAAATTATGAAACTCACGTCTGCCCATATTCTTTTTGTGTAGAAGCAGTTTGGCTGCGAAAGCAGCAACGACATTTTTTGTTTTAATTAAATTTAGTTCATCGCCTTGCAGTTGGAGATTCATGTTGTTGAACAATTTATACAGGTCTGTCATGTAAGCTATATCATTTTTTGATGTAATGAGCTTGTTGCGCAATTCTGTATCTTTAGTTTCCAAAAACTCTATCACAGAGTCAAACAGGTTGTAAAATCGAGTCAGACAATTGCCTCTTGATAGCCAACGAACTTCGGTATGAAACAACAAACGGTTGAAATCTTCGTCATTAGTAACACAAAGCTGATGAAATAATCTATCATTCAAAGAGCAGTTACGGATTTTATTGACTGCTTTGATGACATATTGCAGTGATTGAAATAGTCGTTCACTTAAATTTCTAGCAACCAAATGTTGTCTATGAATAACGCAATGTACAGCAAGGACATCTGGAATTTTATTTTTTACGTACGCTATGAAGCCTTTATGGCACCCTGTCATAGCCGGAGCGCCATCCGTAGCAACTGATATAATATTTTTCAAGGGAATCTCTTTCTCATCACAAGACTTTTCCAATGTATTGAATATGGTTTCGCCTTTTGTATCGGTCTCTAAATTTCTAGCAAACAATAGTTCTTCACATATTTTCTCATCTTTAATAAACCTCACGTAAGACAGCAACAATGCTTCATTAGTTGGTAAAGTGGACTCATCGAGCTGAATTGAGAATTGACTAGTCCTCAGATGATTGCACAATGATTCTTCTATGTTTCCGGCCATTTCATCAATTCGTCTTTGCACAGAATTATTACTCAAAGGAATTTTTCCGATAATATCTGCGGCCGGTTTATGAAGCACAGTAGTTATTACTTCCTTTATTGCTGGCAAAATTAACACTTCTCCGATGTTGTGTGGTTTGCCTTTTTGAGCAATTAACAAAGAGATGTTGTACGAAGCTCGAAGTCCGTCGTCATCTTGCTTAGCAGCCGCCGAAAAGAGTTTTGCTACACTTGGCCGAGTATTATGCTTCTTCTCTAGGTCTTGAAAATATGCTACATTCTTGTCTTTCTTATCTGGATGCATTTTATTCAAATGATCTTGAAGTCTTGAAGGCTTCATTGCTTCATTCGAAAATGTTTTTAGGCATAGAAGGCACAAAGGCGACGATGGGTTTGTAGGATTTTCAATGAATCCGAATTTAATATATTCCGCACAGTATTGCCGTCTCTTCTTTTTTACTTCCGACATTGTTTTGTTTTGAGAAATACGTAAGTATAAGTGTTGAACTTAAGTACTGCTTATCTATTACGCGCGAAACCGCAAATGAAAATAAAATAAATATTACGTTGTTTATATAGGATTGCATAAGCAGCACGCACCGACAGGAATAAGACAAACATGCATAAACTCGTTTATCTCATTCGACGCTCAATCGTACTCAACAAGTAAGAACAAGTATTCTATGAACCAGCCGATTGATACAGTTGCCTTTTTATTTGTTTGTTTGTGTCTCTTTTCGTTTCGAAACGGAGCGACCGATTGATATGTTTTTTATTTTATTTATTCAATAAAACAGGACAGATATATGAACTACTCGGAGAGAAATATCGAACCGAGTTGGTTTGAGCAATCTCTTAATTAATATTAGTTGATGTTCACAAGCTGTAGTCGAGAGTAGGGATGGGACATCGGTGGGTAAACATCGATATCAAACATCGATGTTAACATCGTTGATCAACATCGATGGTTGCAAAATATCGACTACCAAACATCGATGTTTTTAAACATCGATAATTATATTTATAGATTTATTTTTTGGCAGTTTAACAAAAACTTTATTATAACTTAATTAATTTACGTCCTTAACAAAATGATATAAAAGATATCACTATTCAAAAAAAATAATAAAAGAAATATATACATTTATAATATGTAGTTAACTTTAGAAACTACTCAAAAAAAACTATATAAAAAAACAATATTATGCAATTACGCATGAAACAACCACATGACTTAAATCGTCTGATACTTAAAAAATATATACATTTACGTGTATCAAAGCTTTTTAAGAGAACGATTTTTATTTGGGATTTTATAGTCTTGCATTTTTTTTTGACTACGCTGGCAAATACCGAGATACATATGGATATGGTTTTATATTTCTGATGTGTCATCTTGCATTTAATACGTGTATCGTCGTGTATGATTGTACGCACTAGGGAATTTCCCGAAGAAGTATACATCGGTAATGTCTATCTCCCTTCTTTTTCTATGAAAATACGTTTACCTCCTTCACTTATTCTGCATGCATACATAATTTAACTTTTATTCTGCACATTAAAAGTACTATAAATTTATGTATTTAATTATATATTATTTAAATATTTATACTGAGTAATATTTAAAAGAGCCTAAAATGAAATATTCGAATTTATATGATATAGCACTGTGTAATTTAAATACTTCTTTTATTCGTAGACAATTTTACATCCTCGTAGCCTGTATGTGAGCTGTTAATTTGGAAACATTTTTGTATTTGTCAACAGAGGACGCTGTTTTATTTTATGATTAGTGCAAATACATTTTGTCAAGCTTAAAAGTTCGATGTTCACTATATTTCTTCTAACATCGATAGTTTATCGATAAATCTAAATTGCAAACATCGATGCAAAAACATCGAACATCGATCCTAAAATATCGATGTTCAATGAACATCGATGTTTATCGCCCATCCCTAGTCGAGAGTCGAGAGTTCAGTCGGTGTCTAAGTGTCCTCCTAGATTCTAGATGAAATTACAAATCGCCCCCTAAGCCTTTACACAACGCCCCCATTTTTTTTCTGGGTCTCTTACCGCCCCCCTTTAGACCTGCAGCGCCCACAAGGGGGCGTTATCGCCCACTTTGGGAACCTATGATCTAGAAATTGTATTGAACGCTGCATTGGTTTGTTGAAAACCCGATTTCGATGCTCATTAAAAAAGAGGAGCTCCAGGAATAACCCCGAATTTATGGGCACTATTGTAAATGCATGTTTTGTATTACATAACATGTGTTTAACTGCAGATATTCCATTAAATGAAGAAATAGTCCATGAATATGTGCCAGTAAGATATATTATGGCAGATCATAATTTGTTGAATGAATGAAGGATGACAAGAAACCGCGTTGTATATCTTTACTTTAATAATGAATAACAAATACTTAAACTTATTAATATATTATATTTATATGTATCTACTCTTATTTTTAGTTCTATATTTTGTTATTTATATGTATTACCTTTTTAATACATATTTTTTGTCTTTTCTATTGTACATTTATTCTATACTTGGATTTTCTGTTGAGTAATAAATAATAAAAATCATGCACACACATATACACTAGCTTGCTGCTTTTCTATTGGTCCTCATTAGCTAACGACACGATCACAATCACAATTATATTTTTATAAATTTTAATTAGAAAACTTTCGTATTTTGTCAAGAAATCAATAAGCTATTTTACAATTTAAATACATTTTTGACATATTGTTTGACAACAATAATTGTCATACTATTGCACTTTTGTAAAGTTTAAAAAAAACTGACAGATTTTTAAATTTGCTGCTTCTTTGGCGCCAAAATGGAGGTAATTGCGGTACTTTATATATCTAGGGACTTTATCCATTTCAACCTTCGTGCGCCATCTGTTGCCGATTCCGGAAACATTTCAGGCCGCACTCGTATATTTCATATTGCAAAACTATACTGTAAATAAAGGTATTTTTAAATGTACAACAGTAATTCTTAGAATCAATCGGAAATCCTTCGAATTTAAATATTTTCACAATCGTGCCAATTTCCATTGTTGCATAATACCTACCTAAACAATACCTATTATGTCGATTGAATTAGTGGAAAACAAAACAGCACGTGAAAACGACAAAAACGAATATAATTCCTGAAACACACATTTAGTTTTGCACGAGCTTCCGTCGTCCAAAATGCCGTGACTGTATAATTTGCACTTGCACACTAATTACAGCGACAGCGTTCGTAAAATGGAACACAATTTGAACGACTCCAACGAAGGAGTCATCAGCATTAAGAAAAGTAAAACACGCCTAAGTATTGAGTACGAATGTGTGGGCAGGAGTATACACAATTGCCATATATGATATACATACTCGAACGTGAATATAAACATTCACGCAAACAGTCCAACAAGAAAGGCACATTATATACACGTTGCTTTTACATTCGTCTAGCGAAGGATAAACAATTATAAACTCTGAGGTGGATTTGTTTTCAATCATTTTGTCGGATTCGTAATACGTCACATGTGACACGAAACATAAAACAATCGGTGAGTAGGTATTATGACTTGCGAACCGAAGAAATTGGAAATTGGAAAGTTTTACAAAGGTAAGCACGGTCGACATTGTGAAATATACAGTCGAAGACAAAACTTTACTAGTTTTCGATTTGCATAAAGAAACTCCTCTAATTTATATTAGTGGATATTATCGTTGTTGTGATTATACTTTCAAAAACAAAGGAAAAGAAAGTTTAGAATGAAAAAAAAGACATTAAAAAAATTACTTGCTTTTATAATTTTGAATAAGTGTAAAAAAAAACAAAATTAAAAACGTCAGCACTTGAAATAAAACAAATCAATCAATACCAGAAAATATATGTAATTGGAAATGGGTTGATAATGTGTCACTTGCAAAATAAATGAAACGCATGATATGTCTATTTAAACACAAACGATTTGAAATTGTCAATTGCAGGCGTTATACATAAATGAACTGCTCAAAATTTAAATGTTTTCGTTTCAAAACCAATAATTGTAGTGGTCATTTAAACATCTCATGCATTAATTATTTTAATTTGTGTCATGTAGGTGCAGAATATAAAAATGTTATATATTATCCAACAATTCTAGAAATTAATTAAAATATATTAATGAAAAGCGAAGAAAAAATAGCCAATAACAGAGGACAATGATAATTACCAGTATGCTGAGAATGATTTTAAAAGAGCTCTTAGAAACCAAACATAAGCAACAAGAGAGGGGAAATAACCAAAGAACAGAAAAAAAAAACAGTAGAAAAATTGAAGACTGCTCTACAGAAAATGTATTTGGAAAACACTTTTTAAATGCAAGAGTAATATCTATATTACCAGGGATTTAATCTTTACTGCCGTTGGAAGTTGCTTCCATATGAGGAGTTTAAGCAAAGGTAAATATTCATCTGTTTACAACCGGTAAGACTTTTTAAGGAAATTTCTGTTTTACATATTAGTTTTATATCGTAAAATATGTTTATTATTAAAGAAAAACTTAACATGTAAACCTAAGAAAGCACATTTTAATAGTATAAAGATGCTATTAGCATCACATGGAACGAAGTACTAATATCTTTCAGAAAA
Organism: Amphimallon solstitiale; assembly: GCA_963170755.1. Classification (NCBI taxonomy): domain Eukaryota; kingdom Metazoa; phylum Arthropoda; class Insecta; order Coleoptera; family Scarabaeidae; genus Amphimallon; species Amphimallon solstitiale. The sequence goes on along the minus strand of OY720675.1, from coordinate 25,347,268 downwards.
TAACGTTTTTCAAAGATATGGTCTTTATTCTGAAATTAAATATATATTTGTTTAATTCATTTTAAAGTACTTCTTTCTGGAAATATATAGTTAACTATAAACTTGTTTTAATTTGGAAATAAGAACATATTTTAAAAATTAATATTTTTAATTTTTTATTGTATTTGATGTTGAAGGTTTTTATTTTCTAATTAAATTATTCTTAACAGTCTTTTTTTAGGAACAACAATGTTATATAAAATATTAGAAAATAAGATTCTCAAATAGGTACAAATATTTAATATAAATAATTTTTTCAAATATTTATTTTTTAATTAAAATAGTATTTTTTATATTATTATTCATAGATGATCTTAATGTATATTATTTTCATTCTCAAATTAAAACAGTAATATTTATAGTTGTTTAGTTCATTTTTTCATGTTTTTTTTCTGGGAATATTAAAGCTAACAAATCTTGTTTTAAATACCAAATAATAAGGAAATAATAAATTGATTGAACAATATTTTTTTTAATTTTTTGATTTTAATTTCATTTCAAGGTTATTATTTTCCAATTAAAAACATTTTTTATAGTTTTCTGGGAACAAAAAATATAAAATAAAATTCTCAAATTTAAATATGTATTTGCAATTAATGATATTAAAATATTTATTTTCTAATTAAAATAAAATTATTTATATTAATATTCAAAGAAAAAATACTACATTAAAATAACAGAAAGAAATAACAGTTAAAAAAAATATATGAAAGTGTAGGATAGGAGTAAATTAGGTTTACCTTGTGGAATTTTTAAATTTTTCCGTATCCGTTGTTATTGATTAAATAGTTTTTACTTTAGCTAATTTAACTTATTCATATTTTATATTCACATATTTTTGTGTTTATATTTAAACTACGAGGTAGGCGCCATAAATTCTCGGCCTGATATAGAAAAAAGAAACTTGGAACAATATAAGAATTTTTATTTTTCAATGTAATCTCCCTTAACTTCTATACATTTATTACAACGATTAATTAATAATTCGATACCCTTGTAAAAATAATCTGAAGTTTTTCCGTCAAAATGTTCTATAACAGGTGCTTGCAACTCACTGTCGTCCTTAAAACTCCGTCCCCTAAGGTCGCGCAGTATTGACGCGAGCATTGTCGTGCAATAATCGCACACCTTTTGTCAATTTTCCACGACGTTTTGCTCGAATATTGTCCCTTAATTAATGCAATAAAGACGCATATTATGTGCCGTTCACACTTGTATTGCGCTCTTTAAAGTCAATAAGCAAAATTCCCTCACAATCCGCGAATATTGTGGCCATCACCTTTTTCGTTGGTTGAACGACTTTCGTCTTTCTGGGACGAAGTTCATCAGGTCGCCGCCAATTCATGGACACTCTTTTCGATAGAGGATCGTAAAAGAGAATCATTGTTTCATCCCCTGTGACAATGAACTCCAAAATCAGTTTTGCAGAATTCGGCGAACACTTGTTTCGGAAATGTTTGTTATCACTGCTAATTCCTTCACTTTCAAACGGCGATCTCCTAGCACTAAATGTTCAATAATTGAAATTTGTTGAGGCGTTATCACTTCAATTGGTTGACACTACCGATCAGCATCTTCCAGGGATTCTCTTCCCAAACGAAAACATTTTGCGCACTTTTTTACAGTTAAATATGAAAGAGAAGAATCACAGTAAACGTTGTCTAAACGTTGTTTAATGTGATAAGGTGTATGCCCTTCTTTTGTTAAAAATTCAATTTCGCGCGAAGCTCTTCATTTTGTAAAATTATTACTTTTGGGATAGTTGGATTGAACATTTACTTTGTTTGACAGTTGACTAAGGAAGTCGGGGCCCATTCCTGCCTTCCATTGGTTGAACGAATATTTTGGTGCATAGAACAACAGCGCTCGTAGTTCTTTAATTGACCGCTAATTGCTCCTATAGTGATTATCTCAGAAATTACAAGAGATAGGTATAGGACATTGTTAACAAAAATGAAAGAGAATAAAAACAGAAACAAAATGCTCCAATAAAATACTGGGTGTTTCATTTAAAAAAAATAAGTTTTTGGTATGTGAAAATTTCAGGAAGTAGGCTTTGAAAAAACAACGTTTTTTGAGGTATTGTCGCGTGCAACTTTACCAAATGATGCAGAATTTTCTTGACTACAAGCACCACCAAAGTTAATGTTTTTACTTTTAAAAACAACGTGAAAATGATTTTTTTCTGAAACAGTTGAATAGACAATTTAAAGCGGTACAAGAAAATACAAAAATTAAGTTCCGTGCATTTCCTGTGAAATCGGAAGTGCGTCAGAGTTTAAAGTATTTTTACAATATGCGCCACAAGCAACCATGGATCTTCCACTAATTGGTTTTTCTTTTATTCCAAAACACAAAAGAGCAATCGGAGAAGCGGCTACTAATGACTCACCCTGTATATACCTTTTATATTTACATCCGGTACAAGAGATATAATCAATTCTACTACTGAGTATGCATATTTTAATTAGAAATACTAACTGTTGAGTTCAGTTTTGAAGTTTCACCGTTTACCTTTGTTTACGATTATTTTACAGATAATAATTACAATTTATTGTTTGATATTCATTTTTTATACGTAGTTTATATATACGAAACAGTCTGGTAAAACAGAAATAAAAAAATTATTAGACACTAACTCATATTATAAATAAAAAGTATCTTTATAAGTAATAATAAAAATCGTTGGATTTTCTATGCCTACAAAAAACATATTATCAAGAGCTTCAAAAAAAGTATTTCACAATTTTATCGCAGACTGTACTGCGATGACGAGGCTTGAGTTAATAACGTGTCATTCCAATGGTTTCATATTAGTAGAAAGCAACGCCAGTTCCAGGTATTTTACAATACTAACAACGGTGATTATAAAAATGGCAAACTCATTATTTTATGCGTGTGTATCATACTATTCCAACCATATGTATATACAGTAGTCATATAGATAGGCAGGCAAGGTAGGTAGTAACGTGAAAGTGCAAATATATTTAAAGTGTTGATTGATAATTAATTAATATACAAATTTTGAAAATACAAAATTGGAAGAGTCGGTAGACAGATATTCATATTTACATAAAACATTCTAATTTTACAGACGGACGCATTTTTTAATTAATGAATTCTCCTTTTCTTCGCAATCGACAGTTTTAGTGTGTTTGAATATTGCAAAATGCATTTAACCTAATTTTTTTAAACAAGAAAGAGCTCGCGGAAATGGTTTCTTTACATATCTGGTAATAAAATTTAAGTTTAATATCCTTTATTTTATGTACCTATACATATACGTTTAAATATGTACATACGGAAAAGTTATATTAAGTTTTATGTTTGTATTTTCAACCATAAAAACCTTAAAACTCCAATATTCTCCAGACAGGAAATACAAAATTAAATGAAAGATGATGTTATTAATTAAAAAGTAGCGTTATGAGTCATACACTCACTACTATACCATATCGCAAGAAAGAAAGTAGTCACAATGAACACTTAAACTACAGGGAATATCAAATTCGTGTAAAATACCGGAATTCTTCAAAGTTTCCAATTTCTAAACAGGGTGTAAATGAAATACGCCTGTTGCTTATATATTGTAACGAAACAAGTGCACAAAGAAAGGCAGACTTCCGAGCGATAATAAAAAGAGGTTGTAAATCATCTCGGCGCGACTGGTAAACAGTCGTAAACCAATAAATCATCCATTTTATAGAAGACAGAATGTCTGTCGAATGTTCTACAAACATCGAGAGGAAGATGGAGTTTACGCGAATGCTTCCAGATGTTTCGTATGTGTATATAAGGCGGCTGGGTCACCGATGGATGAATAATACCGGAATAAGAACTTCCTTAAGTAGTAGTCGCGCGGAACAGACCAAAGTAGAAATAAATATTAGAAATAAATAAATAGTTGCTTGAGTGGTAGCCGAAGAAAAGACATAAATATTAGAGTGTTATATAAATAGAAGTGATATAAATACGGTGCAGTTTTTATTATAGTGCAATAAAGATATAAATACTACAGGCATATAAATAGCACTAGTAAATAAATACGTGTGTTAATTTTAATTTATTAATAGTAGTTTTAAGTGCATTACATTTATTTCACATTTTTATATTTTGGCTAGTTTTATATTTTTATATTGTAATTAATTTTACGTGTATGAATATACAGACTGTTTTAAATAAATAAATTGCACGAGTTGTTTATTGCGAACCCGAAAACGTTACAATATCATATACCGCGAGATCAAAAATTATATTGATACGAGGTTTGCCATGGGAAGTAAAACGTCCGTCTTAGGTAGGTATCATTCTTTTGAGATAATTCTGATTAAATTATCAGGTTAACTGTCATACTGACATTTGACTAACATAAAATTTATAAATATATGTTTATTTAAAATGATTTACATGTTTAAATAACATTTTATTAAAAATTAATAAACAAATTACAATAAATGTTGAAAATGACCTCCGCCTTGTTCGATGCACACGTTTACGCGCCTTTTCATGCTATCAAAAGCATTTTGCAACATTTGTGGCGTTATGGTTGCACATACTTCAATAATCTTTTATGCAGTTCTTGCAAATTATGTACAGGAGTTCTGAAAATTCTATTTTTGCAGTAAGGGAACACAAAATAGTCCATAATAGTCAAACAAGGTGACCTCTGAGGAAACTCAACTTGCGTATGCAAACTTAGTCGATCATCAAAAAACTCACGGAGAAAGGCTATAGTTTCTCGTGTCGTATGTGCTGTTGCGCCCTCATTTATTATTATTATTTATTCTATTATGAAGTTAATCGTCGTGTGGTTGTTGAACAAATTCATTCAAAATATTATTTTTGTACCTCTCTGCATTGATAGCGAAACTGAGAAAAAACGGCCCAATTATCCTTCTACGGGTGACTGCCATCCAAACCGCAATTTTATGAGAATGTAGTGGAGATTCACAAAAAAATGCAGTTTATTAGTGCTCCACATTCGCATATTTTGAGAATTTACGTTCCCCGAAACATGAAACCATGCCTCATCGGAAAAAAATGTAAAGTTTAACAGGTCGTTATTCGTTAAATTGTTGACGAACCAACGGCAGTACGCAAGACGTCTGGGGTGGTCTGTTGGCAAAAGAGCTTGATATGATTGCATCTTATATGGATGCATGATCAAGTTCTCCTTTACAATGGTTCGGCATGTTCCATAAGAAACTCCAATTTCTTGGGACAGGCGTCTCAAAGATTTTGTGGGGTCCTATTTCATACGATTACGAACGTGAATAATCACTTCGTCTGTACGAACTCTTCGCCTACTAGCACCTTTATGAGTAACAGATCCAGTTTCGCGAAATACACCAACACTATGCTCTACTACTGCAAAATTTGGAAAGTGTTCACGAAAATTATCCAAACATAAACGCTTACTGTATTCCCAAATGCCATTAACTAGAACACCTGTTCTAAAATACGCTTCAATCATGTGTGTTTTGTGTGCTGTGGTGTCAACCATAATTGAAAAACTACAAGATGTCAGAGAGAAAATATAATGACAAATATTAATGACAAGTATGACACTTAATAATATAACTTAAGATAGACGTTTTACATTCCATGGCAAACCTTCATCAATATAATTTTTGATCTCGCGGTATATGTAATAGATGTAATGATATTCAAAACGGTGTGGGGACTGCCGCCGGCTCTAAGCTATCGCTTAAATAGAGTTGCAAGTTGTTCTTAGCATCCACATATGGGCGAGCATGTTTGTCCAATTTTATTTCAAGAGAGAGATGTGTTGTGAATACCTTAAAAGTTTATTTAAAACAGTAGAGAAGTTGTGGGAAATTATGTATATGCCAAATAATACAGCTTAACCTATTTATTTTTTTTGGCTATATTTTTTGAGTTATGATAAAAGCTTGTTTTTTTCTCTAATGCAAACCATAGTAGGCCATGACTTTATAAAAAAACAAGGTCTTTTCTCAACGATTCACATGATCTGCTACTTACTTGATATAATTACTTTATAAATAAATAAATTATGGCAATTTTTTCATTTTAATTGACCAACTGTCAGAAGTAGTCAACTATGAAAATATTTCATGGATGCATATCACGCTTATTAAAAAACTTGAAATTAGTTATCACAATTTTAATTTTTATTTCGCAATTACTAACATAATTATTATTGTGTTAAGTGTTTATTTCGTTGGAATTACAAATAAAAATAATTTTTCGAGAAAGTAAACATAGAAAATAAACATAGAATGGCAAACGATAAATTAGAAACAATAAAGGAAATTATAATATAAATAAACTATTACCAAAACAACGTATTTAAAGTATTAAGACTAAATATGTTCAAAATGGTCACCATTATGGTTAATGCACAAGTTACATCTTTTTAAAACCGATTTTGTAACAAAACGCCAATTAAATAGAGCTATTAAAACTGCAGTTCTTTTCCTATTTAACCGAATCTGTATCTGTTGTAGTTTCCGAGATCCCCATACTTAAACATCGGAAAAACTCAGCCTGTATATACTAGATTAGCTCCCATAATCTTAAAAATCATGCAGTTCAAAATTAGATAAGTATTCCCAGAAATTTATGATCTATTAATTACATTTTACAAATTTTTTAAAGTAAATAACAGGTCAAATGAGATGTGGTTTTAAATCCCAGTGTAGCAATGATTTCGTACGGGAAAGAAACTCATAACTGGCACCACTGCTTCTTAGAAACTCCTCATCTGGACGGTTTTACTCGGAATAACATTATGAACAGTGAATGCTCTAGTTTCTCAAATATAAGTTAACGAGAACTTAACATATAAAATTCATATACAATTTCTTCATTCTATACGCCACCTATTGCAGAAAATGATGTGGTTGCAATTGAAAATTTGGAAACACATCGTCGTCTAATGAATATTGTAATTAATAAATATTGATTTCGTGTCACTTAAAACTAGGCGATAAAAATTGTGTAGAAAATTGTCGGCCAAAGTTAAATTATAAACAATTTCTTCTAAAATTTATGAATCATTATTATTGTTGCTGTTGCTATTTATTTACATTTTACAATATAGTATAGTATATAATAAGTCCAATCTGTTCAGGTATTAAATTTTTGGCAAGTAGAAAAGATACGAATACTGGTGGCATTGTTGAATAATCAAAAGATAACTATTTTTAGATGCACAAGAGGGATAAGGTAGTTTTGTTTAATAGTTATTTCTTATTCGGCTTTCCAATAACTATAGTTTCTTTACTTTACACTTGCTACTAATAAATTAGTTTGTACATATTTATTAATAAATAATATTGGATTTCATACAAGAAGGCACTTGTATATCTAGAAGGTGAAACTCAATAAATGCAGTATAACATACGAAATCAATCAAGCGAGTTCATGTTCAAATTAAAAACTTGCGCCCACATGCATAATGTATACATTGCGGAAAACAGGTTGAAATGACCATAAAAAGAAGTATCAGTTCACTATTTCACAGGAAATGTGTAAATCCCATTGCTTACTTACTTTGAATAAGTTATTTATCGCATACCACAGGATATTGACATCACGTACATATACAGATATACAACGACGACTCTAAACAGACATATACTTAAGAAATTGAAAAATAATTACAACAGTGATGTAAGAGTTTGTTGATTTTGTAAGAGCCAATGTAAGAGAGATACGGTTACGTAGTTTATCAAGTCCACAAAATGTGTTTATGTAGGTATGTATATAAAAATGTGATTCCGACTAAGAAATTAAGCCACTAGAAATGCAAAGAAAAATAGAAAAAATCATACTTGATATCTAATATTGTATTTCTAAAATTAATAATAAAGTATAATAATACCGAATCTTTTATGTATTTGCGTGAGTCTAATAAATTAAATATTTAAATATGTAATTACTGCAGAAATTTATCCCTTTGTTGAATAGAATCATAAAACTTCAAAAACAAACAACTTTGATGTTGAATATAATTTTGTGTAATAATACAATACTGTTCTTACCAAGCTGGACCAATCTGTAAGTGCTTTTGCTTATTTTATTAATAATAATTTATTTTTTCTACGTCCGTTATAAAACTCGAAACTCAAACAGTTTTTATCAATTTCTATTCATAAAATATGCGAATCCTGAATCGATCAAAAAGCGTGACAAAAATGGCGTAGCGGTTCATTTTCTCATGCTTTTTCATTAAAAAATGTTTAACAACAGTTTGACAGTTTCTCGGAAGCACTGACGTGAGAGCGACGCGTCCATAACATACTATCCGACATAAAATGACAAGTTACGACACTTTTACTTTCTTATACGTAGTATAAGGAAGTATTGTGATGATGAAAATTTTCGACCTCAAGATTTTTGCAGATGTCCACGTTTTGAAGTCCCCTGATACCGAAAAAGTGGTTTTTAAAAAATCTCTCTGTGTGTGTCTGTGTGACCACGACAGCGGTCAAACCGCTATAGATATCAATTCCAAATTCTATATTTACGTGTATAATCTCCCTCTTGAGATCTGATTAGTTTTTCAGTAAAATCGATAGACCGGAAGTAGCAGTTTACTTCAGTGAAAAAAACGAATTCTGCCAATATTTCGTCAACTACTAAGTTTAAACAAATTTATAAAGAATTCATATGTACTTAAAATTAAAATTGAGAATAATTTTATTTAAAAAGTTTTTCGAAATTCGAGAACGCAGCATGAAACTTCAGAGATAGACATAGATTTCGCTACATATGAAGGGGTAAAGACCGACTTGAAAACATAGTCGATATTTGATTTAGTTGCATTTCTTCTATCGTAGTGTATTGCTTTCGATACCGATGTTTTTAACGCACATGATACATATTTTAGCCACACCTCGCGCATCCTGAGTGCCATCAGATATTAACCGAGCTATACCAACGGAGAATTTTTTGAAAGAAAACGAATATAAATATAATTTACGAAAGGTCATTAATTGCTTTATTTTTAATTTTAAGTTAGTTTTCTTTTTCTATTATGTTATTTACAGATCTTCGAAATGATTTCTAGCATTTTTTTTCAATTATTTAAATTTTTCTGGCCAAATTTCTGTGAACGGAAGTGTATGTTGGTAAGAATCAGAAATAAACCAGTTTCACATAATAACATCTCCTTACACTTTAAATATCGACAGCTTTATTTAACATCAATTCTGTATAATTATAAAATTAAAACCCTGCGATAACATTCAAAAAGTTAATAATGATAAAGTACATTATCGCGCCTAATTAAAAATTAACGAGCTCAGAAATTACAATGGACAATTATATTAAATACCTATTAATCTTGCTTTTAAGCTTTGCGATATTTAAATGTAACTTTTCTTTTTGCAAGAAAGTGACTTATAATTGTATCATTAATTCAATTAGGAAATTTGCTTCGGAGATTTGTTAGTAATATGAATATAATTTTTTTAGCGCATGTCTATTAAGAATACAAAGTTCCCACAGAAATTAATATGTCAATTTATAATAATAATAATCTAAGTTAAATGAACAATAAACATATAATGACTTAATGGCAAACTATACAATAACATGATGAAATTAACATTTGTGATGATTTCATAAATGACGCACATATCAAACAAAACAAGTATGTACATATACGGTTGAAATTCTTTAAAATCCGGTATTTTTAGTGTGCTAATTTTAAACTAAGGCAGGGATTCTATAAAAGCTTATACAGAAATAATCCATAGTGAACAAAAGATTAAATTGCGCGGTTATATCTACTATCATATTTATTTTTATCATGCATTTACAATAAGAAAGCTAACAGATATATATTTTCCAATAATATTCAAAAGGACAGAGCTAACACTATTGTGCCGTATACAAGATGCCGTATCTAGAAATTAAATACCAATAGAATAGACTACCTACGTAACGCGAAACTATAATATTGTAAACGAAAATGAATAGTGTAAACACTTGGATGTTAAAACTAACATCAAGCAGTAAATAAATACTGTGACTTACATATATACATTTATACGTAAAACGTATATGCATATATGTATGTGTTTGAGATACACACATTCATTAAGTGCCATTGCGGACAATCGAACGCACAGACACCGGTGTTTCGACCTTTGAGGTCTCGTCAGTGTGCGTGGAGACTGTCGACAATGGCTTCAAGACTTAAAAAGCTGCTTATGTCATTTTTGCGTGTTAAATGCAGTGAGAGTATCACAGCGACATCTAACACCCAAAAGATGACACAGAATAATAATATTGTCTAATTAATTAAAATTTATTAGACAAATATAAAGCTTACTATGTTTCCTGTAAAACAATTAAGCTGTTCCATATTATAAAGCACAATACCTATTTTATTTGTTTCTTTTTTTGTTAGTGTTAGTCAAATTCTAAAGTTTGAACAAAATGGGCAGTTCTATTTACTGTGTTGTTGTACATCGACTAATTGGTAGAGTTTGGAAATAGTCTAAGAATCAAAGATGAATAAAATAACAATAACATAAATATACCAAACCAATTCTCATTCTTAATTTGGGTTAACCGAATTTTGCTAGAAGGTATGGTACAGAAAATAAATCAGCATGGAATTATGATATTTTGTACTTTTTTAGGCTCTGATCAATACTGTCTTGTTCTATACACAGAACAGGCAAATTATCTGTAGATATGACTATCTAAACACACGCAAACTGATTTTGTGTGAATTTGCTATTGTAGAAAAGGTATCCAAATTAGCACGATGTAATTTAAATATGGCACACATTTAATAAGCACTCATGATGATACATCTTCATTTTCGTATAGCCAGTCTTGAATTCTTGAGTATACAATGAATTCTCCAAAATAATTTCCGATCTCTAAATTGTAACCCAGATATTCTGAGACCTCATGAAAATATAACGCACCACTGGTTCTGACACAACAACTACAACCACTAATAAGACAAAATGAAGCTACAGCCTTGTATGTGACGAGATTGCACAGCGAGCAAAACTTCGCTAACTACTTAGGCTGCAAAAATAACGAAGTAGATAAAGCCTCCATCGAATAACAAAGTATTCTCAAATTAGACGATTTTCATTTCTGTAAATGTATGTTCATTTTAATGTTCAATAATAACCATATTTTATATACACATTATGCTGTTTCCATTTACATTATATTTTGTTTGTTTTTTAAAATTATATTGTATTTTTATAGGAATAAATAAATGTATTATTCTGAAATATATGTGTCAATTTATACTTAATACATTTATATTCATTTATGGAAAAAACCTATACAGTGTGTAAATAAAGCAAGGAGTAATATTCATATTTTGTTTATTATCGCTGTTTGGGAGAAAAGCTCGGACAGGTCAATTTATTTTGTTCCTCCGGATTTTATGGATGTCAATTTTTTTTCTTTGGTTTACTACTTCTGGGACCTATGACGTCATCGACTTCTTTTTCAAATGGAACCTCCTTATTTTTTTGCTAGAAATAAAAAGTATATTTTTTTCTGAATTCAGCAATACCCCATATGTGGTATTTAAAATTAATAGTTTTAGAGTATTAAGCATGCTAATAATGACAATTGACATGTCAGAGTGCAGAAATATCGACCAAGAAATGAGAGATAATGTTTTGGAAGAATTTCAACTCCGACTTTATCATTGCCAAGAAACAAATGGGTGGCATTTTGAACATTTATTAATGTAAAATTTTTTAATCTTCCCAAGAATAAATTATTACTATTTGCTCTTTTGATTTTCAAGTTTAATTATTGTTGTGATTTTAATAGTTATGATCCTCCGTATCTCTAAAACTACTAATTTTAAATACCACATATGCGGTATTGCTGAATTCAGAAAAAAATGTGCTTCTTATTTCTAGCAAAAAAACAAGGAGGTTCCATTGGAAAAAAGAAGTCGATGACGTCATAGGTCCCAGAGTAGTAAACCAAAGAAAAAAAATTGACATCCATAAAATCCGGAAGAAGAAAATAAAATTGATCTGTCCGAGCTTTTCTCCCAAACAGCGATAATACACAAAATATGAATATTATTCCTTACTTTATTTACACACTGTATATATGCATGTTGTACGTATTCAATGAATTCTATGCAATACAAAATTTGCAATAAATTTTACCTAATAAGCTTTTCCAAGTAAGAAGTAGTATGTCATTAAATAGCTGAATAAAATATTTACAGGATTTTGGCGATGGACAATTAATAATGAAATAAATATATCAAGGCTTACTTAATTTGCGTTCACGTAGAAAACTGTTATTTTAATTCTATCATACGAAAAAAAAAATTAATTATGTGCCTCAAAAACTTCAGGCGTAAAGTTCAGAATCAATATATGCTTCTTTCTTCTTATGTACACTACCAGCGACTCAATAAAGCAACTGCATACATCAGAAGGTCTAAAAATATTTGACATTTTACGGGAGGAATTAAAAAATTCAATGATAAATCTCTAGAAAATTCAATTTTATTAAAATGATGATATTTAGTCAATAAATAAGAGGGGTTTCTCTAGAAAATTCAATTTTATTAAAATGATGATATTTAGTCAATAAATAACACGGGGAAACCCAAAATTCAATAAAAACAATTTGATTCAAAATAAATCAAATAAGGATTTTGACGTGAAATGGCTCCATCTTAGTTTGGGAATGGTTTGTGTATTTACATATTTATTTATATTTACATTACTAGTGACGAATAAAGGAGCCAGAAACATAGTGCTGGTCAACAGTATACGTTCTTACAGGTCGCATACTATACTCCTAGAATAATTTAGATTTAATATGTTTATGTGCATCGTATTATTATTATTATTATAAAAATTACAAACGAGTTCCTAGAAGATTCTGTAGGAGTTACTGTTATTTTTCTATAATTCACAGTATACCGTAGTTCAAATGAGAATGTAAGTGGGCAACTATATACAGGGTTATTTTTTTAAATCTTGACATAGGCCAACTTTTTTATTTGAAAAGATAGTTCCTGAAGCAAAGTTTTTGGAATTAGTCCAAATAACAAAAATGTGTAGAAAAAGTTAACGCGTTGTTGCCAGATTGGTCACTATTTCTGAAAAACGTATTTTCTTAAATGGCAACACCGCATTTTTGCGCATCTTGAGATTCTAGACAAACAAAAAGAGTGCAAGTTTTTGATTAGAGTGGCGGTTTACGAGCTTTTAAGTTCTGTGTAATCTTGAATTAAAATGGATCGTATTACACCTCAAGAGAAAATTGAATCAATTTGTTTGCATGTTGGTGGTTTAAGTTTGCGAAAACATGCACTGAATTCCATGTTAGATATCCCAACAAACCTCGTCCTAGTCCAGAATTTTTAAGACAATCTGGTTAAGTTGAAAGCTACAGGAAGTGTGCGTCCAAGGATTCGACAAAGAAGTAAAAACTTTGCGGTACAAGAAAATATTCTTTTGGAAAGTGTTGATAATAATCCTTGTTGGGCTGAAGATAGGCGGGGACAGATCAATCCTAAAGTTAATGTTTAGTGTGGCATATTTAACAACAGATTGATAAGTCCTGTTTTCATAGAAGGGAATTTAACGGGTGTAAGGCACTTGACATTGTTACGAAATCAATTAGAAAACTTTATTGATGAGCTCCCTCTAAACGGTAGAAGAATAATGTATTTTCAGCAAGATTGTGCATCTCCCCATTTTAGTTTAGAAGTTAGAGCCTATCTTGGTGAGCTGTTACCTGAGCTTTGGATTGGAAGAAGGGGGACCAGTAAAGTGGCCGCCCAGATCTCCCGATCTCAGTCCTTTAGACTTTTTTTTTTCTGGGGACATCTAAAGAATAAAGTTTATGTTAACGCTCCTGTGTCGATTGATGAATTAAAACTAGCCATTCAACAGGAAATTCAAAACATAACCCCTCAAATGTTAATATAAATATTGTTGAACGTATTTGTTGCTGCAGAACCCAACAAAGAAATCAGTTCGAACATTTTTTTAAAAAATAAACGTTAGCTAATTAATTTTTGTTACTATCGGTATTCTTTTAATGTTGGAAAATAAATTAAGTTTAGGCACTATTAGCTCGTAAACCGCCACTCTAATCAAAAACTTGCACTCTTTTTGTTTTGTCTGGAATCTCAAGATGTATTAGAAATTGTTAAAAAAATGCAGTGTTGCCATTTAAGAAAATATGTTTTTCTGAAATAGCGCCCAATCTGACAACAACGCGTTTATTTTTTCCACACATTTTTCTTATTTGGACTGATTTCTAAAACTTTGCTTGAGGAACCATAGGTCTATCTTTTCAAATAAAAAAGTTAGCCTATGTCAAGGTTTAAAAAAATAACCCGTATATTATTCTCTATGTTGTCACATCACAAAGCCTTTATTTAATTTATACATTAAAATACTAATATGTGAATCCCAATTTAGTTTATGATCCATTTACGCTCCTCGGAACTTCCAGCAATTAAATCAATCGTATGTATTGCAATGCTAAAGTAATTTTCTTCAAATACGAGAAGCTTAACTTTGGAACATGATTTCATTAACAATATTACTGTGACTAAAAACTAAAACAACTGTAGACACAAAAGTAATTGTGGGTATTACCGGTATTATGCAGATAAGAAATTGCTTGACGTTGTTAAGCCTTGGTACAGCGCTTCTTAAACATCAACTAAATAATTAACATGGACACATCGCGTCGTATTTCTAATCTAGACTGAGTCTGAGTCAGTCCGCACAAAGTATTGAGAAATAAAGGATATCCCATGAAAATTTAACATTGAAACTGAATAATATTTTTTTAGGGCGTTTCCGTTTTAAGTACATTATCGTTGCTGCTTTCACTGAAACGTTTTGTTTTTTTAATTAAATGTGTCCTACAAATAACGTTTGCTTTTCTCAAGATTTTAGGACAGAATACATGAACTGCACATTACATATAGGTGCGCTGGTTATAATCTGCCATTATTATTAATTATTGTATGCATATAATATATGTCTTGCGTATATATAATAATAATAATAATAATGTCTTTATTCTAATAACATATATAAAAATATGTGTAGAGTATGTAAATCTAAGAAAATACAGAAATAATAATATAAAGAGATAATAAATAATACACGCAATGGACAAAAAAGAAGCGGGGGTATTAAACAGAGAGTCCCGGCTGATATATCTGCTGCACGAATAAATTTATGTTGTACATACAGGTTCGGTCTGTTTTTACCTTGCATGCCAGCTAAAGTCCATATATTGAAATGAACGTTGTTGCCAGTATTTATACACATGTGGGCCAGTGGGCCGTACTGTTCGACGCTCGACGACTGGCCGATACGATCATTACGATCATAAGATTCCAATATAATGCATGTGTGCATGTTGCAGGGGTTGTTATCTTCATCTTTAGGTACTATTCCCATTCGCAATATTCTTAAAAAAAGTATCTTAAGTTAATATTATAAGAATTCCTTCAGATTTATTATTTTTATGATTGAATTTAATATGGTTTCGCTGAAGGTCTACTTTTCGGCTCGCGTATGTATATCTGTTAGGTAGGTACGGTTTAGCAACTGTTTTCGTGTTATATACGGAAAGCCGCATGCAAGATAATCGTAGGCCAAACCTGTATGTATTGTCCGTGACATTGAGGAAGTCTCTGACTTTGTACAAACACACATTTAAGAGAATTTGTTAGATTTTTTTCCTAAACGCTTTTATATTAGAGTTTCTTACATCGGCAGGTATATGATTGTAGTACTTGACTTCCTCCCAACCCACTGAGGATGATGTTAGTTTCATAAGAAAGTTAGGTAGACGCAAATCGTCCTTATTCCTTGTACAATATGAATGAGCAGATCCTACGGTTCTGTACGTGTTCATATTTTTGTGTATCTAACAAACACTCTCTAAGATAAATAATGCAGTGGCAGTGTTAAAATTCTGTGCTGCCTGAAATGTGGTCTACATGAATCCATGGGACGGATACCAGCTATGGCTCTAATCAGTCTCTTTTGCGCAAGAAATACTCTCTCTGCCGCTGGTGATAGTCCCCAAAAGATAACCTCATAGGACAGGCGAGACTGAATTTCTGCATAGTACACATTAAGTAATATTTCGACAGAGACCTGATTATGCAGCGTCCGAAAAAGGTAGCATCTCGAAGCCATTTTATTGGCAAGTTCATCACAGTGAAAGGACCAGTCTAAAGTATTATTTACCGAGAGACCTAAGAATTTGACTGTATCCTTGTGGGTGACATTTTTTATTTGAGGAGGAATATTAGTAATTGCGCGTTGTCTGGGATGAAATATGGTATAATATGATTTATCAACGATTAGACATAATTTGTTCGCATTAAACCAGGCATCTATTGTGTCTGTAAGTGAGGAACTTGATGACAAGATGGTTGTGTCGTCCGCGTACATAATAGGTACGCCTTGTACAAGGAAAGACCCCAAATCATTAATGTAGAGGCTGAAAAGTATTGGACTTAATATGGATCCCTGAGGAACACCAATATTGACATGATATATATATATATACCGTGTGGCCGCCGTTCATAGCGCGATGCATGTATTAGTAACTACTGGTCGACTATAAATGGGCGTGCCAACTTGAATTGCCACACCGACAGCAGGCGTATAAGTTATACGTATAAATGTATTCGTAGGCAAATCAAGTGAAAAGCAGTGTAATAGGTATTGCGTTTCCGTTGTTAGTAATTATTTGTAGTTGTTTGAAGCATCAGATAATCACTGATAATATGTCAGTGAAGTAACTCATCGCAGCTTCATAAACAACATAAAAGAGCAAAAATAAATAATAAATAACTCCTAGACTTTAAAACAAAAAAAAAACTTCTTAACTAAAATAATATTTTTCAACAAATATTATAATCTAAAAACTCAAGTATAATAAAATACTGAAACATAAAATATTTACTTGTTAAAACAGAATTGTAATTCAACATTGCAATTAACCTGTAATTAGCTAAAAAAATGTTATTCTTAAGCAATAATAAAACTCGAACTGACGCCCATATGTGGAAGCGACACGGCGAATGCGACTGCCCGACTACACCGTATAAATGTGGATTTTTTGGACAAATACGAGTGCATGATAGGCATATGCGAAATACTAGCACTGTTGTAATCCAGTATAACACTGCGTCTACTTGTTTACCGTTCTAATACACAGACATCTCTATCTGTTTCGCTTACTCTACAGGTATCGCTATAATGCAGACGCACGCGGTCTTATGGTATATACACGACGTATTCCAAAATTCGCAGAACACCTGGATTGTATGTTACTATGAGAGGACCAAGGATAATGAGAAAAATATAGAAAGAAAACCAACGCTATTCATTACAAAGAAATTAATATTCAAAGTTAACACTATAGATGTCGTTTGTCTACATTACTGTAAAACATTTTAAAGATTAGTTTTGATATGGTCAATGGGATAACAATTATAAACAGGTTTCTAATTAATCACTCTTCTAATTATACAATTTCCAGAAAATCAGTTTACGTTCATTTTATCTGAAAGAAACATATGGCAACGTTGTTATGAATTTACACTGAAACGACTTTTAACGTAAAAAAATATCGAAATCAAAAATTTTGACGTTGTCAAATTGTCCTGCTTATTTCAACTCTATTACTACCTTATTAATTTTCGTTGTAATTTGGATGTTCAAGTTCTTAGCTGTATTTTCCATTGATTAGTTCTTTAGTGTTTGTGTTAATTTTCTAGTTTTGCTATCTTGTGTTGGTGTCTTTTTTTTTTAAATCTATGTTAAAATGTTTTCAAACGACGAATATGCAGACATGCATTTGGTGCTGGGGGAATGGGGAAACAATGTTGCTGCTGCTGCTAGAGTCTATCGCGAAAGGTATCATCTGAGAAGATATCCTAGTGGTAATATCACCAACAGGTGCCTTTTGTCGGGATAGGGTCGTCCAAAAACTGCAAGGACCCCCTTGAAGTAGAGGATGTCGTTTTAAATTTATTAGCAGACAATGCAACAATATCAATACGTGAACTTAGTAATATACTATACATATTACACAGTTCAGTTGGCCAAATTATTAAGAATGGGCGGTTTCACCCTTAACATTACAGAAAAGTTCAAGCTTTATTACCTGAAGGTTTTCCTCAATTTTGCAGAAATATGTTATGGACGGACGAAGCTAATTTTTCACGAGATGGATTTTACAATCAGAGATCAACACAGACATAATTTTGAACGTTCAATATAAATTTATTATCGTATTATCGTATTTGTCACTGATATTAAAATTTTTAATTCATTATTCTCTCTTATTCCTGGGCAATGGGCAACTCTAGTACCTTATCCATTATTAGGCTAAATCAAACGTGATGCCAAATTTACCTTAACAAAAAAGGCCAATATCTTCTAAAATGAACAATGTGGAATTTTTTAAATATTATTTCAGTATTCCTTTATCGCTACTTCAAACCGCAGTGTGGAGCTGTTTCGCGAATTTTGGGATACGATGTATAAGTATATAAATATTTAATTTCGACGTGTGTTTAACTTAACTGTTAAATAATCATAAACTCCACAAATGTATATTAATTAATGTGTTAAATAAAAAAAACAATTAACATGATTTACGTCTAGATGGCATTTAAAATTTTATGGATTATAAAACAAAATATTATATATATTATTTCCTCAATCTCTAGGAGCGATTTCACTAATTTTAATATTTCCTATTTATGTTAATCACCGCATTTAAAACGTTACTAAATGCACATTTTCCTAGATTCCATGGAATGTGAAGTAATTTCCTGTTCGTAAGTATAGACTAGCCTTTTCATGAAATACCAGAAATATGATATTCAGTTTGTATTAAATAATAATTTCTTATGTTAGTTTCATTTCACATTGTACTTAAGTAAATTTGACAATCTATTAAAATGCAATAAAACACTGGGCATTAATTTCAAATCTAATCTAAAGAGGAAGAAATCTTACGAATTATAATAACAGTACATACTTTCAGAATAAACGATAACACAATATTATCATTCATTTAAACCGCTATATTAGCCGATTGTTAGTCATAGGTTTTTTCTGCTCTTTCATTAAAATCTTGTTTTTTTTCACACCGCAGTTAATTGAATGGATATAACTTCATAACCACACATATCATATAACTGATTAATGTCTAACTAAACGAGTGATTTTCTGAATTTATATTATTAATTTAAAGACCATATTCTTTCAAATGAGTAAAGTGCTATTAGTTCCGAATGTATCAACTTACTCCACAAAATAGAAGATAAATCTAAAAGGTTAATACGAATTATCTTGCGAGAAGTTTATTAATTTCAATCTCACTTTTAGAATTTTCTGTAGATGCCGATGGTAAGAATTCAGAAACTTTAAGCCAATTCCTACGTACAAGATTCAAAAATCTATATTTCTGTCGTCCTAGAGATCACTATAGCTGAATCGTATATATAATACTACTATATTGCGTGTATGCGTGTGCTGTATTTTAATCATGTGTAATTTTTCGTCCCAAGTAAGAGATGGAATTGGTCATATTGTCTGTTCTGCGCATGAGTTAAATCAAAATGTCTATTTTGAAAGTTACGAAATGAGAGATAAACAGAAAACATAAGTATAACTTCTGATTTAAACTGATAACTATAACTATGATATTACTGATAGCATGCGCAAACTTGTTTCTTATTGAATTCAGTTTTGTGTAAGCTTAGATGTCACGAGTTCATCGGTGAATTTGTGGATTTGCACAGAAAATACGATCTAGATTCTAGAATAAAGAAAGCCCATGTAGACCTAAACAAACGATATAAAGGCTGATTCCAGTGGATTATTCGGGGGTAATACCATAAGAGTTTGTGTTTATCCGGACAAACTTTCATTTTGAACGAAAGCTTTGTTGCTTGGTAACTGACGAGAACAAATAACATGGTAAAACCGCGACACCGAAGGTGGAGCGGTTTTACCTTTTGTTATTTGTTCGAGTCGTGTTACCCTTAAGCAACAAAGTTTGAGTTTTGTCAAAATGAAAGTTTGTTCCGGAAATAAACACAAACTCGAATGGTATTTGGTAAGACAATTTAATGAACCATTTAATTAACATTAATAAACAAAAATATTTTTATTTAATCAACGCAAAAAAACAACATTTCATTCAATACATAGGTAAATAGTAGCTTAATCGTTACTAAAAGTACAGTTAGAAAACGTACAGTTATTGTAAGTTATTTTATTCGTAGCCGACTGAACACTATTTACATTATTTTTGTTCCTTAGATTTGTTACAATTTCTGAGTGATGATTTGGATCAAACTGGAGGTAAGATTTTAAGGATTTTGTGTTTGAATGGCCTGTTATTTTAGTGATTTGCAGATCACTTACTCCCGCTTTGGCCAATGTTGAAACAGCACTTGCTCGATTTGAATGATTGGTATATTTATTGTCGGCATTAAGGTGAATTTTGATAGCTGAATCTCTGGTCCATTTAGAGAGTTCATTTCGACCAATAGGCATATTTTTGTACCATCCCTTGCTGCCTTTTGTTTCATAATACTGATTCACTGTCAAAAACAATCGATCAGTAAGAATATTTGATCCTCTGTTGCTTAGAATTTTATAAAACAATCTAACAGGACATAAATCAGGATTTTCTTTATTTTCCGTGAGCCACTTACTATCGTTAAGTTTCTTATCTCCACCCTGGGCTGTTTTCGAAAATATCGGATTGTATTCGAGCCTACCTGTAGATGTTCCGGCATTATTTTTTTCTGTTCTAAAATAATGAATTTTACACTGCACAGCTTCTCCCCCTCTCCAAGCCAACTCAAATGCAGCAATATGGAAAAATTTCTTTTGCAATCCATTTGGTGTGTTCTCGTCCCATAAGTTCATCATTTTTATAATTTCTTCCTTAGTTAAAGCAGTAGCACTCCTTTTTCTTTTATTGGGATTGCTTTGCAGTTCTTTTCTTTTTGCGTTTTTAGCATTGCGAGCTGACTGAAAATTAATATCCTTAAATGGGTCAAAAATTATGCCAAATTCATTGAAATATTGTTCTTGAATACATTTTGCAATAGTGTTCCAGATAGTTTTGATAACGTATTCTTTGTAGTCTGTCCCATCTCTTTTCTTCATATTATAGGCCCAGTCTTCTAGTATACTAGCAATTACATTAACTGGTGTATTGCCGTCCAATTTATAGTTTCTCTCAGAGCAAAATTGCACGAATTGCTTCCATATTGAGGCTTTCGTTTTTTTTGTATTGTTAGGCATGGTATTCGAAACGGCATCTTTTATTTTTTCTATAGTAGCACTGCCGAAACGATTCATTTTGGAAGGGAAAAATATAAATGTTTATGTATGAAATTTATTTGAACGATACTGTCAGAATTGAATTTTCGTTGCCATGGAAAATCAACATGCAGTTTATCCGCTAGCAAACATGCAGTTTATCCGATAGCAAACTAACACAGCGTGTATTAAAATGTCATGTTTTTGACAGATGAATTAAATTGTCACAGAAAAACTTGTAAAATTATAAGTTCTGCATTGATTTACATGTGCTTTTTAGAATAAAACTTGTGAACTTATAACTAGTACATTAACTTGTACAATACGTCTTGGTATACCGTATATGTCAATTTTCATTAGGTATATGGATTCAATGTTTACATGCGATTTATACGTATACAAATAATATGTGGCAACGTGTGTCACCCCTACTATCCGTCACCAATCGACATCACAACGACTTTCTCCGATCTTCCCACTTCTACATTAAATGTTTAGCTGCGAACACGTTGCGATCTAGTCTGCAATAAAAGCCGTCATCATCAAATGGCCGCCGTAATCTAGTAGTTTATTATTATTTTCAGAATCCTTTTTTATTTACCTTATTTTTAATTTTATTAGAATTACGCTTTTGTTTGTGACATGCAGCGTGAACGCAGCTTAATAATTCTCTGCATTTACTGAAAGGAAAAATCCTTGCAATGCGTAAATATTATTTCTGAGCGCAGTACAAACACCCTAGTCAATAGTCCAACAGCTACTGCCAACTTGAGATTGTATAGGTCGCGCTCGCATTGAAGAGGAAAGGTGGGGTGCCATGTTGTCACGTATTGCATGAATTAATCGCCTATGGCTAATGAATATTGACAGGTGCTGTATATGAAATTATAATGTTGAAGATAAGTACTGCTTGTTTCATTTTTACTTCCAGAAAACACATAAATTAATGCTTTATATACACAATGGAATATATTCAGGCATGTTTTATATATGTCAGGTTGTATTATATTTCGACATATAGTTTTGCTATGTATTTTTTAGCTTAAGAATGCAAATACAATTATTGTATTTAATATTTTGGCTCTATGTAAGAATAAAACAGCATCTATTTTATATTAGTCTACGTACATTATTCAATATGATATTGTATAAGCAACAATGTAGAAGACTATTAAATTCCGAAATATACACTGAAACATGAATATTTCTACAAAAGTAAAGGAATTAATCAGCATTACAGTTTTGTGATTGAATATTGCTTTGTTTGTAACAACAAATCAAGATATGTTGTGTATTTTGAAATTTTTTACCTACTACCTGTTTTTCTTGAACAAAACTCTTGTTTCCATATATAGTAGATCTTCTTGCTGACTACAACAAACATGCAAGAACACGAATTAAAGTATGCAGTAATGAAACATTTTTATTCAAAGCAAAGAGGTGAGAGGTGTCTAGATCAAAGCGAAAGTGGATAAGTTTATGACTATTCTAAATACCTTTTCTGGATCAACCAGTTTGAATATATTGTTGATAAAATTAATGCTATCCTTATGGAAGACTGTCAAGCTCCAATATGAATGAGCAGCAATAATCAAAAATGCACACGGAGCGATATTACAATGCAATGTTTGGCGATATTTATTGTTGATAACCAAGATTTTTTCGTAGACCAACACAGGTCCACTACCGCAGTACCATCGATTATCGTAGTGTCAACATTGCAAAATTTGTTATTTGAAATGATACCCGAGGCACCATATTCTCTTGATTTTTTCTTCACAGGCCTAGATAAATACTTCTTACTGTCTTTCTCGTCGAATAACATCGTAACTACCATCAGCGCATTATTTAAAAGCATTTAAACATATATATTTCCGACAAAATAAAACTAAAAACTTCCTTCAGCTTGGTAAACAACGAATTAACATGTATTTCCTCGAATCAAAACGTTTCTGATATATAATTTTTGAATGAAAAATAATGTAGAAGTTTAAGTATACTCAAAAAAGTCCAGAGTTAATAGCCAATCAGAGCTCTTTGGATACCTGCTCAAAAGTCAATCATTGGTAGAATCATTACTAGATCTCTTGAGATCTACACACGAGCATATAAAATATATATCCCGTGAATAGGATAATAAAATATGCCTTTATTTATTGTTTTGCTATTTTTTTTTTTGTAACCTTTGCAATATATCATATTGAAGCAGGTATGCTTATTTAGCCATGTATGCTGTGTGAAATAGAAGGGTTTTATTCGAATAGTACGAGACCCAAATACTCATCATACTTCAAAAGGAATATGGAAAGTTATTTGTATAAAATAACTATGAATTTATAATTGTAACACTAAGTCATTCTATAAATAACTGCAAGAATTAGATAATATCCGAACAGATATTCTAAGCATAAGAATAAAACACTAAAGTCGTCACAATTCCTAGAACCCAAAGCCGCTATAAATGTATGTAGGAATGGCAGTATTAAAATCTTAATATAAACGAAGCTTTTAAAGCAGAATGAAGCAAGGTGTGATTGCCATACTTAATACTTATTCAATGAATTTTAAGTATAACTACTACTACTACCATCGCTTAAGAGCCATTATTGTTATTTAATTAATTGAATAGGTTCGCAATCGGTGCTAAAAAAACAATATATTTTTTATAGTTCTAAACAAAACAATTGATACTGGCCACGTGACCAAAACCCACTCATTTATTAATAACTGAAAATACATCACCTTGAACTCAAATCTCTAGTATACAAATAATATAGTTAGATTAGAACTTTAAACAGCACACTACTAATAGAACAAGTTTATTACATCTTCAACAATTGAAATACAAACAACTATGTAAACGTCCCGGCTCTATAGGACAAACAATTATAATGTATTATGTACGCCCGGTAACTGGGCGATATTAATTATAGAGTATTATTTATATAATATAAATGTTCATAGTTCGACTACCCTCATCACGAAACGTTTTTGTTTGAAAGCTATAGGCCATGTGTACATGTAACACGATATAAAAAAAATGTGAATGCCAGAGTAGGTATCGATTTTCCCAATAATCAAATCATAAATATTATAATACACAGAAGGAACTCCATAAATAAATTGAACATTATTTGATATTTTTACGTACCTAATTCTATCAAACAGAAATTCCCTGTTTCGATGGATAATTTTATTAAAAAATTTTTGGACAATATCAACACAATTTTCCAACATAATTAAATTCGGATATTTTAGGAAACATAACTAAAATAAAATATATGCTGAATAACATTACATAATTTAATATTGTCGGGAAAATTACTTTAACAGAAATTATTCTTCAATAGAATCCTCTATAATCCACTTTTCTAAAGCTTTTCAAGTTACAAATTGCTAAAAATAATTAAATAAGAAAAACAATAATACATCATACTTGTTTTTATGTGCTAGAAACTGTGCCAGTACAACAATATTTTCCCGTGTTCTATCTCTTCACCAAAGCACAGCAGAAGCAATACTGTGGTAACGGTTTAAGCATTCTTTTGAATTCTACAAGATTATTAGACCTATATGTTGATAGTGGGTTGATGTGAAATATTCATATTGGCACAATATCCTCTAAACTAGCGAAAATGTGTTATGCATTGGAGAATTTACAATACCACTGTAGAAATGGTATTTTAATCATTTACCTCCCGACATTAAAAATATAAATACTTTATTTGGCTTTAGGAAATCGTTAAAGCAGTTCGGTTTGACAAAGTGCATCTACAGCATCCACGAATATTTAAGTATGTGATTTAACTTTCATTTGTCTTTTTTATTATTATGTTTTATTTGGCAGTTGTGTTCCTTTTTTGTATTTTATATTTTTGTATATATTTTGAACATTTTACGGTAAATGTTTTTTTTACAATAATTAATAAATTTGAATTTTTTAATCATCGTTTAGTAGTTGCTAGACGCATTTCGAAAGGTAATAAAGGTTCTTTGTAATAAAAAAAAAATTATGTTATTGGGGCAATGGTAATTATTGCAAAGTAATGATATAATTGCTTATTTAGTTAAATACTCTTTAGAAAATTACTTCAAACGCACGCATTGTCAAGTAACAAGCCAGCCTTCATCATAATTGATAAGGATAAGTATACTTTCTAACATTAATCTCTATCTGGTTCTTATCGTTAGGTTATCCAAATATTTCTTGTGAACTGACAATCTACGGCGCGGGTATACAGGATGATCCAAATTAATAATTCACCACTGTTAACTTCATTAATATTGAAGGTAAAAAATTATTTAAATTAGTAAACCAGTTGTATTTTTAACGCCTATTAAGACAGAAGAACAATTGAGAATCGTGTTTTCAAGATTTGCAGTAAAATATGTATTATCTGGAAATACCTGTAGATTATATATTTTTCTATAGCAACATCAAATGTAAAATATAAAAGCTCATAAGAATGAAAATTAATGAAATTATGAAACAAAAAAGACGAAGAATTTGAGTCTCTAACGGTAGGATTCAAAATATACCCCAAACATGTTTTTCTGTAATATTTTAAAACGAAATGTACTTATTCGATTTGATTCCGTATGTCTTGACAAAAATAGAATGAAGTCATTTTAACGGGAAAGGACACAATCGTGTTACAATAGTGATTTAAATTCAATAATTATACACTTCAATTAATGCAGAGGCTATTACGTCTGTTACTAAAATATCTGTATCTGACATCGACCACAATAACACGAAGCACTTCAGTACATGCACACAATAAAATGGAAAAAATGTCATCGAGGCCAGTCACCAGTGTTACCGAGAGAATGCTGCGAACCGCTACGCGAGTTTTTTTTACAATCTGCAAGGTTCTCAGGCAACATAATACGAAAAATTAATTAAAGAGAAGCGGATAATATTATAGAAGACAATAATGAAGATTGCCGGTATTAATTCAATATCATGCAGAACGATAAACCAGTTGCATCAATTTTAAAAGTTTGTATTTATTTGAATATTTATCTCAAATTTCATTCAATAGGCGACATATTAAAGCCATTCAAATCTAACGAAAACAAAAAAAAATTGTTGTGTAAGTTGATATTTCTAAGCTGGATATAACTGTCATTTCTGAACTTATATGTTAAATAATTTGACAAGCTTGATTTATTTTGATAACGTAGAAATGTAGGCATTTCATATACCAAGCACAATATTACAGCTATGTTATACAACTGTCAGTAAAACAACAAAGCTGTCTACTTAGTGCTTAAAATATCACTTATATGAACGTATATAATTTCGAATTATATAATAAAAAAACAATTAAACAGTATTACTCAAAAAATTAAGCTCACATTTACAGATACAAACGGTTGTTTAAATATTAAAGATACTAGAAAAGGTTAAGTCAAAAACTGGTAAATAAAGTTGTCCAAATATATTTTTTTAATATATCTTATTGTAGAAAATTAAAATTGTTTTAGGGTCTATTTCAGCAACAGCTTACCAGTAAGAAACTGCCCTTAGAACCCCGTAACAGTACAGAGATGCACAACACATGTATGCAGTTGACCAGGTGGATCTCCAGGTATATGTATATAGCGTTAATGTTGTGTGCTTTCTCCCTGCTGTGATTAATATTTTTTTTATAACATTAATAAAGTTGTTTTAATTATATAAAGTATAGTTCATTTAGTTTCTGACAAAATATTGAATAGTTGTTATTTTTATAATATGACATATAATACCGCGAGATCAAAAATTATATTGATAAAGGTTTTGCCATGGAATGTAAAACGTCTGCCTTAAGTTATATCATTAAGTGTCGTACTGTCATTAATATTTGCGAAATTTGGGAAGTGTTAACGAAAATTATCCAAACATAAACGCTTACTGTATTCCCAAACACCATTAACTAAACTAGCACACCTGTTCTAACATACGCTTCAATCATGTACGTTTTGTGTACTGTGGTGTAAACCATAATTGAAAAACTACAAGATGCCAGAGAGAAAATATAATGACAAATATTAATGACAGTATGACACTTAATGATATAACTTAATACAGACGTTTTACATTCCATGGCAAACGTTTATTAATATAATTACTGATCTCGCGGTTTACACTTATAATAATGTTTGTTTCATCGACATGAAATTGTTTTACAAAAACAAAACACGTGCATATACAGAGTGAATCATGGAGAAACAAACCAACCTTGAAAATGTATTTTACTCCTAAATATAAGACAAAAGAACTGGTTAGATATAGTAAGTCGATATATTTCTGGACCGGCGCGGAAAGTTGATGTGATTTAAGCCTGATTTATAAACTTGACGTTGTCGTTGTTTTCGTTACAGTTAACACTACCAGTTGCCGTTTCTTCTGTTAATTTCTTTCAAAAATTCTTTATAATGATCAGCTATGTTCAATTAATATTTTACCTGCCGTGTGACTGGTTAACAGTTCGACATCAGCAAACGGCAACAATAAAACATGAAAGTTGGTTATGTACGAACTGACACCAAAGTCAAGCGAACGAAGAAAGTTCAGTGCTGAACTCCAATGGTAACGGACTTTATAAATGGCACTATAGCTTCTCGTGTATTATTTTGAATGGAAACTGCAAATACGAACTGTAACGACAACGTCAAATTTATAAATCAGGCGGTACATGGATCTTTCGACGACATTTTACTTGATTGTCCATGAGCTTCTTCCATGTAGATAAAATGGTTCATTTAGCATTTTCCTTCCGCTGTCGGCCTCATTCGATCTTACCTTTGGGAAAGAAGATGTGTGTTATAATTTTTTTCGAATGAGTTTTATATTTGCATCCGGTGTTCCACAAGATTCGAATTTAGGTACTCTGTTATTCATACTATTGAAGTCTTTATACTCTATCTATGTAATGAGTAAGCTTGAATATTTATATCTATGCAAATGGTTACTTAGCATAGTTTAAGAAAAAGTAGCAAATAGAGTGAGAAGAAAGAGCTATGATTACACTCAAACTAGATTATCTTTTATTTATAGATTACTAGCTGCCCGACGTTGTTCAGCTATATTCTATAGAAAAATTAAAACTTGCTATGTGTTTACTGCCATTCACCGATATAAAACTTTTGTTTAATCTGTAGCTAAACAACGAATCAATGCTATTTTATTATAATCAATTTATCACTCCAATGCCTTTGGATACACAATATTCTGATCTTTATAGCAATGCCGACAGTGCGAGTGTATGACGCGCCAACTGTGTTTTTCGTTTCCTATAGAAAATCATGTAATTTCACGAACTGTTAACTTTTTAATATTTGCCGACAAAATTTGGGAGTAAAAAAATATGATCACAACCTTTCACACAACATAAGGAACACTCAGACATAATATTTTATCAAAATCGATTATGTAGTTTGCGAGTCTATAAATAAGAAATTAAATGTTTTTGATTTTTATATATCATGATTTGATTTTTAGTTTTAGCTATGTCCCATATTAAAATATGGAAGATTAATTATTCTTAATTAGCAATGTTGTTTAATTGCAAATTAAGAGACGGCTTAATTTCGTTTTACTAAATAATACTTATAATGTGTGCTCATGATTGCAAATAACAAATAAAAGCAATCAATTTCCAATTAATTTAATCACGTACCTGCCTGTATTATAAAACTGTGTAAAGTGAAATTTATTTCGAAATTTTCAATAAACACTTTTACTCTATTAACAAATTCAAACAATTGAGAAAATTGAGAATGCAAATTTTTGCCGAAACGCAAATTGTGAACACAAAACCGTGTGTTTACTGTTTTCAACGCATTAAATACATTTATCTAATCAATACACGTAAGTGTACAAATTTATTATGTCAATAGCACGTATAAATAGAATGTTATTGAATCTCATGATTTGTGACCCCAATTTGAGGCATTAATTATTGTATGGAGTTCAGCGTTCGTTTTTATTTTATTTAATATAAACTGGCAATGATCAATACGTCAAAACCAAAAATAATTTTAAAAATACAAGTTACTTTGTGAATAGTTAATTTCTTTACCATAGCTTACTAATGATAATAATACGAATAGAAATAATTTAAAACGCCCTCAAGTAAAGTTTAAGAAGGGTTGTTAACTCTATAATTAATTTTAAATTCTTAGAGGGCTCTAAATATATAAACTTCGGATCATAAACCACCATGTATGTGCAAAAGTGCTTTCACTTATAAATAAAAAAATGTGAGATATAAATGCATCGGTAAATATATTTCGGAAATACAAAATCGTATTAATACTATTAACATTATATTTTTAGGTAATAAATATTAATTAATGCTTATTTAATATAATAATATATCAAATTAAACGCATTTTAATTAGCTTTCTCTTGATATACAACTTGAATTAATCGGCGAAAACAAAGAAGCATTCTGCACGTATGTAAATGAGCAGGTGATAGTTAAAAATAATAAATATACATTTTAACATACATAAAGGATAAGTGCAACCTTATTTATAATTTTGACATTATAACTAACCAAGAGAAATAACTACAAGCAATGAATTTCAAGTGAAAATCACGTAAATATCTACTTACTATCTAAAGCTTATGGATACAACAAATAATGGTATATTGAACTTTTAAATTAACAAGACATCTGTATACAGAATTTCCCATAAAATGTTTTTTGAACTATGCAATTACATCGTGAAAAATCTTAGGAAATATCCGTTATTTGACTGTAAAAAGTAGTTACATAAAATATGAATTAATATTATGGCAAACGCAAGGCAGCAAAATATAAAAATTGAAAATTAAGTGCTTTTAACATAACTGTAAATACTAATTCTGATATAATGAAATCGAAGTTTTGCTGTAGTCGTTTATTAAGGTACGTACGCCAAGAGAAATAAATAGCCGTACACTTCGCGGAGATATAAGGTGGTATGGGCGTGTTTATTATGCATTAGTATATGGCGGACATGCCCGTACCACTTTATTTATATCTCCGCGAAGTGTGTGGTTACTTTTTCTCTAGATGCACATCTTGGACTAAAATTTTATCTATCCGCACAACTACCACTCGCACACATAAAGAGGCAAGAGGGGTATATACAAGCAGTAGGATGTAGAAATGGCTCCACTTATAACGTGGATCTTTTCACCTAATTCAATATACTCAAATCACACAACACGTACAGATATATTTAATCGTATGTGTAACCTCCAAACTAGGAGGAATTCTCCTTTTTACATAGTAGCGTACTTATAACATCTGTGGGCAAAATAATCCCACCGTTGGGAAAAGTAATATAATCCCATTACAATCATAACATTTGGGTGATGATACCATGTTCCTAACTCGTGGATAACTAACCAGAAGAGGTTGTACCATGTGATTACAAAATAAAATGCTGAACACAGCCTACACACACTGTTCTTTTTATTGATGTCTCACACCAAATGCAACCGTCAGTCCAGCAAGGACTGCGCTTCATGAATATTCTCATTCTTAGAACAAAAAATCTTTCGATGGTTGCTGAGAAGAATATGCAACATCCACGACGTCTAAAATCGAACGAAATCCTCCATAAAGCGGTGCACATAAAGGTTAGCCAGATGAATTATATCAAAAGTAATGGACTGCAATGCAATGCTTTCAAATATATGGTGAATATACTCCAGTTTCTAAGGAAGGTTAAAGTTATAAAGCAACATTTATTGGCTCACAAACCCAAGAGCGATGAGAAGACGGCTATCAACAACTTTCTATGAAATGTCACTACATGAAGTTTATGAAAAGATATCCGTTACAAAAACTGGACTGAGTACCTAGCAAAGTTCAAACATTTACAGCCGAAAGGTATTAATAAAGAGGCTGAATTAAACAAAAAAATAATTAAAAAAAACTGATGCTGATTACTTTGGGATAATCTATATTAACTTATGAGACAAAACACTTTCTACTATGTTTCTCTTGCCACCTTTATTTTTGGACTGCCGATTGAAAATAAGTCACCCGAGTTAAATTTAGCTGCAGACAGTGCAAAAATAGAGTATGTAGTAAAAAAGTCTTTGCATTTATATCATTAATCAATAATATTTATTTTTCAATGTAATCACCATAGCCGGAATTGTGGAAAAAATGGTATAATATTGTTATCGCTTGAAATTTATAAAAGAAATGAGGTTATAAGGTTGCTACTAGAAAACCCACTAAACATTTTTCGAATTTAGCGGGTGTTTAAGTTGTCTTGAAGACAACAATCAAATATAATACAGGTAGGCAAATTCACCTTTACATGCAAAAATACTAGGATAAACCATGTATTCAAGCAGAAGACCGGTGAAAAATAGTGAGTATACATTTAATTTTATCAATAAAGGTTTCCACGTCTAACCTTTATTGATAAAATTACATGTATATTCACTATTCTTGCAGTAAAATATAAACGAAAATAATTTCATATGTTCTAATTATAGTTTTCTGCTTTCAGCACTGATAATTATTTAAATAGGTAAATTTTTAATTTTAAAAATTACCCACGGCTGAGGTTCGAACCCACGTCCTCCCCATCTCTAGTCGGTTGCGCTACCATTACGCCACCGTGCGTGCCTGAGTTCGAGTCTTTAAATCGTATTGAATTATCTCAAAATGGAGATATGTGCCGGCAAACCGATATATTAATAAATGTTAAATTACATTAAAATTAGTTTTTATCAGTGTTGAAAATTCCAGTTTTCTGCTTTTAGCACTGAAAATTATTTATTAATTAATTAATTAGGGAAATCTTTTTATCTCAATTCTCAGCCGTGGGGAATTTTTAAAATTAAAAATTTACCTACTTAAATAATTATCACTGCTAAAAGCAGAAGATTAGAATTAGAATGTTCAACACTGAGAAAAACTAATTTTGAAGTAACTCAAAATTTAGTACACTTCCATATGTTATTCTATTGCTTCGAGTTGAAAGTTCAAAACAGGCGAATTTGAAAGATTGTTTAGTGGGAAGTAGATAGCTGCATAAAGTAACATTTAGCGGCCTTGCAGTTGCTAAGAATAAAAATATTACAAAAAAAATAAGTAGTAAGCGGAATAACATCATATTTGGCCGAAGGAGTAAAGTTCACGATTAACCTTGATATATATCAATACTTAATATGACTTACTAAAGTGGTCGCTTGATAAGAAATGTAGGAAAACATAAAAATATATTTAAAAGGATACACTGGACAATTTTTTGTTGATTCGTTATTCTAATCGATACGCTGTACGAATTGCAAGCTTCATAACCAAGCACAAGTTTACACAGACTCTTTCGTGGTCCTGGACATTATTTAAACTTCATTTTATGCCTTCCTTTTTTTTTAACAGAATGGTACACATTTCACTCGTATAGAATTTTATACCTATTCATTTTTTCTGTCTCAATCTAACAGACATTATATAGCAAACATGTCTGCCACACTCTGATACAATTCTAAATCTCTACGGTTCCCATGCAACATTCCAACGTTAGTATAGAATTTGCCGCCACTGTTAGGTCGCCATTTAATGATGTCTGCAATCAACCACCTTAATTAAGTTATTTGTCCTAGAACGATTAATTAAAATTACTACAAAACTAAGTAAATAATCTGAATAATAGTCTTTAAAACTTTCTTTAATTTGGTGTATACTGTTGTTGTATGATTGTTAAAGATAAATTTCGACAAGCGACGTTGGAAGTAACATTAGTAAACGGCAAGATTACCAATATCAAAAACTATTTTAATTTTCACATTTATTAGTTCCAAATCTAGATAATTAATTTCTGTCATTTCCCTAACCAAAAAGTGTCCATGTTTATTTATTAGCCAGTGCTAGTTACTCAAAAAAATTATTAATAGATATATATTGTAAATGTAACAAAATTTATTATTCACTGAGAACAACTTATCTTGGATAAAGAAAATTTGAAAATGTATATAAATTGAAAATGCATTATTTTTAATTGAAACCGTATAATGTAGGATTGTACTATTGGTCCATTTTCGATTTGAAACTCGTACTTGTTCGTTAGTCGCCAGTAATGTACCAACTTTGTAAATAATAACCATGCACAGTTAACATTATTAATTAAATTACAAACTAATTTACAGCGTTAATTAATAACTGTCCGAGCCAATTAAAAAAAAGCCGATAACATTGAGCCTATACAAACTAATTAGCAACAATTCGACGTAATTACATTATGGTAATTTAATAAAAGCCTCAAATATTATTAGAGTCATATGTAACACTCTACCATAAATGTCTTATACATATTATACAAGGCACACCTCTGCGACAGAAGAAACTAATGAAAGAAATATGGTAACCTCTAGGGATGGAAGTATAAATTTCGCTTAATTGAGCCGTACATGTCGCGAGTGTGTAATATAAGGAAGGATGTTAAGTAATTGACCAAATGATTTGGGAGATGTGAAAATTACGGTCAATGAACCAGAGAAATGGTAGAAAAAGAAAACCGGTCACATATCGAAATAATTTAACGTTATCTTAATGCTCGTAATTAGAATATGTATTACAACGATAATTATAACATTGCTGCTCTTAATTTGAAGGAAATGAACATGAATATATAAAACTGGAGAAGCGCTTTTTTAATTGGTACCGAAAATATTTATGCTGTAATGTTTAGAAGCAATTATTCTCAAAAAAAAAAAATAATAATTATATATATAGTACAATTATTGAACTGAATATCTCAGGATATTGACTTCTCTGTTTCATTCCCCACAACTGCATATATGTTTAAAATATCAATAAAAATAGCAGCACAATAATTAATGGACTATAAATATCCACTAGGGAACTAATGGACAGTTACTTAAATTCTATGAGAGTCTAATGCTTCTTCTACATACTTCAAATAGGCGCCTCGCGGAGTGGGAACTCTGAAATGAAAGGAATTTGGAACATTTACACACTCCCTGTATGTTTACGAGGGCGGATTGATATTGAAGCTACCTAAGTAGGAAAAAAAATTTTTTTTTTTTCAAAAACCATTTATTTCTCAACATAGTCTCCTTTTAGCTCAATACACTTAGTAAGACGATATTCCAACTTTTTTATACCATCAGAATAATACGATTTTGGGAACCCCTCAAAATACGCGTTAGTTTCGGTAATCACTTCTTCGTTTGAGATGAATCTTTTTCCTGCGAGCCATTTTTTCAAGTTTGGAAACAGGAAAAAGTCACTAGGAGCTAAATCTGGACTATAAGGTGGATGATCAACCAATTCGAAGTGTATTTCACGTAATTTTAGCATCGTATCTAATGCTGTGTGAACCGGTGCGTTGTCTTGAAGAAAGAGCACTTTTTTCTTCTTTAAATGTGGTCGTTTTTTCTTGATTGCATCAATCAATTGATCCAATAATGCACGATAATACTTTCCTGTGATTGTGGATCCTTTTTGAAGATAATCGATGAGCAATATTCCGTGTGGATCCCAAAATACAGTGGCCATTAACCTTGCCAGCCGATTTCACTGTCTTCGCCTTCTTCGGAGCACTCCCACCAGCTTCCACCCATTGTTTCGATTGATTTTTGGTTTCAGGTGTGTACTGGTGGACCCACGTTTCATCTACAGTTATTAATCGACGCCAAAAATCAACAGGATTACGCTTTATCATGTCCAAACACCGCTGTGAAGTGGTCTGTCGAACTCGTTTTTGTTCGACACTGAGCAACCGCGGCACCCATCTTGCCGATAGCTTTTTCATATGCAAATGTTCATGCAAAATGTTGAACACACGTTCATATGATATGTTTACCATTTCAACAATCTGACGTACCTTGACTCGGCGATCATTCATAACGATATCGAGGATTTTCTTGATATTTTCTTCAGTAACCACCTCTTTTGGTCTTCCTGTTGATGGTATTGTTGCAGTGCTTGTTCGGCCGCGTTTAAATTCAGCAATCCAATATTTTACCATGTAATCTGACGGAGCAGACTCACCTTAAATGTTTATCGAGCTTTTCTTTTATCTCTTTCGCCGTTTTCCCTTTCAAATAATAGTGTTTAATCACTGCACGAAATTCACTTTTTTCCATTTTTCAAGAAACACAAAAGTTGCTTACTTTAAACGACTACAACAAATAAACTAATCGATGAATTTGGGTGAAATTTTAACAGCTGACGTTTGACAGATCGCAATTTCTAAACTAAAACAAGTTTTTGTGTTTTTGCACCCATCTAGCGGTAGGTAGCTGCAATATCAATCCGCCCTCGTAGCTGTAGTTTTTCTTTTTTTTTAACTATACCGATCACTTATTACCATTTACAAGTTTCTGTAGCTTCTTATCGTAAAAGTTAATAAAAAAAAGCGATAATATACCAAGAAAATCGCTTATGACCAGAAATTAATAATATTACTTCAAGAAGGTTCCAGCCAAGTGGAAATTGCAAAACGTTTGCAGTGATCCCGCCGTAGCGTACAACATATCAGAAAAACTTACCAACCAGATGAAGTACTGAGAAATCAAAATACAAAACTTAGTAGAGCCGAGTAATACTACATATATAAAACTTACATTCTTAGGAAATCGTCAAATAGGTAGTAAGCAAGTATCGTGAAATCTAGAACAGGCGACGGGAACGTCTGTGCGTGCCTCTACGGTAAGAAGATATTTGAAGAAATCTGTTTGACTGACTCATAGATCATCATTAACCTGGGGTACTTCCCATTAAGCTGGTACCAGAAAAAGCAAAAATCCAATTCAAAGTATAATTATTCTTATCCTAATTACCTACTACTACAATAATGAGGCATGCAACGTACGGAAAAGTGGCGAGGCGAGGGCAAAGCGCAGCAATAGGTCATTTCTTGTAAAAATTTTGTTGTTACTTATTTGAATATTTAGTTTATGCTCATATTTTAGTACTATTCAATAACTACTTACAATACTATACTTTTTTTTATATTTATAGGTTATAGGTATATTACAACTATTTATGGCGGGCATGTGTTATATTATCTTTAAAAAATAACTGGAATATAGAAACGATGCCAAGTTACTTGTCTACACGTTACTTGCATTGTCCTTATAAGCACAGAAAATGTATAAATTAATAAACCTTCAGATCCAACTTGACAAGTTTTCATTAAAATTA
Source organism: Amphimallon solstitiale (assembly GCA_963170755.1). Lineage (NCBI taxonomy): Eukaryota > Metazoa > Arthropoda > Insecta > Coleoptera > Scarabaeidae > Amphimallon > Amphimallon solstitiale. The sequence continues at coordinate 25,310,700 of OY720675.1, read as the reverse complement.
CGAAAAAAATTGAAAACTCTAAAAACTTGCCAAGTACGATCTGAATGCTTATCTATTTACACAGACACTTTGTGGTTATCAAGACAATGCAAGTAACTAACTTGGCACAGTTTCCATAGTATGTTTTTGGTAGGATCTCCTCTAGTACCATTATTGAAGGCTACTGTAAAGAGTGAAGGTGGCAATGTGCAAGTTTGAGGGTGGATTTCTGGAGATGTAGGGATTTTATACTATAGCAACACAACGATCCCGAGCAAAACTAAGGACTACGATATGCCCACGACAAAGCGCGGTCTTCAACATTATACAACATATTTGGAATTACGAGTACCTTGACAAAAAAAAAGTGTGAGAAGGCATCAAAAAATTCAAAAGAGTTGTGAACAAAATCCTTTTTAAAAATATATATTGATTAGAATCTCCAGAAAATTATTATACATTGCGTAGATGTATAAATGAAACAACATTAGTATTAGGTGAATAATTAAAACAAATAGTATTATACATATAATATGTATTTATTTTTGTATTAGAAATTTAATAAAATATAAGTAAGGTGTTAATATTATATTGGTATACTCCCAATTTGAAAGGGTTTAAGTAACAAATTACATAAGACTAAATTGAAAAAATAACATGTACAGGTAATGAAAAGTCTAAAGTTTCAGTAAATTATGTATTTTTCAATTATGTTTTGTGCTATACGCTTTCCATTACCGTTGAATGGTTCTTTACAAATAGCGACAGTTCAACCTATCCAAAGGCTTGACCTGTAAATGCATCGCCCGCTAATGATGATAAGGCGGTAGATTGGAAAACGTACACATTGTTTGCATTATTTGCCAGAAACATGATTTACATAACCTATTGTTTGTTGAAAATAAATAGTTCAAAATAAATATGAAATAGTACCTTTATTATATGAGCGTATACTTTGTAGACGAATTACTTCACTGGCTTTTAACAAACACTGCATATGAAAAACAACTTCCAGTCTAGTTGATGAACTAATTCAACAATAACAGAACCAAGCTTTCACTTAGCTCTTTAAAAAATGAGTTCAGATAACATACATAATTTAAACTTCATTGAATGCATATTACGTGCTAGTTTGAAACAGATTTGGACGTTGTACAACCAGCTTTCTTCATAATCTCCCCCATAATCCGCTCATTTGTCTATGTTTGTTTGTTGCAGATTTCCCCATTTGAGGGTTCTCAAAAGCATTTCAATACTAACACAACAGTAAAGTTATGTCAACAATTAGAAATCACGTTAATAAAAACTGTATAACTTAGTCTGTGATGGTGAAAAAATCTTGTTCTCCGCAGCCAAGTGGACGTGTTCGCTGATCACGCGACAGTAACGCGCAACCTGGATGAGTCATATTATTCTTTGTTTGTTAATTTTTATATATATTATTACATAAATAGTCTGTTTTTTTAGTCCAATTTGTAACACTGATAACGTACAGCTAATAAAAACGGAAAGCAAAAAATAAATGAAAGAATAATAGAATTAAGGGGAGTCATTATATATGCATAAAACGTTATTTAGTGGTGTACAGTGTACACACATAATATATAAAAATTTTATGAAACAAAAAAGATTCGTAAAACAACAAAATTGAATTAGCAAAAAAATAAATATGTAGGGAATAAATATGATCATAAAACAAACTCACGAATAATACAAATAATAAGGATAAGTTAAATTCAAATACAACACAGAAAGATTCAAATTCAGGGAATGAACAAATATCATAAGGTTTATACAGGCTGTCCCAGAAATAAAAAGACGGAGTAGTAGAAATCGGAAGCTAGATTGTGTAAAAACGTACCCTCAAAATATCAAGTCTTTATTCGTGCGCAGACGGCAGAAAAAAAAATAATAAAGAATTCAATTGTCCTTACGCCGACCCTGGACTAAATATCCACCTGCTTCACTTTCACAATCGGTCCTTTTCAGGATCACTATATTACTTGTGTTTAAAAAAAAGGAGGAGGAATAGATACTTCATAATAAATATCAAACCATTAATTACTTTAGTTTTACACCTGCTAGAAAAAAATAATTACATTCTTGATATTTACTGTAATCTAGAAAAACTACGATTTATTGAATATTCTAAAATAATAATAATCAGCTGTTTCCGACTACAAACACATTAAAGAGCAACAACCGTCCTATTTTAAAAATAAAAACAATCTTTTATTGTCGGCAATAAAGTGTCGCCCAATTGGTAAAAAATATATTTTATATGAATGAGTACGATTTAACGTTTGTTTTTCCCGTTTTATACAAATAAAAGCGTGTTCGTTTCTATTTACAAATGAGCATTCTTACGTGTATTTATAAACATACATTCTGTGCCAGGTCCTTAATGTAATTTTTTATCTAAAAAACAATATAGAAAATTAAATTTTTAATTTCTTCGTTATTGCGGTATATTTGGGCCTGTTTCTGATCGGACTTTACATACCTGCTACTCCGTGTTTTTATTTCTGGGACATCCTGTATATTTCGTTCACTAGAAGCAATTAAAACCTTGCATTCATAATAATGAAAAACAAGTTGCGCTTGTAATAGTGCACCACAGTCGGGCAATGTGGCAAAGTAGAACACATTTTCCGATTTTGTTTCACACTATTGTAGGATAGTGCCTCAGTAATATTTTTAATGTAGTTTCGTGTAGAATGCATATATTACTTTGTTCATATGAATCTAGTTCTTGTCTGCGTCTAAATTTGTTTATGGAGCCACATAATGCAATTAATAATTTTGTTCGCATTTATATAAACCGTCCGTTTTGAAAGCTGCAGCATTTACATCCTAGTCTAAATAATTTCTTTAAAGTGACGATATATTTTCCAGTGCGTTTTCCGATATTAATTGAACATGCTGTTAAATTAATTGGTGATAATGGTTACTCATTAAAAATATTTATGTTTCATAGTTTCCCCGTTTTAATGATTCCAGTGCACGTTCATTCTGACATATTCAGAAATTAATTTCGAAAATACACGATGTAGAGTTTCAACTTTCAATTTAGATTAGTAACGAGCATTTTAATGCTGCACTAAATAATTTTAAAGAATTTAACAACCTTTCACAATTTAACAGTTATTAAAGCGAGGGAACGTTTGCTTGAGACTCTTTTTTTTTAACTTACCTTTGTGAAATCCATCATGATTAGCACTCTTCAATGCTATGCGATATTCACAAGGTAGCTAATAATAAAAATATTAAATTTAATTGAGAAAAAAAAGAAAAATATCACTGCTCAATGGATATACGTCCAACATACAGGTCCTGACCAAACTCTAAAGAATTTACAAAATTCTTAATATTATTTAAAAATATTGGGTTTATGTGCATAAAATGATTAGGAAATATTTAAAGGTACCGATTTATTTTTTCATAATTTGCATCCTTAAAGTGTTTAGAACACATAGGTGGCTATGAGAATATTTTCATATCAAAAGTATTTTAGAATTTATGGCTTGTTGAGAGGAACCAATTTTTTAACTTAAAATGCGTTTTTCTTAAAACAGCATTTTTCAGAGTGCCTTCAACGAATAAATCTACTTCACCTGAAATTCCGCGTAATTAAACGAAAATTCAATTTGCCGAGCATCAGGAAAAGATTTTTATCAAAAATAAATTTAGAATTTTTTTCGTCGGTTGAAGCAAAAAACTGCAATTTTTTTGGTCCAAACGGCTGCCACTTTATTATCCAAAGGATTTACGTAAACGTAAAACAATAAGCCGGCCCCTAACCTTATTATAGTTAAGTAATTTTTAACCCGTTTTCGTCTCAGATAAACTGACAATGCTATGGAGCGCCACAGGCAGTCCAACTACGCTGTTATTTGAAGGGAGCTGCTGCCGCCATTTTGTATTATTTTTATAAATAGAATTGGAATATACTCTATATATATATAGAAATATGACATACATTAAAACCCATATCCCAGTATTTATTTTATATCAAAAAAAAAAATGGAGAAACTCAGGCATTTTTCGTGCCTCTCCATGGTAACCACCCCTTAATAGAATTACTATTATTCTGTTTCCGAGAAACGTACATTACCCCTACCTAGAGTATTGTTACCGGGGTTTGAACCCGATATGATTATCTATCCTTCTTTAACAAAAGCGGTTTTTATATGCTACCTGTTGCGGAAGTACAGAGATATCCTTTGTTTGTTTTATAAAATAAAAGGGCGTAATTTTTTATCAGCTGATGTTATTTTTATAGTGTTGCTAATTTTAATTAATTATTTGCATTCTTGTTCGCACATTGTGGCTAAAGCAAAATACATTTCTAGTGATAATTTGATGCATGTGTGGAAAAAAAAACAGAAGAAGTTGGGATTGTTTTGTCAATATGACAGCAAAAAAAGTTTATTAAAGTTGTTTACCTTTGACCTGACATCAATTTATTTTTTTGTTATGTCATAAAATCTAAATGAAATGTCAAAGTCAACGCAAACAGTAAGCTGCAAACTCTGTTTTTAATAACAGTATTTTTGACTAATATAATTACTATACCGTAGTCGTCAAATTTTAATTTCGGTTTACACTTCTACCCCATGCCGAAGATGACCTTATAATATGCAGCGATGCCTGCTTGCTAACAGTGGTGGGAGAGCAACGCAGTGTCGGGGGACCCTCACGCTTTACATTTAATAGGAAACGTTTGTCGAGTGTACTGTCTTGGCAGCCTCGCTTATGTTCATCTTTAGTTAATTTCGACGCGCTCTTTTCCGCTTTCTACTTTCGTATCAGAAATTAAAATATGTCGACCACGGTATATGCATTACTAAGCAATAAAAGGTTCAATAATTGTTTACACATTTAGTAAACTATCTTACCGAATTACAGTCGAACTTTCTTTTTATTGCGGGATAAATTTTCCGTTTTCAAACTCAAATTTAGCTGATAAATGGTAACTAAACAAACTGCCTCCTCGATAAAACGACTCGTCCTTCGGACTCATCGTTTTATCGTGGAGACAATTTCTTTCGTACAGTTACCCAGCAACAAAAATTTTCGTTAAATACTGAAAATGTAACCGGAACAAAAAAGAAAGCTCTCGTGTAATTATGAGAAATAAAAATTGAGGATTGCCGCGGTATTAGAGAAGTTCCGAGAAATCAAGTTGTTATAGGAAAAATAAATGGTCGGCTAAGGACGTCCAACGTATCATCTTGTACTATTCGTCAAAGATTAAGATCATAATGAAAGAAATGCGTTATGGGTGGGCAAAACAACTAAAAATTACTCAATTAACGATTGCAGAAAGGTATGTAAATTTTAAAGAAAAATCTACAAAAGAAATCCAAGGAATTTAGTTTTCTTGTATAATTTCGTAGACTGTGTTCATCGATAAGATATGAACAGATGCACTTTCTAGGAGACTCTATTCGTTCATCAGGATGCTTTCGTACATATTAATAGAGCATCTTTGGTAAAGTCTGTGAAGCAACCATCGTCGGTCTTGATAACTTCATGAGGGACCAGAACGACTGCTTTTCGTTAACGGAACCATCGAACAAAACAATATAAACGTGTTTCAGACAGCATTTTAAAGCCGTATGTGAATGATTGGGTTCCTGACGAAGACACATATACATCAAAACGTATCGTTTACATGGCCGAGAATAAGACGAAACAGCAACTGAAGACCATAACTTCAAAAGAGTCTAAGTTTCAAAAATGATATTTTTTCTCAAAGGGATCGAATGTGCCAGAGAATAGCAAAACAGTTTGTCCAATATGCCCAACTGAATCTCGCTGTCGCTTTGTACTAAACCAGCCCTCAAATACCTTAAAGTTCACATATTAAGACTATTGTTAATATTAGTCACCAAATAACGCTTACTGCTTTACTTCAGCCCAGCAATTTTTCCAATAGAATTTAAAAAATATTGTCTTTGCACATTTACAAATTTTAAAAATCTTTCGAATTTTAACCTAAAGATGCAAAACTATGGCTATGTAGTATGTACCTTACTTATACTGCATTTAGGATAATTCTCGTTTTCTGATGTGCCTTGACAATTACTTGCGTTTTAGCACAGACTATTTTGATAATACCTAAGTAAATGACCACAACATCCTCCTTTTTTCGATGGAAAAACTTTTAAATATAATGACACAAATGTTACCTCCTATCAATAACACTCAGGTGTGCTTTAGTAGGTAATTGTTCGTTTACAATTTTGGTCATACTATTCATGCATTCGTGTACATATGCGACGCGTCTTTTAGTGTCTGAGGAGGAAATCAAATTGCATCGTTCCTTTTAAGACTGAGACAACCCGTCAAGCGCAGTTAAGACGAAAACATTTTATATGAGCAAATAAATACCTATGGTAAAATAAAAACAGAATGATGTTTCTAGCTTTCACATAATTAGTCTGGAAAAACATGTTTGATCAAGAAAAGCAAATATTTTTCTCTGGGTATTCATATATGCCTTGTGGCAGAGATTTTGCGCTGATTGAAAAGCGAAAGCTTGCTTTACTCCACCCTGCGTAGAGCGGATGATAAAAAAACACGGCATGTCCAACCCTTTCATACTTTGAGAATGCAACAAAAACATTTTAACATCTAAGCATCTATCTTGAATATGTCTTCAAAATTTTAAAAAAACCTTTAGTGAAGCTGAATCATGGAAAGAAATAAAGGTACTAAAGACGGAAGTCTCCGAATGGAAATTAAAATCTGACATCTGACCTAAAATTAAGAAAGACAAGTTCAAAATGTGAAGGATATGATTCCATATTATTATATATAGTTTCCAGCCTCAAAGTTCTGGAACTTTTACACTTTTCCAAATTTTTGGTCCTTTGGACATAAAACTCTTCACATATTTCAAAATATGTATTTCTTCTTTAAGTTCATGGTTTAAGTTGTATTTGATTGGGAGTATTTATTAGTTTTCGTATATGTCTTTGGAAAAAACTAATTATCCTTAATAACTCAAGTTACCAGTTTTGGGTATACTTAGATTATTTTGAAGTTATACAAGTATGGGTAAATAAATAATAAACTAAATGGACAGTTCAATATTATATATTGTCTAATAAATCTGTACATATAAACTCTTGTTTAAGAAATTTAGTAATAAAATTGTAACATTTCAGGTAGCCCTAATTAATACTGTTTTCTTATGAAACAAGCCAATAAAAATATAAACATAGTAGTAATTAGAATGAAAGGTTTTACAACATACACCTCACAGGTGTTTAGGAATAAACATAACTTTCTGAAAAACGCATTACGTCACTTAAAATACTTCTCAGAAAGCCAGAAATAAACAAGCACAGATGTTTGCTATATTCAAATTGCACGACTTTCGGAGGGAAAATATCGAAATTTATTGACTATCTGAAAAAATACTTCAGATAATCTACATTATTTGAATAAATGTATTTTATCGCCAACCGTCAGTAAAGTGATGCGTTACCATAGCGTTTTACGGAGGTAAAGAAACACTTTATCGTACTGTACAATAAAGTACTTTACCTGCCGCTAATATCTGTCAGCGTAGCCATGACTGATGACTTTAAAAATAAATCGTATGTCACTGTCATAAACTGTCATAAGTTATTAGATCTTTATTTCTTAAATTAACAATTTTCACGGTTGGCGATAAAATTTTGTATGCACCACGTCAGTAAAGTACCTTTACCGAACTCGTCTGTTACTCGCCGCGCTCGCTTCACTCGCTTGGCTCGTAAACCAGACTCGTTCGATAAAGTATCACTTTACTGACTTGTTACATAAATAACTATTATCGCCAACCGTCAGTAAAGTGATGCGTTACCATAGCGTTTTGCGGAGGTAAAGAAACACTTTATCGTACTGTACAATAAAGTACTTTACCTGCCGCTAATATCTGTCAGCGTAGCATGACTGATGACTTTTAAAAATAAATCGTTTGTCACTGTCATAAACTGTCAAAAGTTATTATATCTTTATTTCTTAAATTAACAATTTTAACGGTTGGCGATAAAATTTTGTATGCACCACGTCAGTAAAGTACCTTTACCGAACTCGTCTGTTACTCGCCGCGCTCGCTTCACTCGCTTGGCTCGTAAACCAGACTCGTTCGGTAAAGTATCACTTTACTGACTTGTTACATAAATAACTATTGTTCACAATATGAATATGAACATATACATACATACACGTGTATAAACATTCATGCTATCCTAAAAAACATTACTGTCCGGTTCCCCTTGCATATTATTCGCCTTTGTATTACTAAACGAAGGGAGGTAAGCCCTGAATGATGTTACAGAAGTGGCACATCTGCTCCTTGCTTGAAAGTACCCCAAAGCTTAAATAAATTCATTTCAAACAAGCACTCTTGGTGTCAAACGTCACGGGACGTCAAAGACGACAAGCGTATGCACAACCCAAAAATAAGTGTTCGTTGAATAGCAATAAATGTTTAGAAAAACACACACGGTGTATTTTATTTTTTAAGGAACAACGACGATAATAAAATTTCATGTATAGATTTATACATGGCAGATATTCGTTGTATTCATAGATGTATGATGTGTAGAGTATTTTCTTATTACTATCATTGAATATTTATACCGTAAGCGTCAAATTTTAATTTCGGTTTGCACTTCTATCATATGCAGAAGATGATCTTATCATATACAGCGATGCCGGCTTGCTAACAGTGGAGGGAGAGCAACGGAGTGGCGGGCGACCCCCACGCCTTACAAATGTCCAGTGTGGCAGCCTCGCTTATGTCTATCTTTAGTTTAATTCGTCGCGCTCTTTTCCTCTTACCACTTTCCTATCAGAAATTAAAATATGTCGACCTCGGTATACATATTATATACTAATTAACAAAATAATAAGTTAACGACAATTACTTAAAGCTTTATAAATAGAACGGAAGAGCAAAATATGTGAATAAAATCAACGTACAGAAAAATCATATAATAATAATTCATGGAAATCAAAGATTTAATGCTGCCTGTGTAGTGTAGTAAATATACTGACTTCATTCCGCTTCCTGTAATTTTTAATCTCTCGACAATCTGATGCCTAAATAATTTATTCAATAGCAAACTTTTGAAATACGTTACAAATGCAAATCATTGTATTGTAAAGATACACTGCTCGTCGTTTTTTCAAAATGTCGCCCATAGATCGTGTACTAGATTTCACCTTCTTGACTAATTCGTACCATCGCGCTCTTCTGGCAAAATGTTCATTAAAAGATTCCAAGAGCTAAGCCAAAAAGCCTCGCAGAACTTTTATCACAGATTTGATACGAATCGTGAAATTTTCTTCTTGAAGTGGAATGGCAATGTGTCACCGTTACAACAAATCATCAAGCAAGAAATAGGAAAGCAAGAGAGAAGAAAAATGTACCTCAAACCAGGAGCTCTGAAGAACTACAATAATCATGATCGAAATGTTGGTAAATACAGCCTCTAAATACGGAGAAAAAAGTGGTATTGGGTACTTTTCACTCAGAGGATTCATACGGCTGTCGTAGATGGATGGATTCTCTTCAAAATGATCAACTCTTCACATATTAGGTTCCTGAATTTCAGTGGCTTGTATAAAATTGGGTATGAAACCAAGTATGGGACAGAAAAGTACATTTTCAGCAGCTTCAAAAGTCTTTGAAGATGTTAGATATGATCGAAAAGGACACTTTATGAAACGACGAGATACCCAAAGAAAACGTCAAATTACGCTATGCAAGGAATGATTTCAGCCTACATAACACTTTACTACTTTTTATATTTACTTTTAAGTTTGGATTCGAGCTCAGGTGACACAATTATACCTCATATTTATAAAACATCCTAAATGACATCTTAAGGGAAGCCTTGATGAGAATTATTTTAATTTTGTCAAAAAAAATATTTACGCTATCCTTGTGAATAATATATAACGTGTATAAAAATAAATGACCATTCATTCTGTGTATGTCGTTTTTCTTTTCATTTTGAAATACGTTAAAACAAAAACAAAGTTTTTTTTTGGGACTAATTATTATTAATTCGTAATGTTCGTTGTAACAAAGATAATATTTATATTAACTGGATTAGCCACATGCATATCTTCGTTTTTCATCTACTATTTTGTTTCAGATTAATGTTGTAGAAATGTAGTTTATAATTATAAAAAAATTAATTGGTTTAAACAAAATAAAAAAGGTTTAAACCAAAAAAAATCTATTTCTTGCGAACCCGGTTTCTTGGTTTCAACATTTTTGATCACTTTTCTGATTTTAACAAGACTAGAAACACACTCTTATAGAACACTATTTCTACAACTTAAATGACTTTATAAATTAGTAATTTCAAAATAAAATTATATCTTTGTGGTTTCAATGATTTCATGGTACCTGTATACTTTTTTTGACCTTTCCTATGAAAGCGTTTTGTTATTTTTTATTGAAATAAATAATTATTATTAATATAATTCATCATCCACTTTTGAAACATGACATTTCATTTACTCAATTAATATAATGACTATAAACGTCTATAAAGGTAATATTGTGGTTATGATTAAGCATCTGATTAATTTGTATGTGAAATACTTTGCAATTTTATTCAATCAATACACTTAATGTTATCAGATAAAAATTCTAACACGCAAAATTGGGTATTTGTTAACGCAACCTACGCAGTTCAAAGTTTTCCAATTCGACATTAAATTACAATAACACAGGCTAAAAAATACGCCAAATACAATATAACAGAAACTTTCGAACGACTTATTTATTATTGACTTTGTAATAATGATCTGTAATAAAAAGCAAGGTAAAGTTGTCATTGCAAACGGCTATTTTTTTATTGTTTCAATAAATATACTCATCACGATTGCGTGGTTTTATACTATTTGTCTAGTAAATAAATGCGAAGTGGAAAACCTTCCGTCTTTTTCCTTTATCTAAATGAGTGAGCAAACAAGTGCTATATTGAAATATATTTGGAACTAAGTATTAATGTTAGCAGCACATATGTTGGACGAAAACCTTGCCTTCAACGTGTGGAATTTAAAACAGTGATTCAACGAGCGCATATAGAAACCATTCTAGGAATTGTCAGTGTGTGTCCGCAAAAGCAAACACATACTGATTGTTTTCGTAATGAAATACAAGGAATGGCGGTTTCAAAGGAAAATATTGAAAATACGTGTGAATCAACAACGAATGAAAAGCACTGCAAGTGCCAGTATAATATTGATAGATGAAGAAACGTACCGTATCAAGAAAAATGCGATAATAAAACAGCTGATTTTAAATTTATATGTTGTTACATTCTTTTGAAATTATTATGATATATTAAGAGATAAGTAGTAGATACACCCAATCGAATTAAAAATTATAAAGGAGTTGAAAAGTCATACCTATATAGAAACTAAATTGAGATAAATGTCGAACAAGTAAGTATTTAAATTATATATGTTATATGTTTTAAATGTTATGTCTCCTCCAAGAATCATATAAATAATTCTATAATGTTCGTAAAACCAAAGACAATATAAATAAGGCATAACTTACACGCGCTTCAAAGCTTTTTAAAGGTAAAGAAATGTGTTGAAGAAATTAGACCGACTGGAAAAGCTAATAAAATCACTCTATGCTAGGTAATTAATATGCTTTGAGAGAGTTGTTACAGATGAACGAAAAATAGAAACAGGCAGACACTGAACCACCCATTTCTGTTGTTCATTGTGCTGTAAGCTTTGTGAATTCAACATGGAATAGACAACAAGCGTATCTTCTCAAACCTCGCAAAAAATACTTTCAAACATAGCAAGCTCCAATGGCGTATAAACGACTGCCTCAGTGCTATATTCATCGTAATATCTGATTATATTGATGGGCCATCACGAGCCTATCTATGTAATTAATTAGTGACAGAAGTTTCCGAAGACCCAAGAATGCACGAGAAATTCTTACAGGTATAGTAACAAGTCTGTGTGGCCATTGCCATATATTAACCGTACCTATAAGGACACAACATAATATCAAACGCATTGTATTTTGGGATTGTTTAAATTAATAGATGAGAATAAATGTTAAAGTCTTTAATAAAACATCCTAAGAAGAAGGGTAATCAGATAACAACGATTTACAAGTTATAAAGGCATTAAAAGCGTGTCCTTGCCTCTTCGGTGAGCAAGAGTAGAGCGTGGTTATCTGCGCGATCGTCTGTCTAGACGAGATGTTGTTTGTAAGAATGAAAATACACAAACAGGGAGTTAAAAACAGGTGACAAAAAGGGTGAGAGAAAACTAGAAATTCTTTCTCATATATAATCTTATTAAAAATATACATGTATACAGTATGTCCACGGATAGACATCCCAATAGGACAAATGGACCAAAAATTTCGTTTTTCGACAAAAAGTCATTCTTGATAAAAAGTTCTGCATCTCGAAAAAATGTAGTCTACGAGGAGAATTTTTGTTTTTTTTTATACAGGGTACCCATAAAATATAAAAACATGAAATACCGTCAAGAATAAACTACCTTTATTTATCGTTTTAAAGTAAAATGGCTAATAAAAAAAAAGGTTTTAAATCCTATTCATTGCTTACATAAGAAACGTATTAAACAAAAAGATTGCACAACAAAAAGAACTACATTGCACAACACAAAGAACAATTATTTATTCAAATACGCCTCCCCCGTGTTCGACGCATTTTTCAAATTGCCGTCTAATGTGATCATAACTTTTTCTTACCTCCTCGAGGGAAATCATTTGTATTGACTGTAAAATCCTCTGTTTCAAAATATCAACATTATTTTCAATGGGTTGTTGAAAAGTTAATTGCTTTAAACGGCCCCAAAGGTACGCGTCTGAAATCGTGAGGTCAGGACTCCTCGCAGGCCACATAACTGGACCGTACCGGCCAATCCATCGATCTCCAAATTTCATGTTAAGCCACTCTGTAACTTCGCGTGCACAATGCGCTGGGCACCCGTCTTGCTGATAGTACATTTGCCCCTGTACTGTAATGGCAGCTCATCTAACTTATCCGAAAAAAAGGTTTGTAGCATTTCCATGTATGAATTCCTGTTGCACGTGTTCTCAAAGAAAAACGGTCCTATTATTCCAAAATACGATATTCCACACCATACATTAACTTTTTTTAAATATTGGCGATGGGCAGGAATTCTAAATTTGGGATTTTCTGTGCTCCAGTATCGTACGTGCTGGGAAGCCATTGTACCATTTGTTGAAAAAGTCGATTCATCAGAGAATAAAATAAGTTTGTGAAATTGGTTATTTTCATTTAAAATTTTGTCCCCTATCCATAAACAAAAATCCAGTCGTTTCGCATGGTCTCCATCTTCTAAAGCTTGATTAAAATGCGGGTTGAATGGGTAAAGCTTATTTTGTTTTAAAATTTTTTGAATTTGACTTTTTTGGACGATCTGCAAATTTCGGGCTCGTTTCCTTAGTGAGAGAAGTGGGTTCTCCGCAACAGATTGTAAGACAACAACGGTAGCTGCATCATCCTCATCAAACAGTTTCTTCTTCCTTTTTAAGTTTTCCACCGACCCCGTGTGTTTGAATTTCTTGATTAATTGCCGAATTGCATACGTCGAAACATAAACTCCAGGAAACTTTTCGATAAATCGTTCTTGTACATAATTGTAAGAGTTTCCACCGGTACCATAACACTGCACCAAAAATATTTTTTGTTCAACAGACAGCATATTTATTTTAATATTTTAAAACGAGATTTTTGACAACTTCGTGACATTAAAATAATATTATGACGTTTTGACAGGTTATTTGTGATAAAGGATACCTGCATTAGGTGGGATAGGTGGAAAAGGTAAAACTAGAGACTGTTTAGTAAAAATGCAGCTTGGGTTCTTTATGTAAGCACTGAATAGGATTTAAAACCTTAAGAAAAAGTTATGATCACATTAGACGGCAATTTGAAAAATGCATCGAATACGGGGGAGGCGTATTTGAATAAATAATAGTTCTTTGTGTTGTGCAATGTAGTTCTTTTTGTTGTGCAATCTTTTTGTTTAATACGTTTCTTATGTAAGCACTGAATAGGATTTAAAACCTTTTTTTTATTAGCCATTTTACTTTAAAACGATAAATAAAGGTAGTTTATTCTTGATGGTATTTCATGTTTTTATATTTTATGGGTACCCTGTATAAAAAAAACAAAAATTCTCCTGGTAGACTACATTTTTTCGAGATGCAGAACTTTTTATCAAGAATGACTTTTTGTCGAAAAACGAAATTTTTGGTCCATTTGTCCTATTGGGATGTCTATCCGTGGACATACTGTATAGCTTTTACTAAAAGGAACACGTATTATAACTAGTAACCACACTTCATTCAAGAAATGTTTGAAAACGATGTCTACTGAAATGTGTTAAATAGAATAGGAAATTTATGAAATGGCAAATGAAAGAGAAAACCTATATAGAAAGTGCATATTATCCATCCATAATTGACAATTTTGAGTTTAGTATAAATGCCCTATGTCGCACTACTACATATTGTAATAAGAAATATAATATATAATAATAAAACATATTCACTTTTTTTATTCCCACACTAGTTAATTTTCGATTTGAGAAAACTATGTGACAATATAAGCTTCACTTGTTCAGCGTTTGTTTTATTGCGCATTATAATACGGAAGCAAAATCGAATAGAGCTGTTTTCAAATTCCTTGAACGAAAAATGTCCCAATTAGCGGCTTTAATAGGAGTTATAAAAACCACGGTAAGTCATTATAACTGTCCACAGCAGAAGAAATATATTTCGGCGTTAACATTGCTTTTACGTTAACATAATTTTGAAACAGGCATGAATCTTATTATCAATAGAGAGGGATGAAGCATAAGGTCATCATTATGATTCTGAATCAAAACAACAGTCGCTGAAGTGGCACGTCCAGGGTTGTAATCCGATCAAAAAGTTTAAGGTGGATATTGCAAGCATTTTGGAAGGACTGCAATTAAAATAACGCAGAATGATAAAACCATAAGGAAATCTTGCTAATGAATTAGGTAGGAAGAAGTGCTGTATAGTAGCAGGAGAGTCCTATACAAGTTACATCACCTCAAAGAATCTATTAAAGTATAACTAGATAGAAAATACACAATACAGAATTCAATACTTTTAAACGCTGCTTTTCTAATTTTGTCTTGGAACAAATTGAATACCTGCCTATAGTCCTGATTTAGCACCCAGTGATTATTTTTGGTTGTGAAATCTTTAAAAAACATTTAGAGAAGATAACATTTAAAGAAGATGATATATTTAAAGCAAGTGCTTTTGTTGAGAAACCTAAAGAATTCTTCTTTACTATAATAACGTTCTTCAATCGATATAGAACTTGCATCTACAAAGAAACGATCTATGTATCTACATGAGTGAGGAATAAAGTGGAGGTAACAGTTAAAATGTGATTTGACATGTTGGTGCTTGCGTGTCGGTACTTAACAATGATTTCTTTACGTATTTTTTTAGACACATAGTGAAGTGTTTGTAGAATCTGCTTAACAGGTCATAATGCTATTAGATTCTATTATGTCATAAATTATAGCGTTGGTCAAAGACAACGTAAAACTGCAAGAATTGTTCAAGGTCCTTTGAGATGTACATCACGTGCCCAGAGCTTTGAAACAGGCTGGTCTGCTACCCAGAAAACCAGAATCCCGACAAAAAGTTGTCACCACGCAAAGATATGTTTTCTGCTGTCCGCAAGTTTGCGGAATAGAAACAGCTTCTGCGAAGTTAAACATGTAGCTATTAGTGAATGTGTTAGAATAAGAGTTCGTGTTGCGGGATTGTCTTGTAGAAATGTTTATGGGTCCACCACTGCAACCCCAGGATCGAGTAGCAAGACTAGCTACTGTCCGAAAAAACCTAGCATGAAATAATGAAGACTGGAACGTAAAACAAAGACATCAAAATATCTTGCGCAAACTTGCAAACAAGAGAAGATGTTTTCAAAAGCCTCCCTCCTGGCATCTTCAGATCCATTCATTGCAAACAAAAAAAAATGTGGTCAAAAAAAGTGACTCGCTTAGGCCAAATGATTTGGAATTTCTGGTTTCGTCCTCCCAAATATTATTTCGCTGCAGATAGTGATTTTGAGTGTTCGGATGCAGAAATGTAGGATAGTTACTTTAGAATAAGCAAGTACTCATTTTTGATCACGTTGGCTCACAATTCGAATTTTAGCCAGCAATGTGCGTAGACAGAGTTGTATCTTGATTATGTAAAAATTAAGCGGTTCGAGTAGTCAACCCTCGATCAGACAGAAATTCCATTAAAATACCTGGCAGTAATGGAGTCAGGATAGGGTATCGGAAGGCATACATCAGCTCCAATGACTGCCCAGAAACTAAAAGGCAGCTACGTCGACCAGAATGTGATCCTCAACTTGGTTGGCGTATGCCTAGTAGACTCTAAGTATAATTAAGGCAAGAGGAATTATTTACATAACAATTTCAATGCGATCTCAATTTTTTACTATCCAGTGAAGATTGAACAGCAAATTTAAGCTATGTTAGTCTATTCCTATGAATGTAACTCCACCTCCTATCAATTTTGTAAGAAATTCTTGCTCATTAAACATTAGATAACCAAGAGAGAGTATTTTAAGGATTGTCCAAAATATTATTTGTGTAAGCAGTTATTCAAAGACGTTATATAATTTTATTGGAATATAGTCCAATACATATTTATAAAATAAGAAGTAAATAATACTTATTTAACAACATATGGAGACGACAAATATGCAGATAAACACATATCACGCGAGAACATGACGTTCAAAACAAGAATTTGTAAATTAAGGGCACAAGTTTATAATACGTACATAAATATATCACCAGCTTAAGTCAGTTTTTTTTTCTTTTTTTCCTTAACATTTCATATGGCCTGGTTCGTTGTGTAACTTCATTGTAATTCTTTAAGGTACGTCACAATATGTTTTCAAAATACATATACATATAGAGTGAGTCGTGGTCTGCTTATAAACCACAAAATATCACCTTTTAACCGAACGTAGGAAAAACGTGATTACAATAATTACAAAGTGCACACTTTTCACGAACATATCGTTTCCATAGTGTTGTAACAAAACGTATATGCAGAAACAAAGTAACCATATGTATACACACTGTGGTCTCTGACCCATTTAAGTAAGTTGCTCTCAATGATAATTTGTTTTACTGCTGACTGTCACTTTAAGGTTAAATTATTTGATGAAGCACACGCATACATACTCCTTGATGTGGATGACATACAAATCAATGTAATGAATCGACATTAAATGTGAATACTGGCTTTAATAAAATTTCTTTGATGTACAATATACAGGATGTTTAAAAAAGATGCGGCAATATTAAAGGGGTTGATTGTCCAGGTGATTTTATACAAAAAAGTTTATAATAAACAAGGTCCGCAAACGCTTCGTTACCGATCTACAGCGTGTTGAAGTTTAATTAAAAGAAATAGTAAAAATTAGATTTCTCCAAGACGGCATTAAAGATCACAATGAAATTTTAGGCGTGTTATTTTTCAAGAAAAAAATAGAACGCCGCTGATTTCTTTAAAAATAAAAATATGTTTCTATTCTTTGTTTAATTGTGAAGAAAAAAGCTCTGTTAACTTTCTATCATACGACGTACCGTTTTTTAGTAAAAAAACACATTTTAGTGCATGTACATTTATTACAGAATTTTTGCATTTGTATAGCGATTCATGATAAGGAAATTCAACAAATTCGACACATACAAAATTATTAATCATATGTCATTCAATATGTCGGTCTGTTTAAAAATATTTTTGTAAACATGATAAATGTACATGCACTAAAATGTGTTTTTTTTTACTAAAAAACGTTACGTCGTACGATAAAAAGTTAAGAGAGCTTTTTTCTTCACAATTGAACAAAGAATAGAAACATATTTTTATTTTTAGAGAAATCAGCGGCGTCCTATTTTTTTCTTGAAAAATAACACGCCTAAAATTTCATTATGATCTTTAATGCCGTCTTGGAGAAATCTAATTTTTACTGTTTCTTTTGATTAAACTTCAACACGCTGTAGATCGGTAACGAAGCGTTTGCGGACCTTGTTTATTATAAACTTTTTTGTATAAAATGACCTGGACAATCAACCCCTTTAATATTGCCGCATCTTTTTTAAACACCCTGTATATATTCCTCTATGTTACATTATTCTATGTTTATTAATTAAATTTGAAATAAACATTCGTTTGTTTAGCAAGATTTCGTTGCTCTCTACAAATTAATTTAAGCATTAAACCCCACGTAAGCGATGCCATAATTTATCCTTTACATACCTATTCATAACCGTTTTTTAAATATGATAATTGCTTATTTATTACTTCATTTGATAGCAAATTCTATTACCACATAATAACAAATATCAAGTAAAAAATGAGGTGTGGCCACCACACGACTTTCTTATACGTATGAAAGTGTTACTTCCGGTCCGAATTTTGAAATTTCATTTATACAAAAATTATTCCATATCTAACTCTAAATACTTTTGTACTCTTGATAAATATATATAGAATGCATAACTTACGACATATTTGCAAAAAATCGCTATTCGATAAGAGTAAAAGTGGTACTTCCGGTCTGAATTTTGAAATTTTTTTTATATAAAAGATATTGAAAATGATGTTTTAAATACTTTTATACTCGTAACGTATTTGTCTTAAAAGCATGACTTGCGAGATATTCGCAAAAAACTGATTTTCGATAAAAGTAAAAGACCTACTTCCGGTTGGAATTTCGAAAAACTTTTTTAAGACAATTTGTTTCAAACTTAATTCTAAGTACATATGAATTCTTTATAAATTTGTTTAAACTTAGTAATTGACGAAATATTTGCAAATTTCGATTTTTTCACTGAAGTAAACTACTACTTCCGGTCTGCCGATTTTGCTCAAAATCTAATCAGTTCTCAAGAGGCAGATTATACACGTAAATACAAAATTTGGAATTGATATCTCCAGCGGTTTGACCGCTATCGTGGTCACAGACAGACAGACACACAGACACACACAGAGAGAGACATTTTTTTAAAAACCGCTTTTTTGGTATCAGGGGACCTCAAAACGTGGACATCTGCAAAAATCTTGAGGTCGAAAATTTTCATCATCACAATACTTCCTTATACTACGTATAAGAAAGTAAAGAGAGGAAGAGTAGTTTCCTCTATTAAAGGTGAGAAAGTATAGATATATCACAGCCAAATGGGAGTTGGAATATATGCAAATTAAAATTAATAGCATAATATAACTTGACTCTGAAAAAATGTATTATGTAAGAAATACGATGTAGAGGGTGGACAAATTGCTGAAAGACAGCAAAATTCAATGGTGAAAACTATAATTGACTTTCGTCTTTTGTTTGCCAACTATCAACAGGAAAGGAACATTTTCAATTTTCACTTTATATTTGGTAGATGCAGATAATTTCTACGTTTCTTTAGACACTTTTTCTATAGGAATGCAGAGGCGTAGTATTTTTTTAGAAAGTTCTCAAAATTCGATTTATGTTATAATGTTGTAGTTTTTTATATACAGCTGATTGTGATTTAAGTAAAAATACATTTTGTTCTATTTTCAATGATACATAACATAAAAGTTAATTTTTGTTTTTTATAGATACTATTTTTGATCAATTTTAGTAAAAATAATAGCAGTAAATACTGTGCCTTCAAATACTTTCCTCATTAGAGACGGCCATGCTTTTTTGTAATGGTTGGTGACAGTACATAATTTTGATAGTGTGGTTATGTCATGTAAATAATCTGTAATTTAAATTTAAGTATGACAACTGTCAGAATTTGAAGTTGTCAAAAGCTTACCATGTACACCAACATTGATTACTTAAAAAACAGCCTACTCTAGTGAAGAAAGTATTTGAATGCACGGTATAAATACAAACAATAATTTAAAAGCGATATAAAACGACAACAAATATTTAAGGAACCTTACATGTTATAATAATCCATTAAAAAGAGAAAAAAACCTCACACTAATTAGTCAAAAAAAAAAACTTCACTTTCGTCGGTTCATTACAATGCCAAATGATACTGTAACGAAATGTGTTTACATTAAATAAAAGAATCAGATCTCTCGGCGCGATAAAAACGAAATTGTCACACGCAAAAAAAGGCAGACCGGGCAACGTATAAAAACGCTCTTATTTACACATCATTGTAAATCATCTCTCTCTCGGCTGGTAAATATCGTAAATGCAGTGAGTCATCTCATAGATGTACGACGTAAGCAAGAAAAAGTCTAGATTTTCACTGGTATATTGCCGAATTTACTGGTACTGTTCGAGAACATTTCATGCATGTGTATATAAGGCGACTGGGTCACCGGGATTCATTCATTACGGAATTGCGGGATGAGTAATCGCGGAGTAGTTCGGGATAAAGAAGTGGTCTCGTGGGAACAGTGGAAATAAATAGTGGTAGCCAAATAAATAAATATAGTAGTGCCGTGTGATATAAATAGAACTGTTACATAAATACGGACAGAGATATTAGTAATAGACATAAATAAATACCTGTGATAATTAAATTGTAGTAGTTTAAGTGTGTTACGTTAGTTTTTATATTTTATATTGTTATATAATTTTAAATATATAAATATACAGACTGTTTTAAATAAATAATTACACGAGTTGTTTATTGGAACCCGAAAACGTTACAATACGAACTATTTTAGAAGCCTTCAGACACACAATCTTCCTTATCTTTCTAGTGCAAATTTCTGATAGAAGAGATGTTGACAAGCTTTAAGATTTTAGGAAGTTTGTATGGGTTTAAAAGTTCCATTTCTCCATTCACACCTGGACTATTTTCCCCGAAAAATGAAGATGCAAACAATGAGGAAGAAAGTGAAAATTTTCACAATCGCATAGGAAATGAAATGGCAGTATAAAGTAAGATGGAAAAGTGGGAAGAGAAGTCTGGAGAAAAATAAAATAACGGGACTATAAGAATTTCTAAAAAAATTTCATAAAATCAATGTTCACTGTAATCATGACAAGAGTCAGAATATAAATGTAAACTATATATGTATGTACTGTCTTATTCATTATAAATTACGCAGCCTTTATCATCGTTATTATTGCATATACAAAAAAATGTTTCAAATAAAAGTTGTGTGACTGAGACTGAATTTTATTTGCATGCTATCAAAAACACAGTGGCGTGCAGATACAACGGTATAAAACAAAAAAAAAAAATTTTTTTTTAATGGAATACCCTGTGTAATTATTAAAGTAAGCTATGAAAATGACAATTATTGTGTCTGATAAATGACATTTCCTTAATAAAATAGTCATAATGGAAATGTCATTTATCAAACACAATAGCTGTCATTTTCATAGGTTTCCTTAATAATATTAACTTTTCCAAGTTACAGGGTACAGTAACTACGACATTCGACATTTAATAACTCGAAAACGGTTTAAGATACCGGTATCATATGGTAATATTTTTGAAATCAGAGTAAAAAGACCATTATAAAAATTTAATAATATACAGGGTATTCCATTTAAAAAAGATTATTTTCCTTTTATACCGTTTTATTTGCACTCCGTGTTTTTGATAGCATGCAAGTAAAATTCAGTTTCAATCACACAACTTTTATTAGATACATTTTTTTGTATATGCAATAATAACGATGATAAAGGGAGGGTAATTTATAATGAATAACCCTGTACATGCATACGTCTGAAGTGATAAACTAAAAATAAAAAAATTCAAAATGTTATGGTTTCAGGTATTTCTTCGAAAATCGTAATTTTTTGATATCAACTCTAAAAATTATGCAAATCCGTGAAATCATTGATGCTTTACATACACCAATAACAACGAAGGATTTTGGGAAAATCCGTGCAAATCATACGAAATAAAATTTTTCCATCATTTTCAACTTTTTCTTACAATGTATATCATTTTTCTCTAATATATAATTGGGATATTATATCATTAATTACAAGAGCATACGTTTTAATCCTATCGCATTTGGTTTTAAGCTTTTTGTACATATGAAAAACATACCTACCTCAAGGCAGTCTGTATTAAGTAAGAAGGTTGAAAAACATCATGGTAGATTACGTCATCGCAAAAGTTCTTGAGAATCTGTATCCTTCTACATACATACTCAGTGTGTAAAAATAAAATATTGGAATAACGCGATCGTTTTGTACTTACTTTGCAAGTAAATAAAGGCATGCGAATGATAAATTCTTGATAACTAATGTAGAATCAAACATAGTCAGCGTAAAAATACCAAACACAAGGTTTATCACGTTTGATAAAATATTTCCCAAGTTTTCTAGTTCACCATACACTTCTGGTGTTATCATTGCTAAATTATATTTGACTGACTATGCATTTCATAGAAACAGAAATACGATAAAAGTGTACCAAACGATATTTGCAAAAATTCAAAATGATCAATATTCAATTTTTATCATCGCAAAAAAATAATTACTGTATTAACTTCATTAAGAATTTATTTAATTTTAAATGTCAGGGAAACATGCGTACATCATAGAAATTCATGAAGTTTGAGGTATTTATCGATTTTAACGAAAATAATTAAATTCCCAAAAGTTCTAACTTGACAAATTTGACAAAAACACACAACAAAAAATAGTTCCAAGGTTATATTATTTCCGCTATAAGTCATCATCTTTGGCATAAACTGAACGTCAAGTAAACAGTTTACACGGAAATTAAACGGACCTAAACACCATTAATTCAGATATCCCTTCAGATAAAACTAGGTGTTTAAATTCTATTTTTAGCTGGTAATAAGCGTGTGTTAAAATTAGAAACAAAACACGTAAATATTTCTCCAATTTTCTTATTATTTACTTCCTTGTATTACGCACACAATATAGAGGGTGATTCACAAACCTGGTCTATTAGGTGATCTGATATGTTAGAAAATTAAGAGTATTCGCGCGAACTTATGATGATCCCTAAGAATGTAGGATTCGAGCGATATTAATTTTTATAGCTAGTTGTATACTATTTTAGCTAGAAGTTCTAATTAGTCTTCTTTATGTATAATTTCGTAAATATACGTTGTAAAGATGCTACTTACTAAAAAAAAAGCAATTGACTTAATGAGAAATACACCATTTTTTACAAAAGGAAAATGACAAATCGAACAAATTACATTGTTAAGATGCCAATGTAATTTATAATATGCAAAAATTGATTTGGCAAGTGTAGCAGACATCAAATGCTATGCCGAGACATTCGGCTTCAATATTCGGGACAAAAGTATCGAACAGCCCGCGAAACTGATCGCATTCAGCAGACACAACAGTTGCGCAACTGCTCGGCGATCGGTTACTTGTGCCATTTGCTCTGAACATGTTGTGGAGCAGCGGTCGTCTTATTGCGCATAGGAATTACATATATGCTTACTAGTCAACATATTCTGATCAACATTAGCATTAACGCGTTCCAGAACCAACGTAACACAACATTTTGAACTACAATGTAAGATCGTTGCTCTCCCATACACGCAAGGAAACTTTTTAGCGTGCTTCTTTCTCGTCAGTGGCGAAGTTGTCGCTTTTCTTGATTTTTGACGTTTTAAAGTAATAGTTTGCGTTATGATGATTCACTGTTTCATTATAAATAGTAATTTCGTAGCTTAAATATAAAACATATTTATGGTAATATTGGACGTACACTAAAAACAACGCCGAAAAATAATATAATTTATTATTGAAGTGAAAACACTTATGGGCGCGTTGATGCATTGATTGTTGGGCACTGAACGAGACTGAGCCGTCACGCTCGGAATGTAACGTTCGTTCGGGTAAAGTCGGCTCGAGTCGAGTCGACTAAGGAAGCGAGAGATATATAGTTAACGCGTTTCTGCTATACTCGCTCGGCTTTGTACCACGCGATCATTTAAATTCTAAATTATAGCAGGCGGGATTTTTTTTATTAGGTTGTCCAGAATGTCAATTATTGATTAATTAACATTTTGAAACGTCACTTTGACAATTCAAATTGTAAATTAGTACTTATATACCAACTTAATTTAAATTTCACAGCCTGCTCTAATTTAGAATTTAAATGATCGCGCGGTATTATAACACTAACTAGCGGTATTTAATTTCAGTTAAATTGAAATTTAGAATAAATAGGCGAAATATTGTATTTTTATTTTCTGAAAAATTCTTGTTAGCGTGCAGATGCGATCCCGAACCGCCCGGGTGTAAGGCCGGCACGTTACCATTAGACCAGCGCGGGTACTCGTATGAGAATTATCATATCGTCTATTTGTATATATACATGCGTACGTATGAATTTTTGAAGTGAAAACTTGATCAGACCAAGCGAAATGTACTAGAATAATGTATACACAATAATAATAAATATATATTTTTTAAATGTAATATAGAACGAAAATGGAAAAGTAAATGAATATAGAACGAAAAAAAAGTTGTATTTCGTATTATTAACCTCGCCTTGATGAAGTTTTCACTTCTGCCGTGTGGTCTTAAGCACACCCCTTTCTTTTATATATATATATAATTCTAACATGACTGCAGTGAAAAGTACCAGATGACACGATGACATAAACGAAAATGGGTCCTTAAGTCAGTTTTTAGAAGGTCAACATTAAAATAGATATATTTACAAACCGAAAAACAAGAAAACCGTCTAATTTAGGCAAACTCTAAAATGTCTCAGATAGCAGTACAGTCCAAAGTCACGTTTAACAATGAATCCAAATGCGACCTCTCCTCTTTGTAGGTGACAGTAGAAAACAAATTATTCTTCGTAGATCGAAAGGTTTTCATAGCTGCCTGAAAAGAATTGTACATTTTTCAAAGGGCTAAAACGGGATATATTTTTAAGAAATTTCATTGGTACTAGCGCAGGTAAATTTAATATGGAAAAATAAGTACGCGATAGCCGCCATATTTTATAACATAACCAAGCTATATGCTATCTGTTGAAAACATTATCTTATATTTTCGCTTTGGTTTGTATTATACTATGTTCTTCTAAGTATAATCTGTGCTTTTAAGTACCGGACGGATATTAGCGATCAGCCACATTCCAGCAAATCATTAAATTCACCACCCAAACAGTGTCAACGATTGGTGCACTTGAGAAAACGAAAAACACAGTTTTTAATGTGTACAAAATGGTAATACTACAAACTCCAAAAAAGAGAAAGAGTAAACGGTACTATTTCAATGACAATATATAAGGAATGTATTACAGGGTATTTTTTTGATACTTTCATGATAAATTTTAAAAGTGGCTGATATAAAATCAATCATTTACTATGTATAATACACATACTAGTTTCATATATAGTTCTTATAATATTGTACTATGCCTAATTCTTTGTACATAACACGAAATTAATACTCGAAAAGTCAATTGTAAAAACATATTTATCAAAATTGGTATTCGTTCCAGACAGATAAGGCAAACTGCATTAGGCTTTTCAGTGCCTCCACCCTTGGATATTGCTTCTGTTATAAGATTTGTCTATTGTGAAATTTAGGTATTTGCGAGAACAACTTCAGTGAAATCATTGTTTTTATTTTTTATTTATTTAAACAGATTTTTTTAATTCGATCTATCAATTTAAAAATACCAACTTCATTACACAGTACAATTGATTAGTATCCTACATTATCTTTTTCTATATTCTCATTAGCAATTTTTATCGCAAAACAACTATAGCTATATTTAAACAAAAGTAATGGTGAAATTATCAATTATTTGAAAATATAATCAATGACTCGTTTATTTTAGACTAACCGATTCCTTTTTAATTCATCTTAAATAAATTAATAAAGGTTACAACACGCCTCCTCAAAACTTTTAAATGTTATTGTTGACTTAGCAGTAGATATTTAATGTTAATTAAAATTGATGAAATGCATATAATTAACTGTTTTGTTTCTTGAAAATACGTTTTTGTATTTTCATATCAAATTATATATGGAATTGAAATACCCAAGACATAAAATGTTGGATCTGATACAGTCTGAATACGACAATTACATTTCTCGGTGCAAAAAATTTTTTTAAGAGAAAGTCTATTATTACCATAAAACCGCAAGAAAGCTGCATTTGCAAATAATCAAAAATGACATTAAAAAGGTATGCAAAGTATTTTGCAAATGATTTAAGTAAATAAACAAAAAAGATTCAGAATAAAACAAGTAGGTGCGAAGGAAGAAAAACGTTGTACAAAAAAAAGAAGCAGGTTAGCATGACGTCAATTGTTTACGGTAATATTATATTATTTTTCTTATGAAGAGAATGTTCGTGTATAATACCAATCAAAAAGTTAGAACACGTATGTGGCCAAACAATGAATGGGTCGCACAAATATTTTTTATACGATTCTAAAACTAAATATTTCAGGAATCTAAAATCAAGAAATTAAAGTTTTATAGTCCAAGGAAATTTATTTATTTATTCGTTGACACACCTTTATTCTCTGATAAAGTATTTGGCTTATATTTAAATATTTGGTAGGTATTTTGATTGAAAACTAAGAATGGAACGGATACATAACATTTTGAAAATGGTAAATATCAATTATTGCATCAAATAAAAAAATTATTTTTTATACAAACGTTATTCAAAATCCTATTCTAAGTGCTTCGATTTTCTTAATAAGTCGCTATACAATGCATACTTTGCAAGATATTCGAAAAAAGTGCTGCTCCCTAAGAGTAAAAGTGTTACTTCCGGCCCGAATTTTGAAATTTCATATATACAATAAATATTGCAAATCCAGCTCTAAATACTTTTGAACTCTTGATAAATATATATAGAATGCATAATTTACGACATATTTGCAAGAAATCGCTATTCGGTAACAGTAAAACTGATACTGCCGGTCCGAATTTTGAAAATTTGTTTATAGAAAAGGTGGTGAAAATTAGGTTCTAAATACTTTTATACCCGTAAAGTACTTGTCTAAAAAGCATGACATGCGAAATATTCGCAAAAAACTGATTTTTGATCAGAGTAAAAGACCTATTTCCGGGAGGAATTTCAAAAAACTTTTTAAATAAAGTTGTTCTTAATTTTAATTTTAAGTACATATGAATTCTTTATAAATTTGTTTAAACTTAGTAGTTGAGGAAATATTTGAAAAATTCAATTTTTTTACTGAACTAAACTGCTACTTCCGGTCTACCGATTTTACTGAAAAACTAATCAGATCTCAAGAGGAAGATTATACAAGTAAATACAAAATTTGGAATTTATATCTACAGCGGTTTGACCGCTATCGTGGTCACACACACACACACATAGACACACAGACATTTTTTAAAAACCTCTTTTTTTGGTATCAGGGGACTTCAAAACGTGGACATCTGCAAAAATCTCGAAGTCGAAAATTTTCGTCATCACAATACTTCCTTATTCTACGTACAAGAAAGTAAAAAAATAAACCGTTATTCTTGTGGGATAAAAAATATTAGCAAAATCTTTCCCTAACCACAAATCTCAAAATTTTAATAAGAAATATATTTCTAGAATAACAATACAAATCGTACATTATTAACACTATAATGATTAAATATTAATTACATTAGCAATGTCAGCTGTGGGCATTTTTAATGAAATATTATTTTCATATTACATACATCAAATAAAAATATTGACAAACTGTTTTTTCTGAAAGCAAAAAAAAAAAATATTACGAAGCACCGTAGATGATTGATCATTCAACTCGAGCTTTAATATTACATTTCCGGAGAAATGTGCAACATATTGAAATGACTTTAAAAATACCGTGTATGTTATGTTTTGTAAATAAAATGTGAAAATAATTTGCAGAAAAATTTAGGTTTTCAATCAGTTAAACGAACTATTATTATTGGCAAACTATTGAAAAAGTTTGGCCTATTATATCATATCTTGATAATTAAGTGTACCATAAATTTTTAACTAAGATTATTAAATTCTACATAAAAAAAATGAGGTGTGGCCACCACACGACTTTCTTATACAGCGTTTCAAATTATAGAATTTTAAGAATTTTTTTTACAAAAATTATTCAAAATCTTATTCTAAGTACTTCTATTATCTTAATAAATCTCTATAGGAGCACTTTTTTGATAATATCTTGCAAACAAGGTATTATCAAAAAAGTGCTCCTCGCTAAGAGTAAAAGTGCTACTTCCGGTCCGAATGTTGAAATTCCAAATGTACAAAAAATATTGCAAATCCAGTTTTAAATACTTTTGTACTCTTGATAAATTTATATAGAATGCATAACTTACGACAAATTTGCAAAAAATCGCTATTCGATAAGAGTAAAAGTGGTACTTCCGGTCTGAATTTTGAAATTTTTCTTATACAAAAGATATTGAAAATTATGTTCTAAATACTTTTATACCCGTAACGTACTTGTCTAAAAAGCATGACTTGCGAAATATTCGCAAAAAACTGATTTTTGATAAGAGTAAAAGACCTACTTCCGGTAGGAATTTCGGAAAACTTTTTAAATAAAATTATTCTTAATTTTAATTTTAAGTATATATGAATTCTTTATAATTTTGTTTAAACTTAGTATTTGACGAAATATTGGCAAAATTCGATTTTTTTGCTGAAGTAAACTGCTACTTCCGGTCTACCGATTTTACTGAAAAACTAATCAGATCTCAAGAGGGAGATTATACACGTAAATACAAAATTTGGAATTGATATCTACAGCGGTTTGGCCGCTATCGTGGTCACACACACACACAGACAGACAGACACACAGACATTTTTTTAAAAACCACTTTTTCGGTATCAGGGGACTTCAAAACGTGGACATCTGCAAAAATCTCGAGGTCGAAAATTTTCATCATCACAATACTTCCTTATACTACGTATAAGAAAGTAATTACTACCAGATAACACTTTTATATTAGTTCTATCTTCAAAAGTTGACAATAAATATTAAATTTAAAAATATGTACTATCAAATACTCCTCAAATTTCTTAAGAACCTTGGTAATTTAACCGATTATGTATCTTCAATATTAAGAAAGTTCCCCATATAGGAATATAGAAAATGGGCTGCCTGTATAATAATATACATATATAACATTCAATTTCTTGCGCTCAATAAAAAGAAAATATGTCACACTAGCAAAAAATAAAATCATTTAATTATGTATATACAAGAGAAATAACACAGTACTTTTAAATGTAAAGCCCGTTTTAAACTATCATACAAAATTGTACCAAAAAATTGGATACTATTATAGTACAATGAAAAACTACAATTTTCTTGAACAAGATTATTTATTGTAACAATTTGAACAGGGTTCCTTATCATGGCTATTATATATATACTAAAAACCGATAAACTTGTACAAAAATTTAATCTGTGATTCTGCCCCTTACCCGTTTCAAACAAAATGTAAATATATATCTATCTTCATTCATAACCTCAAACAGGTCTAATTAAGAAATTATTAAGGGGGCTTACGCAGAGGTGCCGACTAACTACCGTGCGGTAGGACGTAAGCGGGTGGCGCCATATACGCTAATGTAAATTCTGGACTGTACAAGGTTTCGTTAAAACAATAGTACCGCTTTTATTTACGAAATATCAAAACGAAATTTAAAACACAAATAAACAAAGGCTCAATGCACGTTCGACTGGAATTAGTTTTTAAAATAAACTTTCTGAAACTATGTTACGATGTTGTAAATTTTGCCAACTTTGAGAGTGAAATCTAGGAGTAAATAATTTGAATTATAAGAAAGTACTCCCAACGAAGCCTTAATTAATCCTTTGTATTCATTTTAATGCAAAAACCTAATATGAAAACCAAAAATTTTTGCTGTTTGTTTTATTTTAACGAATACCTTACATCGGCAGAATTTACATTAGCGCACATGGCCCCACCCCCTTACGTTCTACCTCACGGCAGTTAGTCGGCACCTCTGCGTACGCCCCCTTAAGGTACGTAAAATGTATAAAGAGAATCTAAAAAAATTAATAATAGATGTAGATGGCTTATGGCGAGTAGTACATTTAAACATAAATTAGTAACTTTTTGTATGACTCGTATATCTGTACTTACAAGAATCGTTTTTATACTTTGCAAATAATAAAAAAAATTGTAGCTTACTAAATGTATTTGATGGCACGACTCACGATGGTTCAGGACCAAAAAAGTTGATTCTAAGAACAATTAAATTTTAATATGTATTTACAACAAATACTGATCTTTATATGTAGTATTTTATATGAAAACAATTATAATACGCTTTGCAGAATGTTGCATTATTTTACTGCTTTCTGATTACTACAATAAAACGAATATAAACACATAGGCTCTTTAATATCCACCAGTAAGTAGCTGTAATGATCGCTTTAAGGCATATATTCATTATTAAACGTAGGTAAAAATTTCAGTTGCTTCTTTTGAGAAAATACACTTCTGAAGATGTTGTATTAAACGTCTTTTGCATGGTTATATGTATAAACTTACTGCACTTCATTTTACGTAATGCGCAAAGAATATTGCCGCAAACATGAGAATTTGAAACACAGTACGACTCTGTAAACAAAGAATGTTGAGGTTAGATTGTAATGCCTTCCTGCGCCTGCGCAACTGCAAGTTAGTACGAAAATACAACAGGACTTGATTTCATTCAATAAACTTGTAGAACAACATGTATAGTATCCAATTTTTTGGTAGAATTCTATATGATTGAAATTTAAATATAAATGCAATATCTTTAACATTTGATTCAGCTATAAATTTATTTGTTCCAATGTTTCACAACATTAACTACATTCAAAACAGTAAAAATGACTCATAAATTACGTATTTTTATATACAGGGTGTTTCATCGGTTGGGGTATCGCGAATTAAAGTGCCTAAATATAAAAATATCGACTTCAAATTTTAACCACTTATAGAGCTTTTAAACCGCTACCAGCAGGTTAGGTTGTTTTTGATAATATTATTTTAATTAATGCGTAAATTAAAAAAAAACGTATTATCAAAAATTAAAAGTGCTCAAAAAATTTTCAAATTTGAATGGTGATACGTGGAAATATCACCCATATTAACTTCACAATCAGAATTTTTATAAACGAAACCGTTTGTCAAATAAAGTCAATATTAAATAATGTCGTTTTTCTTACGACAGATTTATGGTACTTAACTTTCTAATTGTGCTGTCCGCAAACAGGTAGTCCTTTTAAATTTATGACGGATAATAAATAAAAATTTATTATAAACTCAACACACAACACTGTAATAAAAAACCCATAAATTCTTCAACGTCTTGCCTTTAATTTTGAAATTATTGTAAAATATTCAATAATTGATTAAGTTTTAATTTTTTTTTCAATTGCATAGTTGATTTTATAGACATATCTTTTTAACACCTGAATTTCAATAAAATCTGAGTACTTTTGATTTTTTGAACGAAGGTTTTTTTTTATTTACGCATTAAATAAAATAATATTATCAAAAACAACCTAACCTACTGGTAGCGGTTTAAAAGTTCTATAAGTGGTTAAAATTTGAAGTCGACATTTTTATATTTAGGCACTTTAATTCGCGATACCCCAACCGATGAAACACCCTGTACAGTGTTATTAACGGGAGAAGTTTTAATTATTTCCCTTTTATAAGTTGCATTATTAAAGTTATAACATTAACTAAATGTTTTGAAGCAATATTTCTCTAATAGGTAGGTATGTGTATGTACTTTCTAATAACTTGGTACGGTTATTTTTTAACAATCACTGCATATGCTATAGAATTTAGAATTATTTAATTAAGCTGAAAAACAAATGTAGAACTGACCCGGTCAGAAAGTACCTAACAGGTTCACAAATTTTACCCGGTTATTTGAACGAACGCAATTTGCCGTCATAATAACTTAGTTTACATTAAAAACTATAAAGCAGTTGTCGCGAAACACAATTTTACAGTTTTAAATATGTTTCATCAAAAAAAAAATATGTTTTGTATTTTGACAGTAACGCTTTGTAAAGGGGCCCGCCCACACACTGCGTTTTTGTTCGACAGTTTTGTTCGACGAACAAGTCTGTCGAACAAAAACGACGAACGTGAGTTGCCCACAGACTACAGTTTTGTTCGGCAAAACGTTGGTTATGAACTATATAGAACTACACCACTGCAAAAAATCGTCGTCCTTTAAAACTGTTTACCCCACACACTTCAGATTAGTTCGACGGACATAAACAACAGGCCGAACCAGATTATTTTCAGCTGCTTTGTACGCCAACATTAACGACTGTTTTCGACCCACACACTTCGGTTTTGAGTCGTTTTTGTTCGAACAGACTTGTTCGTCGAACAAAAACGCAGTGTGCGGGCGGGCCCCTTAAGGTTATGTCCGGAGAGGTAGTAGAACAATCAACAGTACCCTAGTCACTTAGCGGGTTATGAAAACCGAACCATGTTGTTAATCCCGGTTACTTTTCCGATTTTACGAAGATGATTGTTTTTACCGGACTGAAATAACCAACGCATTTGTGCTTACAGTGTTGTAACATACACAAACTAAAAACTAATTTTTTTGTGTAAATTATATTTGAAAAATACAAATTTTCTACTTTTTCTTGCTTCTTATGCCAATATATAGATCAAAATTTGTAATAAAATTTTTACAAGAATGGCTGTATTTTGGCAGTGTTCACGAATAAATAAATACTTTGCAGTAACTGGTACTGAATTTTCGAAGAATTATAGTTACATATACGAGATATGTATACAAGAGATTACTCTTTTACAAATATTACTGTTTGATTAAAACAAACCAACAAATAAAAATAGCAAGGACAGCAATAGGTATTAATACCTACTCTATATATACTGATATACATGTATCAAAATATGTAACTTCCAGCAGATAAATAACCAACGTAATTAACATTAAAATCCCTGTATTGCGTATTGAAATATAAATAAATATAATTTAACAGCCGGCTGAAACTGTTTATTCAAATAACAATAAATGCTTTATCAAATAGCTAAATCTCTGACAAGCGTGTTGACATTTGATAAAGCAAAATATGTTAATCCCCATTTGTATGAGACAAATATTTGTTTCTAGCCAGTAATGCCATGAAACACAAGTGGTATTGAAGCCAAAAGTGTCTAATATCTAAATCTAAACTTACTCTAAACTGTCAAAATGTCACTTACCTTTGCATAAGAAGTGCGGTTAAATGGTTCTTAAAATTTTCGATCTGATCTCTAGGAAAAGTATCACTTTTTTCTATGAAGCGAATTAAAAACATAACAGCTGCTAAAATCTCCTCTTTCATGTTCGCTCGTTTTCGTAAATTTTACATCAGTACAAATGAATTAGATGTAAACCAAAGTTACAAAAGGTCTATCTGAAAACAAGAATAAAATTTTGTTTTAAATAAACTGAAATAAACTGACAAATACACAGAGCACATATGATTTCTAATCACTAATCACAAATACAATTTTACTTAAATTGGTAATTTAAAACCTTTGTTTGAAAATATTCGATAACATATGTGTATCAATAACATGTATGACTTTCATAGTGAAATAAATCTACATAAAGACAATTCCACTTCAATATTATAAAAACCTCTGTATACAAACACACTGATATGCATATTTAGAGAATACAGTCAAGTTACTTATCCAAAATACAATGAGAACCACTTAATAAAGGTTATAATTCATTAAATATGTCACTTAGTATTTCAAACAAAACACACACATAATTAACCCAGAACTAACAATACACAATTCTAACACCATTTGTAGAACAAGAACCCCAATATTTAATGCTTACAAACCTGTTAAAACTTGTATATTATAGATATTTACGTTTAAACACAAACTATGCTAAACTTGCTTTAATTTAGTAACGTAGTGACGTAAACAACTAAAATCCTAGCTGGTATACACGACAGATGTACATACAAAATACAGATGCGGGCCAATTGACGCACAACCAAAACAAAGACTTGTCTTGCATGTAGAAGAACACGTATATATCTAAACACAAAAACCGTTGAAAAACTGTTAACTGCCGAAGTAGCCGTTGTAAAAAAGGATAATATAAAACGAATTTATTTGATAATACGACCTATTTGCTTAATCATCACCTTCACAAATATCAACAATTAGTTGAATATACAAAGTTTATACATACGTTATACTTGCAACGCAGATTGTTCGAAAAAAACGGTGACATATTTATTAAATTCTATTAAAAATGGACATTTCTACACATTAAATCGATGCACAGTGCTTACCCCGAGCGTTTAGCGAGTATCCGGATTGCCAAAAACACAAACTAAACATTAAAACACAACTGCTACGAAACTTTACAGCACAACAGACTGAAGCGATGAAATGAGTGATGGCGCATATCGGAAATGAATCACCAAATAGAAATCATCTGTTCCAGACGCGCCACATTTAAAACTTAAATGACAACAATGAAATTGACTGTCAAGCTTACTTAGTGCCTAGTGCTCATTCTACTTTTGTTTAAAATATTATTATTCATCAGCACATGATTTTAAATCATTTTAGAGATAAGTAATAAATCTTGTTATACACATAACTTAAACTGCGTATGCATTTTAATTTTCATTTATAAAAAAACATGCCTTCATTGTTTTGGCTAAACCCTTGAAATTTAGGTCATGCCTGTATTATGTCTTGACTAAAGTAATGCCTTTTCTACACGAGTCAAATATGATTCAAGCAGCAGAGATGAATGAAATTTGACTAATTGGTTCAATGACCTGGAGGAACGTGGACTCTATAAACAAATATTTGTGTAAACATGGTGTACTTATCGCGTTTCTATTTTCCTTATATGTGTTTATACGACTTGTTTTTAGCAGATGATAGGTACTATACACATTATAACACTATATATATATACCATACCTTAGATTTATTTTTAGTTAAAACAAGTAATGTACTTTTTGTAGGTTTATCTAAAGATGCTGTCTGAATTTAATGTAGAACTTTGGGTTTAGTTTGGCAGGTGTTTACCAATGTTGACAGATTTTAAAAAATTAATATTTGAAAACTCAGAATATTGTTCTTCAGATACCTAAGTTGTTTTAATGGCACAGAATGGATATAATATTTAAACAATAAAAATTGAATTACATGCCTTGTAGATAGACAACCATATTTACACTAATAGAAATTTTGGTAGGTACCTACTTTGCATTTGAAACCAAGATTTGAACAAAAATTAATACATGGAAAACTAGGAAAATAAGTAAGTAGGCAACTATCACAAGGTATCGTGAGCTTCAAATCCTACTTAACAAATCTGGTGTTGTATCTTATTGTCATTTAGAAGCCGTTACGGGGAGCTATTATTATTTAGCTGGGCGTGTAACATGTTGAGACTGAAGGAATTATTCAAATTACTCGCCATATAGGATGTTCCTTGAATCATTTTACGTTCTGCGCAATAGGAAATTTTAAACATGGCTGAAAGACTTCTTCCACATCTCCCTGTTATGAACCAGACATCTGAGATCCAACTACAACTTGCTTGATATCATAATAATGGGCTTCTAAAATAGCTCTGACAATTGTCATTTGCGAGTTACGTACAGACGTAAGTACTGAGTACTGTTAAGTACGTACATACGGTTGAGTCGCTTTGGCAACCGACATGCGCCAATAATTGGCGTCAAATTTTAAATGTTGCAAAATTTGATCTATCAAATAATATAACCTACTAAACCCATTTCAGGACTGCCATAAACAGTAATATTTTGACATTTATGTCATAATTTCTTTTTGACGTTGTCATCCAAATAATACAAATTTGTCAACAATGCTCGTGTACTAAACAGAATAGCCAAGTATTACATGAAATATTGGTATAGAAAAGTAATATTTAATAACTTTATTTATCATATTTAGTTTGTAACTGGCTTTCATTTGATAGTATTTTACTAGATAGGAATTTATACTGGGTGAGTTTTTTACCTTGAGACAACGGAATATCTTTAAAACACTGCATAAAAGGGATCTTAATAAGATTTGTTATAATGTAGGGGGCTCACTGAATGGTACCCAACTCGATCCCCCACCTCACCCCCCAGACTGTGAGGGGGGATAACTTTGAAATCTTAAATGGGAACCCCCATTTTGTATAGCAGATTCGGATTCTACGCCATCAAGTATGTACGTTTTGTTTGAAACTTTTTTTTTCTATTCGTTACGGATTGCGCTGTAATCGCAAAAAACATGATTGTGAACGTCAAGGTAAAATACACAAAAAAAGAGAAGCAAGCAAACATGATTTTGTGTTGTTTTTATTTTAACATAAACTTTCAAAAAGCCATGTGTTCGAAACTGTGCACCTCCACTTCGATACATTTATTCGCAATTGGAATGCTATTCAACGGTACAAAACCGTACTTTATTCAGTACCTACTTGATAAGCTGTGAATACTTACACATTGTCCGATCCCCATTTAGATTATCCATGTTTTTTGGGATTACAGCGCGATCTGTTACGAATAGAAAAAACAGTTTCAAACGAAAACTACATACTTGATGGCCTAGAATCAAAATCTGCAATACAAAATGGGGGTTCCCATTTAAGATTTCAAAGTTGTCCCCCCTCTCACTCCGGGGGGGGGGGGGGGGATCGAGTTCGGCACCATTCAGTGAGCCCCCTACATTATAACAAATCTTATTAATATCTTTTTTTGATTTCATGCAGTGGTTTAGAGATATTCCGTTGTCTCAAGATAAAAAACTCACCCTGTATATCCTGATATATTCACTAATTTCTTCAATTTATGTAGTCTTTACTCAAAACTTATTTTGCCCTGTAATTTTGTGTTACATTAGACACCTCTATTGTATACCTACCTAAATGTTTAACTCTCATGACATTTTTTTTTAAAATTATGTTACTCATGATTCGTTAGATAAAATATTTTTGTTTTCAAAGAAAGCAAAAGAAACATAATAATAATAAATTTATTCTATCTGCAAATATATACATATTTCAAAAACAAGATATATAGGATTTTGTCTTTCTACCGGCTAAGATAAAAAATATATGGAACTATACAATTCTAATTTAATTCTACCATGGGTCGATTTTGCAGATCTTCAAATTTTGATCGAACTTGAGCGTTTGCAAAGGGGTTATTCGGCGATATGGTAATTTCAGATAAATTAACGAAATATTACGGAAAAGTATATACTTACATTTAGAAATGTTCTGAAGGATTAGTGAAATGAATCTGATTAGACTAATATTAACATTAGTATGTCTCCTCAATTTTGGGAAAACCACCACCATATCTCACAATTGTTCATATCTCAAAATATACAATTGAGATATCTTTGACATGTAAATTGTACATATATTTATTCTGGATTTTCCTCCAAGCTGAAGAAACTACACATTGCTGTTTGGTGAATTTCTATACACAATATATAGAGAGATGAACATAAGGTCTGTGTTTGTCTATATATTTTTTATTCTAAACTGGCAAAAAGCGAGACTTTTCAAAACTGCAAGACATAACAAATTGTTAATAATCTAAACTGTTCAACCAAAAGATATATAAGACTACAAAAACTTAATTACTTCTTCTGCTTTCAGCCATTTACATTCGCATAAGACAAAAACAAGTATCAATTAGAGTAAATTTATTTGAACACAATATATACTGTCCATTTATACAAATCATCAAGTCATTTACACCCATATCATATTGTTTTAAAACGTATTTGAAATACTTAATCCGCAGTAATTGAGGAAAACATTCTTAAGTGTTATACAACAGTTTCAATTTTAAGCTCTTAAGAATGTTACAATTGAAATTAAATAATAATATCAATCATTATCATATGATCATATTTTAAATATAATGATCATCAAAATAATTTATTTTGATAATTATCACTTTTTAATTCACAGTTTAATCCTATGCACTATTTCTTCAACTATGCCTTCTTTGTGCTAAAAATAATTCCAAAGTGCAAAGGATTATATTATGTCCCTGAAATTCAATCATGTTGTTAAGGCTGTACATTCAGCAATACATCTCAAACAAATAACTAAAGAAAATTTATAGTAAAATAAAATAAAAGTAGCACTTATATTCAATGTTTTAATCTAAAAACAAAAAGGAAACAAAAATACTATACAAAACATATGACTACGAATTTTTGTTATACAGTACCTCAAGGAAACGCACAAATCAAAATACTCCTAAAGGTGAACAGTACATCATTCATGGTATTCAAGACAAAAAAATCAAGTTAATGAATGTAATACATGCACTACCTCATCAAAGAAAAGCATGAGGAGGTAATGTATTGCTTGTCATATTTTACATTTGTAACAAGGTGAAATGTACAATAATGGAACGATCTAACAAGGCGACTAGTATACAAAATGAGCGTACACTATTCCACATCTTCTTCCACCATTTGTTTATCCTGTGCCATAACACGAGGAGCAATTGATGGCAGTCTTTGAATAAGAAGGTGAAATACTTGAGGTTGGAGTGTTTGTTGGAGGACTTGTAACAATTCATTCGGTTGTCCACAAACAGCTACTGCATTTCCTAAATGATCGACCCCATTTTCAAGGTCGCCAGCAGCTAGCAACTCTTCACCTAATTGTACTTCTTGTAAGAAAAATCTCTGTACAGCCTCATGATCTTTCATATTCGGGAAATTAGCATTTGTTCTACGATGTGACGACGCAGCGGCCTTTTTGGCTCGACGTCCTTAAACAAGAAAGATTTCATTCAAAAAAACGTGCTTATACAACGTAACGGTTATACTCACTTTCCCTTAATTTTTGTTTAAATTGTGGATCTTTGTGCCTTTTATGATCGAAATATATGCAATAACCCAAAAATAACGTCCCACATACCCCTGCTGCTATGCCGAGGGCTGCTTTTGGAGATATCATAGTCATTTCTCTTATTTTTTC
The DNA here is from genome assembly GCA_963170755.1 of Amphimallon solstitiale. Taxonomy (NCBI): domain Eukaryota; kingdom Metazoa; phylum Arthropoda; class Insecta; order Coleoptera; family Scarabaeidae; genus Amphimallon; species Amphimallon solstitiale. The sequence continues at coordinate 25,271,631 of OY720675.1, read as the reverse complement.
CCTAAATTTACAATAAAAGTGTGCCGTCCATCACGTTTGTCAAACAAGAAGAAAGTTTTGATAGCGACCGTGCAGATGGCTAAATCTCAATCCTAATAAAATTCAAAAATGAAAGTGAAACTTCAAGTAATTTTGTAATTATAAAATAGAAACATATGTCAATTTTTATTCGTCGACAGGTCATATGAACAAATGAAATTTTATATTTTACAAAAATAATATATTGCACAAAGAAGGCAATTTAGACTATTGAAACGTTATTATTCCGACAATGCAAAATTCATACCTAGGAGCAAATATATATAATAAACACTTATTTTTATAGCCTTTTAACTTTTAATCATGTATTGTCTCTTTGAATACTACATATAAATACAAATGAATTGCTGTAATATGTACAATTATTTTGGATATAATCAAAGAAATTTCACTTCATAGTGTAACTCGAACGTTGTTCAATTCTGTTGATTAGTGGTTGATTGTAATACCGGTTTAGAAAATCTATAGTGAGCAAAATGGCTGTTTCAGTAGTGCAGCAAATAAATCAAACAAATTTAGAAAAAATAGAAAGGTATGTCATACATATTTAAAACTCTTTTTTTATTACTTTGCATCATGTATTCTTTTATAAAAAAAATCTTGTTGTTCGATGCACTGATCACAACTATAACATTATATTCTACTACCATTACTCCTATTGGATTGATATTCGTTTTTCTTTATTTAGGTATTGAGTATTTTGTTATCATTTCTTTATTATGATTAATGTTTATCAAATGTACAGCATCTTATGTAATACAGGTTCTTAAAAGAATCTACTCCTTTAATATAAATTGCAAAGATGCACTTTATGATAGGTATATCATTTTTATTTATAACTAAAAATTGTTTATGACTGCAGTTAATTCGATAAGTTGAATTTATCTTACATGTAAATATAATAATAATAATTAAATTAATAACTTGCCACTCCTTAAATTCTATTGATTTTTTGTTTTTGAGACATGTATTTTATTATACAGGCTGTTAAAGTCTTGTTATACTATGGCATCTCAAAATACTGTATAAAATGCAAATTATGGGGCTCAAAAAAAAAACAAATTACTATATGTATAGTTAAATTAATCTATTTTAATTAAGCTCCTGGTGACTGTTATATGATTTATAGATACCTATATGTGTATACTACTTTTTTTTATAATTTTATTTCAGTACGTATTTTGTGCTAAGTACATTTCCTCATTCATTAGTAACTGGTACTGGGAGAATCTTCCTACTTCATTTCTTTTTCGATTGAACTGGCTCGTGAATTAATAAGATCAGTCAACCTGATCTTAAAACGACGCTGACGAAAACAGTGAACTAGGTCGAGATACACGACATCGACAGTAAAGAAATACTATCTAAATTAATTTAATTGTCGAGAATAATAAATACACTTGGCTATATTTCACACACTTTTATTAGAATTATCTAACATATGTTTCGACTGTTATGCCATTATCAAAGAGTTACTTATGAGTTTAGATAAGTAACTCTTTGATAATGGCATAACAGCCGAAACATATATTAGATAATTCTAATAGAACTGTGTGAAATATAGCCAAGTGTATTATTCTGGACAATTAAATTAATTTATTAAAATGTTTCACCAAGAAGTGTCTGCAACATCAATTAAATAAATACTATCTACTTGTATAACATAGCATACGCGAATGTATGTATGTGTTTCTAGTGCGCCCCTGGCACGAACATATATTTCATATAAAATACTTAAGCACGAAAAAACAGAGTTACATACTCCATGATAATTCACACATTTCTGTTTCGCCTTATTTTGGTGCTGTTTGACTTTGACATTACGTTTTGACGTTTGAATTTGAACGTACCGTTTAATTCCCATTTGCTATAAATACTCATTTCACATTTTCTTAAGGCTATACGCCCGGCCTCGACATCGTTTTTCCCATTTCCTAATCGTATTTTTCATGAAAACCTTACCGAATTTACACGCTAATTTAAGAAAAAAATGCCTTTCAATGGATAAATCGTAATTTCTTCGAAATTGTCCAAAGGGCCCTAAATAAAAATAAAAATGTAAAAAATTTCAAAAAACAAGTCTTTATTTAACATTATGTAACACTCAACAGCAATACATAAATTTTATTTTTTCTTAATTTTTAAAAATAAGGTCACGAAACGGAAAACAACATTTTGAAATTTGGGCGAAATTCACTGAAATCAAATAGAGTATGTGGTACGCTCGCACATTGTGTCGAGAGGTAGCTCCGCCTACCATTTCGGGCAATTTCTACGCAGTTTGTAAAATACTTCTGAGATCGGTGTATGTTAAGAAAGCAATCGTTACTCGGACATTATTTTATCGAAACCGTTGATATTTTCTTTACAATATAGTGTACATATACAGTGTCAGCGTCACAATACTTCCTTATACTACGTATCAGAAAGTAAAAGCAATATCTCTTCCCGTCCCTAACGCTATACCTGCTAGAAGCGCATGCTAGGACTCACACGGCTTGGGGGCAGGGAGTATAATTATTATATTTGACTCGCAGTAATTTGCTTCTGAAACGATCTAGAAATTTATTTTTTGCTCAAAAAATAATTTTGGAATGTTGGCTTTATTTTGTTTCACATATATATGGGTAAATTCTGAAAAATAAGATTAGTTACTCGATAGCTGAAAAATGCCTTACACAAATTGGTCGTCTACTAAAACTTTTTTTTTTTATAAAATTTACACACCATAAAGAAAAATCGAAAACACTAGTATCATCCAAATACTTTAAGGTATAACCTTAAAAAAAAACAGATCCCTAGCTCTCTGCATTGCTGAGATATCACGAGATAAGTATTAATAATTGAAGAAAATGAAAATTTTAAAATTTACACAAAAAAACGATTTTTCGACCTTTTTGCGATTTCGATTTTATTTTCCAACTCAAAATTTGAATCCGGCAGGTGATTTTACATATCCAGCTTTACTTTTTTTGTGTGTTTGAGAAAATATAGATGCATAATTTAGGGGCGGTTGCTTCCCGACTGTCAAACATGTGGACCAACCGGCGATTATCTGAGACCATAACGCAGCTATCTTTTTCCTCAGCATAAGACAGAGCACGCAGACCCTTAAACATTTGTCTTTTATTTACATTTGCACGAAAAGCAGTGGTACGCCTATTTCAAATCGAACTCAGCTTGAAGCGGGCGTCCAGCCTTAAACACTTTTTATTAAACTAGGTATGTCAGAACGTGGTAGAACATTACTCTTACCAATAATAATGATCATATTATAGCCGTTTTTCTGAATGATTTTTGCATATCTCTTTGTTTTGTAGTTAAATCATTATTAATAAAAAGATTTCCGTCGTCCACATTTTTCTGGTTTGATTTATTTACCATCACCTCTTCCTTTTCATCAATATTTTTCAGTTCTACTAAGCAAAAGTTTTGACCTATCTTGCGCGCATTTTTGATCGCAGACGTGACATTCAAGTATTTCCTTTGGGTCTGAAGTATCAATTGACAACCCGTAAAGTATATTTTGTGTTTCTTTGTTTTTCCCTAAGTATTCTATTTTATTATTTATGTGTTTGCAAGTCTTCTTTAATCTTTCCATATTCTGTTTTGTTAGCTTTATTTTCTATCTTTATTTTCTCCTTTTCTACATTTCTACTCATTTCACATTTAACCTTCGTCATTAGTTCTATCAGATGGTCAATTTTCTCTTCATCAATATTTCGGATACTCATTTTAGAGCATTCTCGCAAATTTTCTGTTTTTGTTTTATATGGGGCCTTTTCTCCCCTGGACTAGATAGAACAGGACTACTTAGTGATGGGGCTTTAATGCGTTTTACTGTAGCTACTCCTACTTTCAATGCATCTGCTACTCGCTAAAAAATATTCTTTAGAATTTGTAAAATGTTAAATCTCACAATGTTTATCTGTTGTACAGATGTAAGGGATATTATAGGACCACCATTAACTTTCTCTTGCTCGAAATATTATAATAAATTTGAAACAAGTTCTTGAGCTTGTGACCGTAATATTCTACCATGTCGTGACATTCTGGTTTAATAAAGAGTATGGTGGCGTATATAATAAATTGTGAAATGAAATCAATCTACTATAGTCCGTCTCAACCTTATTATGCAGTACAGGTACAGCTCTTATGGGAATTGATTTCATGGTTGCCAAATCGTCTCATTGTATAATGTCGTTACAGTTCAGGTTCAATATCTGACATTTTTTTGTAATCAAAACATAACCTATACGACTGTTTGTCATTCAATTGATGCATACGATTCTGCATACAAAAAATTAATATAATTTGAAACACTAAAAGGGGAGAATATATGGGAAGATGGATTAGTTAAAATATTTGTAATAATATAATCCTTTGGGATTGTTCTGTAAAAAATTATTTAAAATCTAACTGAATATTGTAAGCCAGAGTAAATGAATTAATATTTCAAAGAAACACTTAAGGTATATAATTTTCTTCGTTACTGAATATTGACATCTTAATCAACTATCCACTATAAATTCAGACCAAGACAAAGTTAACCACAAGTTTATTTTTCATAAAAAACTTTTCTATTTATAAAAACAACTTAAATAATACATATTTATGAAAAGAATAACAATAACCACACACAACATGTACTTTTATTTTTTAATATGTTACATGACTTATATAGTCTTATTGAATATTAATATGTTAACCTACATTGCGTTATACACATTTAAAGACACAAATTCCTCACAAATTCATTTTGCAAAAACATACTTTCCCATTTATAAGAACAAGTTAATAATACATTATAACATTTATGAAAAAACTAACCATGACCATACAAAGGAGTAGTTATACATATTGTTTTATTTTTCTTCATCACTTAAAGAATCTTGATCTGATTATGAATGTGTGACGTTAATTATAAACTCTTCAACATCGTCTTGCAAGTTGGCAAGGTGGCCAATGTAATTCCGCCAGTTGTTCACTGTTACATTCTGATAACCCTTCACAATTAATTGTTCAATACCTCTTTGTTTGAATGTCGTATTGTGCATTTCAACGTAGTGCTTAACTTGTGCCCACACCATTTCAATTGGGTTTAATTCACAATGATAAGGTGAAAGCCGAAGAACATAATGCCCTTCATTCTTTGCAAATTCATCAATTTTGTTTCTCTCATACTGAGACCTAACCTCTGACACACAAGCCAGTAAATCTCTTTTTAACATGTAATTATCAAGTGGAATATTCTTCTCAGTGAGCCATTCAATAATTTGGTCTTCTCCGTGCTACTGCTGGAAACTTTCCTAATTTACTCGTGTGATATGAGGCATTATTGAGACCAACAACTGAGTTCTCTAGTATATTTGGAAGCAATTTATTCTTGAACCAATCTCCATATGTATCTGCATCCATTTCGCTATGAACATCAGCAGTATTTTTCTTACAAAGAAATGTACATTCAGCACCAATAACAAAGCCTTGCTCGCCTCCAGCATGAATTAATGGAAATCGAGGCCCAAGACCACTTGGTGCTGAGTCCTTACGTAAAAGCTTGTCGACTACTTTGAACAGTAACGTCAGTCCACTTTTTATTTACCGAGTGTCCTGCATTCACTCATGATTCATCAGTATATATTATAGTTCTACCTAAAAATAGAAAAATCACAAACAAACACAAGCAAATAATAAATTGCGTAATGAACATAAAAGTATAACAAATTAAATGATAAACTATACCTTCGTCTCTGAATTTTCCGATGTCTCGTAAGTATTTATGTCTCCACCTAATGATGTCATCTCTTTTAATAAGAAAAGAATACTCTTTCGTCCCACTTTTTAAAATTCAAAATTCATATCATGTAGCAATCTGAAAAAGTATATGTATATAGGTTATCATGTTAATCAGAATTATAGATCTAGGTATGCATACTTACTTTTAAATGCTTGAAAAAGATAATATGCTTGCTAAAAAGAACGATTTAACAGAAATTATATATAGATAAATTAAAAACAATATAAAAGTTTACACACTACGGCAAAAACTGACAATTGACAGCAACGATTACTCATATGCCCATCATATACTTTGCATAATAGAACTTGCAACAAGGCAACCGGATATAAAGGTGTCGTTATTAAGAGACTACTAAAGATAATAAGAGATGCAATATCCCTATTAAACCTGTACTGCATAATAGGGTTGAGACGGACTATAGAAATGTCGAAACGTGAATGTCAAAGACAAACGGTGACAAACCGCTAATAGGAAATGTATCATATAAAACAGCGCATGTAATCACTCCGTCTTTGTCTTGCTCAAATAAATTCTATGAATCGTATGCTATCCTTGTTATACAAGTAGATACTATTTCTTATTTGGATGTAGAAATAATTCTTTAATAGAATTATATATTAGTGACGCACGGATCATCTTTCTTGAATTCGAGTGTATAGATGTAGACAATTAATATTTGATAACTTTATTTATAGTATTTAATTCGTAACTGGTTTTCATGTAATCGTATTTTACTACCAGAAGGTACAGTTAAAGCCAAAAAAAACGGGAAATGAAATTTATCCTATTTTAAATTGGGTTCTATTTGTCAATTGTGCAGCCATGAAACCTTTCCTTACCGATTTACATAAAGAACAAAGGATAGGATTAGCTTTAGAATATCTTGAAAGAGAAAATTTCTGGAATATGGTAGTATTTTCTGATGAAAAAACTTTAAATCTAATAAAGACGGTAGAGTAAAAGTCTATAGACCCAGAAACACACGTTTTGAAGTAAAATATACTCAACAATGTAACTCTAAACGTTTTTCAGTTAATTTGTGGGATTGGTTTAGTGCGCTAGGTCCAGGGGTACTATGTATTGTAGAAGAAAGGCTTAATGCAAACATTTATGTTAACATTCTTCAAGATGTTATGTTACCATCAGTTGTTCCGTTGTTTATATTCCAACAGGACAATTGTCCAATACACATATCAGGACTTGCACAAAACTGGTTGAGAACAAATAATATTAATGTTTTGCCGTGGCCTTCGAGAAGTCCAGATGTTAACCCCATAGAAAATGTATGGGGCTTAATGTTAAATAGGATGCGCCGGACAAATTTTCGCCCCCAAAACATGGAAGAGCTTATAAATAACATAAATCAGGAATGGCAAAATTTAACACAAGAGTATTGCCATAACCTGATTGCGTCTATGCCTAGACGATTAATATCCTTCATAGAGAAGAACGGAGCTATGATTAAATATTAATTTGTTAAGTTTGTTACAATTCTAAAATATTATTTGTTCAAATTGACCCTATTTATTTTTATACTGACATACCGTCAACGTATTATAACTTATTTTTAATAAAACATATTCACACTATACAAAAATTGAAAGAAACCTCTCAAATTGTTATGACATTTCCCGTTTTTTTTTTGGCTTTTGATGTATATATCCTGAAATATTTTTTAATTAGTTCAATTATATTGTTTCTGAAATTGTTCCTGTCGATTGCAATTTGTAGTAGTATTGAAACGTCGTCTTTAGTTCGCACTTTGGCCGTCGCGGTTGCCAAAACGACTCAACTAATTTATTAAATTAAATCCATTACGATTAACAATTTCCTCACTTTTAATATGCATTAATTTTCATAGTTTTATGAATGATACCACCTATAAAGAAGCCATTGAAAGTTCAGCAAATTACAACACAAGATTATGTATCGAAAGGAGACTTAGGCTGCCTTTCCTGGACAGCCAGACTGGAGTTGCACAGAATCACTCTTCCTTGTTTATGCACAAACGCCATAGGATGCCCGGCCTAATGCAAGGACAAATTTACACATATCCCAGACAGAGGTGGCGTAAAAAACGTCGACAGTACCTGATAATGAACTCTAGGGCGTTCGCAAGAGCTGCTGATTCCATTTTAGACGGAGAAGGTGATATCCATAATATTTCGCAAACTGAAAATCCGGCATTGCAAGACACAGATAGTAAAGATAGTCAGTTGTTAAAAGACGAAGTATCAAAGGTAAAGGTTTAATCGTTCTTGTCGTTAGCACACCTAGTGTAATCCTCTATTACAGGAATGGTATTACGACGAACAGGATATGATAGATATGGAAGTGTACGATGAACCAGATCCAGATAGTGATTTAGATTATGAAGAATCTTATAGTAAAAGAAGTAAACGAAGAAAAGGTACTGGTAGAGTAAGTATTGTATTTTACATAGTAACATATTTATTTTTCCTTCGATTGTCAGCAAAATACTAATTTTCCATACACTCCCACCATTTTCTCACGGATATTCTTCGGGCTACTGCAGTGTTTTGATAAAAACTTAATGACACTTCTGTGTTCAAGTTTCAATTCACCCATTCTTTTCTTTAAACGAATGTTAAAGTAACAAATTTTAAGAGCGATTCTAACCGAACTTCGAGATGACACAGAAACGTAATGTGAAAAAATTATCGCGATAGCATATTGTTTTGATAGCTAGGTAGATAACATTACTTATTCTGGACAACTCTTTTCATACACCTCTGAAATTTGTCATAATTACCTTTTGACGTTTGTATAATTCTCGTCCAAATACATATACAAATTTTTCAACAACGCTTGCCTACTTAACAGAACAGTCAAGTATTGAATAAAATATAGGCATAGAAAATAATTTTTAATAACTATATTTGTATTATTCAGCTAGTAACAGACTTTAATGCAATAGTATTTTACTATAGTGAAAGGTATATATCCTTAAATATTTGAAAAGTGTACCTATATTGTAATTAATTTAATTTTATTGTTCTGAAAATGTTCTGGTGGATGATAATTTTCTGGCATAGAGACTCCTGTCAATCATAAAAGGTATAACAATGTTAAAAAAAAGCAAGTTACGAGAAACATATCTTTCTTCTATTTCCTTTGCTCTGCGCATTCTATGTTGTAAAGCCGGATGCCACCAAACCACAGTTGATCCGTAGCCATACGACAATACAAGCCGGAGCGCACCAATCGTGACGTCACGATTGTGGACGAGATTGTTCCACAGCGGCAAGCGAAGTTATTAAGTTAAATCAACTTCTTACAAAAAAATATAATTCTGTGTACTTAAAAAAAGCAAATTTTTTATACATTTGTTGAGATGAACTAAATGTATGTAGTTTAATTATGAAACATTTATATTTATACCGATAGGTCCAGCCCGCGACGGGCCATACATAGGCAACAATATACGTATGGAACGTAATGCTATGTGGCAACGTGTGTACGATACCACTCCGCGTGTATTTGAATTTATTTTGCAGAATTATTGATTTTTTTACTTTTATCTTTTAGAAAACGTTAATTGTTTTTTTATTACTTAAAATTACTTTTCCGTAGCAGCTAAGAATACAATAATAATAATAAATTGGACCTTATTATGTCTGAAACAAATGGGCAAATTACGTATACAGAACGAATATGCAAACGACTATATCCTTGCGCGGTTTAAGTCTTACTAAATTCTTAACTGCAATGTGCTACAATTGAAGCTGCTGCGGGTAGAGGGGTTTCGGTGTTGCCACTCATTGCTGACTATGGCCCGTTCCGAGCTGGACCTATCGGTATATTGGAATTTTTTTTAAATAAAACAATGGATAGCTATAGATTTCAAAATTCAATAATTTCTTCGCACAACATAAAAAATGAAGTCAATAGGTACAAAGAGTTAAATAAACACACATATAAAACAGAAAAATATATGACGAAAAGTACACACTTCGCTAGTGAATGGGAAATTTAATATTGGTTGCATAGTACATAATTTAATAAGCCAAGGATGTCCGAGTACTTATTACACATAGGGAATATTTAATAAACATTTGAAATAATAACTCAATATCTAAGCGAATAAAAATTCATTTATGACCAAATATTTACACATTTGTAACCGCGGGAAAGATTTATAGCAGAATAACAATTCATTGTAATGTGGGTTGCCTAATTTTAATTTATTTTATATTCATTTTAAACAAAGTAAAGAATAGTTGAACGAAAAATAAGTACACAACCGGGTAGCTTTCTATTCAATTTATAACGTAAACCCAAGCAAACAAATCTCCTCCGAAGGATTTTTGAGAAAACTTGTTTTTAATATTTTGACATATTAATTAATTTTTTTTAATCCGTTAATTTTTTTTCTAAATTTGATTCTTCAGCCGGGTAGATTACTAAATTCTTCATAAGTTGACGTTGAAAGGTTTTCTCCATCTTTAAAATCAACAAAAATATCTGGCATCTAAAATCTGCTATTTTTCCATTGTTGACAGATCCACTAGCGAGGACCCTTAAGACAACAACGGCATTTTATCGACTAGATAGTTTCTTTCTTTCCTTTCTTTTATAGCTTTATCTTGTCGAACTTCAGAATAATTATTGGGCAATACGAGTATGTTACTGAATATAACTATACACTTCTCAATTAACTTAAAATTGGAACAAACACATTCTTCGTAGGCCTCATATATTTGAACATTTTTATAATCAAGTAGCCGATAACACAATTTTTTTAAAACAATTCTTTGACTTTGACAAATTAGGAACTGGATATCAAATTTATCATTTATTAATAGTTTAAAAAGTAAAACCATTTCAGAAATAACATCTATAAAGATTTGCTTGGGATATTTTAATCCGCCGCAATCAAAATGTTTTTAATATTGAAAAGTCTCGACATTACATACAATTATTAATTTCTATTTCATCTGCAGAAAAACGTTTTCAAAAGGTTGCTTCCAATATATTTTTAGTGAAAAATCATTTTTTACGCTATGGTGTAAATACTTGGTTTATCAGAAAATATATAGTTTTAAGTTTAGATATATAGAGTCGTAATAAACAAAGTTTTACCTCGAAGTCATCTTAAAATGTTGAAATTTTTCTGGTACTCAGTTTTGAAATCTTCAAAATTTAGTATCCTCTCTGCTAGTGATTTCAGCTCCATAGTTTTTTTTCAGGCGTTTCTCAATTTCGTTTGGCCTATCCCTGGGGTCTTTCCGTTTTGCTGGCAAACTTGTTGACATACATATAACTGGGTTGGTTTTCAAAAATTATGGGATACGTATCGTCTGTTACCTTTCAAATTGTTCGAGACATGACCAAAAGTGTGCCATCAGATTATAAAATTTGCTAAAGTGCTTAATGTAGACACTCGAAATATCAGTGACAATATAATTTTCTCTGTGAAATTGATGGTTTTTAAAGGTCCATATAGACACACATCGAGGGGCTGAACACTGTCGCGGAAATGTTACAAATATTATACCATTGTCCCTGTAGAAAAGTATCGTCTCTAAACTGGTGTGTGATTCGTGGTTGTCTAGTAATATGAGGATGGGATGATTTTCTTTTGTGCATTTTGTAAACTTTTGAATGTGTTTCATCACTTCAAAAAATAAGGATGCCCCCATCCAACCGGATCCTGATTTGTTGGATAATCCCAAGCTACCATTAGGCGCAAAGAGTTAACGGTTCCCCTCTTTCTGCTGAAACCACTTATCCCACCTGCTTAATTCCCGTAGTAGCAATAACTTTTGGTGCCTTAAGGACTGTGGTGACTCCTGTTTCGTCAAGGTTGTAAATATTTTCTGGTGCTGTTTTGTATTTTTCTCAAGCAATTTCCAGACTATCGAAAAATTGTTCCATGCTGGTTTCGTTAAATCCTCTAGCCCTAGCAAGACTGGTGTTTTCAGGTTTTCTTAAACTGAGATTTCCGAACCTTTTCATGAAAGATTTCATCCAGTCCAAACCCGCTTTGTTGTTCCTAGCCCAGCTCGTTGGATATTTTCTGTTAAGCTTTCAAGCAAATTCAAAAGCTAGTTCCTGTGCTTGCGAATACGTCAGCTCGTAATTTATTTTGGAACTTTGCATTAGATACTCGCATAATTGTTGTTCCTGGTTGGCGGTAAAAACTTGTTGGCTGCTATACTTGAACTGAAATGGCCACTGAAATACAATTTTTGAATCACTTCCTATTGTGGCAAGCGGCAAGTCGGTATTTTCATTCTCTTTCTCTACTAATTCATGTTCTTCGGCAGATTTCATGGCGAGAGACTCTTCTGTTTCACCATCTCTGTTATCTTCTATTTTCCGCTTTTTGATCCTATTCAACCTGTTGGCCAAGGCCGATTTCTTAATAAACACACCGGGAACGAAGTTGAGATAGAACTGCCTCCCAACTTTTGTTCTCCCTGCGCGCAGTTCATTGAATCCTGCTTTCCTGCGTCACCTCACCTCACCAAGCTGCGTCTCAACTTGCGCCCGGTCTAACAGCTCGACCACAATCGTGACGTCACAAGCCGCTTGAGCTCCTGCATTCCGGCTTGCATTGGCTTCGGTTGACCTAACCAATCCTGATTATTATTAAATCCATATAGGCCAGGGGTGTCAAAACTCAATTTTGAAGAGGGCCATATATTAAATTTAGAATGCGCAGGCGGGCCAGATTCAAATAAAAAAAAAATTACTGAATTATTATAACATTTTATTTATTTAATTATATAGTTTAGAATATACGGTTGTTAAAAATCATATCAAAGTTATAAAAGAGGGTAATTATTTTGAGCTCGAGGATCCAGATACCTGACTTCTCTTGTTTTTGACAAGCTCATTGATGTCAGGTATCATATTCGTTGTATTTATTTTAAGAGTTGATTGGAGATGTTCATTCGTAAGTCTTGTGCGATGTTTGTTCTTATTCATTTTCATGACGGAAAACATCTGCTCACATCTGCTTTTTTAATTCCGGGTAGTTATCCAAAGTCTTGAAATATTGTGTATAAAATGTAAGAGCGTTAACCTCTTTAAATTTTTCTTTCAAAATACTGTCCGATTGAAGATCTATCAACTCTATTTGCAAATGAACTGGTGTCTGTGAAGCTTCAAAATTGAATGGATTGTTGAAAATTGGGAATTCCATTTCATTCATTTTGTGGAAGTCTTCAAAACGATTGTTGAATTCCGTGATCAGATTTTGCACAAGTTGAGAATATCGATCCAATTTTTTTTGGTTCACTGTGCCAAATGATTTTAAATGAGGGAAATGATCCAAAATTTGATTTTTTACCTGATTTTCCCACAGCCTCAACTTTGTTTCAAAGGCTTGAATACATGAATACATTTGAGTGACAATCCGATTTTTACCCTGTAACTTTACATTCAGATCAGTCAAGTGTTTATTCATATCTACCAAAAAGGCACAATCAACCCACCAGTCATTGTCATAATCAATTGGGTCTTTTTCTAACATGAAAGCTTGAATAGGGTCACATAATGCGAAAAATCTTTCTAAAACTACTCCTCGACTGAGCCAACGAACATCGGTGAAATAAGGGACATCCGAAAATTTTTCGTCCAAATCTTGTAAAAACCGCCTGAACTGTCGGTGATTTAGTCCTCTGCTTCTTATAAAATTTACTATTTTAATTATAGGTTGCATGACATGGTCCATTTTTAAATGTTTGGATGCCAATGATTCCTGATGAATTATACAGTGAAATTCCACAAAATTCCCTGATGTTTTCTGTTTTAATTTAGTTACAACGCCCGAATGTTTGCCAGCCATGGCAGGAGCGCCATCCGTAGTTGCGCTGCTAAGTATATTCCAGTCGAGTTCATATTCTGCTATCAAATGCTCCATTGCAGAATAAATATCATTTGCTGTTGTACTACCTGTCAATGGAACGCACTTTAATAGTTCTTCAGTTATTTCAAAGTTACTGTTAATACCTCGTATAAAAACAGCAAGTTGAGCTGTATCAACAGTATCAGTGCTCTCGTCAACAGCCAGTGAAAAGTTTGTAAATTCCTTAATTTTCTCCTTCAGTTGAAGATCCAAATTTTGAGATAAATCATTTATTCTTGAAGCAACAGTGTTTCTTGATAGTGAAATATTTTGAATTATTGACTTTTGAAATGGAAATGAAACATCGGCAACTTTCAACATACAGTCTTTAATAAAATCACCATCAGTGAAAGGCTTTGATCTCTTCGCGATTTCTAATGCAATAATAAAACTTGATTTCAGGGCATGTTCGCTCTCAGTATTAGCTTTAGTAAACATCGATTGTTGACCTTGAAGTTTAGATTTTAAAGATGACAATCTGTCCATTCTTATTTTTTCAGTGTAACAATCGAATTTTGATTTATGATTCGCATCATAGTGTCTCTTCAAGTTAAACTCCTTAAAAACAGCAACTGTTTGATTGCAAATCAAACACAGTGGTTTACCTTTCCATTCTATGAAAAAATATGCAATTTCTCATTTAGGGACTGAAAAACTCTGCACTCACTATCAAATTTACGTTTTTGTGACATTATGCCAAAATCGTAACAATTATGGCACTCGACACAACAATTATGGATATCGCACGCGCACGACACAAACAAATGCACAATACCTTCACAATCACTACTTCGCAACTGACTCACGTCGCGCCGACGCACTCCTTTTATATCGATAAGGAAGGTTCTAGTGTAGACTCGAAGCGCGTGGAAGATTCTATTGTTCTCAACAAAAATAATAGGGTATTTCCGCTTGTTGCAAAGAGATGGCGTTACTGTGTATCTCTCTCGCTTGTCTAGGCCTTGTAATTACTTATAAATGTAGTGTACGTTTTTTAAAACTTCCGTAGAGGAATCGAGTGATGTCTAAAAGCTCTAAAAAAACATGATTCTTCTTTCTGTGACACATTGCGATCGCGGGCCGTACTGATACGGTCCGGGGGCCGGATGCGGCCCGCGGGCCTTATCTTTGACATGACTGATATAGGCGAAACAATAGTAGTTTATACAACGAGTCAATAATGACAGTTATTATTCCCGAGAACCGAATTTACGAACCGAGCCGCGAAGTGGCGAGGGAGTAATTCGGCTCGAGGGAATAATAGTAATTATTGCGAGTTAGTATACACTATTTTATCTACGACTAACTGAAGATTACTAAAAAAATCAAAATAATTAAACGAAAATGTCAGATTACTATATCAATATGACGTTTGACGGTTAGACAGTTAGTAAAATGGCCGGACTTATCGTTACTACAACGTTGGGAACGTTATGTTCTTATTGGCGGAATGCAGGGAATAATGGTAACGTTATGTCTCATTATTCCCCGGTCGCATTTCAATATTCCCTCCGGGTATTATGAGTGTTATTACTAACCGATAGTGATTCATATAATACGTACTTTATTGTTTAGTCGTCGATAAATATATTTTATTATGTATATTTTTTTTAGGGTCGAGGCGGTAGTGATTCACCCAGTACACCTGGTCGTAGAAAAGGCGGTGGTAGAGGTAGGAAGAAGGCGTCAGCACACAATTTTGAGCCAACGCCAGGTGATCCCGATAAACCATTTGCTTGCGAACGTAAGTTAAAAACTCAGGGTGAAACGGGAAACAGTCAAGTTTTTCTCGTTTTGAGGAATCTTCCGTTAATTTTGGTTTTTATTTGTTCAATTTATTTCAGTACATGTACTACCAAATCAAACATAAGACGAGTACAACCTCTCGGAATACGTGAAACGCTTCTTTATGATCAGTCACGATCATAAGCACATACACACGAATATAACATTCTTATAAAGATGACGTTTCACGTATTTAAAACTTCTGAGATATTTCTTTTTCTTTGTATTCTTTTATACATAATGTATACTATACTATATATATATATTGGAATTTAACTTAAATAAATACTGTGCTTGAGCATGATGTTGCTAATACTGTAAAATACTGTTCGAATTATTATTATTATTATTTAAAGTAGATTTTGTATAGTGACAATTGTGTTAACGCTTGATGCTTAGTACAGCTTCTTCTTCTTATTATTATTTAGGCGGGGACTCGAACCGAAAATATCTAACTTTCCTTTAGATATGTATTTTTTTTTTATTGTATCATGGTGATTGCATTTCTTTTTAACGACAATTTTCTGTAACCTAATGTTATGCCGTAAATTTCACTAACATTTTTCTAACGTTTTATAATCGTTCGAAATATTAAGGACTGTTCATAAGGTCAGTGAGCAACAAAAGGAAACTATAACAGAGTTATATATCTTAACAAGAGTAAATATTTATTAACATAAAAAAACACAACAATTTGAATTTCGGCAGCGATAACGAAAACAAGAAAGTAGAAATTTAATGTTGGATAAATTACAAACATAAGACATTTTCAGGTGTAAACTATGTTAATGGCAGTAAGTTAGAAAGATATCTTTAGGGATTTTCGATTGTGATTTTGGTTTCTACCAAAATGAATTGGTTAATACTGATGCATTTTAAGTTATGACATTTATTATCCAATAATGGAAAAGGAAAATCCCTTACTACAAAAATTAAAAAATATATATAAAAAATCTTAATTGATGAGGCTGATACATGTTGAAACTCCATTATTTAACTGAATAAATAAAATATGTAAACTTAGTTTCAAAAATTATATAATAATATCACTACAATATCGTTTCGCCAAACTTTGGCTTCATCAGGTGATGAGTAACTAAGTTACTCATCACCTGATGAAGCCAAAGTTTGGCGAAACTTTTGAAACTAAGTTTACGTATTTTATTTATTCAGTTAAAAAAATCTATATACGTATTTCGGCAACTCAGTTGTCATCATCAATAGAATCCTGTAGAAAAACAGAAAATAGTGTTGGCTAAGATGTAATCTTGGAAGATATGGTTTTCACCAATCACCAGTGGGATAACACCAATTGATTGCCGAAATATGTATATAGATTTTTTATATCTTTTTAATTTTTGTGCTAAGGGATTTTTCCTTTTGTATTTTGTTGATGACATCATTATTTACATTCTTATCTTTCTTTAACGTTTTTTTTTAATATATGTCCATTTAATACGCAAATTATAGGTTACTATATCAATCCATTTTTAATAAATACTGAATTATTTGTTATTTTACCATTTGACAGATACCCACAGAGTACGCACGTAATGGCCGATTTGGTTTCTGTATACTGTCATTATAAAGGCACTCTGAAGTACAGTTGCGGTCCTTGTAATACAAAAACATTTTAAGCAGCTTTTTTTTTAAACGTTACTCAAAGTAATCGGCGTAGAAAGCAAAATGTATTGCAAAAATAGTAAATTAAAAAAATTATTAATAAAACTGCAGATAGTGTCCTGCTCCAATTAAATTTCAAAAATATCATTTACAATATCAGAATACAAAACTTCAAAATTAATATTTAAAAAAAAAACTTAAAAAGCTAGCTGTGAATTTATTTTCAAATTTTAAAATTTGTATTATATAAAAAATGTGAAAAGAAAATAACAGAGGATTTTTTTATTGTAACACCACCGAAATTTATAACGCTTTGGAGGTGTCCTGGCATTGACGATACCGTGCTTTGCACACATTCTAAAGGGATTTCGTGCAAGATATTTGATATGGTTTGAATCAATTCTTCCCGGTTTTATGGCAAAATTTCGTCGTTGATTTTCTTGACCACGATTCTCCAAATGTTCTCTATGGGATTTAAATCCGGACTCCTCGCTGGCTAAAGCAATGTCTGCACTCCATTAGCTACTAAAAAAAAATCGTAACATTCGCCGTGTGATTTCTGTAGTTATATTGAAGAATAAAATTGTTGCAAAAAACCGGAATTTCTGATGCCAACAACATGTTTTGTTCAAGAATGTTTCTGTGCACAACAGCTACGAGTCTTTCCTCACTAACAACACATATTCTTAATCCTCGTGCACTTGTCCACCCCAAAAAGTAACTAAAAATCGTCCACTGCGTTTACATTTGCGAACGTATTGCTCTGTATACCTTTCGACAATTGGTTTATACCATGTGCTTGCCGGCGACCTGCGGATACAGCTTACTATAAGATAAAACGACGACACCGAGAGTTTGTATGAGTTAGTACGAGAAAGCAATATACAAACTGCAGTACAGCTGCTATCTATCCTTGTTGCCCTGATTAAACGAGAGTCAGTCTAGCCTCAGCGTAAATGTACTCGAATCCCCTCTTTTCGAACACTATACTCGACCAAAAAGCAGCTTGTATATTGCTTTCTCGTACTAACTCATACAAACTCTCGGTGTTGTCGTTTTATCTTACAGTAAGCTGTATCCACAGGTCGCCGGCAAGCACATGGTATACTAGAACATTGCTGCAGGACTGAAATATATTTTCGTCCGAAAAAAACAATGTTTTCCTAAAGTTATTATCATTGTTTACATATTGTTGAGCAAAACCTACTCTTTGCATTTTGTTTGCCTCAGTTGAAAAAATCTTATTAGCAGCAGCTCTATTTCTTAGTTCACTTTCAATAATCCTTATGCAGCGGTTCTTGTAGACACAAAAGGATTTTCTCTAAGTAAAATCACATTTTCCTTATGATTTGAAAATTGCACATTTTCCTCATGATTTGAAATTTTTCATCTCCCGGTGCCTTGTTTTCTTCTGATAAACCCAGTTTCCTCGAACTTACTTGCTAATAATACGCCGTTTTTGTTTTACATTCATTTCTTCTGATATGGTCCTTATGCTCATTCCGTCTCTCAATCTAGTTTTGTAATAGATTGGCAGCATTTTAATAAATAAAGTGACTATGGATTTGTCAAATGTGACATTGTCATCAACATTTTTGAATCACATCTATAGGTACCAGTGTCATGTATTAATTGACAGTTTGGACAACTATTATTAGAGAGGTTGCGGTGTGTATTTTTCGTTATAAAAATCACCCTTATAACTTATAACACTGAATTTTATAAAATTTTATACCGTATAAATGAGTTTTTAGACGTTATTTCTAGAAATATCGGAACCAATCAGAAAATAGTAGGTATAAAGACGCATGTCTATTAATGCACCGAACAGCTGTTTTGTTGTTGTTATAAGTGCGAAGCTGACAACGAAACAGTTATTTTTTATTGGAAGGTGCGAAAAAATGACGAATTCGTTGGAGAAATTCACGAAAGTCACATTATATGATCCCGAATCTGACCACTGCTACAATCTTTTTATAAATAAACACGATGCTGTGCGATGTGAAACATACATCTGTCAAATTAAGCTTAACGTGCACCAGCAATCCGCAAGCGCAATTTTTTTAATTTACGTTACGTTATATTGTAAGTACAAAATGGCCGTCTAACATAACGAAAAATACACACCGCAACCTCTCTATTAAACAAGGAATACCGTAATAACTTGTATCTTAACTACTGTCATAATTATGGTTAGAAATATAAGCTATCATTTCAAATATAAAAGTGTCAATGCTTTCATTTTTTGAAATTAACATTTTGACAATAAGTTTGGACAAAACGAGGACTTATTAAAAGAATGTTCGATACCAGCCCTTTATATACAAGTTGTCTAAAGTTAAGTGTTCACCATTGCTAACTTTGTTATTATTGAAGCTACGAAGTCGGTTAAATTAGCAAACTAGTAGGACTTTTTTTGCTGATTAAGTTAGTCAAAACAGAGAAACAATTGAAGAGCTAGTTTCCGAGATATTCACAAAAGCAACAAATTTTTAAATGGAACATCCTGTATATTTCGACATATTTTGAAAGAGACTTAAATTCTAAACAAAAAGTAAGTAATACTTTAATATGTAAGTAGTATTAAAATAATGATAATCAAAGAGTTTAAGTGCATTTTATTCGCTTATTTTTAAATTTAGGACGTTAGTGTATTACTTACTTTTTCTTTAAAATTTAACTCTCTTTCAAAGTATGTCGAAATATACAGAATGTTCCATTTAAATATTTGTTGCTTTTGTGAATATCTCAGAAACTAGCTCTTCAATTGTTTCTCTGTTTTGACTAACTTAATCAGCAAAAAAAGTCCTACTAGTTTGCTAATTTTTAACCGACTTCGTAGCTTCAATGGTGAACACTTAACTTTAGACACCTTGTATATTGGCAACTACTAGAGCATTGACAAATGCAGATGACATAAATTGCCAAATCTTTCAACCAATACAAAAAAAAATGGCAAATTCTAATTAAAAATAATAATAATACGATGACTACTAACATTAAAAAACAATAAAATATTTATGTAACTAATAATAAGAGATTCAAAAAGATTCTCTATCTCCCCTTGTTTATATATATATGATACTTTTTAGGCATCTTCAGCATTTTTAGAATAACCTAAATTTATCAGGAAATAAGATTTCTGGAACTTTTTTTTACACATTTGTTATAACATGGGCATAGGTTACATCATTTTTTCTTTTGTACTGTTGTATAAGGCATAATAAAAATATATTTTACATACCGTACCTGAGATAATTTATTTTTATTGTATTATTCAGCAAAAAATAGAGGTTTCAAATGTCTACTTGGTGTAATAAATTTGTCAAATAAGCTTACATATCGATATTTCTCAAAACAATATGTTTAATAAGTATCATGTATGTATATGTCTAAATATCAAACTCTAAACTTTTTGTTTTTTTCAGTGCATATTACGCTACATTCATTCTAATTTTTATCGATCACAATAGCAATTACACTAATAACAGTATCTCAGGATATCGTAGGAGCTTTTAAGTAAGCAGATTTATTGTTAAAAATAAGCAATGCTTTGCTTTCACATACTACATGTTACAGCCAGTAAAAAAAAACCTATCGGAGTTTTTTTTGCCAAAGAATACATGAATGACTATAATCGAAATTTAATTAATTAAGAGGAATTGACCCCAAGTCTATACGTATAAAAATGAAAATAGAGGAAACATTTTCCAAAAACTGTATTGATATTTATTACTAGTTTACTTTGGGATTGTTCCGATCCCTCAATACAACCGTATAATGCAAATAACCAATAAATACTAAAAATAACGTATTTTTCCTATTGCGCATGTGCAAAATTGCATTCGTGAATCTTCAATAAATGCAAAACGTCTGCGTTTCGGATTTGGTTTGAGTTTAGTGACCAGCCAGAAGTGGCTTGATTCTAGTTCCACAAATACAGTAATGGTGTTATTTGACTGATGTATACAAGGCAGGCGCCATAAATTCTCGGCCTGACAGACTTATACAGGTTCAAATGTGTTCAAACTCCGTCATGTCATGCATGCACATACGCGAGGTGTACATTATAAATATGACGGTTCGAAGCCTAGTAGTTTTTAGTAACCACCCACCAACGTGACTATCGCACGAAAATGTCTGAAGTAACGAAAATTGAGTACCGCGCGGTCATTGAATTTTTAACAAAAGAAGGGCGTTTACGGTGATTCATCTCCTTCGTATTCAACTGTAAACAAGTGGGCAAAATGTTTCCGTTTGGGACAAGAATCCCTGGAAGATGCTGATCGGTCGGGTCGACCAATTAAACTGATAACGCCTCAACAAATTTCAATTATTGAACATTTAGTGCTAGAAGATCGCCGTTTGAAAGTGAAGGAATTAGCAGTGATAACAAACATTTCCGAAACAAGTGTTCGCCGAATTCTCCAAGACCATTTGGGTATCAATAAAATTAGATGGGTTCTTTCTGCTCTCCAACGTGAACGTCTAGTCGAATGTGCGCAGTCGTTTTTGAACATGTGTGGAGACGACCCAAAACCGATTTTGGAGTCCATTGCCACAGGGGATGAAACAATGGTACTGTTTTAGAATCCTCTATGGAAAACGGAGTCCATGGAATGGCGGCGACCTGATGAACCTCGTCCCAAAAAGGCGAAAGTTGTTCAAATCAACGAAAATGGTGATGGCCACAATATTCTGGGATTGTGAGGGCATTTTGCTAATTGACTTTAAAGAGCTCAATACAAGTGTGACCAGCACGTATTATGCGTTTTTATTGCATAAATTAAGGAACAGTATTCGTGAAAAACGTCGTGGAAAATTGACAAAAGTTGTGCGATTATTGCACGACAATGCTCCCGTCCATACTGCCGCCATTTCACAAGCTGCCATCCGCGAATTGGAACATCCACCGTATAGTCCGGATATGGCTCCTTGTGATTTATTGTTTTGTTTTTTAATTTAAAAAAAGACGTTAGGGGACGTAGTTTTAAGGACGACAGCGAGTTGCAAACAGCTATTATAGAACATTTCATTCAGATTATTTTTACAAGGGTATCGAATTATTAATTAATCGTTGTAATAAATGTATAGAAGTTAGGAGAGATTACATTAAAAAATAAAAATTCTTATATTGTTCCAAGTTTCTCCTTTCTATATCAGGCCGAGAATATATGGCGCCTACCTCGAATGTCTTTTTCTCAGTCTGCACATCGTTTCTTGACGGAGAAAGTTTTTTTCAGTCTAGTTTCGTATCGAGTGATATTTTTCAAAAAATTTGACCCCGAAAAAATTGATAATGCCTCCATTTTTATTCGAATTTCAAAACAGGTGTAACAAATTGCACTCTTACTCGCTACGAAATTGAAACTGTAGTTTGATTAATATACTTCACATCCTCAGAAATTTTTCTAATTCTCAATCGCCTATTTGATCGAATCATTTCTCTCATTCGTTCAGCAACTCCCCTCAGCTTTGATTGTAAAAATCATTTGAATTTTGTATACTTCTTTACCACTTTTTGCAGTTTGCAAAAGAAATGCATGTTCACGTCTTGTTCGCGCTGCATGATTTTTAGGACATGCTTTTTTTTAACAACCTACTGACTGCGCCGAACATTCTGAAACTCGTCACTCACTGTTACTAATCATGCACGTGTCTAAACACCGCATTGCAGTTCGTTTCCCTGCCACTGGATGGCGCGCGGTAGTAACATTCTCTAAAGACATTCACCGTATTTTCTGATTATACCTGGACATCGTAAATATCAGGAAATAACGAAATATATTTGGATATTAACTCATTTGCCACAGCTGTGACATATGTCAATAGTCAGCAACTGAACTTGAATTTATTTATTTAATCTGTTTAAGAATGCAGTTAAAATATTATATGTAAGGTAAACTATGTAGATCTGAGCTTGAATAATAAACGAGGTAATGTGTAGACAGCCATATGTAAATGTATCTTTTTGTCTAAGGGAAATATCAATTTTTGGTGTTAGTTATTTTTTGAGATTATTAGTGGTCTTTTTTTTTGCATATAAAGTGTTCACGGGTGAAATATTGTAAGTCTTTTTAGTGTTACAAGAGCGCTATTACATTCTTAGAGTAAACAGGTCACATTTTCCAATTTATTTTTCTTGTTATTTTTTTTAATCTTGGGCATTTTGATTAGTGAATAACAATTAGTATATTATGCAATGAGCATTTAATGATAGCTATTAACACACGAGTAAGAAAATTACAATACGAGGCATATTGGATTGTCGCATTCCTATTGGATAGAAACTTATATCGTAATGAAAAATATGTATTCCTATTGGATATAAACTTGTATCATAATGAAAATCTGTATCGTAATGAACATCATTAAAGTACAAGTTCGGCATATCTAATAATACAATTAAAGTATGGGAGTAGAAAAAATATATTTTACTTTTGTTTTCATGAAAATAGTTACAGACTCTTATAGTAGCGTTTTCTTTTTCTCAAAACTTCTTTTTCTGCCTTTCCATTTCCTTTATGTCTCGATGAAATCTATCATCTTGCTTGGAAGTAGTCTAGGTGCTAATGAATAAAATGCATTTAATTAAACTCGCATTACACCATAATATCTTGAAGTTTGTCAACATCTTTTCTATCAGAAATTTGTAGTTTGAGTCCTATTTGTTTTCAAGAAAGCTGGTTACAATTATTTTGAACTAGGTTTGACTAACTTACTCGGTATTTGTTGGCAACATATCTAGTTTGCTTTCCCAGTTTTTGAAAGCTATTGTTTTAATTGGATTAGACTGACTTAGATTTTTTAAAGTAATCTAGAGATACCTAAAATACGCTTCAAGTAGGATGGATTAGTAGGGTGTTACAAAAGGTCAGGCCCAGAGTTTCTTGCTTGACATCGAATGACTCTTTAAAGTTCACAATACAATACTTGCTGTGGGGGAAATATTCCTCACACCTACGTTCAGGCGATTACTCAAAGTATACAACGAAGAATGGCGACTAATAAGGACAAGATGAGGATATGCGCGTTATTAATTTAAAAACTTGATAAATCAAGTCACTCCAGGTATTTTTTTAATTTGCTTGAATTTTGTATAAATGGAGTTTCAAATCTTTATTTCCCTAGTATTTTATAATGGAAAATAATGTTGGGCAGTATTTATGACCAATTTTCTAAAAAAGGACTAATACAATTTGGCGTACCCCAAGGTTCTATCATTGAGACCCATACTTTTCTTCAATTTTACTAAACACCTTGTGCCAATTTATTTCTACAGTAATAGAAAGTTTTAACAAATCGAATTTGTGTAAAATGTTTCCATTCTATAATGTGTTGCCTGTGTTACTAACATATCGACGTAAAATAATCAAATAAATGACTTAAAATACTTCAATTGTGAGTGATTAATGCTCTGTAACAATTTGTATAGGCATTTTCTGTTTTCTAAAGTAATTTGTTTGATTTAATTATCTAATATAGTGAAACTTTTATGGGAAAGGATATGTCATTGTAAGAGCATATATGTTCAAAGTACTTTTTATTCTATGTTTTGAATAACAGTAACACCAACTATTAACTGGAGAAAGAAAAAAACTGTTATTAATTTGTGCCAACTTGAAATTTTTGTAATAATTTTCCTTTTTAAAATTTTGGGAGGGGGGGGGGGATTTGTTACAATTTCAAATTTGAATTTGTAATAATTTGACATTCATTTGGTAGTTTAATTTTATTCTGAGCATTGGCTGAAGATATAAATTTAATTAGTAGTTTGAGTGGTTTACTTTTTTTTAATTACTATTAATTTGGGAGAGTACTTACAACTTATTTTTCTGTGATAGACTTTGTGTATAAAAAAAAAATTTCTTTATATTTAATGTCATCACAAGAAATTTATATATCAGAAATATTGATTCTAATTACCTTGACACAAAGCTAATAATTAACATTAATAGATGATATTTCCTACAATCAAGGTACAGGCATCCACGAACGTTGCTTAAATGTAGATTTCCGGGTTAGCACCACGTCAAGGCCACAAAGGATATGTTCAGGGGCGCTTGTAGATGTCCGCGTGTCGCTGTAGCTTGAAAATTTTTAAAGTTACTGCGACTCTATGAATATCTACAAGCAGCCCTGAAGGTGTCCCTTACAACAGTGGATGAAACGTCAGCATCTACACCTAAATCAATATTAATAAATAATCGTTTAAAATGTTATTGTTAATATGTGTAATGGGTACTATAAATGAAGATGCATCAAGTAATCAATTGATACAGACTGAGTGTAGCACACTATTATCAAGACTTTTATATTAGGCTTTATCAAGGAGCGGCTAACGGCAGACAAATATTCCACGTTGTGCGCATGCGTCGGAAATTCGACTAAAATATTTTGTCCGCGATAGTACATGGTCATGTATTATATATGTCATTCACGATTAAATTATCTAATAAAACTGATTTCACATTGAGACATGTGCTTATTTTACATCCCCCCTGAGTAATAATTATTAACATGACTGTCATAACAGTCGCTAGACGTTTGTTTGAATTCCGAGCAATATACACGGTTTAATTTAAATAAACATATGAGAACAGTGCATAATAAAGAACCTGAATATATAGAATGTGCTTCGAAAAAAAAGTATATGTGTGCTACTTGTAAAGTTTATTTCCAGTTCAATAATGATTTACGGAAACATTTAATGGATAAACATGACGTCGAAAATATCGTAGAAGAATTGGGTTTTGATTCTTTCAGTGGTAGGTAAAATTTGTATCTGTTGACTAAGTAGTTTAATTTTAATAAATTTTTTTGCATTTAGTCAGTGGTTATCTGAAGAAGAATTCTTCAGATAACCAAAATAAGCAAAGATTAGTGCATTTACGTAGTCAGAAAGGTTTAGTTTAAGAAATACTTTTAGTTGTCATATTTCTTTTAAACACACCTCAGTACCACATAAATAAATTTAAATTATAATCAAAATTTTTCCATTTAATAGTAATATATATTTTCTACCAGAAAAGTAGCAAATGCTTTGATAGAACTAGCAGTAACTAAAAATGTTTTTGTTAAAATGTTGATGTTCATCAAAATTGTAAATGAACTTAATGAAGCACACACTATATAACATATTTTATTTCATTTAAATACTGATCTCTCTTGTATACTAAATATGTCTGCAATCATACGCATATATTCTATTATTAATTATACTTAGATAATAAATGTACTTTAAATGCAAAATAAATTATTACGAAAAAATATATTAGAGTATTATTAACTTAAGCATTTAGTCAGTGGTTATCTGAAGAAGAATTCTTCAGATAACCACTGACTAAATGCTAAAAAATTATTAAAATTAAACTACTTAGTCAACAGATACAAATTTTACCTACCACTGAAAGAATCAAAACCCAATTCTTCTACGATATTTTCGACGTCATGTTTATCCATTAAATGTTTCCGTAAATCATTATTGAACTGGAAATAAACTTTACAAGTAGCACACATATACTTTTTTTTCGAAGCACATTCTATATATTCAGGTTCTTTATTATGCACTGTTCTCATATGTTTATTTAAATTAAACCGTGTAGAATATACTTTTTCACATTCCAAACAATTAATCGGCATTTTAAACGAAATAAATTCCTACACATTCCTATACCTCATTGACATTTCCGACGCATGCGCACAACGTGGAATATTTGTCTGCCGTTAGCCGCTCCTGCTTTATCATGGTGATTTCATTATCCATTTACAGTGCTCCATATATAATACTACTTTAATGAAATATTTTTTTCTGTAAAAATATAGAATATGAAGTCATTGATGTATTTTTTTGGCCTTTTGACAACTATACAGGCACTTAAGTGCTTTAGATATGCCTTATTGTAAAACCACTAACTAAATGTGATTAAAAGAAAACTGGAAATTTTGATGATTTTTGAAAATATTTGCTTTTACCTTTCTCAAATAATAACATGCCGTTAATTCCTAAGTTACAGGTTGGTAGCTTGTATATTATTTGCTTTGTTTCTTCATTGCTTGTTGTGTATAAGCAATAAGGCAAAAAATGACAATTCTTCTATGTGATTTCCTAAAAAGTAAGCAATTTTTAAGAAGAATAACATTTGAAAAGAATTCTTTAGTTATAATACATAAATATATAATATAAATTGCAATTAAAGCAACTTTTTACTAGATAAATATGTATATATATTCATATGTAATGAGTGTAATTATAATAAAGGTTACAGATGATTGTTGTTAAAAAAGACATTGTAATTGCATATACATATCTACCTTCTATCCAATATATATGACATCGAAACTTTTAATCTGTGAGTACGATTATATATTTCGGTTCGGGTTCATATACTGTCGCTTTGGTTCTCTTTCTTTTACTAATCAACATATACTGTAGTAACTAAACTAACTAATCAGATGGCGCACACTTATTCTTGCTTCTTTCCGACTTCATTTGAAGAACAAAACATTTTGTAATACACATTGTTGAGCGAAAAAATACAAATCAGAGACCACTAAAATAAAAATCGTTTCATATGCTTCAAAATTTTTTCTATTACAAAATCGGTTCTAGTCCCTAATTCTCTTGCTAAGCGATTGAGCGTGTACACTAAAAAAATCGGAATTTTTCTGGAAAATTTCAGTTTGTGGCGCGCGATACAAGACGCGGCCCGGGCTGACATACCACTACGGACATTCGCACAAAGAGGGCGCTAGTGATGAGAATTCGCGCGAAAGCAATGCCCCCACCACGAGCGCCTCACCTTTATTGGGTGGGGTGGGCGTGAACGTCGGCGGCACGTCCATCCTGAGCATGGGCGTGGCCGCCGGCCCTATGCCGAGCGGTGGGGGCATAATACAGAGTAACTTGATGGGGGAACCCATGCCCCTGGTACCTCCGCCGGGTCAAGGTCCGCCCATCCCAGGACATGTGTATCAAGATAGTTACGTTTCTTTCTTGAGCCATCCAGCCGGTACTGCCTTATTTCTTTTTTTACTTTTTTCTTTTTTGGAGTGTTATGATATATGCATGAGTAGTTAGAATGTGATGTGCCAAAATGTAGATCTAATCATTTCGTAGTTTGATTATTTTTAATTATTACGAGAGGAACTAACTGAACCAATATAGGTATATTGGTAGAATCGTAAAAGATGTTGGTAATAGCAACGTAAATCCAAAGTTAGATTGTGTTGTGATAAATTAATTTTTCATTTTCATATGCAAGCATCAGAGGACAATCAATAAGTAATAGTAATGGGTGCCTTGCGATTTAGGAACTTTTACGTTATGAAATTGGTAACTTGGATTTTGACAAAACCAATGATTAAGATACCTACGGGTTACTCAGCGATACGATGCCTATATAAAGTTGATTTTGTTTAATCAACCCGATTCCCCTAGCTAATAAAAGAAAGGTCCCCGTATACCTTCCCCTCTGCGCACTGGCTTCTACTTGCGGCGTGCGCTCCAAACCCAAGCATAGACCTAGCGTTTACCGGCTGTAACTTTTCAAGGTTTGCCAATTTTGGTTTCCAACTTAGGGAATATATTCTAATAACTAATTGAACGGGATGTTACTTGTTGAAACTCCATGCTACAATAAATAATAAACTTAAAGATAGTTTCAAATAATTTTTATTGTTTCACTCACAACAATATTGTTTCGCCAAACTTTGGCTTCATCAGGTGATGACGGAATAATGTTTAGAAAATCGTTATATATACTTATTTTACATAAATGTCGGGGTTCAAAGAGGGGGTGTTTTAACACATTTAGAAAGACAGTAGAGGGAGTGATTTAAATCTGTTAGGTAAAGCACTAAACGAACAAACAGATTTAAACCACTCCCTCTACTGTCTTTCTAAATTTGTTAAAACACCCCCTCTTTGAACCCCGACATTTATGTAAAATAAGTATATACCGTGCATTTTTTTTAACTGTTGCCATAGGGAATTGCATGGTAAAAATTATACCCCCTGTTAACTTATGATGCGATGTAGATTTGGTGCTAATTTTTCTTTTAGTAATAAATCACCAATAAGAGTACAGAATGCATACTGTTTGAACAACCACAAGCAGTTTTATTTGACTAATTTTACTCTTCGAACTTGAAGGTAATGAACATACATACATAATTTGAAAAAAAACTTAGTAGGCAAGATCAGAACGAAAATTGACAAATGTCATTCTATTCACAAGTTCTGCCAAATACCCGGTTATTGTGAACAATTCTTTAAAAATGTGTGTTTTCACAACTAAAGAACGTGTTGAACTTGTAACAGCATTCATTAAAGGTATGTCCAGTAGAGAAATCAGCCAGAATTTTGCTGCTGCATATCCCGATCGCCCTATTCCGAGTAAAACTATAATACTCAAATATTACAATGCTTTTCGTGCCACGGGCTGCTTAAATCATGAGCACGGAAAACGGAAAAGAAACTCGTGTGTTGTTACAGAAGATTTAAGAATGAATATCTGTGGGCCGGTTGAAGAAGAAGACACCACCACACTTACTTCTCTGGCAGAAGAATTTCACGCATCAAGAAGCAGTTGCTTTAAAGCCTTGAAAATGGAGAAGTTTAAGTCGTACAAAATTAAAAATGTGCAGAAACTATTGCCCCGTGATTACTTTCCAGGAATGGAATTTTGTGAATTCTGGATGGAAAAAATTAATGGAAATCGAAATATTTTAAATAACATTCTATTTTCTGATAAGAGTTCGTTCACATTAAATGGCAAAATTAACAAACAAAACAGACAGGTTTGGGCAAGGGAAAATCTCTACAGAACACAAGAAACACATACGCAATATCGTGATAAAGTTAACGTGTGGGTTGGAATTTTAGGGAATCACTTAGTAGGGCCACTTTTTATTGACGGAAATTTGAACCAGCATAAATACTTAGATCTTTTTGAAATGGAGGTAGGCCCGCAGGTGGATGCTTTGAGATGCAACGGAGCAATAATATTTCAACAGGATGGAGCACCAGCCCATTCTGCTGCCATCGTCAGAGAGTTTTTAAACGAAACATTTCCTGGTAGTTGGATTGGCCAATATGGACCATTCCATTGGCCCGCTCGAAGTCCTGTCCTAACACCACTCGATTTTTTTTTCTTATGGGGGCATTTAGGAACACAAGTTTATGACCTCATAAGAGGACAACCAGAAACTGTGGAGGAACTAAAGGCAAGAATAACTGAAGCTTGTAATTCCATTACAGTGCGAACTTTAGAAAATACTCGAAGAAATTTTCAAGAGCGCTTGGGACATTCTTTAGCAGTCGAAGGAAACCACTTTGAACAATTCCTTTGATAATTACTGATAATGTTTGTTAATTTGTTGAGTTATTTGAGTTTTAATGGTTTCTAGGGTTTGTTTGTCTTCCAAAAGCTAATTTAGTCATAGCCTTGAGGAGCTTCCGCTATTTATTTTTTAAAACAAAGCCTGCTAGAAATGATAGTGGCAAGAAAACACTTTCACAAAAATATTTTTTTCAAACTTTTTTTTTACAGTTTTGAATATTGAATTGTGATCTATCCGATAGTTTAAAGAATCTCCCAGCTTTGTTCCAAAAATGGTTTAAATATTTTCATCAGAACAAAAGTTAACACGGGGTTGAATTTTTACCATGCAATTCCCTATGGCAACAGTTAAAAAAAACGCACTGTATAACGCTGTAATTATTTTGAAAACATTATTCCGTCATCACCTGATGAAGCCAAAGTTTGACGAAACAATATTGTTGTGAGTGAAACAATAAAAATTGTTTGAAACTATCTTTACGTTTATTATTAATTCGAATATATTCTACATAGATAGTCTGTCGTTAAAAAAGCTCGATTTTTTCATCGCTGTAATTGTATGTCCCCTTAACGAAAATTGTTTTTCATAGTTTATTCCATAACATAGGCCAATGCGTGTTTGTTATTTGCCTTATTGTTGTTTTAAAACATGCGACAATTTTATATGCCGGATTGAGTCCGCTTTTTACAACACAATTCTAAATAAATTTAGAAGATGCAACAATTTTTTGACTTCTGCTCTTTATTTTAACCACTGAAGATCCCAAAATAAAAAAAAAAAGTGATAAATAAACTTTATTTAAAAAGATTAATTGAAGAAAGAACAATTTATATAAAAAAAAATTAGAAGAGGCACAATTTTAACGTTTAATAATTTTCATCCCTGCCTGAATTCAAATTATCAAATTTGACATTACAATCCCATAAACCCAGTTTAAAGGATTTTTTTGGCAATGATTTTGAAAATTATCGACATAAACTAATCAACTATGACGTAAAGTGTGTTGGAAATTACAAATTATTAATAATATTATTTTATCATATTGACATAATGTGATTACAAAATGGTGTTTATTTTGTAAATTAAATATTTAGGCTCGACAGCGGCGATAGATCGATTGAAGGAAGACGTTTCGAAGTTGCCAGTTTATAAAATTAAAATTTCCAAATCGGAGTGCGTAAGTCAGTTATAGAGATACCTACCCATTAGGTTGGAAATTTACCGCCTTATGAGGATACAGAATTGATTGACGTCGTGGTTTATCTATTCGTGATTGACGTCGAGGTTGATCTATTCGATCCCCCTATTGTGTTATTGTAATCTACAATTACAATGTTTTTTTTGGTTTCTTACTCAAGTTTTGTTACTTTTGTAGTAGCCTTGAAGGTATTGTTTGTCTCGTCACTTCTTATTCTTTAAATCTGCTGGCATTTCGTCTGTTGCTTACTTTTACAGTGTATAAATCTGACTTCCGTGTTTCAGTAAAACGTTTCACTGAGAAATAGCCAATATAACGTATGCGCATCTGTACTACACGCCATCAACTAGAAGCTAGCCTTTGAAAGACGGATCTATCGGATTATTGACCAGACACATCCATCAAGTGGGATGTTTAAATAGGGTTATACAAACCAATCAGGTCGGAATTATAAAATCACATGTTTGAAAATTCTTGTTTTGATACTATCACAATTTGGTTGTTTCTTATTATCATAGAGCGGACGTGCCGGGTTTAAATTACGACGGAGTTACAACGGAGCAAAGAAATAATGTAAACAACCGCATTTACTGAATAATATTATTCTTATGGTGAACTGCAACATCTTTTTTGACGCGAAAACAACAACATAAAAAGTCCACTAAATCCCCCTGAATTTCTTTCTTCATCGGCGTAGGTAAAAGGGTGACGAGTTTTTAAAATTTATTATATTTACCTTTTACTTCGTAAGATGTTTAAATGACGATGCTCGTAGTATTTTTGAGTGCAAGGAACTAACACAAATCCCACATTTAAAAAATCAGTTGTTATTCCTTCAGGAACACCTTGGAAATTTGCCTAAACTAATCACATATTTTGAAAATCAAAACTATTCCAAGTGACTTCGGAGGTGGTCTTTGGCAAAAGTTAGACACAGTTTTTAATAGAAATCCAGATTTAATACCATTGCGGTAATTGTGTATGTGGATAATGACACAAAATCTAACTGCTAAATACGCTAAAATAAAAGAATATTTCCAGTGCGCACCTATAACCAGTTGCGATCTAGAAAGGACGTTTTCTATGTACAAGGATGTACTTCATTCAAAGACAACAAATCTTGCAGAAGAAAACTTTGAGAAAGTATTGCTAGTAAATATTAATACTCCTTTACACGACTTGAACTACAAAATGAATAAATAATAAGGTATTTTGTATTTTATAGATCACCAGCCACTTGTTATCCAATTATATAAATAAAATTAAAACCACTTTAAAAATACAATAGTGCGTCCATGGGCGATGAGTCATCAACCTTTCGTGTCCGCTCCCTACTTATTATTCCGCTAAATTAGAGAAATTCTACTGTTTCTATCTGAAGTGGCCTTTGATAAGTCCTAAATTTTACAGAAATCGTGTTGATAACCTTTTTGATCTAAGATATGCGAATAACAAACACCAGAATTAGTACAATGTCGAAAGTATTTAAAACACATTATCGTGCGCAGTGATATGTTTTTAGCAAAAGTAAATGAACAGCATATACAAACATATACGAATTAAAAATTCATAGACGCATGCATAAGTGGATGCACACTCTCCCCTAGAGTCGGCATTACAGCAACCAACACACAGACACAGTGTTTCAGTCTACTATGTCTTCGTCAGTATTCGACGTGGCCCGCTGCAAAGCCGAAGAATGCCGACTCTAGGGCAGAGTGTGCATCCATTTCATGCATGCATGCATGTATGAATTTTTAATTCGTATATGTTTGTATATGGTGTTCATTATCTTTTGGAGATTTTCCAAGTATTCATTATCATTGTTAACAAAAATAGGTCAACTGAAATATGAAATAAAAGGTTTAAAAGATTATATGGACAAGTAGGTTTACAACTAGAACAGTTTCTAATGACAACATTGAAAGGACTGTGTTCGCTAATTTTTGCTATTTTGAGAATTGTAAGTTAACCATAATCCTCTGGAATGGTGGCGATTTACTGAAGCTCCTATAACAAAAGTTAGAGTATCTCTATTCACAAAATTATTGTTTTTTTTTGTGGGGGGAGGGGGGGGCATAAAATTATGATTGTGGATTTTAGAGAAAGTAATACCCAGTCAATATGTAATTCACCACTGTAGCTTTCAACAGTTGCTTCAGTCTAAATTGTACACCCGCTGATTACTTTTTGTTAAGTAACGTAACATGGAGCTTCTGTGATGACGTTTTTAGAATTATAAAATTAATCTTATCACCGCGCTTAATAAGTAGGCCACAAATTTAAGGCGCCTACTTACTACATAGATTGTGTAATATTAAATACATATTGCATTTATATTTTGCAGATGCACTAATATTAGAAAATTAGTTCCTCTCGTAATAATAGAATGTTTGATTCCTTAACAACTTAATTTTCAGCAATAATTAATATAATGATTTCAATTAAGTTTGTTTTGCACTTTTAGTATTGCTGACATGATATTCTATCCGTTATTTGCTGTTATGTAATCTTGTACATGGAATAGCATCTGTTTCAAAATTAACACAATTGTTTTAGTAACAAGTATTTTTTTTTAGTATAAAATACAAACTTAACATTCGCATATTTATTGTGTTATTCCTACACTTTTTTTCCATTTTCTTATAGAAATGAAAGCAGCGACAGGATACTATTTCTCTTAACTAATTTCTTTTTTTTTTATATATATACATTTACATTTTATATTGTGTTTGTATTTTCATACGTCTTTATCCTTCTTGTGACAATTTGTTATATGACTGCCGTCTTTAATTTTTACTTTTATTAGCGTTCATTTTGGGATATTTTATATATTTTTGATTTATTGTAGGTTTTCAATCTTGTCTTGTTATGTGAGTATGACTATTCAACACGTAAGCATTTTTTTTACAATTGAGGTTATGTAATGTGTTTATAGGATATTTAAGTTTATAGTACAGAATATAATTATGTTATTCTTGGTTATTACTGTAATATATGTATTTTTTGAAATAAGCTGAGTTGCAGTTCAAACCTTATATGAGACCTATCAAATAGGCTACTTTAAAAAAGACAAAATTAACCTTTATAATCTTGCATAAATGGATGGCATTTAAGTTGACTTGGTATAAAAGAAATGTATTGGAACTGCTTCCCGATGTGAAAAAGAATTGTCGATACCTAAAGGAAATTAATTAAGTTTTAAATTTCCTACTATTAGACATATTAAGAAATGTTTACACATATTTTAATGAAAATTAAACTGATGTTATTGTTAGATTTATACTCTTACCAGTATTGAAATGAAACAACACAACGTTTGTGAAGTTTTGCTTGTTTATGTAAACTCTTACCTGCCAATGTCCTCCGTCAGTCATGAGGTATAAGAATAAAATAGCAAATATTTTGCAAACAAAACAGAAGAGCGGTGCAATTATGAAAGTTATATACTTAATTTTAACTAATTTTTAAATTATTTCAAATTTAGTAAATACTTCCGACTGCCGACTTCTTAATCTTTGTTACTTGATATGATCCAGAACGATTTAAAAGATTCGAACACTCATCGCCCTCAGTGGTCCGAATGTATAGAGCAACTGACTAGCGACCCGTAAGTCGTGAGTTCGAAATTCAACCGTGGGTAAATTTTATTAATTAAATTTACCTAATTAA
The DNA here is from genome assembly GCA_963170755.1 of Amphimallon solstitiale. Taxonomy (NCBI): domain Eukaryota; kingdom Metazoa; phylum Arthropoda; class Insecta; order Coleoptera; family Scarabaeidae; genus Amphimallon; species Amphimallon solstitiale. The sequence goes on along the minus strand of OY720675.1, from coordinate 25,236,294 downwards.
ACTATCAATGCTGCGCATCAAATTATGATTACAATCATTACAGTAATTTTTAAAGGCAACAAAGGCCAACTATCATCACGTTCATCTTCGAAATTAGCAAGTGCATCTGTAACTGACGATTTACACTGACTGCAAAACGCTTTCGATATTATTAGTTGTGAAAATAACTGTTTTGCTTACCAGAAAATTAAAATCGTAGAAAAATCAAAACCAAACGCGGTAGAATCCAAATATCAAAGTAGTAATTAGCTATATTCAGCCGGACACATCGTTGGCAGCGCTAACCTAGCAATTGCAAATATTTGCAATCAATACTATGCAGAACGCTGCGGCTACCGGACGCCATTTTTTCTAGCGGAAAGCAAAAGCGCCGGGAAAGTAAGGGAATAGGGAGGGGAGCTTCAAAATTTGAAATTTGAAAATATGTATTACAGAACATAAGTTTAACAATGGAAAAGTAACATGAATTAAAATAATAAATGTTTACCATATGTTGCATTGCAAATTAAAACGAATAATATTAGTTCTATAACAAATCTTTTGAATTTTTGTTTTATAAATATTATTATATTAATACCTTAATAATTTTTTACTTCTTTGCTTTTACATATATACACTTTGATTTCATTTGTTTTAATAGAAGTTCCACTAATCTATACCAAATTCAATGGTTTGAATTGTAATTTAATATCAAGAAAGAGGATTTTTTTATCTCGGTTATGTACAAAACCAACTACAAAACAATAAAATTTCAAACCGTCAAACTACATAAGCACGTGTATTATTTATACACCATTCAGTACGACCTAGCGCTGCGTACAAGCGATGAAACAAACTCTGGGTGCTTAGTGATTAGTCCGGCTGAATATAGCCATTGCAAAATGTCTCAACAATGTGATAATCGTTTTCTGTACTTACAACATGAAAGCGGTATGCAACATTTATATTTATACATGTCAGTGGGTTTTTTGTCCCTTTTTCTATCTGTCACCTTGAAGTTTTTGTTTATGACGTGCACGTGCTGCTATAGTGAATTTACTATACTAAAGTAATCTTAACAAGCATAATAGTTAGCAACTCACAGCAACACAATAAAAAGAAAAACACTGAGTCTATAGATTTCTTAAAGTTGTTGACTTTTAAAGCTTGCGTGTCAATAATATGGAGATATTCAATATAGTAAATCCTAGCATTGTTCTTGATGTCATACAAAATGATTGAAATCAGGTTGGTATTGCATATTCAAAGCTAGAATAATAAACAGCAAAAAATATTTCATAATTAATGTGTCAAGGACTATATTAATAGAAATGCCAATTAATATATCATAATTTACTGTACTAAAAATTAGATATTCTTCAATTAGTTTAGTGTTTGTAACAAGGGAATTATTCTGAAAAATTTTAATTTGATTTTTATTACTATAGAACAAAGTGTAGAATCCTAAAGTTGCAAACATGTCATATAAGACTACGATTTAGAATGATGCCCTCACAACAATATTAAAATACAATAAAAATATGGTATATGTATGTAGGTATAATAAATAGAAAGCTCACGTTTCACAGAATTCAAAAATGTAGGTTTTATAGAAAGTATAAAGTATAAAAACACTATTTTCACGTTAAAATCCATCAATTGTTCGCGCTTTATCCATTATGTCAGTGAGGAAAAATACTATGGAGACGCTGTAAAGCATCTTTGCTGTACTCTTAAACGGGAGCATTGGGGGGGGGGGGTAAGTGTAGGACCAATATGGCTGCCTCACCTGGTCCGGACCACTCAACATTATAATCTGTCATCCCACACCTGTCGGGCCTACACTAACCTATGAAATGTTATTCCTGACGAATTCTTCTTATCAACGCCGTCTCTGCTGTTGCAGCTACGTAGAGCACAAGAAACCATAATATCTTTTAATATTTAACTTATTATATAACTCTAATACACGATGCACTTAACAAACACTCCACTTTTTACCAACAGTACCTGTTTGACTTAAGTGTAGTATCAATATGGCGGACCTGTACCCGGTTTGGTCACGTGACGTCCTCCTACCTATTCTTTCTCACTATGTCAGACCGACTACGAAAATCGAGTGACACGCAAATCGCATTCAGTCGCCCAATGGCAGCAGTTTGAAGTAAATAAACCACTGAACATCATAGGTATCTTTATATACATGCTTATAATCCGTGTTAATACGAGGGCAATCCCAAAAAGTCTCCTATTTTTGCGGACGCAGAGAAACCGTTATTACGATTGTTGGCCACACAGGTGTGAGTGGCGCTTCTTCCACTTCCAAATAAGCATGCGCGCGCTTCGATCGAATGCTCAGTCCTGAGTCGTGGCTCGGTAGCCATTCAAAATGGAGCTCCGTTGATGCTACTACCAAGTCCGAAGTTCGCACAGTTATTCGATTTTTGAAAGCAAGCTATGCAGACGAAAAGTACAACTTTTTGGTACTCGATTGTCACGGATGACGAAACCTGGGCATTCCAGTTTACACCTGAGATAAAACAACAGTGTTTTGGGACCGAAGGGGGGTATTGGTGGTTGACTTTCTGTCTGCTGGGACAATAATAAAGACTGAGAGGTACTGTGAAACACTGAAAAACTCAGAAGGGCAGCTCCAAACCGGAGAAGAGGAATGTTGAACATTCTCCACGACAGCGCCTGAACTTGGCACCGAGCGACTACCACCTGTTCCCTAAGTTGAAGGAACATTTGTCTGGACGGCGGTTCTGCTCCGACAACGAGGTGAAAGATGGAGTTCCGTCTAGCCAAGTTTTTAACTCCTGAATTGCCTTTTCAACTTTCTTCTTCGCTGAGTTTCAAGAATTGTCACTTATAATTACCATAGTATCATTTGCAAAACAAAATAATCTTCCCGTGCGACAAGATATCATTTATGTATGTATTAAAAAGGAGCGGCCCCAAAATCCTACCCTGCGGCACACCGAACCCCACCTGGAGAGCACCACTCACTGTACTTGACATCTCTCTACGTTCGGCCTGTTAAGTAGACGATTTTCGTAGTTAGTCTGACAGTAATGGAAATAGCGCGTATAGGCTGTTTCCAGATATAGTGCGAATGCAAGCTCCCACAGGTTGCTTGAACACGGCAGGGGTGGTATGCAATAAAAGTAATCGATGTGAGAAACACGCTATAGGCTCGTATTGTCGATATTTGATTAGAAATAATAGAAGTGGACGTCGATGTAGTTTTTGCAAATCCACTTGTTGGTAGCTGACTTAAGCTTATGAAATGGATGCCAGGCGCCACGATTTCTTTTTTTATATTTAAGTGAGCTAGTCCCTTTAGCTTTCATAAGGAGACTCGAAAATTCGGAAGCAAATAATGGAGGCTTGTCAAAAAAGTGCAATGGTTCCTTTATCAATAACAATGTTTATTAACGGTTTTAACACGTCATAGCAGGTTAGGTCCATATAATTTTCATTCATATAATCTGTTGCAAGATATAGTGCGAATGCAGCTCCCACAGGTTGCTTGAACACGGCAGGTGGTATGCAATAAAAGTAATAAATGTGTATTTATACAAAATGTCAACCACCCTATGTGAAATACAAGAATAATACATTTTGCTCGCTAATTTATTCTGTTAATTGTAAGAGATATTATCGCTGAATTGAATGTTTTTTATTTTCATAGTACCCTTAAGCCAGCGCAGATAGTTTCCAGTTATTTAAAATTTGTGTTTGTCATCGCCGGATTACGGAGGGATTAGCAAGTTAGATATCTTTAATGGTTTTATTTATGACGTGGCACTATATCTTGAAACAGACTATACAGTTGAAGGATTTTAATCTGAAAATAATGTTTTTTAAGACGTAAATTTGACACTTTTTACTCACGTGCTGGTAATAAAACCTACTTTTTTGGATTCTGTAAAACGTAAGCTTTCTATTTGTATATACCCACATACATATTATTTGATATTTTTCTTGTATTTTAATATTGTTGGGTGGACACCATTCTAAACCTTCACCGTCATATAATATACATATTACATTATTTTATTTGTGCTAATTTTTTTTTTCTTGTAATAATTTTGTCACCGATGGTATTCTGTGAATGTTTTTGGAGCGTGTTTTATTTTGTGTACTTACAGTATATGGCAAATATCCCCTGCCGACATTCAATTTACAACAAATTTAGTGTGTTGATTGTGAGGGAGCATGTGTGTATTTGTTTCAAATTTTTTAATTATTTTTTTGTTTCTCGTTCACAATTGACGCGCACAGCTTTCGTTGAGTCTGTAATTCTCATTCCTATTCTTCCTATTCACAGGAACACCGGCGAGACGCGGTCGTCATCCCGCTAATCCCCAATCCCTTCCACCACCCTCACAATCTCAAGCACCGCCCACACTTCCACCTAACCTCCCCACTCCAGTATCTGCCGTTATAGATGATCCTCCTATGCCCGTACTGGTACCAGAGAAGAGCATAGAACCGCCGGCGTCCACATCCGGAGACGTACCCAAAGACAACAAAGCGATGCCCAGTCCGTACTGTGATTTCTGCCTTGGGGATTCCCGGGAGAACAGGAAGACCGGCACCTCAGAGGAATTGGTTTCCTGTTCAGATTGCGGTCGATCAGGTAAGGATGTTAAAACTGAGGAGAGGGTAGTCAGTAAAAAAGGGCGTAAAAAGAAAATAATCTAGTAGTGCAAATTTAACTCTTTACTTACATGAATGAAAGATTATAGTGAAAATTAAAGATAATCAGTGTTTCGTAATGAAAAAAGTCAGTCGATTGCTTTTGTTCCTATGTTGCATAATATTCGATATGACATTTAATCCGTGGTTGCTGCAATTATTGGTGGTTATGAAGTTGATTAAATATCATTAATTAGAAATCAGTCTAATTTATTCCATCAATCTATAATTTTGATGGATGAAATGGAAACATATCAAAATCTAGTTTTATTCTAAAGATATTTCATCGTACACATGTCACACTTGGGAATGTCATAAATATTTAAAGAGATATATCAAGATATTGCTTGAGATGTTGATGATTTAAATAAGTAATAACAAAACAACGTATATATGTACAGTCTGTGATTATATTGTCAATATTATAATGAAAAAATATATAAATACCTATATATATTTATTCGACAAATGTCCAAGGAAAAATTATAGCTAGTTTTGTTTATTTAGCGAATGCTAATTATTGAATAAAAAATTAATGTAATATTAGTTCTTATGTATAAAGTTTAATGTGCAAACGCTATCCTTCGTTGTTGCTGATACAAGTATACGATGCACACCACTCAAGCAGACTGTTCCCTCAACGAAGGATAGTGTTTGTATTTAAACCTTATCCCTTGGAGCTAATACTATGTTATTTTTTAGAGATGGAGTTCAACAAAGTATGTAGTGATTTGATAAATGATCTAAGCCAAAAATTATATTAATCTGAGAAGAACGGACCAAGAAATCTACCCGAGGCGTCTTTGTCACAGTCACTCAAATATTACATTATATATATATATTAATCATTTTTTCACACAAATTCACAAGTGGTGTCTCTTAAAATATTCGAACGAACCATGTTAAGACACATATATGATGTTCAACGGTCTCAACAGAGAAACAAAAAAGAAAGGCACACATAACGCCGTTTATGCATAGACTACTATTTTTCGAATTATTAGTAATAGAAAATGCAATATTAAAGTTTCGAATGATTGAGCGCAATTAAATATTCAAAAAAAAAAATGGACGTAACGAATAGAAAATAACTTAAAAATGTCATTCAGGTGCACTGCATTTGTTCGTTGTTACCGAAAATGGGAATAATGTTATATAAATAGCTGGCTAATTGGAAATATGCAGGGTCAACGGGTTATATTTTCACTATCGATGTTGTTATTTCACTTAAATTTTATATTATACAACTGAACTGTATTGATTTATTGATTAAATAGCGAGTTATTTATCTGTAACGCATTCATATATTAGATTTTTAAAATATTTTAATAAATTTTAACTGGTTTGTTTGATTATAAAAGATTGATATTTTAAATATAACCTGTTCCACTTTGTCTATGTTAAAGTTAAATGGCTGTGGGTAAATAAAAGAAATATATATAATATATAGTTTAGGAACTTGTTATACATATTTACATATGTCAACAAACATATATATATGTACACATACATATAACACATATTTTTAAGTTTTCTTCGTATATATATATAATATTTATATAGTTAATTGTCAATTTCTTACGTTCATTTTATTACCTATATTAATTAGATTTTTATTAATTAAATTAAAGGATACACAGCAAAAGCACATATTAATTAGTACACATACACCATGAAACACACACACTCACACACACACATTGCAAAATGGCGATGGATTTATTGTATGTATGTTACATTAATTGAGGTTATGATTGTTATGATTTAGTGTTTTTTTTTCCTGTGTATTATCATAATTACTATTATTATGATTATGTCGCTTGTTTTAAACGAAATTGTGAATGTTGAAGTTGCAATGATGGATGAACATACCTTTTACACTTACATAAATTGCTAATAACCACTTCTCCTTTCACCCGTTCTTATTTGTTAATTCAAACTGTATGAACTATATACTATACTAGTATAATTTATATTTATTATATAACTATATCAAATGTAACAATTTTTAATTGTTGAACATTTTAAATAAAGAATATCAGAGAATTATTGTTGTACTTCAATCGTTAGCAATTTTGATTTTATTAAATAAATAAATAAGCTTCTGCTTGCTATCTAAAATATATTTCAATTACTAAGCACTTGTTGATCAAGTTGAATGCACATAGATTTACCTATTTTAAATGTCTTATTATATTGATTATTTTGTTCATCCATTATATTTAAATCTGGTATCAGCCCCTGATTGTGGTTTTAGGTGCCTTGATTTATTTTTATTTGCTCCTCCTCTACTATCTAGTCCCTCGAAATAACTCCTGATCATAAATTATGGGCACATAAATCGATTATTTATAGTTAGAAAGGATGTATAAATGAAGTTACTTGTTGATATCTTTTATTTATTCGAACTATTATGGCACATATGACTTGAAGTTTGAAATAAGAGACAAATAAATATCCCTATGTGCAACAAAATTAAAATAAAGCAGATACATATACAAGTACATTGTCATCTATAGTAGAAAAATCTGCAAGCAGTGTTAAACATACATAAGGTATAGAAATCTATGTTTCTTTTTGTGTGCATAGTATACAGAGTGACCCAAATTAAGTGACCATCATTGGTAACTTTATTATTATTAGAGAGACTGAATTGTTTAAAGGAGTAAAGTAGTGCAAACGAACAATTGGGCATCGTGTTCGTGATTTGAAGTAAAAATGTGTGTTATGTACTTAAAAAAAAGCTTTTAATGGATTTTCAACGTTATGGATCGTTTCCTAATATTTTACAATATTTGACAAGCAGAGATATAATGATTTTCCAAACCTCACTAGAAATTGTGAAGATAATGTGTTATTTTCACAGGTGCCTTATTATTTTATATAAAAATAATTTAAATTAGAAGTTTTAACAGTTAAAAAAAATCATATACATTTCATTTAAAAAATATAAGATATTTTATTTCAAAACTAAATATAAACAATCTGAATTTTTGAGTTTTGATCAAGTTTATTACATCTTCAAAATATTCGGTTTCCTTTTGATTCAATAAATTAGTATGTTTTTCTGAGTTTTGAGGTACTTTAGATGCGATTTGTGTAGTTAGTCAATACGTTGCAGTTACACTACTAAAATTAGTATTAACAACTGAATAAAATTTCATTTGGACATTTTTCACATGGACGGCAGCAACTCAGTGGAAACAATTATTTGTTTTAAAGGAAATGAATAATTAAAGTAAATAATATTAGGCAATAATAAATTAATAGAAGAGGGCCTACCTTTCAAATAGTATAATAAAGACATTTTTAGGAGAGTTAGTTATTGTAAATTAAAACAGTGTATAGAAAGTCATCATATACATATATACCCGGTGTCCCAGCGAAGGAAGCAAAGTCGATTGTTGGTATCTAATATTGTACAAAGCGCAAAGTGTTTAATAACGAAGTTGTAGATAATCGTGATCTGCATAATTTAAAAATATTTTCATTTATACAGAGTGTTCGATAACAACGAACCAATACAAACTAGAAATAATACGCATTTTATGATAGATCTTTAAGAATTATCTTACTTTGTGTTAGCCGATTTTCAACTGTTTCTGAGATATGGCAATTTTTTTGGTCGAAAATTGTACCACTTTTGAAATCAAAAGTCCTATGAAATAACAATTAATGATGAAAGAACTGTTCTGGGTTCAATTAGTAAAGATATTTGACTACACGAATTTAATGTTTTCGATATTTCAACGTATATTTTTTAGAATTATATACCATTAGCTAAACTTGTACTAAAAGAAGTAAGTACTAAAAATGTACTTTTCTTAAAAAAATACTCTGTCTGTGGGTGACGTATAAATTATATATTATCTGGATTACAACTTATAAAAAAATCAACGAAGACTTCATTTATATTATTTACCCATTAAAAAGAAACATAATAAATTAATGCCTTTAAATTTGTTAACCTGCAGTAACTACAATAGTGAAAGTTATACTTTTAACATTCAGTCAGATATTTGTGAATTGGAGTCAAGACCATTATTCGCAGTTATAATGAATTTGGCCACCATATTTTTCACAATATTGTCATCTAATTTATAATATGCTGACGAGAAGGTAAAATTCCAGAAGTTTTCCTTACAATAGCCTAGATGGTCGTTTATCCAATGCCAGGCGCTTTCGAGTCTAATCATAGTGATGCATTATATGCCCTCCGTTTCTACTTACATGCTTTTCTGGTGGGTTTTTGGACAAGCTAAGATAAGATTTCCTATATTTTTGAAAATTCTCGGTCGATTATTATTTTTGTTAAAACATTGACGCGTCAAACCCCTTTAAAATTAAATGAAAAAGAAGACAAACCACGATGCAAAAACTTTGGAAAGTAAATTTTAGCGTAATACAAACATAAATTTAGTCATCAATTGAAGTGCATTGTCGTTTTAATTAATAGTTAATTCGAAGAACGCGCTATATATTCCCGGCTTCACAAGTTTATACATGTTCAAAATGTGTTGTGTCATATTATTTACGTTTCCATTTAAACAAATGTCTTCGTTATTTTCATAATTAAGTTAGAAACAGCCGAAATGCAACATTTTGAAGGGAAAACTTTAGATACTTTGCCGTAGCAAAGTTCCAACAAGAAATCTTAGTTTGTCTGAAATGTTTATTAATTTATGAAGTGCTGTATTGAAAGAAAATAAAATATTATATTCAAAATGTATGGCACGACGGCTTGGTGGTAAAATGACTATTTGTTAAAGGCGAATCTTTGATCGTTCTTCTTTGTAGTAGGTTCGAATAGACAGATTTAATATAAAATTGTTCTTCCGTATTTGTTACCTTTCCTGTTCCCTTTAGCTCTTGAGTACCTAATCAAACGTTCTTCTTATCTAACGGCAACTAGGTGAAGTAACAAGGCCATAGAACATCCCATACGTATTATAAGTATTCTAGATCAATGGTCGCAATTTTAATGGTACTGTTAACTGCCATCAGAACGACCTACTACAAATCGTTCTCAACAGTAATTAAAAACTAGTATCGCTCTCGGCTTGAAATAGAGCCTTCTTTACCTGTTGCGGTGATATCATTGCAGCCAAGGATTAGTAAAATAATATTAAAACAAGAGCAGCAAACGTCGCAGATTCAATATATATTATTATTTATTACCGTTTATATATTACCGTCAAATAATTGCAATTAAAATTTTTAATAGGCCTTGGTCTTTATAACATTTTCAACACGTTTTGACAACAAGTTTTTTTTACAGTTTTCTGGTATATGCTGGTCTCGAAACTATATCTAGTTGACAGTCTCAATTAGATTTGCTTTTGTTGTACAATCTATTGTACGAATTCTAGGTTTTGAGCTGCCGTAACTTTTTCGTTGTCACTTTTTTTTACCAAAACGAGATTTCTTCTTGTACCAAAAAAAGGGCTTTCATCGGAGAACAACCTACGTTTCTCCAATATTCATCAGTCCAGTTTATCTCTTCTGGTTGTGTTTCTCTTCCTTCCACATTTCCTTCTTGTATTCACCTCAATCGTCCCAGTTTTCTGTTTTAGTTTTAAAATCTTTTTACAGCTCCTAAACATACACTACACTCGTTAGTGGTAAGATCTCTTTGAGTCATTGATGTGTGTTCACTTAAAGTGACAGTCTTTGTTCCCTTATTGGGTGAAATATCAAAAATAAGAAGGAAATATCAGAACAGTCTGGGTACGGCTTTAAAACACAAAAAATACGACAATTCTTATCGAAGTATGAAAATCAATACGTCTGTAACTTGCAATACCTTGATAGTCACTAAATGTCAGAACAGTAAAGCAAAATGGCCGCTACTTTTGACATAAACGTGTTGTCAACTGTGAAAACATGTAAAAGTGTAAAGATTTTACGTGTTCACATTCGCACAATCTCATCTCAACGTATTAACTTGTACATTTAAAAATTATATTAGTGCTCCGTGACCTTTAAATTGCGAATTTAATGGTCCACAATACTAAAAGATTTCCGACCGCTGCTCTAAATAGCTCCACTAGCCTTAATAAGCTTATGCTTAAGACCCATGCGCGGGTTGCACTACAGAAAGAAATTAAGAGTATGTATAAATTCTTGTCCAGTTGTATATTTTCAACAAATTCTAATCGTAACTATTTCTTTTAACGAGTTAGGTTATAGAGAAAATTAGATTCGCTATTATTTTTAATGTTTTAAATAGTGACATCTAAGATCCTACACAATGTGCCGTCTTAATTTATGTCTTCCTAAACCTTTTTCCCATTTTTTAAAATTTACATCACTTTTCTCATAATATTATAAATTGTTTTTTGAAGTGTAAACTTCTTTGGGCGCGTTGCGCTGATTGTAGGCACTGAACAAGACTGACCCGTCACGCTCGGATATGTAACGCTCGTTCGGGTAATGTCGGCTCGAGTCGACTAAGGGAATAAGATAAATATATCATATAGAGGTATTTAATTTCAGTTAAATTGAAATTTAAATCAATAAATAAATTCATGTCCCCGAGCAGATTCGATCCCGAGCCGCACGGGTATGACCAATGTATGACGCCGGCACGTTGCATCAGACCAAGCGCGGGACACGTAATCGAGTATTCATATCGTCTATTTATACATATACACACGTCCGAACCGACCCAACGAAACGTCCGCTCGCGTTACTGCTATACTGGTTCGGCGACCGTTACATGGGAGAGCATGACGCATCAGTCGTATAATATGTACGTTACTGAATATTATACGCATGTGTACATGTGTAAATGTAATAAATGTGCGAATACGTTTTATTTAATACGTTACTGAATATTATACGCGTGTATTTCGTATTATTAACCTCGCCTTGATGAAGTTTACACTTCTGCTGTGTGGTTTTAAGCACACCCATTTTCTTTATTATTTACACAACATTGCATCTCAT